>CANTUQ010000054.1:8627500-9827500 GCA_947683425.1 Excoecaria cochinchinensis | reverse complement strand
CCATATCACTTTCTTTCTTTTCAAGCAGTACTATAATTAATTTTTCCACGAGTAACAGTGATCATAAAATACTTAATAGAAAATGAAATTTCCTTTACTTGTACGGATATTGTAATTTCATTAATAGCAAGTCTTTCTCGCCAAAAAGAATGCATGAGATAATTAATTCTAGATACTTCAAGTGGGTAAGTAGTGGTGAAAATGATATACTAACTTATTTTAAACGACTACCAATATTCTAAATAATAAAGCAACAAATATCTGAATTTAGTGATAGAAGAGATATGATTAATTTAAATTTCAGCAGCTAAGTGCATAATACTATTAAAAAAAACAAAAAATATGAATGTGTGATGATAAGGATTGGGATAAAAGGAGGGAATAATAACAATAATAGCCATAGGGGTATGGGCGTTAGGTGGGTGCGCCAGCAGATGGAAAAGAAGAGTTCAATATTATCTTTTCTTTCTGCCTGACAAGGCATTGGACAATGTTATAGGATAAGCCTTAATTATAAAGTCCCATGTTTTGTTGGAAAATCTATCCATAACACAAATATATTAATTAATATATTCATACATAAAGTTCTATTAACTCTCTTCTTTTTTTTTTGGGTTTAATCAAGAAAGCAACGTTAGGTCAAAATTTAGTGCGGGTAAAAATAATTTACGAATATTACTCCTATTTAGGTTAAAGAACTGTTACTCCTATTTATCAAAAGGAAAAAAAAAGTTAAAAGAACAATAGGATGGCTAATAAATGATTCTAATAAAAAAAATAATAATTGTTTTAATTATTTTTTTTTGTTACATTAATTGTTTAAATTAATTTGCATTGTTCTAAATATATTAGAAAATGTTACGATGATTGTTATCTAAATAAAAAATATTCATAAACAAAAATTATTAGTTCGGTAAAATTAAAGCATAATAATTATAATCAGACGTCCGTGTTAAAAGAAAATGAAAGAGGAAAGAAAAACTTTGTGCGCATAGTAAATTAAAATGGAGTAATTAACACAGAAGAGTTACCTGATCGTTTTCATCATCGCTAGAGTTCAAGTGATCGACTTGGGTGGATTTGAATCGCCAAACCCGATTTGGCTTGAATGGATGATAATATACATGATTCCCAAAACCTGGGATTCCTGATGATGAATTCAAATCAGAAATCCCCAAATTCTGATTCAGAATTCCCATCTTTCTCTTCAAATAATTTGCAACGCTTCTTGACTTTCCCAACCAAATTGCCATGCTAAATTTAGATACTTTAGGTTCTTTCTTTGTAGATAAAGAAAAACAAGAAATAAAAAGGTGGAAGAGATGGAGGTGACCGGAGGCGAAGGAATGAAATGTTTGATGGAATGCAAGGATAGAGAAGTATTGAAGTGCTTGGTAGAGAAATTAGATGTGTCCTATACGTTCGCAGATTCCCATCATGGTATTGTCTTCATCGTTCATGGACCAAAATAATTCAATTTATGTACGTAAATAAGTCTTGTTTCCAACGTTATACCAATACAATTAACCCTCGTATTGGGGATATGGCTTTGTTGGACGTGCCACATCATTTGTCCTAATCACCTTTTTTTTTAAAAAAATAGTGTTTATATTAGCAATCTGTAGTCTTTTTAGATCAAGCTAATCAAAGATAATAGAGGAGAAAATGAATTGAGTTTATCATCTTTTTCCATATTTGGTTGTTAGATGGTAAAAATAAATAGAAGTAAAATGGGAGAAATTGGTTATTTACATCTATAGCCTCTTACGTTATTTTTCTCCTAAAAGGTTGAACAGGAGGATAAATAAAATTTTACACAAATGCTTGAACGATGGAAATGACAATGATCCCCCTCTGTGTATAAATAAGAACCATAGAGGTCCCCCAATTTTTTTCTTTTTTAAAACAAAATCCTTATACTTTTCTATTGATTTTAGATTAATTCTTAAATTGGCCGGTTTAATTTTTTGTAATTGTCTACAAGGACAATATCTGCTTTTATTTACATTGGCGGCAACAATTTGATAACTTTATTCCATAATCTTAGCTGCAGTTTTGATAGATTTATGATGTATGTGATCTTAGCTGCAGTTTTCATTCAATGTAAAAAGGGTGATTTAAAATATTTAACTTTCTTTGTATTGCTACTCCATATTTACTAACGTTTCTTTTGTCGGAAAGACACGGTGAATTATAACTTATATTATCTTTATTGTCTATATTAGACTCGACCATCTTTTAAAATATATAAGGGCATAAAAGTAATTTTTTTTTTTATAAATCTATGTATTTTCTTTAATTGTAAGATAGAAGCTTAATTTCATCCGTCTTATTTAATGCATTCAAACGATAGAAGTTATATTAGTGTAAATAAATCTCTTTTTACTTTATTAATGTAAACAATAAGGCTAAAGGTGCATTTTTGCCCCCGTCGTTTGTCAAAATGGACAAATTTGCCCTTAACGTTTGTAAAATAGGAGATTTTTGCCTCTACCGTCAAGTGCCGCTAACTTTGACCGTTAATACGTTAGTTGACTGTTAGTGGAATACGTGTCATACATCTATTGGACATATGAATCAAACGTTTGGGTGCCAAAAGTGTATTTTTGCTTCTATCGTTTTTTCAAACGTGTAAATTTAGCTGTAACGTTTGTAAAATAAGATATTTTTGCCCCTATCGTCAATTACCGGTAACTTTAACAGTTAATAAGTTAGTTGACCGTTAACGGGGAGAGCAAAAATCTCTAATTTTACAAACGTTAGAGGTAAATTTGCATCAAAATAAATATTAAGGATAAATTTGTT
This sequence comes from Excoecaria cochinchinensis, assembly GCA_947683425.1. NCBI lineage: Eukaryota > Viridiplantae > Streptophyta > Magnoliopsida > Malpighiales > Euphorbiaceae > Excoecaria > Excoecaria cochinchinensis. The sequence goes on along the minus strand of CANTUQ010000054.1, from coordinate 9,824,695 downwards.
CATTTTGACAAACGATAGGGATAAAAATGCTAGTTTAGCCAAACAATAAAAGGTATAAGTTTGACCACTGCCAAACTGTACCACAATTAAATGGTTGTCACATTTGTCACGAGAACAACAATTGCTTTTATAATATGTCCATGAACTGGTTATTGATCTTTCATGTTACACACATCAATTATTGAAAATCAACAATTTCTCATTCCGATCCACGTTAAGCTCTGCATTATTATTGAAAATCAATTGGGAATATACAAAATGCCATCAGGATGTTTTCAATTGATCTGACTTGTTACGTCAGTATTTAAGCGTTAAATTTATGATTTTTTATTAAAATAGCTTTAGTGATAATATTTTAAAATTAATATATTTTTGTAAAATAATTTTTTTAATCGAGCCGTAATTATAGTATAAATTCAGTAACTATAAATGAAATTAACCCATATTTCCTGGGGTAGCTTAATTATTAAAAAAACAAAAGTATTTCCTTCAAGGAGAATTTTTCAGAAGACCATGAACAAATCTTTATTTTTTATTTTTTCGAGAATAAATCTTTATTGTTTTTATTTAATAGATTCAATATATTGAGAAAATTAGTTTTTTTTTTTTGAATTGGGAGGAAATTAGGTTGAAGACGTACGGAAGATATGTGGGTCATGCATTTGAAATATCTCTTTCTTTTTCATGTCTCAATAATGGAGGTGGGGAAGTATTATTATTATTATATAACAACAATCAATAATGTTGACATATTTTTATATATTGTTTCAAAAAAGTTCCAATTAATTAAGTTGTTTCTGCTAAATCTCATGCTTGAAACCGTTTTTTTTTTAATTGGGGCATTTTTTTTATAAATAATTAGATATATGGTGCTACAATAAAAAAAATTAAAAATTTGATGTGTCAAAAAAAGTAAACTTGTTGCCTTTCTATATCAGAATAGAACCCACATGCTTTTTAATATTTTGAAACAAGAAAATTAATTAAGTAGTATGAAATGACCGGACCCAATAAAATTCTAAAAATCAGTGAGCTTCCAGCTAGAAGAATTAGTATTATTAGGACTAATAATTCAATTATAAAAAAACCCACCCGGTTGAAACTTTCGTTTGAAATAACTTTTGTGCTGGATTCAATATTTTTTCTCTAAAAGAATTCAATTGAAATTATTTGAAGGATTTATATACCAACATGCCACATGCATATATGAAGATAATATAAACGAGTTATATGTTATCTAACTCTTGTAGCGCAGATACTTTGGCGAAAGCGATAACAAGGATCCCTTCTGGCGTCACTGGTCTGGCTGATATTTACAAGCGGAATGACAGCAGCTCGTTTACAGTCTAAAAGCCACTTGGAGAGCTAAAACTGGCGAGGGGTGAAACCGATAGAGTTTCGGTATATGGAAGATATCTCACTCTCTTCCTCAAAAGAAGAGTCTCCTATTTATAGGCATACCTCTCCCAAAAGAGATGCATGCCCCATAAATAGGAGCACTAACTCCCATTAGGGGAGTTCTCCCTTTAATTATAATTAAAGGGGAGGTTATGAGGAAGAGGAAAATCAAAGGACATAAACCTTTGATTTTCTCTAATTATGGAACTCTTTACACTTTAGTAGTATTTTCGGACTGATAGATATATTTCGGATCAATCCGAGAAGTTATGGGCGCATCCCGACTCCAACATTATTTATATTAAAAATAAAATTATTATTTTGAAAGAAATTTTGAAGTTGTAGAATTCTATTGTTTGGGTTGGAACAATTTAAAAGAAAGATACCAATTTCTAATTTTTAATCTTTTTGCTATCATTTTACCATTACGAATGAACGAACATTCTTATAAAGGTACAAAATTATTTTGGATGTGAAACCCTTTATAGCCACCAACTCAATCTCTCTACCTGTAAAGCCGGAGATCTACCAGTACAAATTATTCTTAATTACAGATATATCTGCATTTTAAATGTGATTCACTTTTAAATTTCTCTTTTATATATAATATATATCTTTTGAATAGGAATACTGAAATTCTAATTTTTATCAAACACAAGAGTAATTAAATTTTTAATTGTTTGGACTAAAAATTTCACCTTTTAATATTTAAAAATAAGCATTTTGCTCTTTTTATGAGCTTACCGATATAAATTGATAAAAAACTCAAATTCCTTTAAATAAAATTTTAAGTTCAATCATTATGTTGTACATAAAGTATTATGAATCTAACTGTACTCGACTCCGAATTATTCAGCCCTCTAATTAAACCAAATATTGAGAGATCATATATTGAAAAAAGAAAAATACATTAACTAAAAATCCGATTAAGTGCTTTTTATTGGTTTTTTACAATTAATTGATTCCTTTAATTTCTCTTTTATAATAAGAACCTAGTAAAATTTAACTTTCTCATCCCTATTCAAAAGGTGGAGAAATGCTGACTAAACAATCTATCATTGTCATTATAGGAAATGGAAGAAGTAAAATATTGATTAAGCTCTAATCATGTCGGAGAAATTAAAGGAAACCACCGTTGTCATTAATTAATGAAATAAACCAATAAAAACCGATTAACTGGACCTTTTAGTTAGATGATTTTAATTTTAAAAATTGAAAGTCAATGACTTTAACTAAACCATACTTGCGATGAAAAATTACCCAGATTTCAATGAAGTACTCTTTGAAATAAAAGCAATCTGCCAGCAAATAAATAAACTTGGTAAAAGAGCTGCCACTGCAAATTCATTGGCACCGCGAATTACATAAAATTTCCACATAGTGCTCTGTAGCATCACAGATTAACAATCAAGGTACCCATAACTATCAATAGCTTGGTTGACACAAACCAAGTCAATCTACCAAAACGGGATGTTGGTGGTAGTCTTTCTGCAATGTTGAACTAATCAGATCGGACTTCACGCTCTCTAACAATACCATGTGTTGGTTTGTCAAGCATCTAACACAATGCAGACCAGGCCTCTGATCTTATTGCAGAGAAAAGAATTCTGCTCAGCACTCATTGGATCATGCTACAAACAAAAACACCCTCCATTCTCCATATCCTGATCCAGCAATCTTAATAACCAATATATTTCCTTACCTCCATGATGAGTTAACTGGTTTCCCTGGAAAGCATATACATGATTTTTTATTCCAATCCAACTGCATCCAAGCACAACCTTCAAATTTTTATTTTTCATTGAATTCTTGACTCGAACCATGATCTCCCACTGGCCTTTTGTTTCATATATCCGAGACAATACTAAATAAGGTAGAGGTGATAACGGTTCCAAGTCCATTAGCCTCTCTGCTACTCTTTCCACCAGTTTCGTGTCTCCAAGGTTGACACAAGCGCAGAGTATTGGTCTCCAAATTAAGGAACTGGGTTCACAAGGCATTGCTTTTATTATGCTTACCACTTCATCGAGCATGCCAGCTTGACATAACAAGTCCACAATGCAAGCATAATGCTCATCGCTAGGAGTAATCCCAAAACTTTCTAGCATTGAAGAAAATATAGCCATTCCTTCATCAAGAAAACCCCCATAGCTGCATGCTAAAAGAACTCCAGCTAGTGTTATGCTATCTGGTTTTGGGCCTCCATCTAGTAGCTCCTTAAATGTATCCAGAGCATCAAGCAGTTTACCATTATGAACCAAACCTATAATCATGGTATTCCAGGATATCAGATCTCTTGTGATCATCTTATTGAAGATTTCTGTGGCATGGTCGATGTATCCAATTTTAGCATACATCTGTACAAGTGAGCTAGCAACAATATTATCCAACTGCAAACCTAATTTGACGACCAAGCAGTGGAACTGAGTCCCTTGCTCTGCTGGAAAGTTGGAAATGGAGCTTATAGTGCTGCTGACTGTGAACTCAGTGGGTCTAATATCCTCCCTCAAGGCAAGAATAAAAAGTCGGAGAGCTTCTTCCAGAAAACCATGGCCCGCATAACTTGAAATCATGGAATTGCAAACTGCAGAATCCCATTGATCTAGTTCACCAAAGAGCTGCAATGCATCGTCCAATCTGTTGCATTTGGAAAACAGGTCAATAGTGGCACTTGAAACAATCGCATTACTAAGAAATCCCATCTTGATACAGGAAGCGAAAATCTGCTTACCCTTCTCCAAATTTTGCAAATTAGAGCAGGAAGTAATTACTGCCGAACATGTGAACTCATCAGGTGAGTACCCCGAGGATCTCATCAAACAAAACTGATTTAATGCCAGTTCTCCGAAACCCGATTTACAATATCCTGTAATCAATGAATTCCAAGTGATAGTGTCCAACACTTCCATTGTTAAAAACACACCCAAAGCATAATCAGCACGGCCAAGCTTTCCGTACATGTAAATTAAGGAATTCCCAAGTACCACATTTGATATGCTCATCCCACTTCGAATCATGCTGCCATGAAGTTCCTTACCATGAAAAGCATTTGAAACTACACTAATCATGATTGAGTAAGTGAATTCACTTGGTCTCACGCCCATATTTTGCATTTCCTTAAAAATTCCCAAAGCATAATCAGAGTAACCATGTGAAGCAAAACCAGAGATCATGGAGTTCCAACTAACAATATCTCTTGCAGGCATTTCATCGAACAGATAACACGCCAACTCAAACTGGCCAATATTTAACATCCCCTTCAAGCAAATGTTCCATGAGATGGTATTTTTACAAGCTATATCACCAAATACTGTCAAAATATCATCAATTGAACCAAACAACTTACAGTAGAGATCAAGATAGCGATTTCCCAGAAACGTATGATTATTAAATCCAAGTTTTATCAACTGAGCATGAATAATCTTGGCAAAAGATAATGACTTTACAGAGAAACAATGGTCTATGATTCGAGAGTAATAGGAAACTTTGGCTTGGGAGATTCTATAACTTCGCAATATAAGAGGGTACATACAAATGCTGTGTGCTATAATGAAAAAAATAAACGAGTACTTTCATATCCTATATGTCTATACAACTTACAAAGGTTCTGATTCCTCAGGCTCTGTTTATTTTTTTTCTTCCTCTTGTTCCATCTCTGTATCCACGATACTCCGCATCATGGTTCATTTTCTGGGCTTTGTCCAACAAGCGACAAATTCAGAACGCCAGGACAAATTCCATACAAATGAATGCAGTTTTTGGAATCAAAATTCCTGAAAATTATTGGAAGTTGAGTACTAGTCCGTAATTTGTCTAGGGAATAATATATAAACCGCCTCTATGGCTTCCTTTGTATCCAAGTTTTAAAGAAGGATCTAGTAGTGTTCAGCTGAAGTAAAATTTTGCAAAATGGAGACCTTTATTAGACATCAGCAGCCGTCTCTTTTTGGGTCTCTCTGCATTCACGTCGCGGTGAGTCTCCCTGTCTTAACGACCCAGTGGGGAACAAAAATAACACTTTAGGATGTAGGAGGTTTCGACCTATTCTCACGTTAGGTAACTGAAATCTATATAATTTCTATTGAATAATTGATATAGTTAGTTTTGATGCGTAATATTTTTTTATGTGAAATTTATTATTTGATATAATTTTGGTGGCATCAATAATAGTATAATAATATATTTCGTACTAGTTGATAATGCATTACGATGGAAATGCTCTAAAAATTTATTAAGTTTTATTTTGTCCCTTAGGAAGCAAAGGTGCCACAGGGAAAGAAGTGACTCCCGGGGGAGACAAAAATGCTGCTGTTGTTTAAAAGGGGTATTTTTTAAAATAATACTTTTTTAAAAAATATTTTGAAAAATGGTATTTGTCATAATATATATATATATATATATATATTGAGGATTGCAAGGATCTTACATGAAAGGTGGGGGTAAATGTAAAAGATCTTTAACGGGGTCTCTCTTTTTATATTCAGAAGAACCATGAATAGGTATTCAAATTGATCTCTTTATCAGCATAATTCATAATCTTCATCTATCTATGAAGAAGGAACACGAATTTCCAAGCTGCCTTGAAACACATGATCTAGCTCTATTTCAGCTTTGTCCAAGATTTGAAGCTCCTTATTATCTTCTTACAATGCAAAGTTATTTCCTCAAGTATAACACCTGCAGATCTTAAGATAATACAAAACTTTGAAACTGTATAGTTGAGCTTTTGTAAACACGAGGAATACCAGTAGAGGATGTTCAGCAATATTTCCCATTGCATGCAGAGGACTACTCATCCAACTGGGAAACACACCATCACTATATGCGGTTGAAGAGAACCTGTTCAATGTGTTCAGATAAATTGATTACGGTATCTTGGCAGCTAATTCCAGGTGTAACACTTCATAAGAATACTGCAAGAGAATGGCAGCCCTTCTTTTGGAGATAAAGAAGCAGGAAATCTTCAGATGAGACCACCTTTGCTCGTCGTGTGATTAAGTACCGACAGCACATGAGGTCTCTAAATATCAACTAACACTATTTCTCTTCATGATGATGAAAATCCCATGATTTTCTTATACTCCCAACATTTTATGTTCTGTCAGCCCAACTGTAACCAGGATGCTTTTTTACTCGCTTCTCTCTCATCGCCTTTCTAACCAGGGCTGAGCTTTCCCAGTCCCCAGATGTAGCAAATATGCCAGATAGTTGCACATATGCACTGGAGCTCTCAGGATCGAGTTCAATGATCCGCTGAGCCACATTTTCTCCCAGAGCCTTATCTCCATGAGCCACACATCCTCTCATCACAGATGTCCACATGCTGGCATCTGCCTCAAAAGGCATCTGCTCAATAATGTCCATTGCTTCCTGTAGGCAACCAGCACGAGCAAAGAGATCAATCATGCAGGAATAGTGCTCCATTCCTGGATCTAAATGATAGTCATATTTCATAATATTAAACCATTTCCTTCCGTCCTCAACCAATCCACAATGATCACAGGCAGATAAAACCCCTAGAAAAGTAATATCATTTGGTCTAACACCAGCATGCCTCATTTTATTGAACAGTGTTAGAGCTTCCAACCCAAAACCATTAGTAGCATACCCCATCAACATTGAATTCCAAGCGACTTCATCAGATTTTATCATTGCATCAAACAGTTTTCTTCCATTTTCAACAAAACCACACTTGCAATAAAAATCAACCAGGGAGGTAGAAATGACCTCATCAGATTCAAGCCCAATGATTATCACTCTTGCAAAAACCTGTTCACCAAGCTCAAGTGAAGAGATACAAGAACAGGCACTAATAGCACTAGCAAGGCTAAACCTATCCATCCTCAAATGTAGTTTATTCATTTTACAGAAAAGATCCAGCGCTTCAATCGGACAACCATTTTGGGCAAGACCAACTATCATTGAATTCCAAGATATCAAGCTCTTACTAGGCATTGTAGTGAAGATCTGTTTTGCGTCTTCGATTCTACCACAACTGCTATACACTGTGATCATAGAGTTTAGCAAGATTGTGTCATAGACTTTGAGCTCGCTGAATAATTTGCAAGCATCATTAGAACATCCACACTTGGAATATGCATCAATAAAAGCACAAGCAGTAATAACATCATCAATTAACCCAACTTTACAAACATAGGCATGCATTTGCTTACCATGTTGAATATTCCTAAAGCTACTAGAGGCACTCAAAATAATTGCTACTGTCGAAGAGTCTATTTGAATTCCATTCTTGTGCATCTGATTGACAAGTACAAAGGCTTCCATTTCCTCATTATTGTTAATATATCCAGAAATCAATGAATTCCATACCGCAAAAGACAAGCTATTTGTTCTGACAAAGATTCTTCTAGCATCATTCATTCTGCCACAATTTGCATAGCCTGTGATAAGTGCAGACAAAGAAAAATCGTCAACCTCGGGCATCATACTCAAAACATGATTTGCATTGTCTAAATCACCACACTTCCCATAGAAATTAACCAACGAGGATGCCAACACCGAGTCAAATTCCACATTATCCGTAAGAATCCGAGCATGTATTTGCTTGCCGCATTTAGTAGCTCCCAAATCAGTACAGGCCCCAATAACACTAGCCAATACAAACATATCGGCAGATAATTTTTCAGACGGCTCCAAATTCAGTTCCTTAAACAACCTAACAGCTTCCCTCGAACGCCCATTTTTAGCATAACCATGAATCACAGAATTCCACGCGACCCCATTTCTCGTAGGCATATAATCAAACAAACTCCTAGCAATATCCATCTCGCATGCTTTCACAAACCCCAAAATGACCACATTCCATGAATAATCATTCTTATAGGGCATCAAATGAAAAAGCGCCAAGGACTTCTTTCTGTTTCCAGACTTCATGTAGCCCTCTATCAAAGTGTTCCATGAAAAGCAATTTCTGTTGGGCATTTCGTCGAACAATTTATGTGCGTGACTCATGGTTCCGCACCGGACGTACATTTGCAGAAGACGATTTCCAAGTGAAAGGAAGGAATATACAAGACCCTTTTTGAAAAAATGAAGGTGAATCTGTTTCCCTTGGTTGACTGAATGTTGGGTGCCAAGGGAATTGAGTGTGCGAGCCAAAGATTGGAGTTCAAGATCCATAGCCACAAGGAACCGCTACTCATTGTGGCGCATGATATGATAAACAAAGAAAATGAGGATTTTACCAATGTTTTTGGCTTTCGTTTGCAGGCACAGAAGATGCAAACACTAATTATTCTTTAATCCCTACTTTGTGCAATTGTTTAAACATGGCGGCAAAGAAAGAGTTAAATTTCATTTTTGAAACTTTCTCCATTTGATTTGGAAAGGAATTAAGGTTGAGAAGAAAAGTTTGTGAGTATAGTATTTGCTTGCTTTAGTGATTTCAATTCACTTGATTGGAATCAATATGTTTAAAATGTTAGGATTAGTTAGAGAACTAAGAGAAGTATGAACAAAACTTGCAGATGTAACTTAGTTATAATAAAAGATTAATTGAGTTTATAAGTTTATTAGTTGTTAGTCTTTGATACTGTCGATCTTCAATTGTTTTATCTATTTTCATTCTTTTTTCTAAATGTTATTTCCGATTTCTACTTTCTCAATATTAAAATTAAAAGGCATAGATTTGCTAATATTCTTATTTTTAAGCATATCCTAATCTTGATATTTTATTTGAATCGATCCATCATGGCTAATTTAAGCTAAAGTTTCTTTTTCAATTTATGAATTAAGATAAAATTTTAAGGGTAAAATCCATAAAATGCTTAGAACCGGTCGCACTAACCGATTGCGGTTTCATCAATTTTTATTTTATTAGTTCTTTTTATATTTCCATGAATCTCTCGTAGTTAAAAATACTAAGACGGTATTTGACATTACTTTTAAAATGACAAAAATATGTTTATTAGATAAACAATTGATTATGGGATAAAAATCAGTGTGTGGTAAATGCTGATTTTAAAAAAAATTAATTTTGTGAAAATTGAAAAAATTTTCTATTAGAAAAAAGTTAGAAATTAAAATTTTTCAGGAAAATTGATTTTCAACTTGTAAGGGCAGCAGATTTAATATTTTTTTAAGACAAAAATATCTCTTATTTTATTTCATAATATCTAATATAAAAAAAAAATTTTTTGCTCTCTTCTCTTACTCTACCAACCAAAATCATTTAACGTTAAAAATAATTATATATTTATTTTATTATCCAAAATAATATGTATAATTAATTATGAAAACAATATATATATATTTAATTTTTTATGTTATATTTATTTTTATTTAATTATATATGAAAATATATGGCTTTAATAGTTTAGTGAAATAAAAAACTTCAAATAAGTGGAAATTATTATTATTTTTTAGTGAGATTTTGAATATAATATATTAAAATTTTTATATATTATTTTTTATCTTTTTATTCTAAAAAACCATTTTTAATCATTTCATTTATCAAACAGTTGACAACTATTTTTTATTTTATAAGTCATTTTGAATTTTATTTACCAAACAGTTACCTATTTTTTGAGATACAACTTTTTGAAATACAATTTTTTTCTATTGAAAAATATGTTTTCATAAGTTTTGTCAAACTGGCTCTATTCCTAATAGAATATATAGAATCACTTTTATTTTGATATACTTAAATTTAATTAGTTTAAGATGAAATTTTTATTAAATACGAATGTTAACAATGATAATATTATTATGCACGACAAAAAAAACTAAAATTAGCAAATAAAATCAGTGACTGCAATGTTTCCATCGCTAATTAGCGACCGTTTTAAGAATTAGTCGTGAAAATTCATTTTTTATTTTTTGTGACTAATTTAGCAACGGAAAAAAAAAACAGTCGCTAAATTTTGGCTGCAATTTATGGCCTTTTTTTGCGACTAATTTAGCGACTAAAAAAATTGTCATTAATTTTTGCTACTAATTTAGCGACTGAAAAGTTCATCGCTAAAATCGCGATGGCAATATAAGTCGCTAAATTTGGAGACAATTTTAACGACTTTGTTTGCGACAAATTTAGTGACTAAACTTGTTGTCGCTAAACACACTTGAATTAGCGACGAAATAGCAACTGATATTTCTATCGCTAAAAAATTTTAAATATGAAAATAATTGTCGAAAATTAAAGTGATACGCGATGGAATAATCCGTCGCTATTTCGTCGGTAAAATTGATTATAATATTAATAAAAGTATGCATAAATACTTATAGTTATTAATTATTTTTAATATTTTTGCTTTACACATGAATTTTAATTTGTCTAAAATAAATTTTAATTTTATTTTTAATTTATCTAAAATAAATTTTTTATTATTCAATTATTTAAAAATTTAATGAAAATATTAGATGTGTGAACTAAAATTAATATTAATAAAAAAATTTATTAAGAAATATGTGTTGATACTATTTTTGGGTTTTGAATTAATAACTTCGACCACTACAAAAAAAAACCTAAAATTTTCTTCGGAATCTACAAAATTAGATATATTTAATTATAGCTAAATAAGTAACTAAATATGAGTATATGTGTGTGTGTGTGTGTATATATATATAAAGAGCCAAATAACAAAAAAATAATAATAAAATAATAAAAATAACTTAAGTGTAGATCTATTTTGAGTTAATGAAGAAGAGTCAAGACAAGAAAGAAAAGGGAAAACGGGGAATACATACAGAGGAGGGAAGCGAGAGAGAGAGAGAGAGCGGCGGAGAGCAGATCTAATCACCCCCCCCCCCCACCCCTCCGGCATCGCTGTTCCGCCGCCACTTGCCCCGCACCCCGGCGTCCCCACTCCGCTATCCCCTTCCCTCTCACCACGTGCCAGATCTGGCCGCCTACTCTGCCCCCTCTCACCGCGCGCCAGATCTACGAAGGCTCCTTCGCGCGCGCCAGATGTGCTCCTTCCTCTACCACAAGCTTCTGCAGCTTGTCGCCGCTCCTATAGACGTCGCTGCTGTCTTGCACAAGTAAATCATCATTTTTCCTTTTTTTTTTCTATTTACTTTTTTCATGTATTTTTATTTTTTATTTATTTGTTTTCATTTATGTTGTATATTTGTTGTGTATTTTTTTGATGTTGATTTGGACCTAATTAATTTTTTCTGTATCTGTACTATTTATGTGTTCTTGAACTTTCACACCAGTTGAAATTTTTTTAATTTTATTTTCCTAAGAATTTTTTCATTTAAGCTCTAGGTGCAGCTTGAAGTTCTTTTGAAATGCCATGGTCTTTCCATCTTTAAATATTGTTAAAGGAATGTACCAAATATATACGTGTGTGTGTGTATGTATGTATGTATGTATGTATGTGAGTGAGTGTGTAAATATTGTTAGAGGATCTGATTTCATGGTGCTTAATTGAATTATTTGTTTGGAAATTGTGTACTTTTAGCAGAAAATCTGATAAAATTCTTATTCTAGGAAGTTTTCTGTCTTTTCCATCATTATTGTAGCACCCACCAAATTGTTTGATGCTTGCATTTGCTCTTCAGGTTTGGGTAAAGTAGGAACAGAAACACGGCCTGGCTCTCCATAACAATCTCATAGGTAATAGGTGCATTTGGATCTTTTCCTTTCTTTTCATTGTTATTTTGATTCTCAATTTAATGTTTAATCTCCAACTGCATATAATTTTATCTGTTGACTGAAACTGCAATCAAATAATTTCAAAACGCCACTTCAGTGAACCTAGCAAGATGGAATTTGATTTTCTTTATTCAGTGTTATATATCTTTCACAGAAACCAGTAGGAAATTCTCTCAAGTACTATGATAAAAATTTACATGATGGAAATGCTCTTAGTAAAAAATTGAAATTAAATGTAATGGTGCAAGGGAGTGATTTTGTGTCAATTTTACTACAACATGAACTCAAGTAAGCTGTTGTTCCTCAAGTAATATGATGTTATTGCTTTGTTTTCATTGTGGTAAATTATTAAACTCAAGTTTCCCTAAACTAAGTTCTAACTTAAAATTTCTAATTGGCCAATTTAATTAGCAAAGTCTTACATTCCATTTTATTTTCTCTAACTTAAAGCAAGACAAGTTAGCTTTAGCAACCCACCCAATATATCAAGTTGTCAATGCTATAGTATTAACAATACACATGTCGCCACCATATGTGTTAATGGTGGTGGGGTTTGTTTGAATATTTGCTGCTAAAACCTAGTAAAGATTTTCATTTTCCAGTGTGTTCATTGTCTGTTTCTGCATCTGTTTTAAAACCACATTTAACTTCACAGAAGTTTCCATGGTTCTTGTTCTTGTTTGAAAATTAGGAAGGAGACATATTTCTTTCAATGATTTTGATGTCATTTCCTTTGCAAATTTTGCCAATTTGTATGATATGTTGCTTATTGAAAAAAAAAATTAAGTAGAACAACCCCCCCCCCCCCCCAAGAAGTATAATTGAAATCCTACCTAACCAATATATCGCTTCTTTTTTTTTTTTTTGGTTATAGATTTAATTCTTATGGTTGGTTCTCACCATCAAATGATGCAAAGCAACTTAACTCATCAAGGCACGACGGTTATATGCTGAATCACCTTAATCTTGAAGTGGTAAGGCCTCTTTTGAATCAAATTCTATATAATATATTGCATCACATTTGAAGCAGCTTATTAGCTTCATTAGCAAGCATGTATTCCAATTATTCTTATTTCGTTTAATTATTATTAATTTTTTAATTACATATTAAAAGTATCATATTAACTTTTAAGAGATAATAAAGTATGTTGGTTTGTTTACACTTATTTTATTAGCTGCAGGTTTTGTTTAGTTGCAGGACTAAAAGGAGTTTGTAAAAAATCAAATCTATTTTAGGAGAAGGAAAGAAGCATATAAGATATATAAGAAAAAGATCGGTTGAATTGTTAGTTTGTATGATTAGCGATTTTAAAGATTTATTTTTCTAAGTACTTTTTAAGTACTATACAATTTAATGTACCTTTATTATATTTATATTTTTTAAAATAATAGTATTGGAGAATTGCTATTTATAAAAATTAAATTTTGAAGGTTACAATAATAATAATAATAATAATAATAATAATAATAATAATAATAATAATAACAACAACAAAATTAAATTGCAAATAATAATAATAAATATTAAAATTAAATTAGCGACGGAATTAGTGACGGATTATGCCGTCGCAAATTTTTTTTACGTGGCATCATAAAAATATTGTTTTGTGACGGAATTTTGCGACGAAAATATCCGTCGCTAATAATTTTTTAAATCTAATGGCGACCACTTTTGGGGGTTGATTAGCAACGATTTTTCAGTCGCTATTTTTAGCGACGGTTTTGTGTTTTAGTCGCAAATTTTCTTGAGATGGCCGAAATAGCGACAGATAGTCATTTTGTCGTTAAAAGAAATTAGCAACGGAATTTTTTCAATTAGTGACGGAAATTTCTGTCGTTAATTCCTTGTTTTTTTTTTTGTAGTGGTGGGTATTACTTTTTTATTTTACATTATATTTGATAAAAGAGTAATTTCTTGAAGTAATCTCTTGCTTGAGTCACCTGAAAGATACCACAAAACCTTCGGGTATTCCGACAAGAGAGACTCCGACGATCAAGTCAGTCAATTGACAAAATAAAGGTCTTGTCTAAGAAATCAGAGAGAGATTAATGTACCTGCTCTCCTTCTTTATATAGAGCTCTTACCATAGGATAAATAGGAAGTTAAATCCTGAATAAGAGGACATTACTCTGACTTCTTGATTAGTGCTTAATTCTTTATTTGTGAAAATTTGTTGAGTGATTTTTGGTATTTTTCATCATTGTTGGACCATGATCTGCGCAATATCTGGGAAATATCCGGGGATGATGACTTTCCATATTCTGAAACCGAACTGTTGCTTTAACCGAGCTAATAATATATCGATTGTCTGGATGAACATGGCTATCAAATACTTGAAACATAAGTTCGGCGTACAATTTGTGTTCGGATAGGTATGCACCGATCTGTTGCTCGAAGAGTCCGATTATCAATATTGATAAATTTATATATTATATTTATTTTAAATTTTTATATTTCGATTTAACCTTAACTCTTTGGATTTATGGGTTGTTTTTCTGGGCAGAATTTGAAAACCTTGATTAATTAACTCTATCATTGTCATTAAAAGTACACACTGGATCAGAATTTTAGACAACTTTTAGTCACGGAATTTTGGTTTAGCGACAAATTTGATAGCCGAGAAGAGTTTTAGTGTTTATGGTTCTAGATTGTGCATTTATGGTCCTCAGATGAATTTATGATGAAATAGAATTTTGAGTTGTTTTAGAAGTAAAGAAGAGGGCAGCAGACAATCGAATGCTTCTGGATTGTCGTTGATGTTTGATGATAGAAATGAAAAGTTTAAAGTCATTCAAAAATATTTCTACAATTTAATTATACCTGTTAATGACTTTGACGCCAAGTTCTTTCTAAATATATCTTCTTATTTCGTAATATTAAACTATCATTTTACTTCCCTTCCAAGATTGCGCCACTTTCGTTTTTGCATCATCATGTTCGTCGATATTGTTATTATTAGACTTACTATATATATATATATATATAATCCTACTACATTTTATAATTCATTTAAATACATAAGCTTTGAAACAACTTATTAGATATTTATATTTATCAATTTTATGAATAATAAATATAAATTCACTCAAACTCCTATTTTAAAAAAAAAATTAATAAATACAAATTTCCAATAATTTTGAAAAATTAGAACACATTACATTCAATTACGCTAACGTGGCATTAAACAATATCAAAATTAATAAAAAAATTCATTAAAATCAATTAATTTTGCTTTCAATTTCTAGATTCACTATACATGTAGAACACATGTATTTTTCGTACCGGTTCAAATACAAGTATTAAATATTAACAAAATTGATACATACAAATATTCAAGATATCATATTAAAGTTTAAGTGTTAAAATAAATTGATAAGTACATGTATTATTATTATTATTATTATATGCTTTTGATAATGAAATGATTTGGGAACATGCAGAGAAAATCTGTTGAGATATGAAGTGGTGGATATTTGTTGGTCCGATTTTCTTTTTATTGACAAACTTCAATCCCTCTAACAGTTAATTACATATATATCCTTATTTTTATCTCTATTTCATGGGTTCATATAATCACAATCACTGAATCACATATATATATTATTTCTGTGCATGAGATTTCTAAGTTTGAAATCTTACTTATTTCATCATCAAACACGTGCGCACCAATTTGACAGCTAATGAATCTCCATTTAATTTGGTCAATTGATATTTAATTTAATAACAAAGTGTCCTTTTCTCTTTCAGTTATTCAAAAAGGATAATTAGATTATTTTGCAATGTCTTACTTCCAGAAGAACTAAAAGGTTTTTATTATTTTTTTGTGTTGGACATACTATAAGAACTAAATACTTTAAGGCTGTGTTTGGCATTAGTTTTAAAAGAATAAAAAAACTATTTATTAGATAAAATACTGATTATAAAATAAAAATAAATATTTAGTAAATGATGATTTTAAAAAAATTAATTTTTTGAAAAGTGAAAAAATTTTCTATTAGAAAAAGTTAAAATTAATTTAAAATTTTTTAGAAAAACTGACTTTCAACTTTTAAGGTTAGCAGATTTAATATTTTTTTTTAAAAAAAAAATATCTCTTATTTTATTTTATAACGACAATTATATCTAATAAAATTTTTTTTCTTTGCTTTTTTCTCTTACCCTAACACCTAAAATCATCTAACGTTAAAAATAATTATATTTTTTTATCATCCAAAATAATATGTATGGTTAATTATGAAGACAATATATATATATTTAATTTTTTTATGTTATATTTATTTTTATTTAATTATATATGAAAATATATGATTTTAATAGTTTAGTAAAATAAAAAAAATTCAAATAAGTGGGAATTATTATTATTATTTAGTGAGATTTTGAATATAATATATTAAAATTTATATATATTATTTTTTGACTTTTTATTCTAAAAAATAATTTTTAATCATATCATTTATTAAACAGTTGACAACTATTTTTGATTTTATAAGTCATTTTAAATTTTATTTACCAAACAGTTAGCTATTTTTTGAGATACAAATTTTTGAAATAGAATTTTTTTTAATTGAAAAATCTGTTTTCATAAATTTTGCCAACTGGCTCTAAAATAAATTCACATCCAATTATTATTTTAAACAGTTCAAATAGAATGATCTCTTAAATGAAAATTCCAAATGCCAACTTTAAATAGATTATTTTAAAAATATTTTTTTTCTCTTTTTACGAACCTGCTTAATACGAATTTAAATTGTTTAAATTATACAATTCAAATATCAAATGATTTATATAAAAAAACAAAAGTTGCAGCACATTATTGATATAAAATTAATAAATCCAAATTTAATTTCTTTAGCAATCAATTTAAGCATTAAAAAAGTTTAACTCATGCAGTTTTTTTTTTTTTTTTTTTAAAATCTAAGATTTAGTTTCAATAAAGAAACGGAGAAAGCTAATCAATTCACGTGACGAGTATATAAAAGATATGATATTGATACTTTTTTATTTGAAACACTACGCATAAGAAAATTATTGCAACATACTTTTAACAAAATAAGTGAAAAATATTTTATTAGTTTATATATAATGTAATAATTTAGCAATATATTTCATTTATTGTCTAATTATATGATTTCAATAGTTTTACCATATATTACAACAGATTTAAAACCATTTCATTCGCCATTATATTGCCTTAGGTTAATATAACAGTATTTTAGCATCTTATTGCAACCGTTATTAGCTTGCAAAATTCTAAATATGTCACTAAATTGTTGCCTTATACAAATTAATGCAACATCTTCAAATGTGTTGAAAGATATGTTTTAATTGCCTTATTTTGTGATGGTGAAAAATACATACAAGTCTAAGTAGTAGGTATCCATTTAAAATAAAATAAAATAAAAAGTTGATAGTCTTATTTATTTACAATTCACAGTCTGTGTATATATAGATGATATAATTAAACAATTTAACGTAGTAATAATTAATTATTGACTCATCTAGAAGACATAAAATCTCTGCAATAAAAAAATATGTATAAAATTGATAAGTTAGCAGAAAATTAGAAAAATGGTTAAATACAAAAGCATATAATGATTTTTGATACTCATGGCTCGGATTATGCCTCGGAATATGCCTCCGGATAGTGCCCGGCCTTAATCCAATGATGCAAGAATAAAGCATCTAACTCGGTAATATACTCGGTTCACCTGACTGCAGGTACTCTGTTGCATAACCCGGAAAGCTCTCATAGTCGCTTAAATACTGAGCCCGGTCCATCGTAGAGCTCGGTAACTCCAAAGATAGATCGGTTCGACAAAACAGCTGTCATACCCGTTATACAGTGAACTAGCCGTTAAGGTAACCGTTATTCACACTCATTGCCCATCAATTAAAGTAACCGGGCCCCAAATGGTCATCATGAGTAATGAACTTATAAAAGAAGCACAACACCTCATAAGGGGTCTCCTGAATCTTCTTCTTTTTTCTCAGATTGCAGAAACTCTCTCTTTATCATACTTGACTTTCCAAAATTACTGACTTGACCGTCGGAGTCTCCCTTGTCGGAAACCCGCCGGAACCTTATTTTCAGGTGATTGCCCGGACGTAGCTCAGAAGAAGCTCGGAATATTCTTCCCAGCTTGCCCGGAAAATTCGCTCGGTCATCATTTGGTGCGGTGAGCGTGGACCGTAGCATTCTCATGGATCTTTTTCCAGACCTGAACACTACCGCGGCACCTCCAAGCCCATCTCAAACTCCTCCCCCACTCTCCCAACAAATCCCTTTCCAGCTATTCGGGCAACAAATACAATTTCCCCAAACTTCCCATTTTTCCAATATTCCCAGCCTGACTCCCCAAACTGCTCAGGCCCTCCTTGCTACTCTGGCTGCAGTAGCAGCCCAGGCACCGCCAATTCATACTCCGCCCCCAGGGCATTACACTCCCCCTGCTCCACAAGTCACTCAAAATACCCCGGCTCCTTTACCAGCGATAACTCCCGGATCCACAATAACTCTCACAGCCGAGCAATTCGAAAAGCTCTTTGAAGAGCGAATGCAAAGATACCAGAACCGAAACACCCTCCAATACCACAGTAACTTCCGCTCGCCCCTCTGCAGAACAATTTTGGAAACTCCTTTTCCAAATATTCGCCTGCCTAGTCTGCTTAAATACAATGGTAGCACGGATCCCCGAGCTCACCTAGATCAGTTTCATCACACTATGCTCGTCTTCACAACCGATGATAGTGCACTATGCAAAATTTTCCCACAGACTCTTACAGAGTCCGCCCAGATTTGGTTCCGGAATCTGCCCGAGCACTCTATCTCGAATTTCACTCAATTCAGTGACATGTTCATCGCCAAGTTCGTGGCCGCCATCCGACCAACGAAGGTTTCGGCGGACTTGAACTCGGTAAGACAGGACAGAGGAGAAACACTACGAGCATATGTGGAAAGATTCAACACGGTGGCAATGGACATCCAAGATTTGAACCTGGAAGTAGCCAACAACGCCCTCATCCGCAATACTCGCTGCCAGGACTTCAGTGACTCACTCAGCAAAAAACCGCCCTGCGATTTCACCGAGCTCATGTCCCGAGCTCATAAATACATAAGGATGGACGAGGCCAGACGACTCCGAAATAGTTTCATATATGACGAATCGCGTCGAGACTCTTTCCGGACATCAGACAGGGGCACAGGGCGAGGTGACGGCCCGAGCAGAAGTTCCGGAAACTCGCACAAAACTTATATGGTCTCTCGAACTGCCGAACGAAGAGAAGAGAAGTGGACACCCTTGAACTCTTCCAGAGCACAAATCCTAAAATGGTTAAAGGAATCCGGCAAGGTGAACTGGCCCAGACAGATGAAAGAAGATCCGAGCCGAGATCAGAGCCTCTACTGCGCATACCATCGGGATAAGGGTCACGAGACAAATGATTGCCATCAGCTAAAAAGGGAGATCGAGTTTTTAGTTCGGCAAGGGAAGCTCCCCCAGTATGTCAAAGAGGACCGAGCAAGAGAAAGATCCCGATCTCCCAGACAACGAGAAGCTCAGCCCGCCTCCAATAAGAAAACCCCAGCAGGAATAATTTATGTTATTGCTGGGGGAAAACATTGTGATGCCATGGGAGACTCGCGAAAGAGGAAAGCAAAAGAAGTTTTTCCCGTACAGACCAATTCCTCCAAAGCCAGCCACGAAGTAAAGTTCTACAAATCGGATGGCGATCACATTAAACAACCGCACACAGATTCCCTGGTTGTTGAAGCATTGATGGAAGACTATCTTGTCCAACGCATTCTGGTGGACACTGGGAGTGCGGTCAATCTCATCACGTTGCAAGCATTCAAGGCCCTCAAAATGCCGAGCAAAGTCCTTGAACCAGTAGCTACCCCGCTAATCGGGATATCCGGACAACCAGTGAAAGTGGAGGGCTCAGTTGTCCTATCCGTGGAATTAGGAGATGGCGAGATAACACAGGCCTGCACCAGCCGCTTTATGGTCGTAGATATACCTCTGGCTTACAATGTCATATTTGGAAGACCACTGCTCGTAGGAATCGATGCCTATATCTCAATGCGCCACTTAATGCTCAAAATCCCGACCTCCAAGGGCGAGGCCATTCTAAGGGGAAGTCAAAAAGCTGCTCGGGAAACATACCTGACCATGCTAAAAGAAGCCAATCAGGCCCTTCCACTAGACTCACTCGACATCCCTGTCGAAACAAGGGCCGAGCCAGGGGACTCGCTTGTTGACATTCAGTTAAGCCCGGACAAAAGAGTAAAGGTCGGAGCAATCAAAAGAGATAAAGCGCAGCTTATTGAAGTCCTGAAAGAGTTTTCTGATGTGTTCGCTTGGACGCCCTCGGACATCAAAGGAATTTCACCGTCAATTATATGCCACTCCCTTAATGTCTCGCCGGGCGCTAGACCGATCAAACAGAAGAAAAGAAATCATGCACCAGAACGACAGATAGCCATGGCGCATGAAACCGAGGTACTCCTACAGAACGGATTTATCCGAGAAGTCCTATATCCGGACTGGTTGTCGAATGTAGTCCTAGTAAAAAAGTCCAACGGAAAATGGCGTATGTGTGTAGACTTTACCGACCTCAACAAAGCATGCCCGAAAGACAGCTATCCTTTGCCAAGCATTGATCTGCTCGTAGACTCTACTGCTGGGTTCAAAGAATATGCATTCTTGGATGCATCATCCGGGTACCACCAGATCCCAATGAATCCGAAAGATGAAGAGAAAACAGCCTTCATCACTCACCAGGCCACATATTGCTACCAGAGGATGCCGTTCGGGCTGAAGAACGCCGGTGCGACCTACCAGCGGTTAATGAACAAATTGTTTGCCGAACAGATAGGTCGGAACATGGAGGTCTACGTAGACGACATGATTGTCAAAGCCCGGTCTTCAGAACTTCTTCCCACCGAGCTCCGGGAAATTTTTCAAGTTCTTAGGCAATGTGGCTTAAAGCTTAATCCGGAAAAATGTGCCTTCGGCGTCAAGTCCGGAAAATTTTTGGGTTTCATGATTTCGAAGAGAGGTATAGAAGCAAACCCTGTGAAAATCCGAGCAATACTCGACATGCACCCGCCAAAGACGATGAAGGAAGTTCAGATTCTCAATGGTAAGATAACCGCCCTGGGTCGGTTCATTTCTTGCTCGGCCAAACGTTGTCTTCCCTTCTACGGAGCACTTAAGAATCTCAAGAACTTCGAATGGACCGAAGAGTGCCAGCAAGCCTTTGAAGATCTCAAGTCCTTTCTTAGCTCGCCCCCACTATTGAGCAGACCACAAACCGGGGATATTTTATACCTCTACTTAGCTGTCACACCAGGAGCTGTCGGATCAGTGCTCATTCGAGAGGAAGGCAACCAGCAGTACCCCATCTACTATGTCAGCAAGGTACTGAAAGGAGCCGAGCTCAACTATCCCATCCTGGAACAACTGGCGTTCTCCTTGATAACTACGACAGTCAAACTTCGACCCTACTTCCAGGCACATACTGTAATAGTCCAGACTAACACAAACTTGAGGAAAGTACTGCAACGCCCAGAAGCATCAGGTCGGCTTACTGAATGGTCCACCAAGTTAGGCGAGCTTGATGTCCGATATGAAGCTCGACCATCTATGAAAGCACAGGTATTAGCAGACTTTATAGCTGAATTGCATACCCCACCACCCGAGCCGTATACCCGGTCTTGGAAGTTATACACAGATGGCGCCTCTACAGCCGAAGGAGCAGGTGTCGGAATAATACTGATAGGCCCGGGACAGATTATCATCAAAGGCATGGCCCAACTTGCTTTTCCAGCTTCTAACAACATAGCCGAATATGAGGCTATATGCTTCGGACTACAATTGGCGATGGAAGTCAAACCGGACTCAATTGCCATTTTTTCTGACTCACAGCTAGTGGTAAATCAAATACTCGGTAGATTCGAAGCCAAGGAAGACAATATGATTCGGTATAAGGAGTTCGCCATTCTCATACTCTCCCAATTGAAGAATTCCGGGTGCACATGGTCTATCGAGCAGATCCCGAGGAATGACAATAAAGAAGCAGACGCCCTAGCAAAAAGGGCATCGGATAACTCTCAAAACCCCCCACTGGAGGTCATATTTTGCATCATCAAATCGCCATCCTATGAGACGTATCAAGTTCAGCTTAACGAAATAATGGACGGATGGCGATTACCGATCTATCAGTTTCTGGACACTGGAGCTCTCCCATCCAATCAACTTGAAGCCCGGAAGATAGTCCGGAAATCAGCAATATACGCCATTCTCGATGGAAAATTGTACAGACGCTCATTCTCACACCCATGGACTTTGTGCTTAAGCTCGGAAGATGGGGACTATGTACTCAGAGAAATACACGAAGGTATTTGTGGAGCTCATGAAGGCGGGCAAGCTATAGCTCGGAAAGCCCTCATACAGGGCTACTATTGGCCTACAATGGAGAAAGATGCCCGGGAACTCGTTCAGAAATGTGATAAATGTCAAAAATACGGCAACATTCTGCACAGCAAATCGACTCGCCAAGTACCGATATACAGTCCATGGCCATTCGCCCAATGGGGAATCGACATCCTCGGTCCTTTTCCCATGGCTACAGGCCAGAGGAAATTCTTGGTGGTGGCAGTTGATCACTTCACGAAGTGGGTAGAAGCCGAGCCTCTAGCAACAATCATGCCAGCGAACATCATCAAGTTCGTTCGGAAGGATATCATAACTCGGTTTGGGATTCCTCACACAATTATCTCAGACAATGGCAAGCAATTCGATTGCTCAGCCTTCAAAAACTTCTGCGCCGAGCTAAAAATTCAACTCTGCTTCACCTCGGTCTATCATCCACAGTCCAACGGAATGACGGAGGTCACAAACCGAACTATTCTAGCAGGCCTAAAGAAGCGACTGGATAAAGCCAAAGGTTTATGGGTTGACGAACTCCCACACGTCCTATGGGCATACCGGACATCAGTCAAAACAGCAACCGGGCACACGCCCTTCTCACTAACATATGGATCAGAAGCGGTGATTCCTTGCGAAATGGGGGTCCCAAGTGCTCGGGTAAGCTCATACAAACAGCAAGCAAACGACGAAGCCTTATCATACCATATGGATCGGTTAGAAGAAGTCAGGGAGTCAGCGCTCGTCCAAACGGCTATTTACAAACAAAGAATGGCTGTATATCATGACAGGCATATTAATCATCGGTCTTTTCAGATCGGTCAATTGGTCCTTAGAAAAATCGTTGCTACACAGAATATGGGTGGAGTGGGGAAGCTCGGTCCAAACTGGGAAGGCCCTTATGAAATTCATCAAGTCCAAGGATCGGCTTACAGGCTCAAAGACCTCTCGGGAAAAGTGCTCCCCCACTCATGGAACGTCTCTCATTTGAAAAAATATTTTCAGTGAGTTTGTCATATTTTACCGAGCTGTTTGTCTACATTCATTTAAGGCATTCGAAGTTCAACTACCAAGTTTTATTATACTCGATCTACCGAACAAAAGATATTCAAATATCTATTCTACTCGATCTACCGAACAAAAGATATTCAATTTACCGAACAAAAAAATTCAAACATTGAACACATTCGATTTTGCCGAACAAAATAAATTTTGTATTGATTCAAAAGAAATGTACAAGCTGAAACCTAACTAATCGTCGGGGTAAACGTCTTCGAGCCAAGACCAATCCATGTCCGGATATCGGTCTTTAACTGACTGAATCAGTTTACCGCCGAACGACATACATTTGTCGGCAGCCATATCGACCATCTTATATTCTAAGTCTGCCACAATCTGCTTCAGCTCTGCATTCTCTTTCACGAGTGCCTCCTGTTCGGTCTGAGCCTTCTTCAGATCCGCTTCGGCCTTGGAAGCCCTCTCCGTTTCTACTAGCACTTCAGCTGCCCGGGCTTGCATTTCTTCTTCGGCCTCTGAAGCTCGCTTATTTACAGTTTCTATCTTGGACAAGGCTTCACCGAGCTCATCACGAAGCCGATCCCTCTCTGCCTTTTCCTTCTTTTTGCTTGTTATAAGTTTGTTCATTTTGGCGATGGCAGCCCCGGCTATCATAGCCCCCTGCACAAACACTTAGATTTTTAATCAACTGTTATCATCAAACGAAAGACTCGGAGTACAGCAGAATTACCTCTATCTCGTGCCTCTTCATTATTTCGGCCAACTGCTCAGCCCCGACCTTCACCAAGGGGGCGGTCTCAGAAGGGACGCAAGCCACTCGGTGTGCGAACGTAGTGAACTCGGTCCTATTCTTTGACCAATAATCCCCTCGGCTTTGCCAAAATCTCACTACCTCCTCGGAAAATGCCTTCACATCCTCTGCCACAACGCGAGGATCAGAAGATGGAGCAGCCCCTTCCTGGGGGGCAGATTGGCCTTCAGTTGGCTGTGAAATAGGAGTCTCGATGGAAGCAGGCTCGGAATCAATACGGTCCACGATCAATACAGGGCTTGTTTCACCCAGGCCCTGACCCTCAGTCACATTAGGCTCAGGATTGGGTGAAACCGTTGGAGCAGCGGCAGAGGTAGAAGTCCCAGCAAGGGCTTTTCGTTTCTTTGCCTTGATGACCTCGGCAACCGAAGGCGTTCCGGACCTCTTCATCACTACAAAAAACGAAACAATAAGACACATATCAGAGCTCGAAAAATAGAAATGAATATATCTACCTCTTTTCTTTCGCTTCGGTTTTGGAGGTGGAGGAGGGACGCCGCATTGAAGTTGAACATTGATGTCAACCTTCTCGGCTGCTAGCACCTTCCACCTAGCCAATATGTTCTCCTCCTCTTCACTCAGAATCATGGGGTTGTCATTCCTGTTGACATACCGACCCCATTGAGTCCGGAAAGGGAAATCCGCCGTGCTCTTCAGTATGAAGAAGCGATCTTTCCATTTCTTCAATGACTCGGGATTCCCCATGAAAAGACTATACCCAGGCCGAGCCTGGATATAATTGTGGTCCTCTCCATGAATCCGAAGGCCTACTTTGTGGGTGGCTCGGAAGAGACGAATGCTCAAATCGATATCATGCTCGTATGACCATATTTGCAAGGCTGAAAGTGTTCGCCAAGCATTCGGATGAACTTGCCCGAGTGTCATATCGTAATAGTTCAGAAAGTCAACCTCGAAAGCTGTTAAGGGAAGATTCACCCCGGCTTCAAAGTTGGCCTCGTAAACGATAATCTTCCTTTTTCCAGGATACCGAGCATTGGCCCGAGTAGATAAACCCGGAACTTCCATTTCATACTCGGAAGGTATATCATACTTGGATCTCAGCATTTCCAACTCGATCGGAAGTATACTTGAACGTATACTTCCCACCCGAGTGATATCTCTTGTGGTTTTCCCTGATCGCGAGCTCGGTTGATCGACCACTCGGACAGAAGGCCCTTCTGGGTGAGAGCTAGTAGAAGGGGGCGAATCATTGCCCGAGCTTGGAGCGGCGAGACCCTCCTCCACCATCCTCTCAATAGAGTCCTCCGAGAAACTCATGATGAGGAGAAAGAAGACTAACCTGAAATCGGCAGGATCACTTGGAAGAGAAGATCTGAAGACGCTAACACGACGCACAGTCACCGGAAAGAAGGCCGGAAAGGGAAGAACACCAAGAACAAGAAGAAGAAAGATAGAGAGAATCGAGAGCTTCAAGAGTGCAAAGCAGCCGAAATACCAAAACATCTAACCTATTTATAAGCCAGGGCAAAACTCAGCGCCCAATAAAAGCACGACACTTGGCACACTCCCATTGGCTACCCCTTTTGGCGGTCACGAACACCGAAGAGACACAATAATGGCATAGGGAACCGGAAACGTCCCCTCACAATAATCGAAGCGTCAATCATGCTCGACAGCTCACGTCCCGCTCAGACAATTGAATTTTTCCCCCCAAAAAAATTCCAAACCTTCCCGCCTACATGACATAAATATCATGTGCAGGGGGGGGGGACTTATGATACTCATGGCTCGGATTATGCCTCGGAATATGCCTCCGGATAGTGCCCGGCCTTAATCCAATGATGCAAGAATAAAGCATCTAACTCGGTAATATACTCGGTTCACCTGACTGCAGGTACTCTGTTACATAACTCGGAAAGCTCTCATAGTCGCTTAAATACTGAGCCCGGTCCATCGTAGAGCTCGGTAACTCCAAAGATAGATCGGTTCGACAAAACAGCTGTCATACCCGTTATACAGTGAACTAGCCGTTAAGGTAACCGTTATTCACACTCATTGCCCATCAATTAAAGTAACCGGGCCCCAAATGGTCATCATGAGTAATGAACTTATAAAAGAAGCACAACACCTCATAAGGGGTCTCCTGAATCTTCTTCTTTTTTCTCAGATTGCAGAAACTCTCTCTTTATCATACTTGACTTTCCAAAATTACTGACTTGACCGTCGGAGTCTCCCTTGTCGGAAACCCGCCGGAACCTTATTTTCAGGTGATTGCCCGGACGTAGCTCAGAAGAAGCTCAGAATATTCTTCCCAGCTTGCCCGAAAAATTCGCTCGGTCATCAATTTTCAATGCCAAATTGGCAATAGGACTAATTCCAAAAATTTATGTAAATATAATATAAAATTAAGCGACAGCAACGGGATTTCTTGAAAGGAGAACGAGGATCTTGCCCTATCTCTAATTCAATGCTTTTTAATAATGAAATACTAGAAATAAATAATATCATTAAACAAATAAATACCAAGTGTGTGGCAAATGAGAGGGTTATGTCCAAATTTTCCACAAAAGAATGAGATAGACACGAATAATAATAAAAGTATCTAAGGGTCAATTTTACTCATGTTCACTTAACTTATCACTTATCGCAACAAAGTAATCGACTTTTTTTTCCTTACTTAAATGTCACTGAACTTCTAACATTTTTTCAAAAAAATCATGTTGACCGGAATCCGAGAACCCTTGCCGAATTGATGACATGACATATGACACGTGACAACGAATAGTAAATATATGACTTTTTTGCAAAAATGTTA
The DNA here is from genome assembly GCA_947683425.1 of Excoecaria cochinchinensis. Lineage (NCBI taxonomy): Eukaryota > Viridiplantae > Streptophyta > Magnoliopsida > Malpighiales > Euphorbiaceae > Excoecaria > Excoecaria cochinchinensis. Next base: position 9,797,647 of record CANTUQ010000054.1, on the reverse strand, counting down.
GAAATTCAGTAACATTTAAGTTGGAAAAAAAAAAAAGAAAATTGGTTATTTTGCGCGATAAATTATAAGTTTAGTGATCGTGAGTGAAATTGATTTAGATATAGCATTTGTTGGTCATATTGTTAAACGACATATAGTTTCTGACATGGCATGCCATGTCATGAATCCGGCGAGGGAATTCCGGTCAACATGACTTTTTTGCAAAAATATTAAAAGTTCAGTGACATTTAAGTAAGAAAAAAAAAGTCGGTTACTTTTGCGCGATAAGTGATAAGTTGAGCGACCGTGAGTGAAATCAATCCGTATCTAAAAGAGACTTAAATGAAAAGGATACAGTGTTTGTGTACTGTTTGACATAAAATTAAAAAGAAAAAAAAAAGTTACCCTAAATTCGTAAGTAGTAAGAGAAATAATTGTTTTCATCAAATTATTATTATTATTACAATTATTATTAGATATATGAAATATTAAGACTATATTATCTATTATATTTCAAAAAAAAAAAGTTAGCATACATTCAATACGAATATATATTTAGTAAAGTGTAAACGCAAAACATAGGCTCCCTTATTGAGACTTTTGGGACCTCCCCATCGAAGAATTGATTAAATATATATTTATGTTTCAGTGTATTTCTGTGGCCATTCTTCCCTTTCCAAAAGGAAAATGATCGATTGGATATAATTTATAAGAAAATAACAAATTCCACAATTAGTTATTAAATTAAAGTCCACTCTAGTTTCTACCTCCCTTAGATATGAATGGCAATTGGCATTTCTTTTATGTTTTGTGAAAACATTTGCCATAAACAGCAGTAGCGAAACCCGGATTTGCAATTAAGGAAGGCAAAAATATAAATCGAACTTAAAAAAATAAAATTTTAAAGGAGGTAAAATGGTCTATTTAATATATATATATATAAAAATATATATATATATAATTAATTTTTTTTCAAAAATTAAGGGCAGCAATTGCCCCCTTCTCTTTCAAGTGGCGTCACCACTGATAAACAGTATAATTATCAAATTTATTCTTCACAAAATTGATAATAAATTTTCATAATCACGTACGGTTAAAATTTAATAATTTTTACAATTGATTAGAATTTAATTTTCATTTAGCTCAAAAGTGTGATTATAAAATATACTAAGGGTCCGATTGGAACAAATGAATTCAATTTGTAGAATTCATTTACAAATGAATTCCATATGGAATTCATTTGTAAATGAATTCCTATGTTTGGAATAAAATTATTAAAATATAGAATTGAAAATGAATTACTTATTTTTATACTTGAAATAAATGAATTCATTTCTATTTTATTTACTAAAATATCTTTTATACCAATTTTGAATAAATTTTGTATTAGACAATTTTGAATAAATGAATAAATTTTGTATTAGACAATTTCAATTTCGTCTTTTGCTAAATTTCAATTTCGTCTTTTCTAAATTTTATATTAACAGTTTCAATTATTTAAATTTTTCATGATTACTAACATAAATTACCAAGTTTTAAGTTTTATAAAACATAAACAATTCAGAAATCTGATTTCAGCAATAATATTATTAAAAAAAATCATACATACCGAATGAAATTAGTCAGTAAAAATTCAACGGCAACGAGTCAAAATCCGATGATGGTGGCTTTGGGTGACAGAAGAATAATGATAGGAGAGGGAGAAGAATAGTGATAGAAAAGAAAGAATAACAGATTATATTAACGTCATATAGGTAATTTATTTATAACAAATGATAAAAAGGATATTATAGTCTTTTTAATTTTGCCTCTTAAAAATACGGAATTTATTTGCAAATTCCACCTATTTTGATGGGATTTGGTGAAGGCATGATGAATTCCATGGAATTGAATTCTATGAATTCAATTCCTATTTTTTTTGCATTCCAAGCATAAAAAATAGGAATTACAGATGAATTCCATAAAATTTTATGGAATTCATTTATTTCAAGCGGAGCCTAAATAATAAAGTTTTAATTATTCTCTTAATATTTATCATTTAATTCGTATTGATTTCAAATATAATATAGTTAATAATAAGAAAAATATATTAAAAATGCATAAAAGTTAAGTTATTACAATATATGGAAATTTTGGAATTTCAGACAGGATGTTCGGGTTAATCCGAATAACTCAAAATTTCTTTTTGTATTTTTAATTTATTTTTTTTAATTTTAAAAGATAATTAATTTGATTGTTCCTCATTAGTTACGAAAAACACATCTCTTTGCTTACATGTCACAGCCCTTTTTAGTTTTTACTTCGTTACGTCTTAGTGCAGGATTGCGAAGGGGAATATCAATATATAGAAAATAACTTTGTTGTCTATGTCAAATGCAATTCGTCTTTATAACTTATTTACATACAATATTATTTTAGAAAAATTAAATAAATAACAATTTTCTCGCAACTATGATAAGTTTCAAGCACAAATAAATGGGTACTTGGTTTAATAGAATATATTTGAGTAGGGAAAATATGAATATAAGTACACCTACAGACTCATAGTTATATACGCCATTCCATCTTCTTTTAAGTGTTCTTTTTTAGAATTTTTGTTTTTTTTCAATTTGAAGTATCTTTTTTTTTTTATAAAAAAAATTAATACATTTTTTTCTATTTTATCCTTATTCTAGTATAAAAATGCATGTATATATTTCTTATCATATTTTTCTATGCTAATTATTGAAAGAATAATTTAATTAATTATTAATATTTGTAGAATATTGAGATATTTTAATCGTATTTTTTAATATGACAACGGCCTTTAATACAATTAAATTATTATTATTTCTATTTATAAATAAATATTTATTTTTTTTACATAAAAATTAAAGAACTTATATTTTTACTATTTTGTCCATCTTAAAAATTGATAATTAACTATTAATTATTGTATAGAAATTAGAAAGTATATTTAAAAATTATATTTAAATATATAATATTTTTTTTAAAATTTAACATTTGTAAATAAATTAAAATAAAAAATAAATATTTATTTATGAACGAAGATAATATAATTATTACTTTTTTTTTTTTGCATAGGCCAAATTATCAACTTAAAATCTAATTATTACAGCGTATAAAAATAATGTCACCATTAATAAAGGCATGTCAAATCAACTCTTTATTACATAAAAAGAAAAAATATATATTTTATTTTTAATTTTTTAATCATGTTAAATAATTGGTAAAAGATCATTTTAAATACAAAACCATTAATTTGAATTTACATATAATAGGTATTCATAAGATGATTGCGGAAAATTCGATCAGAATTTGATAAAAAACAAAAAGAAAGAATGAAAATTTCAAAATATTTTGACGGTGAAGTTAAATTATTAAAATAAAAAAAGAATATAGAATTTTATAAAAAAAAGTTAAATCATGCGAACTCCTGCTATTCTACATTTTCCCATAAGTTATTTTTCCCCTAATATTTTAATGAAAAATTGCGCAGTAGCATAAAAGTTGCAAACGGTCGACACCAAGCGAAACATTATGATTGAATATTGGGAGCGCAAAAAGCTTTTTGATTTTGGCTTTGCATACTTTTAACTAAGGGAATATATATATTAGTTTTACCCATTAAACAACAAAATGCAAATATGTAATCACCTTTTTTTCTTTCTTTTTTCCTTAATCCTCTTATATCAAAACTAAAATTATTTATTTATATACAATTTGTGGATTATGATACATGGCGACGGACCAAAAAAGTCAAAGTACACGGTGGTCCGTTCCATTCGCACAAAACAAACATAAAGAAAAAGCCAAACTCCCTCGAAAGACAAAAAAGGAAAAGGCAAATAAAAAAAAAGAATGTTTTGTAATCAGACAATTTCTTGATTAATAATCTATAAACCAAAGCAAGCGGAAATACGTTCTATAATCAATTAAACAACCCCATAAATACGTAAATCAATATATTTATTTTAATTTTATGAACCATATTTACAAAAAACAAAACAAAAATTATGGATTTTTTTTATAATACGTTTTAGGTACAGAAATTTAAATTCAAATCCTATTTAATTAGAATAGTAGTCGGACCATCAAATTTGTACACGTTATTCAAGTCATAAATAAGATCATTTTCTTGAATTAGCTTTAAGCAGGATAGGATAGCTGAGTTCTTTTTTTTTTTTAAGTGAAATAAATTGATTGAGATAATAAATTCGAAAAAAAAGAAAAGAAAAGAAAAAATAGGAAACAAGAATAGCCCCACCATCTAGAACACCTTGACTTTTATGAGCCATGGCATCACCCACAACATCCACACAAATGGACATAAACTATTAGAAACTTCATTCCAAAGAAAAATTAACACAAAATCTTAAGGTCCGATAAGGGTCGGTGACTACACCCAACTCTCTCCCCTTTCTTTTCTTCTCCTTCAATTTCAATTCACCTATTTTAATTACCATGCTAGATCCTGGCACAAAGTTCTCCGATCGATTCAATACCAATTTTAACAGTTATGGTTTTATAAACTATGCTGAATTTGGAGCAGAAAAGAAGCTCATAGGAGATGAAGATTCGGGTATCTCTTCCCCTCCTCTATGGAGAACAAGCCCACAGCACCGTCAAACCCATTACAGAAGCTTATCGCCGTCGTCGAGAGCTCAAGCGATTGCTAGAGGTCAAAAAGAGATGATGGAAATGGTGAGTAGGATGCCTGAAGGATGCTATGAATTATCTCTAAAAGATATTGTAGAACACAGCATGGTGAATAAAGATGAGGTTAAAGAAGAGAGCTTTAGTAAACAGAGAAACGGTGAGGATAGGGAGAAAGAGAAGAAAACGAATGATAGAAAAGTGAGAATGAATAGAAGTGAGAGTATTGATAATGGTGGGTTTCTTTTGAAAATGGTTTTCCCAATTTCTTTTGGTTCAAGAAAGAAGAAGAAGGTGAAGAGCAAGAACAATGACAATAGTAATATAAGTGATGATAATAAAACAGGGATGAACAGCAGTGGAAGGGTTTCTCCAAGGCCTTTGTTAATGGATGGATCTGGAAATAGAGGAGAAAATGAGTGGTGGAAGAACAGAATTTCAGAGGTTGAAGAGAGTGAAAGTGGTGGATTTAGTAGTAATAGTGGAAGCTCCAAAAGCAGTGGCAGTAGCAGCAGTAGAAGTAGCAGCAGAAACAGCACCTCCAGGTATCTTAATTTGCTTTAATTAAACCAACCCATCAATTAATTACTTGATTAGGTTCATAATCATATTTAACCTTCATATCGTGGATTATTCATGTTTAATTAAAACTTGGATCCGAAAAGAATTCCATTCAAACTCTTCTTTTGCAAAACAGAGTATGAAACGGGGGAAGCATTTTTTTTTAAAAATTCTAATTACCAAGATAAATAAATACTCGATTTTTTTTTATGAATTGTTTTTTTTTTCTGCTTTTGGAAATGGTTAGATATGGAAATTTCACTCATAATTTCATAATGTTCTGAGAGTCAAAGTCTTTGATAAAAAAGGAAAAATGAGGTGCAAGATTTTCCATGAATGATACATGCTTTTCCTTTTCTTGACCTCAACTTCAGTGAAATGATTTGCATTGCAGCCCACATTTACTTGGTTATTAAAGATTCTTAATTTTGTAATTTGATACAATTCCAGCAAACTTATGAATTTGAATTTCAATAGAAAATTTTATATGTAAAAAAAAAAGCTTGATAGTTTGGAAATTAAAATAAGAGGTTGTGGAATTAATATGCAGGAACGGAGGGAATAGCTGCTGGTCTTTCATTTTCAGGAAGAGAGGGAAGAAGGCAAAATAAAAAAGATAAAGTCTTTCTTTTTTTATGAAATTGAGAAATATATATTATTTTTTAAAATGTGTTTGGCATCTCTCTTCCAATAAGTTGGTGTATATTAACAGCAGAGAATTCAGTTTAGAGTATATGTATATTCTTAGTGTTGCTTGAAGTGTTTGTTAATGATTTTTCTTTTAATTATTTCATGCCTTTTTTTTTCTTTTTCCTTTCTTTTCAAAGGAATATATACGTGTATACTCATTTATAAAAGAGTTTTTTTGACATTTATTTTCCTTAAATAAGACTTCAAATTTTAATATTATAAATAGCGAAAATTAATGTTAAAAAAAAATTATTTTCAATTAATTACATCGAAAATAAGTATGGTATATATAAAAAAAAATATACTCTAAAAAATATGTTTAATAAATAAACATAGATTTTAAATTACTTGATCTCTAAACAAAAGAAAAAATTATACATATTTTTAGAAAATATGATTAATGAATGTCTTATGGACAAAGTATTAGTATGAAGGAGTATTCTTTTTCCTTTTTTAAAATGGAATATCAAATTCAATTACTTATGCTAGCGGCATAAGCAAAGAGCTGCTATCGATATTATTGCTGTTAGTGTGTTGTACAATCTCGACAATGAAATGCTTTTCCAGTTTCAAATATCATTCTTGACCTTCCTTCTTTTTGATGCAAAACAGCACCATACTTTCATCATTCTTATATTCAGGGGCAGAGCTAGAATTTAACATTAAAGAGGGCAAATTTTTATTTTATTTTATTTTATTTTTTTTTTAATAAAATGAGATATTAAGGGGCAAAATTTTAATTTAAGAGAGCATATTTAATTTTTTTTGTAATTTTTTTAATAGAAATTAAAAAAAAAATTAAGGAGGGCAATTGCCCCTCTACACATGGATCCGCCCTTGGATATATTATGCGACACATTTATGATTCACTCGTTATAGTTAGTTTTGTGATTTTTTTATATTTTTTGTGATTTTATAAATTTTTATTTAATATGAATAAGTATATATATTTATTTTTTTAATTAAAATATAAAACAATAATTTTTTAGTTCAGACATGCATAATTTTTTATTGTTAATTATTTTTTTAAATAAAATAAAAAAGTCATAAAAATTAACCAATTTATAATTTAATTTGTTTATATCTGCTCCATAGTCACACAATTGAGTCATATAAACCAATCGTGATTTGATTCAATCCATTTATAATCCGATTAATTTATAATTTATCATATCATAGTCTATTATAGACCAATCTCTTAATGAGATTTATCAAATTCTGATCCATTTGCCACCAAGTAAACGATCTCTTAATGAGACTAATACTAAAAATAAAATAAAATTTCAGCTAATAATTAATCCTAGGGTAGTTAGAATACAACTGAAACAAAAATGCAAATTCATATACTGATTTGGAATTAAGAAAATTTTAATTGAATAATAGAAGGAAGTGATTATTACTTGGTGTTAGGGTGTTAGGTTGTATTTTCTGTCACTACATGCCTAAACTTCTAAGCACGGAAATCAATTTATATTTCAGTTTTCCCTCGTGAAAGTCTCCTATTTCTATCAAAAAAAAAAAAATAAATATATTTGGAATTAGATGGAATGTAGACGTTATAAACATTCCAGAAGTTGACAGTCTAACGGAATATTAAATTATTATTATTTTAAAAACGGGATATTAAATTACGTTTGTCAAGCCACCAGAAGATAGAAAATTATGGCAATAAGATAAGATAATGAAAAATGTTTATTTTCATGATTCTATCCCTTTTAAAAGATAATAAGAATAATAATTCAAGATTAATAATACATTTATTTGATCCGATTCGGCTAATATTTGGTTATTTTTTGGATTGATCTAGACATTAGCCAGGCCTTAGAGGGAAAGAAATGCTAGAGAAAGGGATATATATATATATATTAGAAAGTTATATATTATAATATTTTTAAATTACAAAAATATTAAAAAATTTAAGTCTAAAAATTAAAATATATATAGATCGGTTAACTGTTAATCAAGGGTTAACCATTGAATTTTTAAAGTAAAAACAGTAATTCTTAATTTTCAATTTGATTAACCTAAAATCGGTTCGATTTCGAATCGATTTTTCGGTTAACTAAAATTTGGATTTCTTTTTCTCACCCTATATATAACGTTTCTTTTACTTTACTTTCCTACCTTCATCATTTATTATTCAAATAACTCCACACTCCATTGTCTTCAACCAAACAAAGGCTGAAATTTTCCATTTCTTATACAAAAATAAATATTTAAAGAATTATTATATTACCTTCAAGAAATGAGATGGGATTTCAATAGATCATTCCTTTTTAATTAGATATCTCAAATTCGGAAACTTCTTTAAATATGTAGGAAAAAATTATTTCATCATTTTCATGATTTTATTCGAGATAAATCTAAATTAGTCGAATCAGTAATTTTTTGATAACAAATGGTTAAAAAATAATTATTATATTCCTTACGAATCACGAGCATTTGAATACATATAATTTTTAGACAATCAATAGTATGTGTGTTGTAGGAACATGGATATTGTGATGCATATGTATACAACTGCAAATGTAGTTCTTCAAAATTCTATTGTAGCTTATTTGAATGAAATTGATTATGGTATGATGTGTTATATAATATGGTATGATGTTATAATTATTGTTAATATGTTTAGAAAAATGCTATAATTTAAATAGTATATATTCATTTTGTCGTTTTATCTTGTCCGATTTTATATTCAGTCCAGATTTGACAACCTTGATAATAATCAGCTCTAGTGAGAAAAGAAAATTTAATATTTTTCACAATAAAAAAGTCTTGCAACAATTTGGTTAATTCAAAAGGCAATTGCAATTGCAACCTTTTTGTCATTATATACGATGATTTCTTTAATTAAGTGTTTAAGATTTATAGAGTTACTGAGTCCGCAAGACCACCTGATTAATTCTGAAATTTTTGTGAGCTTAATTTGAATTGCATTTTAATTTATACTTCCGGTGGCACATCTCTTGACTCTTGCATCCCAACCTATAGCTACGCACAGAAGTCGCGCAAGCGGCAGTGGAGATGTGTGCACTGTGCACACGTACACTGTAACAATACATACACAGCTCATCTCGGGTACCAGAGAGCGGAATTGGTAATTGATTAGAGGGTAGGCCCAAAGGATGCCACATCACCGTTATCCATCCACAAGTTATCAAAAATTCAATCAATGATGACGTGTCAATCCCAATGAACGAGCAATAACCAATCTTTTAACTAAGAAAAAAAAAAAGTAATTCAATTAAAATAGCACAGAAGAATATGTGGAGGAAATGGATTGACAAAGATTTTTGGGGGTATGTTGTGAATCTGAGCTCTACATGAGTATAGCTATGCACCTGAGTTCTCCACATCTCCATCAACAGCGACAATGGGTGAAGATTGAAAGATGAAGAAAGAAATAAAGAAGTTGTTATGCTTTTCCATGGCCTGTCATTCTTCTTTCTATGCCTTTTCACTATCACCTCACACCTACAGCCCCAAGTTTTTCAACAGATCCAAACCTTCTCTTGTTATTTCCTCTCTTACCAATTCTAGAACTTCCTTCAACTCTCTTCTCACTGAGGTATTCCATCTCTTGTTTTCCTTTGATTTTTTTTTTCAAATATTTATCAACGTTAACCTGCCCATTTGTGTGTGACTAGGCAGTTAGACAGTTTGGTCCTCCAGCAAGATTTGAAGCTTCAAAGCTGAAAGTTGTGTTAATGGAAGATCACATCAACAAATATTCTGGAATTATCCCTAGAACCTACATTCTTTCTCACTGCGATTTCACTGCAAATCTAACCTTAACTATCTCCAATGTGATTAACCTTGATCAGGTATACCTACATTCCTATGGTCTTTTACTCTGCGTTACCCTGAAACCTTATGATTCATCCTTGTTACTGTGTGTATTTGGTAGTTGACTGAAACCTTATGATTCATCCTTGTTACTCTGTGTGTATTTGGTAGTTGACTGAAACCTTATGATTCATCCTTGTTACTCTGTGTGTATTTGGTAGTTGAGAGGGTGGTATAGCAAGGATGATGTGGTTGCTGAATGGAAGAAACTGGAAGGCCAATTGGGTCTTCATATCCATTGCTATGTGAGCGGTCCCAATCTTATTCTAGACCTTGCTGCAGAGTTGCGCTACCACATATTCTCCAAGGAAATGCCTTTGGTAAATGTTTCCCCATTTCCATCATTATGTCATGCTTCTACCAGATATTATCGTCTTTAGAATAATTTAAGCCATTCTAATTTACTTGATGGGAGCCAGGTACTGGAAGCTGTACTGCATGGAGATTCTGTACTTTTCAGAGAAAATCCAGAGTTAATGGATGCTCTGGTTTGGGTATACTTCCATTCTAGATCACCAAAGTACAATCGCCTTGAATGTTGGGGACCCCTCAAGGATGCTAAGGTGATAATCCTACACATTTTTAATCTGATCATGTTACATGAAGATATCAGTATAATCAATAATACAAGTAAAAAGAAAATGGGATAATTTTGTGTATAAATTTTGATCAGGGGAGACAGGGAGACAAAGTTCAAGCATTTCTAACAGCATCTAAGGAAGGTTCTGCCCCTTCAAGAAAGTGGGAAGGACCGAAATCCATTTTTCAAGCTCTTTTTGCCTTCCTTCTTTGATATTCTTTGTATAGTATGCGTAATCTAAAAGGCTGGTTTTCATGGCCCTATACAATGGAAGGCTCTGCTGGAAAAACAGAACCATCAAATGGCTCAATGATAAGGCATAAATCAAAGGTTCAAGTTGCTTCAATACAAGAATTGTTTCTTTTCTTTCGTCTAGCGAATAGCACATTCTTTTTAATTGGAAATATTTAATAGTAATTCTTGTGCAACTGAATATTTGTTCATTTTCTTTTTATCAATAGCTGATGGTGTTTATTGCTTTGTAATTGTAAAAACTGCCGGAAATCAAGTCTTGTATTTCATTCTCTCTTGGTCTCAAATTTATTTGCTGCTCTAATTATGAGAAAATGATCGATGGTTACAATTCAATGGCTGTAATATGTATACATCTCCCTGATTCTCTCCACGGGATTTAATTAAGTTTGGAATTGCAGTGAATAGTCTGAACCAGAATCAAGAAAATATCCTCTCAGCAAATGTAAACATGTTAGCCTTAATTGGAATCTAGGCAAATGCCAGAGAGCCATAAAACCTGAACAATTTCAGATTCTCCCAAATCTTATAAGAACTTTAGAGAGACAAAATACAGTGAAGACGAATGATTCTCACTGCTTACTAACAAAAAGATTACTGAGTATTTATGCATGAAAGTCTTCTTATTATCCCAATGAAGAAGGATCGGAAGTGACAAAGGTCTCTGTAAGTATGTGAAAATATAACTGATCCACATAAGTTCACAAACTATTGCAGCAATGTTTCGATATTCTGCTTCAGCAGAGGATTTAGAGATTGTAGGTTGTATCTTGGATTTCCAAGAAATCAAGGAAGAACCTAAAGCAATGCAGAAACAAGTAATAGATCTTAATGAGGATGCATATAAATCTCTTCATCAATAAAGCCATGTAAGAAGGCATTATTGATGTCAAGTTCTTGAAGGATCCAGCAGTTAGCAGCTACAATGACTATCAAAATCATAATAGTAACTACCTTAGCTAACGGTGAGAAATTGTGCATGTAGTTGATGCCTTCAATTTGATTAAACCCTTTTGCAATTAGCCTTTCTTTGCATCTATTTATGATACCATCCGGGTTAAGCTTGAATTTTATAGAACCATTTTGAAACAATCGCCTTTTTTCTTAGTGATTGCCATTGCACCATTCTTCTCCAAAGCTTGAATTTCATACATTGAAAGTAAAATTTAGGTTCTTGCACAACAAATATATTTGCTAAGATACATTTATATTGTGGAGAAAATTGAGTTGCAGTGTTATAAGGAAAAGTGTTTGGGGTATATTTGGTGGGATTGAGAATTTGAGAAGATGAAGGATTAATGGTTACTGTATTGGTTACAAAAACAATCAACCATGATGGAGGGTTCTTGGTTCTTGTACTTCTACTAAAAAATAGGTTCTGGTTGTTCTGGTTATAAAGGTGTAGATGAGCCAGGTGACTCAAGTTGAGAATTGCTGTTAGAGGTAGATGGGGGAGGATATGCCTCCTTATGTGTAGATGAAAAAGGTAATGGACTAGCTGAAGGAAAGCTAGATGCAGTATCATCAGTATCTTCTACAACTGAAACTAAACGGGCCAGGGTATGATATGATGTAGTAGGGGTGTACACGGGTCTGGATCTTTCTGTACCGAACCGAAATTCCGAAGAAAAAGATCCAGAACCGAATTGTACCGTTGACTTTTTTGACCAGGATCGAACCGAATTGTACTGGAACCGGATCGAGAACCGTATTGAACAGTACCGAACTGTTTTGGAACCGAATTGGACCGAAAGAACCGATATTTATTACTTATTATATATAATACTAGCAATTTATATATAAATATTATTTATAATTTATATTATATATTTATTATATAAATTTTGTTTCATAATTATTTGTATTAAATATTTTAATGCATTAAATTAATATAATAAATAGTTAATAAATTAAAATGGATATTTTAATTATTAATTTGATAAATTTAATTACTACATCTATATGAATATGCAATTAATTTTATTTACTTTTAGTGTCACTCAACTAATATTTATCTATTTTCGTCACAATTTTTCTATGAGTATGTAAATTAAAAATCTATTTATAAATAAGCATGTATTAAAAATGAAATTTTACCAATTGATGTAAATGTATGGGTATATAATATTAATCACCTTATCAATAATTCAATTTAATTTTAGCATCACTAAACTAATACTCATCTATTTTTGGGATAATATTTATATGAGTAATTGATTATGTATTTTAATAGTATAATTATATACAATTATTGTATCAATAAAATTTTACCAATTAATATAAATATATAAGAATATAATAATCTTACGAATAATTTAATTAGTTTAGTAATTAGTACTATAAAAATGTTGGTTTTTCATTATCATAATATTTTATTTTTCATGAAAATTGTTCTATATATGAATAATTTGATAAAAGAAAATTAAGACAGAAAGTAATTGTTCAAGTTCAATATGTATTATTAATTATATATTATATTAAACTACAAAACCTATAAAAAGATGGCTGCATTTCACATTCACCGTTATAATATAACTATTGACTATAATAGCAATTAACAATCTCTTAACTGTTAAGCCAAATTTAATGAAATTGAATATAATAATTGAGTCAAGATAATAAATGTGAATAAACCCTAAACATAATCATAGTTCATAGAGGCATCTTCTGTTCTCTAAATATAATTAGCTAAGGCTGTATATATAACTAATTATATGAGTATGTAATTTTCTTATTAATTAATTTGATTTATATTTAATATCACTCAACTAATATCCATTTATATTTAGTACAATATCTAATTATCTATATGAGTAATTGAACACGGATAAAATATTATATTTAGTCAAAAACCCCTATATTTAATATATATGTCAAAATTATAAACATAGTACACATTTTATATATAGTTTAAAGTCTCTATGTATCCAAAAAAATAACTAGAATTTCCTTCCACTACTATAATATGAATTAATATATGTCAAAACTTTTGCCATTACTATTAAAATTTTATTTCATTTTACTATGCACTTTTTGGTTGACATAATGAAATGTATAAATAATTTACCTCAAGTGTTTCTATATAAATTGCAAACAAAACCAATTTATAATTATAAATTCATATATGATTGAAGATAATAATATGTATAATTTTTATTATTAGAAACTTAATTAATATATGATTAACACACCAATCATCATCAATGATTATTAAAAATAATGTCAATAATATTTTAGTTGTAAAGCAATATTATTAAGAATAAAATTTGAAAATTTTTATTTTGAGTTTTTGGAGTGAATTAAAATTTAAATTTAAAGAATTGATAATTTTTAAAATATTTAAAAAATAAATTATTAAAATTATCCGAAATACCGTATTGTACTGTATTGTTTTGTTTTGTACCGAAAGAACCGGAAAATCGAACTGAACTGTACCGAAAATTAAAAAAATCGTACCGAATTGTACCAAAATTTATAAGAACCGAATTATACCGAAATTTTTAGCAACCGAAATTTCAATACAATACGGAGATTTGAAAATCCCCGAATTGTATCGAACCGTGTACACCCCTATGTAGTATTACATTGTAATAATTGTTAATATGTTTGGAAAGATGGTAGGGTATAATTTAATAAATATTTCATAAAAGATAAAAAAGTAAAAAAAAATATATTTTTTTCATAAAAGATGAATAAAATTAGGATTATATTATAATATAACGGGAGTTTTCAAAATTAAACATGTGTGTAAGAGAATCATGTTGGGAAAAATGACCCTTCTAATGAATGCGGAATAAATCAGGAGAAACTCACAACACAAGAATTTACGTGGAAAACTCCAAAATCGGAGAAAAACCACGGCCGTTGTCAAAAGACAACCAAGAAAATTTCACTAAGTGTTTGAACAATTTTTACATTCACTCACTCTAGTATTTTCTCACACACCCAATAAATGGATACAAACCCGAGAGAATTTCCCACAAATTCTCTAAGTTTCAAAGCTTACAAGCTTTCATTGGAATTCTTTCTTTGAATCCAATCCTTACATTTGAAGAACAATCTCTTGCCTTATATAGGCAGGAGCTTCCGTGTGAACAGTCAAAAATTCTTCAATTCACATTTGGTAGCCCAACTATTTCTTTTGTGTGCTACCAACAATTCTTCAATTCACATTGTAGCCCAACTATTCATTTTGTGTGCTACCAATAATTCTTCAATTCACATTGTAGCCCAACTATTCATTTTGTGTGCTACCTACAATTCTTCAATTCACATTGTAGCCCAACTATTCATTTTGTGTGCTACCTACAATTCTTCAATTCACATTGTAGCCCAACTATTCCTTTTGTGTGCTACCTCTATTTTTGACTTCCTCCATTTTTGACCATTATTTTTTTTTTAATCTAATACAACAATCTCCACCTAGATTAAAAAAAAATATATACCCGCTACCAAAACATTGTCTAACATCGACAATTACAATTCTTAAACAAGAATTATCATACTCCACCATAAAAAGTATACTCACTTGAAATTAACACCAACTCCAAGAATTTTACCTCGGCCCATGTCGAAAAACTTGCTAATAAATTATGGTGTAACTCCCATGCTGATTTTTCAGGAAGTTCATTAGCCATCGACATTCTTTTGTTGTACCACACACCTTGCATAATTATCAGCCAATGCCCGTGTGCAAATCCGTACACATGCTACCAATCAGATGTCCTCTTTCATGGCATTTTCAATGGTAGCAATCATGCCATGAGGACATATATATTTAATAAAATTCATCATCTCCCTCATGCAGGGAGACTACATTGGTAACATCAGCTTGTTCTTTGGAGCTGTTGGCCGAACTAGCTCCACGTTTATCATCCAACGCCTTGTGTAATCCGGATTGAATCAATAAATCCTTGACTTGAATTTGCCACAAGCCAAAATTAATTCTTCCGTCAAATTTCTCCACCTCAAATTTCTCAATATCAAATTTTGTTGTAGACATTTTTCTATCACGAACAAATCAGCTTTTACTATTCATGTGAATAGTACCGTATACGTGAACAGTGCCCGTATACGTGAACAGTACCCAAGAAAAAATCTTTTCTGATGTGGAAGATCAGTCTATGCTACAACCACAGAGCATACTAAGAAAGAATCTTGGCTCTGATACCAGTTGTTGGGAAAAATGACCCTTCTAATGAATGCGGAATAAATCAGGAGAAACTCACAACACAAGAATTTACGTGGAAAACTCCAAAATCGGAGAAAAACCACGGCCGTTGTCAAAAGACAACCAAGAAAATTTCACTAAGTGTTTGAACAATTTTTACATTCACTCACTCTAGTATTTTCTCACACACCCAATAAATGGATACAAACCCGAGAGAATTTCCCACAAATTCTCTAAGTTTCAAAGCTTACAAGCTTTCATTGGAATTCTTTCTTTGAATCCAATCCTTACATTTGAAGAACAATCTCTTGCCTTATATAGGCAGGAGCTTCCGTGTGAACAGTCAAAAATTCTTCAATTCACATTTGGTAGCCCAACTATTTCTTTTGTGTGCTACCAACAATTCTTCAATTCACATTGTAGCCCAACTATTCATTTTGTGTGCTACCAATAATTCTTCAATTCACATTGTAGCCCAACTATTCATTTTGTGTGCTACCTACAATTCTTCAATTCACATTGTAGCCCAACTATTCATTTTGTGTGCTACCTACAATTCTTCAATTCACATTGTAGCCCAACTATTCCTTTTGTGTGCTACCTCTATTTTTGACTTCCTCCATTTTTGACCATTATTTTTTTTTTAATCTAATACAACAAATCAAAATATAGAGAATTATGATAAATGATGGTGTATAAACCATGAGTTAACCATCAAATATCATATATACCCATGGATTGAAAATTTTCTCGAATAACTACTTGACCAATACAATATACGGTATCATACCATCCTTAACTATATATGACCCAAACAATGTGTAAGGCTCATGTAGATCTCTATTTCACAGGTGCATAATGAGAGTGGAAAGGAAGTGTCTTTTTAATCGGAAATATTGAATCGCAGTTCTCGTGCAACTGAACATTTGTTCATTTTTTAAATTAATAGCTGATGGTGTTTATTGCTTTGTATTATACTGCTGCCATAGTCATTAGAATACAAACTTCAAATGTACGCAAGAGTGCAAGAAAAAAGTTGTGTTGGACTTCAATAAGTTGATGTTTCAACTACAAGAAGAAGCTAATCATCCCAGTGATGTTAGCAACATGATAATATATAGGTGAAGATTACTATGTTACAGATTATAAATTCATACATGGAGATTCACATATTATTCTTCTTCTCCTCTATATTTTAATCCCTTTTAACTTACATAATTAAAGATACAAAGACAAAGATCGCTTTCCGGCCTAGGAAGCTTTCAGTTTATGAAATATAAATTAGTCCCTCCTAACTTAGTGGGCACACAACTCCAGCCGGCTGGCTGGCTGGGGATGAATTATGGACATTATATATTATTATATGTTAGCATACTATAATGTTGCCAAATGCCAACTCAGTGCCTGGGTACGTGTACGTATATGTATGTGTTGAATTAAATTTAAAATCTTAACTTGATTACCTTTAGAATCATAACTCTCTCAATATATATAGTCTATCTTTTGGAAGTAGTTTGCAAATTCATAGTAAGAACTCGTTTGGAAAATGTGTGGATACTTCCAATGTTGGAATGGATTGACAATCATTAGACAACTTTGTTTGTTAATATTCTTTTATAGATTTGAATTGCAATTTGATTGAAAAAGCTTGCATCACGATTCAAATTGACTATTTTTATTTTTTGAGAGGTTTGTGTTAATTAGGCATACTATGTTTTTAGAGAAAATTATTAAGGGTTAGAATTCGAGTTTAAATTATAGATAGATTGCATCCAGAACTTTATTATAGTGAAAATTTCTCTCAATATTGCTCATATATAAATGTAGGCATTTTTTACCAAATTACGGTACATTTTATATTTTATTTTCCTTTTTATTGTGCGATTCCTGTATGCTTCTGATAACAAATTTAATACGTACAAGAATTTCAAAACTACAATTATAAATAATGTAAGCAATCCAATTCAAGCAATATTCGGAATCTCACGAAACAAGAAATGAAATAATATTTTAAGAATTGGATTTCATCACCATTTTCAAAGTGAACTAAACGATTCAAAAGCATACATTATAACATATATATAAATGTTAGAGTTTATAGTTATTAGTGATGATTGAGACATGGAGCATTTCATAGGAGAAAAAGGTAAAGAATTGCAACGTTGATAAAGACGTACAAGTCAACAAACAATATTAGCATAAAAAAAAAGGGATTAATTAATTAACAATTTAACACAGAATATATAATATCCTATATATAAGATATATAGTTGTTTTCTATACGTAGCTTGGGCATTAAAATTACTGCTAAAGCAAAATTAAGATAGAGCAGATATGGAGAAGAATCAAATGGCAGACTCAGAGGGCAAAGGACATAGCTTAAACTTAAGAGTTAATTACCAAATATCTAAAGCTAGAGGTAGAGGAAGCATCCAGAAGAAGATATTTATCAGTCTCTTTCATGGCCTTGGCATCACCACACGACATATTGGTGTTCTTCTTCTCTGCAATTCTGGAGGTTCCTCATAGCCATTATTATATGTACTCATATCATGTGTATATTAATTTTACCTTCATTAAGCCTAAATCTTGTAAGTCTTCTCCATGCACAAATAAACCAGTACATGCATATGCACACGGCATCGTTTTTAAATAAATAAAATGTAATTTTTGTACTTGACTTTTGAAATATGAGACAGATAGATCATTTTTTACAAACATTTTGCATCTATTTATATATATAAATACACACACATTAATACTTATGGTTGCTTTGTATATATTTGCCATTAGTCGGGTTTAATTTATGAAAAAATTCATAAATCAATTTGGACAAAAATTAATTTCCTAAAATCATGCCTGCATATGTCTTGATACTCATGGCTCGGATTATGCCTCGGAATATGCCTCATGGCTCGGATCATGCCTCGGAATATGCCTCCGGATAGTGCCCGGCTTTAGTTCAATGATACAAGAACAAAACATCTAACTCGGTAAAGTACTCGGTTTACCTGACTGCAGGTACTCTGTCATATAACTCGGAAAGCTCTCATAGTCGCCTAAATACTGAGCCCGGTCCATCGTAGAGCTCGGTAACTCCAAAGATAGATCGGTTCGACAAAACAGCTGTCATACCCGTTATACAGTGAACTAGCCGTTAAGGTAACCGTTATTCACACTCATTGCCCATCAATTAAAGTAACCGGGCCCCAAATGGTCATCATGAGTAATGGACTTATAAAAGAAGCACTACACCTCATAAGAAAGGATCCCTCTTCTTCTCCTTTTTTCTCAGATTTCAGAAACTCTCTCTTTATCATACTTGACTTTCCAAAATTACTGACTTGACCGTCGGAGTCTCCCTTGTCGGAAACCCGCCGGAACCTTATTTTCAGGTGATTGCCCAGACGTAGCTCAGAAGAAGCTCGGAATATTCTTTCCTGCTTGCCCGGAAAATTCGCTCGGTCATCATTTGGTGCGGTGAGCGTGGATCATAGCATTCTCATGGATCTTTTTCCAGACCTGAACACTACCGCGGCACCTCCAAGCCCATCTCAAACTCCTCCCCCACTCTCCCAACAAATCCCTTTCCAGCTATTCGGGCAACAAATACAACCTCCCCAAACTTCCCATTTTTCCAATATCCCCAGTCTGACTCCCCAAACTGCTCAGGCCCTCCTTGCCACTCTGGCTGCAGTAGCAGCCCAGGCACCGCCAATTCATACTCCGCCCCCAGGGCATTACACTCCCCCTGCTCCACAAGTCACTCAAAATACCCCGGCTCCTTTACCAGCGATAACTCCCGGAGCCACAATAACTCTCACAACCGAGCAATTCGAAAAGCTCTTTGAAGAACGAATGCAAAGATACTAGAACCGAAACACCCTCCAATACCACAGTAACTTCCGCTCGCCCCTCTGCAGAACAATTTTGAAAACTCCTTTTCCAAATATTCGCCTGCCCAGTCTGCTTAAATACAATGGTAGCACGGATCCCCGAGCTCACCTAGATCAGTTTCATCACACTATGCTCGTCTTCACAACCGATGATAGTGCCCTATGCAAAATTTTCCCCCAGACTCTTACAGAGTCCGCCCAGATTTGGTTTCGGAACTTGCCCGAGCACTCTATCTCGAATTTCACTCAATTCAGTGACATGTTCATCGCCAAGTTCGTGGCCGCCATCCGACCAACGAAGGTTTCGGCGGACTTGAACTCGGTAAGACAGGACAGAGGAGAAACACTACGAGCATATGTGGAAAGATTCAACACGGTGGCAATGGACATCCAAGATTTGAACCTGGAAGTAGCCAACAACGCCCTCATCCGCAATACTCGCTGCCAGGACTTCAGTGATTCACTCAGCAAGAAACCGCCCTGTGATTTCACCGAGCTCATGTCCCGAGCGCATAAATACATAAGGATGGACGAGGCCAGACGACTCCGAAATAGTTTCATATATGACGAACCGCGTCGAGACTCTTTCCGGACATCAGACAGGGGCACAGGGCGAGGTGACGGTCCGAGCAGAAGTTCCAGAAACTCGCACAAAACTTATATGGTCTCTCGAACTGCCGAACGAAGAGAAGAGAAGTGGACTCCCTTGAACTCTTCCAGAGCACAAATCCTAAAATGGTTAAAGGAATCCGGCAAGGTGAACTGGCCCAGACAGATGAAAGAAGATCCGAGCCGAGATCAGAGCCTCTACTGCGCATACCATCGGGATAAGGGTCACGAGACAAATGATTGCCATCAGCTAAAAAGGGAGATCGAGTTCTTAGTTCGGCAAGGGAAGCTCCCCCAGTATGTCAAAGAGGACCGAGCAAGAGAAAGGTCCCGATCTCCCAGACAACGAGAAGCTCAGCCCGCCTCCAATAAGAAAGCCCCAGCAGGAATAATTTATGTTATTGCTGGGGGAAAACATTATGATGCCATGGGAGACTCGCGAAAGAGGAAAGCAAAAGAAGTTTTTCCCGTACAGACCAATTCCTCCAAAGCCAGCCACGAAGTAAAGTTCTACAAATCGGATGGCGATCACATTAAACAACCGCACACAGATTCCCTGGTTGTTGAGGCATTGATGGAAGATTATCTGGTCCAACGCATTCTGGTGGACACTGGGAGTGCGGTCAATCTCATCACGTCGCAAGCATTCAAGGCCCTTAAAATGCCGAGCAAAGTCCTTGAACCAGTTGCTACCCCGCTAATCGGGATATCCGGACAACCAGTGAAAGTGGAGGGCTCAGTTGTCCTATCCATGGAATTAGGAGATGGCGAGATAACACAGGCCTGCACCAGCCGCTTCATGGTCGTAGATATACCTCTGGCTTACAATGTCATATTTGGAAGACCACTGCTCGTAGGAATCGATGCCTATATCTCAATGCGCCACTTAATACTCAAAATCCCGACCTCAAAGGGCGAGGCCATTCTAAGGGGAAGTCAAAAAGCTGCTCGGGAAACATACCTGACCATGCTAAAAGAGGCCAATCAGGCCCTTCCATTAGACTCCCTCGACATCCCTATCGAAACAAGGGCCGAGCCAGGGGACTCGCTTGTTGACATTCAGTTAAGCCCGGACAAAAGAGTAAAGGTCGGAGCAATCAAAAGAGATAAAGCGCAGCTTATCGAAGTCCTGAAAGAGTTTTCTGATGTGTTCGCTTGGACGCCCTCAGACATCAAAGGAATTTCACCGTCAATTATATGCCACTCCCTTAATGTCTCGCCGGGCACCAGACCGATCAAACAGAAGAGGAGAAATCATGCACCAGAACGACAGCTAGCCATGTCGCATGAAACCGAGGTCCTCCTACAGAACGGATTTATCCGAGAAGTCTTGTATCCGGACTGGTTGTCGAATGTAGTCCTAGTAAAAAAGTCCAACGGAAAATGGCGTATGTGTGTAGACTTTACCGACCTCAACAAAGCATGCCCAAAAGACAGCTATCCTTTGCCAAACATTGATCTACTCGTAGACTCTACTGCTGGGTTCGAAGAATATGCATTCTTAGATGCATCATCCGGATACCACCAGATCCCAATGAATCCGAAAGATGAAGAGAAAACGGCCTTCATCACTCACCAGGCCACATATTGCTACCAAAGGATGCCGTTCGGGCTGAAGAACGCCGGCGCAACCTACCAGCGGTTAATGAACAAATTGTTTGCCGAACAGATAGGTCGGAACATGGAGGTCTACGTAGACGACATGATTGTCAAGGCCCGGTCTTCAGAACTTCTTCCCACCGAGCTCCGGGAAATTTTTCAAGTTCTTAGGCAGTGTGGCTTAAAGCTTAATCCGGAAAAATGTGCCTTCGGCGTCAAGTCCGGAAAGTTTTTGGGTTTCATGATTTCGAAAAGAGGTATAGAAGCAAACCCTGTGAAAATCCGAGCAATACTCGACATGCACCCGCCAAAGACGATGAAGGAAGTGCAGATTCTCAATGGTAAGATAACCGCCTTGGGTCGGTTCATTTCTTGCTCGGCCAAACGTTGTCTTCCCTTCTACGGAGCGCTTAAGAATCTCAAGAACTTCGAATGGACCGAGGAGTGCCAGCAAGCCTTTGAAGATCTGAAGTCCTTTCTTAGCTCGCCCCCACTATTGAGCAGACCACAAACTGGGGATATTTTATACCTCTACTTAGCTGTCACACCAGGAGCTGTCGGATCTGTGCTCATTCGAGAGGAAGGTAACCAACAGTACCCCATCTACTATGTCAGCAAGGTACTGAAAGGAGCCGAGCTCAACTACCCCATCCTGGAACAACTGGCGTACTCCTTGATCATTACGACAGTCAAACTGCGACCCTACTTCCAGGCACATACTGTAATAGTCCGGACTAATACAAACTTGAGGAAAGTACTGCAACGCCCAGAAGCATCAGGTCGGCTTACTGAATGGTCCACCAAGTTAGGCGAGCTAGATGTCCGATATGAAGCTCGACCATCTATGAAAGCACAGGTATTAGCAGACTTCATAGCTGAATTGCATACCCCACCACCCGAGCCGGATACCCGGTCTTGGAAGTTATACACAGATGGCGCCTCTACAGTCGAAGGAGCAGGTGTCGGAATAATACTGATAGGCCCAGGACGGATCATCATCAAAGGCATGGCCCAACTTGCTTTTCCAGCTTCTAACAACATAGCCGAATATGAGGCTATATGCTTCGGACTACAATTGGCGATGGAAGTTAAACCGGACTCAATTGCCATTTTTTCTGACTCACAGCTAGTGGTAAATCAAATACTCGGTAGATTCGAAGCCAAGGAAGACAATATGATTCGGTATAAGGAGTTCGCCATTCTCCTACTCTCCCAATTGAAGAATTCCGGGTGCGCATGGTCTATCGAGCAGATCCCGAGGAATAACAATAAAGAAGCAGACGCCCTAGCAAAAAGGGCATCGGATAACTCTCAAAACCCCCCACTGGAGGTCATATTTTGCATCATCAAATCGCCATCCTATGAGACGTATCAAGTTCAGCTTAACGAAATAATGGACGGATGGCGATTACCGATCTATCAGTTTCTGGACACTGGAACTCTCCCATCCAATCAACTTGAAGCCCGGAAGTTAGTCCGGAAATCAGCAATATACGCCATTCTCGATGGAAAATTGTACAGACGCTCATTCTCACACCCATGGACTTTGTGCTTAAGCTCGGAAGATGGGGACTATGTACTCAGAGAAATACACGAAGGTATTTGTGGAGCTCATGAAGGCGGGCAAGCTATAGCTCGGAAAGCTCTCATACAGGGCTACTACTGGCCTACAATGGAGAAAGATGCCCGGGAACTCGTTCAGAAATGTGATAAATGTCAAAAATACGGCAACATTCTGCACAGCAAATCGACTCGCCAAGTACCGATATACAGTCCATGGCCATTCGCCCAATGGGGAATCGACATCCTCGGTCCTTTTCCCATGGCTACAGGCCAGAGGAAATTCTTGGTGGTGGCAGTTGATCACTTCACGAAGTGGGTAGAAGCCGAGCCTCTAGCAACAATCACGCCAGCGAACATCATCAAGTTCGTTCGGAAAGATATCATAACTCGGTTTGGGATTCCTCACACAATTATCTCAGACAATGGCAAGCAATTCGATTGCTCAACCTTCAAAAACTTCTGCGCCGAGCTAAAAATTCAACTCTGCTTCACCTCGGTCTATCATCCACAGTCCAACGGAATGACGGAGGTCACAAACCGAACTATTCTAACAGGTCTAAAGAAGCGACTGGATAAAGCCAAAGGTTTATGGGTTGACGAACTTCCACACGTCCTATGGGCATACCGGACATCAGTCAAAACAGCAACCGGGCACACGCCCTTCTCACTAACATACGGATCCGAAGCGGTGATTCCTTGCGAAATCGGGGTCCCAAGTGCTCGGGTAATCTCATACAAACAGCAAGCAAATGACGAAGCCTTATCATACCATGTTGATCGGTTAGAAGAAATCAGGGAATCAGCGCTCGTCCAAACGGCTATTTACAAACAAAGAATGGCTGTATATCATGACAGGCATATTAATCATCGGTCTTTTCAGATCGGTCAATTGGTCCTTAGAAAAATCATTGCTACACAGAATATGTGTGGAGTGGGAAAGCTCGGTCCAAACTGGGAAGGCCCTTATGAAATTCATCAAGTCCAAGGATCGGCTTACAGGCTCAAAGACCTCTCGGGAAAAGTGCTCCCCCACTCATGGAACGTCTCTCATTTGAAAAAATATTTTCAGTGAGTTTGTCATATTTTACCGAGCTGTTTGTCTACATTCATTTAAGGCATTCGAAGTTCAAACTTCCAAGTTTTATTATACTCGATCTACCGAACAAAAGATATTCAAATATCTGTTATACTCGATTTACCGAACAAAAGAAATTCAAACATTGAACACATTCGATTCTGCCGAACAAAACAAAATTTTATTAATTCAAAATGTACAAAGCTGAATCCTAACTAATCGTCGGGGTAAACATCTTCGAGCCAAGACCAATCCATGTCCGGATATCGGTCTTTAACTGACTGAATCAATTTACCGCCGAACGACATACATTTATCAGCAGCCATATCGACCATCTTATATTCTAAGTCTGCCACAATCTGCTTAAGCTCGGCATTCTCTTTCACAAGTGCCTCCTGCTCGGTCTGAGCCTTCTTCAGATCCGCTTCGGCCTTGGAAGCCCTCTCCATTTCTACTAGCACTTCAGCTGCCCGGGCTTGCATTTCTTCTTCGGCCTCTGAAGCTCGCTTATTTACAGTTTCTATCTTGGACAAGGCTTCACCGAGCTCATCACGAAGCCGATCCCTCTCTGCCTTTTCCTTCTTTTTGCTTGTTATAAGTTTGTTCATTTTGGCGATGGCAGCCCCGGCTATCATAGCCCCCTGCACAAACACTTAGATTTTTAATCAACTGTTATCATCAAACGAAAGACTCGGAGTATAGCAGAATTACCTCTATCTCGTGCCTCTTCATTATTTCGGCCAACTGCTCAGCCCCGACCTTCACCAAGGGGGCGGTCTCAGAAGGTACGCAAGCCACTCGGTGTGCGAACGTAGTGAACTCGGTCCTATTCTTTGACCAATAATCCCCTCGGCTTTGCCAAAATCTCACTACCTCCTCGGAAAATGCCTTCACATCCTCTGCCACAACGCGAGGATCAGAAGATCGAGCAGCCCCTTCCTGGGGGGCAGATTGGCCTTCAGTTGGCTGTGAAATAGGAGTCTCGATGGAGGCAGGCTCGGAATCAATACGGTCCACGACCAATACAGGGCTTGTTTCACCCAGGCCCTGACCCTCAGTCACATTAGGCTCAGGATTGGGTGAAACCGTTGGAGCAGCGGCAGAGGTAGAAGTCCCAGCAAGGGCTTTTCGTTTCTTTGCCTTGATGACCTCGGCAACCGAAGGCGTTCCGGACCTCTTCATCACTACAAAAAACGAAACAATAAGACACATATCAGAGCTCGGAAAATAGAAATGAATATATCTACCTCTTTTCTTTCGCTTCGGTTTTGGAGGTGGAGGAGGAACACCGCATTGAAGTTGAACATTAATGTCAACCTTCTCGGCTGCTAGCACCTTCCACCGAGCCAATATGTTCTCCTCCTCTTCACTCAGAATCATGGGGTTGTCATTCCTGTTGACATACCGACCCCATTGAGTCCGGAAAGGGAAATCCGTCTGACTCTTCAGTATGAAGAAACGATCTTTCCATTTTTTCAATGACTCGGGATTCCCCACGAAAAGACTATATCCAGGCCGAGCCTGGATATAATTATGGTCCTCTCCATGAATCCGAAGGCCTACTTTGTGGGTGGCTCGGAAGAGGCGTATGCTTAAATTGATATCATGCTCGTATGACCATATTTGCAAGGTTGAAAGTGTTCGCCAAGCATTCGGATGAACTTGCCCGAGTGTCATATCATAATAATTCAGGAAGTCGACTTCAAAAGCTGTTAAAGGAAGATTCACCCCGGCTTCAAAGTTGGCCTCGTAAACGATAATCTTCCTTTTTCCAGGATATCGAGCATTGGCCCGAGTAGATAAACCCGGAGCTTCCATTGCATACTCGGAAGGAATATCGTGCTTTGATCTCAGCATTTCCAACTCGATCGGAAGTATACTTGAACGTATACTTCCCACCCGAGTGATATCTCTTGTGGTTTTCCCTGATCTAGAGCTCGGTTGATCGACCACTCGAGCAGAAGGGCCTTCTGGGCGAGAGCTAGTAGAAGGGGGCGAATCATTGCCCGAGCTTGGAGCGGCAAGACCCTCCTCCACCATCCTCTCAATAGAGTCGTCCGAGAAACTCATGATGAAGAAAAAGTAGACTAACCTGAAATCGGCAGGATCACTTGGGAGAGATGATCTGAAGACGCTAACACGACGCACGGTCACCGGAAAGAAGGCCGGAAAGCGAAGAACACCAAGAACAAGGAGAAGAAATTTAGAGAGAATCGAGAGCTTCAAGAGTGCAAAGCAGCTGAAATACCCAAACATCTAACCTATTTATAAGCCAGGGCAAAACCGAGCTCCCAATAAGAACACGACACTTGGCACACTCCCATAGGATACCCCTTTTGGCGGTCACGAACACCGAAGAGACACAATAAATGGCATAGGGAACCGGAAACGTCCCCTCACAAGAATCGAAGCGTCAATCACGCTCGACAGCTCACGTCCCGCTCAGACATTTGAATTTTTCCCCCCATAAAACTCCAAACCTTCCCGCCTACATGACATAAATATCATGTGCATGAGGGGGGGACTTATGATACTCATGGCTCGGATTATGCCTCGGAATATGCCTCATGGCTCGGATCATGCCTCGGAATATGCCTCCGGATAGTGCCCGGCTTTAGTTCAATGATACAAGAACAAAACATCTAACTCGGTAAAGTACTCGGTTTACCTGACTGCAGGTACTCTGTCATATAACTCGGAAAGCTCTCATAGTCGCCTAAATACTGAGCCCGGTCCATCGTAGAGCTCGGTAACTCCAAAGATAGATCGGTTCGACAAAACAGCTGTCATACCCGTTATACAGTGAACTAGCCGTTAAGGTAACCGTTATTCACACTCATTGCCCATCAATTAAAGTAACCGGGCCCCAAATGGTCATCATGAGTAATGGACTTATAAAAGAAGCACTACACCTCATAAGAAAGGATCCCTCTTCTTCTCCTTTTTTCTCAGATTTCAGAAACTCTCTCTTTATCATACTTGACTTTCCAAAATTACTGACTTGACCGTCGGAGTCTCCCTTGTCGGAAACCCGCCGGAACCTTATTTTCAGGTGATTGTCCGGACGTAGCTCAGAAGAAGCTCGGAATATTCTTTCCTGCTTGCCCGGAAAATTCGCTCGGTCATCATGTCTTATTGACCGTTACTTTCTCATTCAAAAGAAAAATTGGTTAAAATTATCTTTACAAATTGTCTTTTTTTTTTTTAAATGTCCATTTGCATACTTTACCTTTTGCAAATTCTACTGCACGCCTATATTTACTAGTTAAAATTGTACCAATTTAACACCCACAGTTGTAAAAATTATATCACTTATCCACTTTAATAAATCACTCCCAATTTAGAAAAGCTCGTGTTGTAGATACACACATATAATATTTTAACTAATTTTTTGAATATTCTGAATTTAAACTTGAATTTTGAAGTGAACTTATTAAACAATTCAGTCTGACATCTAATGATAATTAATTGTCCATTTGCCACGTAACATATATAATCACTGTTTCATAAAAGGACCGGGAAGTTATATATATATAGTAAAGTTGAGAGTTAATTTTATTCAAAGAAAAAAAAAATAACTTGAGAGTGAATATTTATATTTCTATATTATTTACCAATATTATATATGGTAGCACTGTAGTCGATCTGTATGGTCAGTCCAATGAAGTTAGGCAAAAATGCCAAAATACTGACGGGCCTCATTAGGCTCATGTCTAGAAAAACAGTGTGTTATAATAAAGTAAAAATTAGTTATTTGTTTTCCAATTTTATCCTTATCATTAATAATTAAAAATTAACAATAGCATTGAAAAGAAAATACTATAAAAGAGGATATTTTTATAATCCTTAGAAGTCTTTTTCTTTTTAAAGATTAAGACAATTTAATGATTATCTTAATATTTGTGCAAAACACAAAAATAACTCTTACAATAAGATAAATGGAATGGTATAGAGGATAGAATATATGACCAATTTGAATTACCATGCATGTATTTACCATAGTTAAATTCATATATAAATCAAGAAAAATGATGTCACCAACATTCATTGGTTCAAGTAATTCGACATTTGTTCTTTTTAAATAATGTTTTGAGTCCGAATCTTGTGATTCAAGTTTTGATAATCATGCAAAAAAAAGTAGTGGTGTACCCTTGAAATATCTATACGTGGATATAAGAAGGGCAGCCTATGAATCTACATATGAAACTTCAGGCAGTGTATATATATATCCAACAAGATTAATTGCGGTGCGCCGCTGCCCTAATCGAGTCGTGAAAGAAAAGGAATATATTCACTAAATTGGATATGAACATTGAAGGTAGCATTTTGGCACCACTGATTGTTATATTCTTACTGCATCTGATAAAGCTAAAATTTAATGAAAGTGGGAGGAAATTTCCTTATCGTGCATATACATACATGTTATATATATATATATATATATATATAATCAAGCATATATGTCTGCAGAATCTATTACTACTGATGAGTTATACGAGCAAATATGGATAACAAGATTATCATTGAAGAAATAGGATTAGAATCTATTTCTCGAAAATCAATGCTTGTTAATTGCAGCAATGACAGAAGAGTTCATTTTCCACCAGTCAGAGGAAGCATCAAGCGCAATATTTTTTTCCTTTTCTATCGCAATTTGAAGCTCCTAGGCCGAGTTTCTCTTCACCTCCTTTCCATTCAGAAGGAATCGAATTCAATGTCTTCCACACTTTTAATTGAGTGATGTTTCTAATTGTTATTTGTGATCATGTTTCTATTTTTCATTGTACAATATATATTAACGTGTGCAATAATAATGTACCATATATCCTCAAAAGTTTAAACTTATAAGAATAATTGTAATGTCTTTGATGCTTTGTGTAGTTGCATTTATCATTTTTCAGTAATTCTGAACATGCACTGAAATTTAAAAATGATCACAACAAATATTTTATGACAGCAATTATGTTCAATATTATGTGTCATTTGTTGTGGTCTTTTTCTTTCCTTACTGGTCAAGTTTATGAAATTAAAATTATAAATACACATGTCGATTTCATCAAATAATAGTTTTTCTTTTCTTTTTATGTCATCCACATGTACGGCTCGTAATCTAATCATCATCTTCAATGGAGCTTTATTTTCTACATTACATATATTATATATATGAGCCATTGTCAGATTCTAGATTGGGAGCAACATTAATCGGAGGATTAAAAACAAAAAATTTCTTCTCATCCTAATAATAATAATAAAGACCATATATAAGAAACTTTCAAATATTATGAGCCTGTTTAATAAATTGAAAATTGTTTCTTCAAAAAATCAAAAACACCCTTTGAAATGTTAAGGTAAGAGGAATAATCTTTAAATGATCTCTAGTCTACAGAGTTCATACTACTTTATTAAACAATTGCTCAAACAGCAGTGTCAATAAAATCCAACGATTAGTAATATATATATATATAGAGAGAGAGAGATTATAATGTGGTCCTAATGCCAATATACAAGTGCAAACTGGCAGTGACTTCGATTAGATACAAAACCAATTAATTAAGTACACTCAATATATATTAATACATGTAATATGAGAAAACTAGTGGTAGAGAAACAACACACATATATATGAATATATCCCATATGGATAAGAAACTCATATATAATATCCGTACAAGGCAAAAATCTTGCAAATCAACAGTTTGTTTTACAACATATATGTTATCTGAAATTTATTAATCATATTAATTCAAATTCTCTCTTAATAGATCCATAAAAAAAATATTATTTTCTAAATATTTAAAGATACTAAATATATAAAGTTTAAATCTGAAATTTCTAATTAAATGAGCATCAATATACGCATCTCATCTTTTCTCATAAAAGTCAAAACAATAGCGTTTTGCATATATGTGATGCATTAAAAATTTTTGCCCAAATCAAGTATATAAGATTATTCGTGAACCAAATCAATGACATATTGTCACTTAAGAAAAAAGAAATTAAAATAGTTACTTATTATGAAAATATAATTTTTTTATATTTTTTTTACGGACAACATACTATTAGCTTGTGTTATGAGCAATTTCATGGACTTAGTATAAAAAAGAATTTTCGAGTGAAGCATATATATGATGTGTATATAAAGGATAATTAACTGGATGGATGAAGGAGGCAGGAAGCTTCCTTTTTTAGCATGTTACGAAAAGATTTTAAAAAATAAATAATAGTCCTCAGTAGCCACACCCAAAATGGACAAGAAGAAGGTGAGCTTAGTACCTCCCGTAAGAGGAAGAATCAAGCTCAAGATTCTAGCTCTTCTTTAGAGAGCTTTCAAGAATGCAAGCCAATGTACCTTTGATTACCTTATTAGAAACTGCCCCCAGAGTTAGCCATCTTCCCTTTTGCGTTCTCTCACTCGGTATTTTATTTTCTATTATATTGTTTATAAATCTTTCTTTAATTTCTCCTTTTTTTTTTATGATTTTGACGGTCATACAAGTGATCATGCATGGCGATGCTCATTACAAGAAAGACAATAAATTACTTACCGCTGTTCTTTTACGTTTTCTGTAATTTTCTTCATTTATTAGCTCTAGGCATCTCTCTCTTTTATGCATGGTCAGTCAAAGACCTCGGTGATAATGAATCATTATAAGAAGAGGCTATGCACTATCGTGGAAATCTATGCTTCTGAATTCTAATGGTCTATATGTGTACAAAAAAATTACGACTTAACTTGAGGATACATCAAATTTTTATTGGTTTGAGGATACATCAAATTTTTATTCTTGCCGCTAAATTGTTACTTTTTACGCAAATCACTAATATTAAGGTAATTATTGACTTAATAATTCAATTAAAAAGCCCAAAATCTCTCTCTTTATCTCTCTCAGTTTCATAGACACCAATTTCTTAACCTAATTTTGAAGTTAACGTCACTTCATTTTCAGCCGACAGTCTCTCACTTCTCTTCTTTTATCTTGTTTTTTTCTATAATAATTTTTAAATTAGTACAGATCTGAATTTTTAATTTTATTCGTTATTTTTTTATTTATTTTTGAATTTTTTTATGTCTTTAGTTGTGTTATTTGGTTCAATAAACTCAAATTTAAATTTTTTTTTTAATTTTTCTTTCGTTTTTGGATTGTTGTGTCAAATCTGAAACCTTTTGTGTTTTGTTTTTGTGTTTTTTGTTTCAATAAACACACATCTGTATAGATCTGAGTTAATTTTTATTTGTTTTTAAATTTTTTGTATTTTTTGTTTCTATAACCTCAGATCTGAAATGTTCTGTATTTTTATTTTCGAGTTTGAATTTTTTTTATCAAATCTGAAATTTTTGTTTAGATCTATTTCTTTTTAATTAAAGTTGAATGCACTTTAAATTTTTATAATGAAAATTTGTTTTTCAAATTTAGAGGTTGTTGTTTCTTTTATATAAGTTTGGTTATTTTCTATTATGAAAGTTTTTATTTAAACAACAGATGGATGGAGTTTTACGCTGAAAATCAGATTGCGCACCGCATGTTACCATTATCCGCTATTTTCGTCGAAAAAGTTCAGAGATATAATTCAGTAACTTCATTTATTTCATACATTTTATGTAGTTTTAACTTTTATAAGTTTATTTGTACTTTTCAGATGTATTTTTTATTATATTAATAAAAGTTTAATTTGCATTAAAAAAAGTAATTATTGATTTCGTTAATTTTTATAAAAAAATATATTGAATAAATTAAAATGTCCTCTCTTAATTTAGACTATTATAGTAAACTGTATAGAAATAAAGAAATATTAATTAGATTATTAAATGTTTTATTGACATTATATGAAGGGTAAAATTAAAAAGTATGCATTAAATATTATCTTAAATTTATAAAATAAAAATTTGGTGGGATAAAATTTTTTCAAAAAAGTGACAATTAGATGAGATAGAATAGTATTAATTATAACAGTAGCAATTCTAGTTACTTCTATGATAAAATGATTGTTGATTGATCACCAAAAATAAGAGAAAAGCAAAATCTGGAAAATGATAAATAAAAGAACAAATGTGGCCTTTGGGATTTGTTTAAATGCTACATATTAAATCATGTAAGCTGCAATGGAAAAAATCATGTGGCCAGGTGATAAAAGCAAGATATTTGTAGGCTGACTTTGAACTTTTTTGCTTTGTTTTATTATAGTATTATTATTATTGTATATGAAAACACTGTTGTGAGCTAATCCTATTAAAATATTTCAACTTAATAGTACTAGTTTGATTTTTGACAAGTTTGGAATATGTACATACATTATTAGTGTATATAATTGATAGCAATGCTATCATGAATCCCACATCGGCTGTAGATGAGGTTGAAGTGGATCTTATAAGGCCATGGACATCTCACCCATGTGTACGCGTTTTGGGTCAAAGGCCCAGAAACAAAACCGTGAATGCTCCGGCCCACGGCGGCAATATACACAGTGCCCGGCGTACCTCCCGATAAAGTCAGAAATGGCTTTATCAATAATAAATTAAATTTAACAGAGTTGGTATAAGTTGAGCCAGGTGAAATTGGAATTCGTCCTCAGCACTCAGCAGCAGCACAGTCATGCCACGGAATAGAAGAAATCAAAAGGTACAATGAGACTGCAAAAATGCCAATTGACATGAATAAGGGCCTTCGAGCTACAATTCTACATTTCTTATTCATGAATTTATGACTCTCCAAGTAATGCCTGCTGATAATTTGAGACATTCATTTCCCATATATCTCGAGCGAATAAGAATTGAGCTGCAAATGTCTATGTATCATGCCATAGCATTTCTAAATTTAGCGATTTGGCCAAAACAATGAGATTCAATGCTAATTACCTTCCCAATCCCGCCAGTGAGAGATGGAAGAACAAGAAGAGATTGGCCAAACCTAAAAGGGAAGGAAAAGGGATTACAAGTCATGCGATTCTGTGTAGAAGAAATGAGAAAACAACACAACAAATGGACATTCATTCTAATTTTATACAACCCACATTCCAAGATATGTATGTACCACAATAAACCCAATAAGCAGTTCACCCCAACATAAACCTCTGCTACACAGCATAGACAAAGCCATAAAACCCAACATTTATTAGCTCATAATCAATCTCAGTCTGATGCAAAACCTGATGACCTACAAATATTCAAAAGCTGTACCAACACCGATAAACTACACTGACTAAAATGACCTATTTGATTTAGATGTTGAAGATGAAGATGACTTGGCTTTTGCAAAATCAACGAGATCTTTGAACAGAGCATCTTCTGGTTTTGCTTGTTTGGTGGGGGTAGAATTAAGTGAGAGATTCTCAGTTTGTCCAACTAAGCTATCATAAGAACCATAGCCACTACTTGAATTTGAAGCATTGCCATTAAAACCATGTTTTTGCTCAAAGAATTGCTGTCTCTGATTATACTTGGAAGGTGGGGGTGGAATAGATCCAGTAGAAGGTGTGTCCCATGGAGCTGAAGGCAGCCCATCAGCGGATTTGCTTAAAGGAGCTGGTTCGTCATACACAGGGTTCCCAGTTAACAAAGGTGACGAGTTTACAGCATGGGAAGGAGGCGAAGAGGCAGACAAAGTTGGAGAATACGGAGGTGAGGAGTTTATGTTTGAATGAACTGGAATTGTAAAGGGTCTGGGCTCAGATTTCTGAGGCGATTCTTCAGACTTATAAGCATCACCACTTAGATAATCAATCATCGCAGAATCTGCATTGATTGGCTTCCTTGATGCAGGAGGAGGAGGAATCAGGACCGGTTTCCTGCCCTGTACTTGTGAACTGTCCCTTGATGACCTGCATTATGTGATTAGACCATGTTAAACAGAGTCTTCTCCTTTTCATTTGAAGTTTTTGAAATGCCAAATTTTCAATAACATGATTTATGCTATGCCTTCCCAATAGACTTCCCAAAGGAAGATGGAAAATTGCACTATGAAAAGCACGATTAGCCAAGTCACATGTATCTTTTGCTTTGTGCTCTGGCGCTTGCATATCTTCAAGCTGAGCAAACTTACTAGCAGCACATAGCAGACTCGCCCAATATTGCCTCCCATATGAATAAATATAACTGTGACTGCAAATGATAAGGAGAAGAGAGGAAATATAATCACCTATGTGCCAGCTGGGAAAATTCATCTTCGGACTCGTCGTCTTCATGGTTAATATTCACAAAAGGCACAACTGGATTGTCTGCCCCCCTTTCTGCTACTGGAGGAGTTCCTTTTGCGATATCATCATGCCGGCGAAGCACACGCTGCAAGGTGTCGTTCAATGACAGTGCCTGACATAGAACCTCCTCATCTCTGAAAGAAACACATCATATTTATCAAGTATTTGTAAACACTTGAAAAATGATAAAGAATATATAAGCCCAATTCTTACACTGTATTATTCACAAGAAGCATGACCCGCTGTTGGTAAGAACGGCACTGATCTACAAGGTCAACAATCACTTCTTCTTTGACACCCTGCAGTCGCATACATAAGAATTCAATAACAAGTGATGTATCAAATAGAACACTTCTTTTAGACAAAGATAGTCCTGAGTTTCTTAGAGTCTCAATTAAGACAAAGGGTACAGTAAGTAGAAGTTCATACAGTCACCAGTTATAATGACTGACCTTTATCAACTAATCCAGAATCCCTCTCTCTCTCTCTCTCTCTCTCTCTCATGCATTATTGCATATACACACAGATACAGAGAGTTGAAGTTCTTTCACCCTCAACACACACAACCCCAACCCCCCACCCCAAACCCGAAATGTGCACTAATGGATACATGAAAGGGTACAGTAAGTAGAAGTTCATCCAGTCACCAGTTATAATGACTGGCCTTTATCAACTAATCCAGAATCCCTCTCTCTCTCTCTCTGTCTCTCATGCATTATTGCATACACACACAGATACAGAGAGTTGAAGTTCTTTCAAGCACGGTTACAACATTTTTATTGACCTTCTCCTTGACCTTCATCATCTCTCCTCTCTCACTATTTGCACTTGCAATAATGCTTATAAGCAAGATACAAAGAGTTAAAGTCCTTTAAATCACAGTTAGAGCATGTTTCCATCAGCAAAGTAACTTCACAAACACAAATGACAGAGCATTGGCTAACTCCATTTAAGAACTTTCATCAAATTTTCCAGCATTTAGTTCAAAAGAAATCACTTGGCATATAATATTTTGTTTAATGGTTTAAGATAAGATCAATTTTTTTTTTATCCAATCATCAGCACAATCACGGGCAGTAATTATATATCAATAGCACCATCTCCGCCACAGCTATAACTGCATCAGGCACAACAACCACCAACTCCACTACTTAGTAATACCAAAATCATCGCCACAACAGCCTATACCGTCAGTGTGACTTTTATACATACCAATTCCTATTCAAAATCAGTTACGTAACTATTAAATTGTCTAATACTTTTTTTCAATAATTTTAATGATCAAGCAGTTGCTGATTCAGTTACATATCGACAACTGATCTAGCTGTTATGTTTTCTACATTTAAGTTGTACAAAAACCAACTTAAATATAATTTTAAAGCATTAAATTTAACAAACATATCTGATTAAAGAATATCAGGTGTACAATGTCGAAGCAAGAAATCAATATTTAAGCAGAAACCTGTATCTGCCTATTGAAAAAAAATTACACCTGCAATCATCTATTGATGCACTTAAGACACTTGACGGCACTTAAATACAAACATGACAAGAAAGAAATAAAATTTCATATAAAAAACCATATGGATGCAATAAATGAACAGAAAGGACAACAAACAAACAACAATTATCTACATCAGGATGAAAATTGCAATTTACCTGAGGGTTCTTAGCATCCAAGGCCCCGAGCATTTCCATCAACACATCTGCTATTCCCCTAGCATTTTGGATTTCTGACAAACTAGAGTAAACAAATTCTTTTGTAAGATCTAACAGCAATAATCAACTAATAATCCACAATCGCCAAAATGCCTCAGCTATAAACAATGACTATAAGAGGTGATACTACTTCTATTACGTAGGTACATAATCAGATTTCTGTTAGGGAAAAAGAAACTTCAGAGTTCAAACATGCAGTTTAAACTTAGATTTCACATTTATTTTCACTTATACATGTTACCTATGGTTCAATAATGCAACCATATATATAGGATCTTACCACCAAAACCACATAATGAATCAACCACAACCATCTTCTACCATTATTGTAGTGTTCTCATTTACAGGAGCAAGAAATCAGAAATCTGACAGATAGGCTGAGTCTGCAAAAGCCAGCTATTATAATAGTTTATCTAATGTGCATAAACCTAATGATCAATGAGATGAAAAGTGTCCATGTATAGTTTCATTTAATAGATGCATGTATAAAAGCACATTTTTCTCTACAACCCCCTATTAACTCTTATCTCTAGGAAATTATCAGTCAAAATATAAATCCTTTCGTACTTGCTGTCAAAAGATATAAGTCTCCCTTTTTCAAACATCCAGAGTTCCAAAGTGCATGAAAATAACAACTACAATATATTCATACAAGAAAAACATTGGAAAGAAAAAGTAGGCTTCACCAAACTGTTTACCCTCATTATAATTCAAACAGTACCTGAGAGCAGAAGCATCAGACTGCAGGGAGGCCTGAATAGCAGCATCTTCATACGATGAAGGTGCATGAACTATTGGTTGTGTTTGGGGAGGAGTAAACAATGGTACACTGTTCTCTGCTCTGGGAGGGAACTCAACACCAGCAGCCTGTGATTTGCAAACAAAAGTTAGGTAAGAAAGTCGAGGCTTTACAAATATAAAGGAAAAAAAAAAAAAGGTATTTATGCATCTAATCTTGATGTCCATGTCAGCTAGATTTCGATAGGAAGTATATTTAAGAATTAAAATATATAGATGCAAACACATTCTCTAAATTATTGATATATCAGAAACAATAAAAGAAATCAGATATCATCTACACATGATAACAAACGAGTGATTGTAACAATCAGCAACTGTATAACCCTCTAAATGTAACAATAAGATTTATTTTTACTAGTAGTATTTTTGTTACAATAGGATTTAGTTTCAATTAATGATTTATTTTCTATTTAGGAGGATTTCATAATTTCCTAGTCAGAAAATGATTCATAGTTCCTAGTTAGAAAAGTGTTTATATTTCCTAATTAGATATGTATTCTCTATTTAAAGAGACAAATTTAATCAACAAAACAAGTTGAATTCTAGCAAGTTAGAGGTGAGCAACTCCCTAAGAGTTCCAAGGTGTGTAGCTCCCTTCAATGAGTTGCAACATTCACACAAACATAGGCAAAGATCACTCCATTACGGAATCCATTATAGACACTAAGATTTCAGGAAGAGCACTCCATTATGGAATCCATGATAGACACTAAGATTTCTGCACCAGAACATCGATTGTGTGAGAAGATCACTCAAATAATTCAGGAACGGCTGCAAGGTTTGGGGATTGGGGCCCCAAAATCAACGGCAACAGGGAGTGATGCAAGTAGGCCAGTGCCGCTACCCCCACGACAGGCCGGGCTGTTGTCGGCGTTCCCAAGGGAGGAGGTACGGCATCCTTTCCACCAGAAAATCAGAATCATCAAGCAACTGGAACTGCATCCAGTGTGACAATAAGGAGGAAAACAGAGCTGGATTTTCCCACTTATGACGGAATGGAAGACCGATTTGGGTTCACCGACGTGAGCAATTTTTGAAAATCAACATACAAATGAGGCAGACAGGGTTGGATTGGTTGGGTATCACCTGCTGGGGGAGGCGCAATTATGGTATTATCAGCTTAAACGAGCTAGAGGAACAATGAGCTGGGCAGAATTTCAAAAATGCTGCTTCCAATGGTTTGGCCCTCCTGAAGGCAGCAATCCAATTGGTGAGTTAGTCACACTGCAACAAACTGGTAAGGTTGAGCTTTTTCAGCATCAATTTCAGGAAAAATTGGTCCAAACTGATGAACTTGTTCCAGATCATCTGCATGTGGGCTTGTTTATAGCTGGTTTGGATGTTCAAATGCACCAACCACCTGATTTGGCCATTGCTATGAGTCTCGCAAGGGCATTTGAACAAAAACAGCACACCTGTATGATTACCAATCCTCAAAAGGAGATGGCAAAATTAGCCGAACGAAGAATAAAAGGATTATGTTACAACTATGATGAATCTTATATGGCAACCCATCAATGGAAAAATTATTTTGGCTCGAGATGGCAGTTAATGAAGCTGGCCCAACAATTCATCATGAATTTGGTTAGGTTACAAGTTACTCATGGCCATTACAAGCTTCAGGACAAGTTCTGTTTTTGAGAGGGCAGTAATGCTACATTTGTAATTAAGTATTTTTTTATTATTATTATAGTAAGATTTGTTTTTACTAGTAGTATTTTTGTTATAATAGGATTTTGTTTCAATTAGTAATTTACTTTCTATTTAGGAGGATTTCATAGTTTCCTAATAGAAAATGATTCCTATTTTCTAATTAGATATGTAATCTCTATTTAAAGAGACAAATTTAATCAATAAAACAAGTTGAATTTCCAGCAAATTAGAGGTAGGCAACTCCCTAAGAGTTCCAAGGTGTGTAGCTCCCTTCAAGGAGTTGCAACAATAGGTAAAATATAGGAACCTAAATAAGGGCAAAGACCCTTATCTTAGATCTGATTTTTGTGTCAACTGTCAGGTGACTCGATCACAAATTAGGGACCATAACACGTAAGAGCTAAAACAAATAACACAGAGAATCCCAATGTTTAAAAATTCAATTTCTTTCAGAAAAAAAAAAGGTCTTTTAGGCTTTAGAACCATAGAAATTAGGAAGAGAAGATAAAGCTATGGAGCAATTACCCTTAATTCATTATATGCAGCATAATATTGGGGATACCTTCCCCTTGCTCCTCCAAAAGCTTCTTGCCATGTGTCGATTAAAATAAGTATCTTTTCTCTAACATTCAAATCTGGCTGCACAATCATAACCAGAGAATATATGTGTATATGCATATATTAAACAACAAAATGAATAAGATAAGAACAGAAGAAAATAAAAAATTCTCTGTACAGTTAAGGAGAGAATAGGGACCTTCTTCTTCACTATTTTAACCATATCATGTAGGATGTCACGCTCAATCATCTGCTGGAAAACATTGTCGCCACAGTTTTTGCTGAGGGTCTCCAATACCTAAATAAAAATATTTCCACAAGAACATCACTAATCAACAATGGCTTCTTTGTTATCATGCAGGGGCACAACAACAACAGACACAGAACAACTAACACAAACAATGCAATATGCAGAAGAACTAAGATAAAACAATGCAATGCATATTCATTGTTACATGTTATGCATCTCAACAATTATTAGCACCAGCACATACTAAATCTAATTCAGATTCTAAATCAAATAACTTACAGGATGGGAAAACAACTACATAATAGTATTTCTATTTTACACAGTTTATTGTCTTAAATTATGAAAAGATAAAGTATATAATGTGAAAAGAAATACTGACAAAAAGCGCTAGAAGTTGTATCTTAGGATTTTTGCTGCCTAGACGCTTCTTGAGTACTTTTAAGGCATCCTTTGTTTGCCTGCAACATCAGTCCAATTCATAGATTAGATGGCATCAAAATCAGTAAAATATGGCTATCAGAACAGAAAGGGAATGGCAAGGTGAATAGAATTGCTGCAAGAGCTTAAGCTATCCAAATCAGTAATGAAGCCGCATATATTTACTATCATCACAAGTTAATAGTTAAATGATGCTCAAATCTTGTATGTCAATATTCAAAATATAATCAAGCACAAATCAATAATCTGCCATGATATTCCAATCCCCCTCTGAATTACTACCTTGTGTAAGTTGAGAAAACAAGAATTAAGGAACACTAAGAGAAACTCATTTTGCAGTTGAGGCCCCAAAATCATGCAATTAACAATATAATAATAGTTCACAGGCAGCATCCGGAGTTGGGAAGAAAGGATATGCTTTCATCAATTAAAACAAAAGGAGCAAACCTAAAGAAAAATCATACAGTAGGAGCTATCATATAGTAAGAAATAACAATTATCAAATGAATATTATAAGTCTCAAAGAATGCATTATAAGAAAAAGAATATAGTTATTCCCAATCCAATTAATTCCGATGCACTCTGTTAACTGCATTATCTAGTAAAATAACCATATCATTCACTATCTTTTCTTCTCCTTAAATAAGAGTATGTGACTGTGAACAACGAAATCATTTCATGTCATAAAAAAGAATAGGTTGTAGTTAAGAAACTGGATAGTCAAGAACTGCAACCTAGGAAAAATCATAAGGGTTACTGATTGTAAAAATGCTTGCCTAACTATGCTACAACAGTAGCTTTCCCGGACCACAATATAGCTGATTCCCAGGTCACAATGCCATCTACACCACATCCTTTTTAGCTGACACAACATTCATACTCCATAGCCCACAAAATAGCTTTCAGCAAGATCAAAAGCATAGCATACAAAAATTATTTAAGCTGAGTTCTTATTGCACAAAGCTCAATAGCTCAAAGACCAAGGATCACCCATGCCTCCAATTGCACAGTATTAACAAGATCAACGGTTCAACTTGCAACTTACAAACATCATAATCCCATAGCCTATTACATGACCAAAGCTCAAAAACAAATGAAAAAAAAAGGGATAGATTTTGCACACAAATCCTACCAGAGCATAGAGCAACCAGAAAATTAGTTAAGAAGATGGAGAGTAGTACCCAGGATCCATATTTATGATATCGCAAAGTTCGATGTTTATAGCCCAGTCTGGACCAATTAACATGTCACTTGTAGCTCTCTCAGCACAGGCCGCTGCAGTATTTGCCATAATTATTATCAGTCCGTCCCTTATCTTGAGTTAGCTATCGCTTATTATCCTACAACCAAAAACAATCGACAGCATAAGCGATTGAAAAATTCCAATCCTCGAAGATGAAATTCAAGGTCATGCATCATTAAATGACTTAGAAACAATAAAAATCCTCGATCACCATCAATCAAGCAGCAAGTTTTCAGCAAATTATTAGTAGAGCCTATAAATCCATCTAACAAAAAGTGATTACAACAAATTCAAGACGATTTCAATGCAATCCAAAAATAACAAAATTCATACAAAAAAAAAAGAGCCCAGAAGCTAAACCCCCAATTGAATTGCAACCCAATATGCAGAAAATCGAATACCCAAAAAAGGAAAACTCTTAATCGAATCAAAACCTCATTACCCAGGTTATCAAAAAGCAGTTGGCCAAGAGCATCAGTAAAGACAAAAGAAGGCAGAATCAAAAGACAGACAATAGATAAAGCAAAGGATCTCGCTCGAAAGCTTACCTGAAGAGAGAGAAAAAATGGGAATCAGAAAGAGAAGATTGTTAATGGTAGTTTTGTTTGTGTATAAACTTAGGAGAAAAAAGAGATTAAAGATTGCAGAGAGAACATAGAATGGTTGGTTTGGTTCTTTTTTTTTCTTTTCTTTTTATTTTTTTTCGAGGAGGCTTTTTGTCTTTGAAGAAGTCGTTTGGTTAGCAGTCAGCCTCTGTCGTTTGTTCATATTTTAGAAGATTCGACTTTGATCTTGGCTTTCTATTTTCTTATTTTTCTGGAAGAAAATAAAAAAGTATTCAATCTTAAATGATTATTAATATTTCCAAGTTCCCACCCATAAACAGAAATTAAGGGAAAATTACAAGAAAACAAAAAGAGCTACTAAAATATTTATTTATGTGCCTTTTTAATTAAAAACTTACTCCATCCATCTCAAAATAATAGTCTTTTACTATTCTATTTTACAGTTAATTTATAATATTTTTACAATACTCTCATTTAGTTTTTTAATAATTGCAAATTTTTGGAGATTAATTCGGTGCGCTGATATGCAGTGCGCGTATGCGTGCGCACCATCCGATTAGGCAAGCGCATCTGATTTCACCTAATCCAATAATACGCACATGTGTAAGCACTATACACCGGCACACTTACTCATGCCCTAAATTTTCATTTAATTTTGATATTATTTTTCAAATAAAATTTAAAAATAATGTGATATTTATTAGTATAACCTTATTCCTCTCCATGCTTCACTTTTTCTTACAACATTTATATACTTCACTTATGGTAAAATTGATTTATGATAATTACATTTTGAATATTATAATACAATATAGTTATAGATAATATAAATGAATAGCATAATTAATAAATTATGGGTAAAATTATTTCTTAGAATAATAAAAAAAATTAAGTTGTGTAAAAGTATAAATGAGCAATATTATTAAAACCGGACTGGATAACGAACTGGAGAAGCAAAAGATTTGTGATTCGACTGGTTCACCGGATTCAATCGGGTTTTTTCTTTTTTTCTTTTTAAATAATATTATTTTTAAAGTTTTATATAAATATTATGAAAATATCACTATATAAAAAATATTTTAAAAAAACATATTCATCATCAAACATTAATCATAAAACAATATTTTTAATTCATTCAACATTTATAACAAAAATTTAAGATAAATATAGTAAAAAATTACAAATATTAAAAAAAAACATTTAATATAAATTATAGTTTTTATTTTATTCATAAAAAAATTCATCAAATTTGCCCATATTTCAATTATTTTGTATTTATATTTATATTTTTTTAGTAAAAAATAATGTTATATGAATATTTTGGACAAAAATCAATTTTTTCTAGTTTAAATCGATTTTTTCCTAATTCAGCTTGATTTTCTTTATGGTTCATTCTATTTTTTACCAGTAAATGTTGATTTTATACATTGAACTGAATCAAATCAACTGCCTATCCGACCAGCCAATCCGATCCAATTTTAATAATATTGTAAATGAGACTATAGTTTTAAGACAGAGATATTTTTTATTTTCTTACCCTTTAAACTATAATCTTCAAAATTATTTCAATTTCACCCCACTATCTGATTTTGCATTAAGTTTTAATTGAAAATCTAACATCAGCATTGTTGTTGTATATCTTATACTTTAAAGCTCTTACTCTTTAATTACGAGATGTTGGTACGATAATCAGCACTCAATTAAAAGTACATTAAGTTTTGAGTTTGATTTTTTTTCCTCGTAAACATTTATAATTATAACTAAACATAATGTCTCTTATATATAATAATCTAACTCTCTACCCTTGCTTTCTCCTATAATTTTTCACCTTTTTCTTTCTCTTTTGGTTTTCCTAAGGAGCGAATAAAAAAATCGGTTGATGCGATTAATCAAAAAATCGGTCTGAAACTGAACCGATGAACTGGTTAACTGACTGGTTAATTGTTACTATTTTGAAAAAATCGATATTAATGTATTAATTTATTTTTTTACTCATGGACCGGTTAACCAAACCGAAAAACCAAACACATAATCACCCATACAATTTATTAACTTTATTTCACTATTTCTTTCTTTTTATTACAATTTTTTTATTTCATATTTAATTATTTATATTACTTTAATTTTTATTTACTTTAAAATACATTTTAATTTCATTTTATTTTTTTTAAAGACATTTTAGTTAATTTATTAATTGTTCAATATGTCCATATTTAATATTTCTTATTATTTTTTGATTCATCATTTTTCCATTAATAAAAATCAGAATATATTCGAAAAGTTATATAACATAAATATATTAACTAAATTTTTTTAATAATTTTAAAGAAAATAATTTTTTAATATATGTGAAAATAATGTGTCTCAAGTTACAAAATAAAAGAAAAAAGTTGTATTGAATGGATTTATTTTAATAATTTTACATTTTTAAAGTATTTTTGCTGTATTTTTTTTTCATTATCATAATTATTTTGAAGTTTTTCAGATTTTTTTTTAATTGGTGATTAGTAAGTGTAACTATTCATCTAATTAGATGTAATCATGGTTCGGTTAATTCATTTACTTATTATTTTTAATTCTTATAGTGAAAAAGTTTAATTTTTAAGTATTTTGAACATTTTAATTTTTTTACGAATACATCATATAATTGTAGTGGCTAACTGAAGAAATATTGATTAACCGGTCTGAAAATTCGAAACTGATGGATTAATTAATGGATAGTAATGTACTGATTAATAGTTAGTATTTTTTCAAAATTACTATTAATTGACTGAATTTTTTAGGCTCGTGAACTGGTTAACCAGTCCATACTCATCTCTAATTT
Source organism: Excoecaria cochinchinensis (assembly GCA_947683425.1). Classification (NCBI taxonomy): domain Eukaryota; kingdom Viridiplantae; phylum Streptophyta; class Magnoliopsida; order Malpighiales; family Euphorbiaceae; genus Excoecaria; species Excoecaria cochinchinensis. The sequence continues at coordinate 9,752,928 of CANTUQ010000054.1, read as the reverse complement.
TCATCATAAAAATAGAGATTTATTTATTTTTTCTTCAAAAAGAATTAACAAAATATTATTTATAGCAATGTGAATCATAAGAATTCATATAACCCTAGAGAGAGAGAGAGTAGAACTAAAATGTGTTTTAAAAATGGATAAAAATCTATTGGAAGTAATTGTTAAAGTCAATATTCAAATTGCAAGAAAACAAAAAACAACTACCCAACCTCAAGATTTTTCTCTTCTATAATACTCTGAAAAATTAATTAATTAATTAAGTTTTTTTTTTTTAAAAAATAAACTTTTTCTTAACGATTTTATTCTATGTAGATCTTTTTGTTTGCTTAGACATCAATTATTTGTCCAGAAATTAGAGCTTTACGGTAAAGTATGCACTTCTCAATAATAATTTGTAAGATTCTATTTTTTTTTAATAATGAAGGTATAATTTTTAATTATAAGTATAAATATTATTAAAAAAAATTAATTTCAGAACTCCTGTATTTTTAATCGAATATTGATTATTAGATAAATTTTTGGCTAAACCTTGATTGAGAGATAATTTGTGGAAACTTTAAACTTATGAAGAAAGGGATGTATATATTAGAGAAACAAAACAGGCCTAGCTCCATTGCTAAAAAAAAAAATCAATTTTCTCTTCTTAAGAATTATAAAAATTGAAATATTCTCAAAAAAAAAAAAGAATTATAAAAATTGAAATATTCTCAAAAAAAAAAAAGAATTATAAAAATTGAAATAGTTTAGTGAAGAAAAGGAAATTAAAAACAAGAAAAGAGAAGAGTGATGGGTTTTCCTGTTTTTGACTTTTGGTAATGGGCCTCAAATTCCAAGCTGTAAGCGCGTCATTTTGTGGAAGGCAGACCTTTTTAGTCAGAGTGTGAATGCAGGGGATTGGCGTCTGGGCTGAATTTTGTGCGGCTAAGACCTTCGTTTATAGGAATTCAAAAAGTCAACGAATGTGAATGTAGATCGTCATTATGGTTGACCAGGTGCTATCAATCCATTTTTTATCAAACACCTACTTAATTGTATATATAATTATGTTCAAATCATGTTACTATTAAGTCATTATCTCCATCTATCAAGTTTCAAATATATTTCTACAGTTTGTTTATTTTTTAAATTCAGTTCATTTATAATTACTTAACGGTTAATTAATTAATGGCTAAATGCAGTAGATTGATCATAAAAAAAAATTAAATATATATAATTATTAAATATTCCATAAAAAAATATGCATCAATAAAATTAAAATATATAAATTGTAAAAATATTAAACATAAATTACAACTAAAAGTGCAAATTATTAAAATTTAATGTCAATACAATATACAAATTACATAAACACTATACAAATAATAAAAAAAATCATTCAATACGAATTTATCACTCATCAAGAATAACAAGTGTGTGATTAAGGTATAAAATAAACTCATATTTATACAAAGTAAAATAATAATTTTAATTGACCATATATATATATATATGAAAAATTACAAATATATATATATATATAAGGTTAACTATTGGTGAATTAGACATTAAGTCAAAATTTAAGTTCATTAACTATAATTAATATCAACATCTCCGTTCAATTAAATTACTTAACCTATAAATCAATTTGAATTCAATTTTAACTGTCGATTTAATGATTTTTCCATTTTTTTTCTCTAGCTGTTGGTAGTGGTTAATTTTTTTTTTTTTTTTTCTCGAGCCAATTTACTTGAGCTATAAGAGGCCATAAAGCATATGTCCAATTGTTGATCTTTAGTTTCACCGACGAATAGTCCATTTTAGTGTTATATAAGTATCACATCACATAAAGTGAATTTTTTAAAAAAATGCGATTCTTTCATTCAACCGTGAATTCATTTTAAGTCTCATTTTTTATTTCACATGACTCTTTTATTAAAAAAAGAAATTAACATATTTGTTTAATAATTTTTACAATAATTTTTAATTATGCAATTTACTTTTCGGTTTGGATAAAAAGTATAATATTTAAAATTTTCAAGTAATATTTTTCTAAATATAATTTTCAACAAATAATAAAAATAATTTTGTAATTTTTTTGTTTTTAAATAATTTGGATTCTTAAAATAATTTGGATTCTTAAATTAATTGAATTTAGTATAAATTTTTTCTTTTTCTTGTATACCTTAATTTTTTTATTATTATACAAATGTCACAATTGAAAATTAGACTATATTAAATTAAAATGTGCTGAATGGACCAGAATATCAGATCAAATTGGATCAATTTTTCAACACAATATGGTCTTTTTTATTTTTTAATATGATTCTGTTGTTTCAATTTTTTTTAAAGACTAAAATTCAATACAATTTCCGGATTGAACCCGAGGTTACCACACTAGCCTTTACCAACAATGAATGGGTGTGATTTGGGCATCCGAACAAGAACTGATGGCCCATATTTGATTTGGACCCAATTGAGCCTGCATAAATTGTATATAATTTATATGTTCCCAGCAGGGTTTTATAACTATAAGAAAACTTAAGGCAGAATGTATCTATCAACCTTTCGAATTTTTCGAGTTTTTCCATTAAATTTTTATATTTTTATTTTATAATACGGTGCCTCTACATTTTTAATTTTTTACGCACTAAATTTTTAATAGAGGAAAAACGTAAAATTGAATAATACACTCCATTTCACATGCCTTTATTATCCGCATCTTAATCTTAATTTGACATATTGTACTTAATACTCTTGTCAATTTGAGATTGAATTACTAATTGAAAATGCTGATTAACTTAAAATTGATAAGAAATATGTTGAGATACACACTACAAAAAAAACAGAGAATTAGCGACGGAAAATTTCCTCGCTAATCCCTCAAATTTAGTTGCTAATTAATTTTAGCGACGAAAAGACTAACCGTCGCTATTTTGACCGTTGCAAGCATATTTGCGACTAAACCATTTTTTAGTTGCTAAAAATAGCGACGGAGAAAAGCGTCGCTATTTTCATAAATTCCGTCACTAATTAACCCCTGAAATTAATCACAGAAAATATTAAAATAATATTAGCGACAGATAATTCGTTACTAAAAATATTAATTTGTTTATTTTTAATTTTATTTTTATTATTATTATTATTACATCCGATTTAATAGTGCACGTACTGTCGCCAATTTAATTTTAATATTTTTATTATTATTATTACTTACAATTTAATTTTGTTGTTATTATAATTATTATTATTATAACATCCAAAATTTAATGTATATACATAACAATAAAACAATACTATTATTTTAAAAAATTTAATATTATAAAAATACATTAAATTGTATAGTGCTTAAAAAGTATTTAGAAAAATAAAACTTTAAAATCGCTGATTATACAAACTAACAATTCAACTGATTTTTTTCTTATATTTTTTATATGCTTCTGTCTATTTTCGAAAAGAGATCGACTTTATGCAGATTCCTTTTAGACTGGCAACTAAGCAAATCCTGCAGGCAATAAAACAAATGTAAACAAATATTAAGACACTGGATTGAACTAATCATCACACCAAAAGATGTTTTTTAGCAGACAAATAAACAATTAGACAATGAAATGTCGTTGCTAAATCATATTAGCAGGAACTCATTCTCTATTGCCAAAATGTTTCTAGCTGAATTTTAGCAAGAAAGTGTGTTATTGTTAATTTTAGCAACGTACCATTTATTGTGGACAACCCTCATATCACTAACCCAAAGTATATCGATAATTCCAAGATTTTGTACATCATTAACCGAAAGTAAAAACAATGATTAATATGTAGAATTGCAGCACCTATAAAGCAAATGTCAAAGATGCCAAAGAAAAAGCAGCACCAATTACAATAGCCTCAACAATATATGCAATGTTGACCTGAAATGCAATAGAATACGACACTAAGGAATTAACATTTTGGGACTTTTGTACAGAAACTTTGTAAAATAGGTTTAATGAAAGCCTTCCCAATAGAAATACATCAACAGAAATTATGAGCAGAACAATTGCTAAAGTATTCAAAGGTTGTCATTGGGCTTACATGTGAAATGACAGTATAAATATTAAGATGGAGAACAATAACAGCTATAAAATTATTAATGATCATATGTAAATAAGAATATTTGCATGGCATAGATACTTGTCCAATTTCCCATTAGGTGAAAGTTCGAATGTTATGAAAGCAAGATTATTTTCTATATTCTCTCATCGTCCATCTCGGAAGAAGCACCACCATAAATTTGGCTTCTCGCTGAGTCCAGTCACTGATACAGCAGCGCGGCCCCTCACACACCAATTTTCTCCTCTTAAATCTCCTTCACGTGCCAGCACGTGGTGGTGGGCACACTAGCCGTCGTCTCTCTAATCTTCTCCAGCTTCGCTCTCTTTTCTGGCATTTTCTAACCCCATCCAATCATTCCATTGCATATCAAGACTCCTATATTGCTCTTCTCAAGTTATACTGGTTCTGAGCACATATTTATTTTTTGGCAATTTTCTCTCTCAGAATTTCAAAAATTCTAGAAGGCTTGGGTCTATCAAAACTCCTTTTCATCTAATTTTCCTGCTATTACTATCATTAAACTAAAGGATAGCAATAACTATGTATCACAGGCTGCATCTATGAACTGTGGGTTAGGGGACAAGGATATGAAGATCATGATCTTTAGAGAAAAATGATTCTAAAATTGAGGAGAAAGATAAAGTTAGTTTAAAAGTAACAATCGATGCTCAATCGATGCTTCTCACCCTATTTCAGTGATGTAAATCCTGTTATAAAGTATGGATTAAAGCTAAAATCTTAAATACAAATGATATGAAAGAACATACAAGGTAGTCTCTAATATTGTCCACCTTCAACAAATCCAACAAAATATGGCAGGATATTTGGGGCACATTGAAACATTGCAAAATATGAACAGAGCTGGGATTTACAGAAAGCAATTTTGTTAGCCACATCACATATTCACATTTTATACAAAATTTGTAAAGAAAAGCAATTTTGGTAGCCACATACCAGTTGAAGTCGAGATTCCCGTAATGTTTCATCTTATTTCTGTATGTCCCCTTCGCCGAAGACTCGTCGGAGTTGCACTGGAGACACCATCACTACAGAGCGAAGCTCACAATGTCGGGACTCTATTGCCGATGGTCACGTGCCTGAAGGACTCGCTGTTTGACCGAAAACGTCGCCGGAAGCTCACGCGTTCCTCCACTCCGATCTAACTGCTGCCGGCGAGTGGGGACGATCGGCTGGTAGCGAAAGACTCATCCCATCCTCCTCTGTCGTCCGGTGATGTGCGTGCGGTAGTCCGATGTCAGAAATGACCGGTGAATGAGAAAGAACGTTTGGCTCCTCTCTCCAAAACGGGGGTAAAAACGGCGGAGATGGGCGGCAGAAAGGAGGGCGAGGACGATGGGCTGGCCGTTGCGGCGGAGAGCGCTGTCGTCGCCGGCGCAGGGCTCCCGTCGCCGTGCTCTCTCTCTCTTCCTATCTCTCGGTTTGCTCTCCCCTGTTCTTCCCTGTTTCTGTCTTTCCCTCTCTCTAACTTTTTCTAAAATTTAACTTTATTTTCTAAATTTTTTTTCATAAATAAAATATATGAAAATTTTTTAGCGACCGAAGTCATCCGTCGCTATTTAACCCGTAAACTTTACGCCAAATTTAAAATTTGCATATTGCTAATTAGCGACGGAATGTTTTTAGTCGCTAAATTTAGTTGCAAAAAAAGTTGTTAGCAACTGCTGTCAAAAATTAGCGACAATTTTTTTATATTTGTCGCTAAAATTAAAAAAATATTTTCGCAACATAATTAAAAAATTATCGCTAATCTGCCATTAATTAGCGACTAAAAATCATCAGTCGCTAATTTTGATTTTTTTTTTTTAGTGACATCAAATTGAAATTTAGATGCAGATGCTAAATGAAATATATGATTTAATTTTTTATTTTCCATTTATTAAAAAATTAATGTGTAAAAAAATAAAAATTTATCAAAATAAAAGTATAAAAATTTAATAGTAAAATGTTAAAAAGTTTAGCGATTTAGTGATATTTTATGCTAAAAATATCTATTTCTCAATTTATACATGTTATCTTTATGCAGGCACCATGCTATTTTTTTTTTATATCGTTCCAATTTTGTGGGATGTCCCCGAAGGGATACATTTTGCTGAAAGTATCTATAGTTTAGAAGTTCACCAAATCTCTCTTTAAAAAAAAATTATAAGCCAAGTTGCGGACAGCTATAGATATTTCTATTAATTCATGATATATAAATTCTTATATAAATTTTTGCATTCTTGTCTCTATGGTTTTTTTTTTCTCACTTGTCTCTATGTTACTTAGTTTCTTTTTCTTTCCCTTTTTCTAAAGGAATACTACTATCTAGTTGTTGGATGATGATTTAGTAACTAAATATATTGAATTTATTAAAAATGTTAGTTTCTTTTTCTTTCCCTTTTTCTAAAGCAATACTACTATCTAGTTGTTGGATGATGATTTAGTAACTAAATATATTGAATTTATTAAAAATGTATTGTTGGATGAAAAATATAAAAAAATATATTTTTATTCAACTGTTCAAAGTGAGGATTGTAGTAATAAAAAATCGTCATATCTTTGCAAATGGACTTCTAAAAGAACATCTGCTATATGTAATCATTTTACTAGGATAGAGAATGTATATGATATTAGAGCTATTTGTAATTATTGTAGTTAGGATTATGCATGCAACCCTAGACATGGTAATAGTACTATTTGGGCTCATCTAACCCATAAGTGTTTGGAGTACTCTTATAAGCTTAACAAAAAACAAAAGAGTACACAAAAGTCTAGAGATAAAGAACTACAAGGTTTTTGTGTTGAGCAAATGGGAGTGAAATTTGCAAAATGATAGTGGTTGATGAGTTATCATTTAACATTGTACAAGGAGAAGGATTTAAGAAATATCCTGACTATTTGCGACCTAGGATTGTAATTCCTTCTCGCATAATTGTTGCTAGAGATTGTTTGAATTTATATTTAGGGGAAAGACAAAAGTTAAAAAGTATTATGAAGTCACAACATGTATGCCTCACTACTGATTCGTGGACATCAATCCAAAATTTAAATTACACGTGCCTTACTGCACATTAGTTTGACGGTGATTAGAAATTGCATAAGAATATATTAAATTTTTGTCTAGTTCCTAAGCATAGAGGATTGACAATAAGTACCATTGTTGAGGTAGCTGAGAAATTTGAAAAAGCTTTCTAAAAGTTAGAAGTAGAGGATTCTAAGTTTTTTTTATATTTTATAGGAGTGGGAATGAAATTGAAAAGGGTGGAAATGAAAATGAAAGAAGTGGGGAAGGGAAAAGGAAAAGAAAAGGAAAAGAGAAAGGGAATGGAATCATTGGGCCACTTGAAGAAGAAGATTGGAAGAAAGCAAGATGCTATATCAAGGTTTTGAGACTCTTATACAATGTAACATTAAAGTTTTCAGATAATTATTAGTGACATTTAATGTTTTTTTTTCGTGAGATCGTGTCATTATTACAGACCATAATTCATAAGTTGAGTTTAAGTGATGATAAAATAATGAGTGCCATCGCTATAAATATGCAATTAAAATTTGATAAATATTGGGACAATGTGGATAATTTGAATCTTTTGCTATATGTTGCTGTCATTCTGGATCCTCATTATAAAACGAAATATGTGAAGTTTTATCCTGAAAAAAGTTATGGAAAATATAAGGCTAAAGAGATATTAGATAAAGTGGAAACAACTTTGACTCGACTATATAACTACTATTATTAATGTAGTTCATCTGAGAAAAATATAAGGAAGTTTATATGGTTAGAGTCAAAATGTTGGTGATATAAACATGGATGATAAAAAGGTGGATGGTGGAGAGATATTGAATAGCTTATTTGATAGGCATCTAGAAGAGGAAGTGTAAGGACCCGATTTGTACCCTAAAAGGATTGTAGTGTTAATTGTATAGATAAGGGTATAAAAGTAATTGTGCAAATATGAAATTGTGAGTTTGTAGGGATGTAATTGATAGAGAATATAAGTTATTAAAGACTGAATTTTGACAAAGGGATTAAATGGTATTTGGCCAAGGATTTAATGGGATTTTTATCAAGAGCTTGACATGTGGCTAGATGAGGCAGTGACACCTCAGCAGCTACATGCTTTATATTGGGAGAGTTAATGAGAGTTGTTGGCCTTTATTTGGTTAGTTGGTCGGCTTTCCTTCTTGCCTCTCATTTACTCTTCATTTCTGCATTTTGCTTCTTTTATTTTCTTCTCTTTCTTTGTTCTTTCTCTCGTGCTTCTTCTTCTTCTTCTCCATTTGAGCATCTAATGTTAAGCTTTAGTTTGGATTGGTTTGAAGAGTTAAGTGAGAGTTTGAAGAGATAAAGTGAAAGGTAAGTGTGGTTGGATTTTCAGGTTTCAATTATTCTTCTTCTTGTTTCATTTCTGTTTTTGATTTAAACTATGATGAGTTTAGATTAAGTGTATGTTTTGGTTGATTTTATACAAGAAACTGTTGATAAGAGGAAAGACAAGGGCAAGGAAAAGATTTGAGTTGAATAAGAGATAGTGGTTCAAGCTGCATTTTGAGGTTGGGATCGTGTGTGATTTCTAGTACATGCATGTTTGTTGAGTTGAGTTGTAATTGATTCCTTGTTAGATGCATGTTGAATTGTTGGGAATTAGGGAGCTTTGGTATAGTTCAACATCTTTTTTAGTTGCTAAATTGTATATGACTTGTTATTGACGAGATGCTTGAAGTTTCCATGAGTTTTGATGACCATATGCATGTAAATTATATGTATGTTATAAGTTATGAATGAGAAAGTTACTTGTATAAGAATTCTTGTTGAAGGCCCTTTTTTACTGGATTTAGTGTGTGAATAAGCTAGAAGTCATGCATGTGATTCTAGGTTGGTGTGTGTAAAGTTTGTGCTTGAGAGTTGTGTAGTTGGGAGCTTGAACCCAAAATCCAGGTTTTGTCGCGAGCACGATAAAATACTCCTTTTGGCAAGGTTTGCCGTGTCGAGGCTGATCGCGAGCGCAACAGAAGCCATTTTGGCCATATGTTGCAAGTGCGACAACAGTGCGTCTTCGGTTATGTTGCGAGCGCGACACTGCTCAGAGTTTTGAATACAAGTCTTTTGACCTTATTAATTTGTAGTATTGCATTGAGTTATGTATGACCATGCATAATAAAGTATATTGTGATAAAATAAGTGAATGTATGAATCATATGCATGTCATGAATGTATATGCATGCTCATGGTTTGCTTAGTTAATACATGAATTGAGTTTATGTATAATGATTTAAATAGATACTTGCGTACATGTAAAGTATATGGTTTAGTGTATAGAGTTTATATGTATAAGCCTGAAGGGTCATGGTAGTGGATAGATAAGCATGCTTATAAAGGGTTAGAGTTTGAAGCTGCTAGAGTTGGCACCGTTTGGGTCTAGAGATTGTTACCTTCAAGTATCTAAAGATTTGAGACTTCGGTCTCTAGATGTTTGGTACTGCTAGTCAGTATCTAGAGCACCCGTATCCACCAGAAATGTGAATTCAGGCTATCGTATTTTTATGACTGTATAAGAGATACTATGCTATGTTTATATGTATATGAAGGTACATGAGATGTAGTGATATGATATCACTTATCAGATATGATAATTGTTAAAGCTAAAGTGGTATGTATGTAAAAGTGTATGTAAAAGTATATGTAAATGATTTAGATGTGCTATTATTATTATGATCATTATAATGTATATGTTAATGAATGTTGATGTATGTTCAATATATGAGTGCTATTGATATGTATGTGGTTCTGTTTGTGACTTCGAGAGAAGTCTTTTGCTTCTGTATATCCCCACTAAGCGTTATCGCTTAGCATGGATGTTTTTCCGTATAGTTATGCAGATTCGGTTCGGTTTGAGAGCCGTTCATCTGCTGGCCACTAGGTGCTGAGAAGTGGAGTTTTGCTTTGTACATGTTTCTTTTGTAATGTTAAGTAAAGTGTTTATGTAAATAACTTTTTTTTGTATAGCGTACTATATACCGATAGTAGGAGGCATGATTGTAATATAAGAATGATATTATTTTTTTGTAATATATCTAAAGTTTTAATGTAAGTATGTTTATGGCATTGATGTTTTCTCTTCCGCTTATGAGTATATTTTTCTGCTATTATATATTCGTATTGTTTGCGTATGTGTGCGTAGCGACTCCGATATCCTCCCAAATGGTATTGGGGCGTTACAAGAAGAAAGTACAAAGAATAAGTGTAGAAACCGGGTCCTGAGACGGTTCAAGATCAGAATTACCCGATAATGAGAATGACGCATATTTACAGGCAAAAATGTCGACTTGTTGATACCTTTTTTTTTTAATAAAAATAAGAAAATAGATAAATAAATATATTATAAAAATTATAAAAAATTAGAAATAAAAAAGGGTAGGAAGTGTTATTTTTATATATCAAAAATTTTGATTAAAAAAATATATATTTAAAAAATAAATTAAATTAATTAATTAAAAAAAGGTTTTAATTTGGTGGCCACCAAATGTTTTAATTTGGTGGCCATGTGTGGCCTCCCATGGCCGCACGTCATGTGCGGGGAGGCCGCACCTTGCGGGCACCCCTGCTTCGCGTTGTCCTTTTACACCTGCAAAAAGTTGTTTTGGGACTGGAAAAAAAGGAGTTTTCTTTCACGTTTTAATGTTTTTTGGAAAAATAAAATTAGAAAAATGACTTTTATTTTTCCCATTCCGGGAGATGAAAAAATTAAAAGGGACTGGGTCTTCATTTTCAAGGGGGCTGCTTCCCTGGGTTTTTCTTCTTGAGAAAAGAGGAGGCAGACGAGAGCAGCAAAAATATTCTCAAAAATTCTTAAGAATTTAATCCTTCTTCTTTCTAAAAATGTTTTATTCTTGGTTTGGTTTGAGTAAGGAAAATTAATTTTCTTAGCTTAATCACTCCATCAAAATCATTTTTTGATTTTTTTTTTTGTATTAAAAATTTAGATTTTCTTAAATATTTTTGCGTTTTGCCACCTCAAACTTGACAAAGGAACAGATTGAGGCATCCTATTTCCGATCTATAAATTCTGAGGGTAAAAATTCTTGGACTAATTTTTATCACCTCATTTTATTTTGTTTGCCTTTACTATTAATATTATTATTGTTATTACTATCATTGTTGCTATTATTTTGTCATTGCTATTATTTATTGTTCTTATTATCACTGTCAGTATTATTATCATTATTAGTATTGCTTATTAATGTCGTTGTTGTTGTGTTGTTGTCACTACTACTATTATTTTTATTATTATCATTATTATTATTATTTATTATTATTATCACTTTATTATTATTAATGTTTTTACTGTTACTGCATCAATATTATTATTATTATTATTATTATTATTATTATTATTAATGTCATATTTATTATAGTATTATTATTCTGTTGTGATTATTATTATTATTATTATTATTATTATTATTATTATTGTGCTTTTACTTTTGCTACTATTTCATTATTACTATTGCCATTATTTTATTTGCCATTGTCATTATTATTATCACTATTGTCCTTACATATTTTTATTTGATATTGTTATTGTTATCATTATGATTATTATTTGTTCTTATTATTACCCTTAATGCTCTTACCATTGCATGCTAATGTTATTATTATTATCATGTTTATTTGTCATCGTCATTATCAGTATATGTTTACATGTTGACCATGTGTTATATTTCTCTTACTTTTGTATTTAGGTGTTTAATGTTAGATTTATTAACTAATGTTTTTATTATTGTTTTTTTCGTATTTGTGTAAAATATGACGTCGCTCGCTTGAGCATCGCCGTGACCAAACGGAGGGGTCCACGCGTAGGAAACCTTCCTCGGTGAGATCTTTCCTATTTTTACCTTTGTGGTCGTGCTTGTTTGTAAATAAAAATAGTTTTACCCATACGCGTGTAAGATAAAAGATCACAAAAATACTTTTATGATCAAATTGGGATTTTCATTAATAAATTGGGACCAATGTCTTCGATTTTAGTCAAATAATGTAAAAATGTCACAAGATAAAAACGAAGAGTTAAATTTTCTAAAAATGAGATCGCTCATCTTTGTTTTCGATCCAACGGTCAAAATAACTCTTCGATCCCTCTTTAAATGAGCGTGAAGGAACCAATATTCCTGAACCAAATAAATATCCCTAGTTATGTATGTCATTTTTCATGTTTGAACTTTGTTTTGTTTCCTTTAAATTTATATTCATATATCTTGTGGGTTCTTGTAGTTAATTATTTTTGAGACAATTTTATTTAGCTTTCGTTCATTTGGGAATTGTATTCTGTCCCTATTTTTTCCTTTGTAATTGTGTACTTAGCGTGTTTACCGCTTTATTTATCACTTTCTTTACGGCTTTCTTTTATCGCTTTCTAGATGATTGTAATGCGCTTTAATAAATTGCATTAATCGCTTGAGAAGAGAGATAAAATTCTAAAATCTAAAAACTCATTTATATTTAACCAAGGCATAAATAAAAGTGAAGTTTCGAACACTTTCTCTGATTTAGACCGTAGAAGTTAGATGACTTTTTCTAATTTTTTGTAAATTGGGTGACGACTCCAAAATATCTCAAATGTGCCTAAAGGCATAATGAGGCTAGATGAACTCCCCAATGTTCTATTGGGTAGAGATTTCAAAATGTCTCATGATGCCAAAAATTAAAAGACGCGAACCAATCTCTCGAACCCTAAAAATGGGTCTCGTTAAGAGGGTCTTCCCGATTCGGCGCGCGTCACAATAAGTCAGAAGTGGTGAATATTTATCGTATAATTTTGAACTTAGAGTTGATCCTTTTGTTATTTTGGGTTGATGGAGAAAAAATTCACCTAAGTTTCCAATTATCTCTCTCTCTTAGCTGAAGATGTTTTGGCAATACCAATTTTCACTGTAGTTTCAGAATTGGCTTTCAGCACAGGTAGTCGAGTACTTGACCCTTTTAGAAGCTTTCTTTTTCCAATGATAGTGGAAGTTGGTCCAAATTGGCTAATATCAAAACCGATATCCATTGACTTTCGCCACACAAGAGATGAAATATAAAATATGAAGAAATTGAGACATGTAATGCTTAATTTTTTTAATATTTTGATTTGTCTTGTGATTAGTATTGAATGACTCCAATTATTATGTTGATGCAGATTTTGTAGGAGTAAGCTCCAATAATAATGGAACCAACTTCACCAATTAATGAATGACTCAAATTAGGTACTAATGATATCATTATAATTAATTAGTTTTGGACATAAATGCTTATATATATGGATGGATTGTAATGGAAGATCTATTAGTTAATTGTAGTTAATTTTGATAGATGTGAAATAGAAGATACATTGCCAAAGATGGATAGAATGTTGAAACTAAATGGAAGATACATTGCTGGATATTGATAGAATTTTGAAGCTTTACAATTTTATGCATTTTTTTGTGTATTATAATTAAACCAATTAATTTTATAGTTTAAAAATCTATATGCATTTTTAAGTTTTAGAAGACTATTAATTTTTTTTTTATTGTTTTTGAATTTTTTTTAAAAAAAATTGAAACATACAGGGTTTTTTTTTTCTTTTGGATTGAAAAGCCAAAATATTTAGAAAATTGGGGTTATAGTAAAAGATATTAGCAAAATGGTGTGTTAGAAAACGGCAACCTAGGTTGCCATTTTCTGACAGTATGGGTCCCACCCAATTTAGACAATGGGTTGTCAGAAAACGGCAATCTAAATTACCCTTTTTTGACTTTTTATTTTTTTTTTTCAAGGCCAAAACGGTACTGTTTTGTGTCTTGTATGAAGACTGTCCGGGTGGGACTCGGACTGTCAGAAAACGGCATCCTAGGTTGCCGTTTTCTGACATTTAATTTTTTTTTTTATAACAATGTCATTATTATAACAGTGTCAAGTGGGTAGCTCTTGTTTGGTTAATAATTACATTGGCAAAAAATTATTATAGGGATAAAGTTTGATGTATTTAATTTTCTTTTAATATATATATATATATATATATATTTTAATCTAATTTGTCTTTACTCCAAAATGTCATTCCATATTTATTTAATTTTTAAAATTATATTTTTGCTTCAAACCTAATTTTTTCATAATTTATTTTTTAAAAAGTACATTTAAAATCTATAAAATCATTTTAGAATACTTCTACTAAAACTCTAACCTCATTTAATTTTTCATATTTATAATAATATTCTAAAAAAATTATTGGAATTTGAACTTTCGTGATATTGTGGTGTTGTTAAAAAAAGAAAATCAAGAGCTATTAAAATTTTCAAGACCTTTTTATCATTTGAAATGAATAAGTTTAAAAACAATAATACTTTTGAAGTTTAAATATAATATTCTTTTCTTGTTTATTCTTCTAAATTTAATCTACTTTGATCTTATAAGACCTTCCAATTTACAGGGTTGTGCAAATTTTAAAATATTTGGTTACCAAATGAGGTAATTTCTACAAAATAGAAAATAACTATAAAATTTGATTGATAAATCCATTGATTTGTCTAATTTTTAAATCAGAATATGTAGCAATTTTTCTATAATTCTATTTAAATATTATTATTATTATTATTATTATTATTATTATTATTATTATTATTATTATTATTATTATTATAATTGAAAGTGATTAGAAGGTTTAGATAATAATGAAAGCATAGTAGGGGAAATAAGGCACAAAAAAAAAGTTCGGTGAATCAAATAATGGTGGTGAGTATGAAGGAGATCCTGAGATCTCATGGAAAGAATAGGTAAGCTAAAATTCAAAGCATGTCATTTCACCGTAAAAACATTTGTTATAAAAAAAAAATAAATGTCAAAGAACGACAACATTTTCTGACAGTCCGGATCCCACTTGGATAGTTTTCATTCAAAATAAAAAAAAATAAAAAATCAGAAAATGACAAATTAGGTTGCCGTTTTCTGACAGTTCGGATCCCATCCGGACAGTTTTCATACAAGGGGCAAAATGACACCGTTTTACTCATTGGAAAACAAAAAAAAAAAATAAAAGGTCAGAAAACGCAACCTAAGTTACCGTTTTTTGACAATCCATTGTCTAAAGTGGGTGGGACCCACACTGTTAGAAAACGGCAACCTAAAGTGGGTGAGATCCAAGGTTGCCGTTTTCTGACACACAATTTTTCTAATATCTTTTACTGTGACCCCAATTTTCTAAATATTTTGGCTTTTCACGCCAAAAAACCCAAACATACGTTGGTTACCTAAAAATATTTACAAAAATGAAATTAGTGTTTTATATTTAAAAAATATAAATATGGATAATTTGTATGTTGATAATACATCATAAACAATTAATATAACTCATATAATACAATGATAAACCAACGCATCCAATATAGAGAATTTAACTTATAACCCAACTGAATTGGATTGATTTCAAACCATTTAAAACTTTAAATGAGTTAGCTAGATAAATAATTAATTGTAAGTCATCCAATTCATTTTTTAATTGTCACAACAACCTCTTATTTAACTTTTCCATAGCAACCTGTTGCTGATTAGAAAATTAACTTTTCCATTCGTCCAAGTCTTAGTTGGTTAGATTCTTTGCACTATTAACTACAATCTCTAATCTGGTAGAAACCTTTTTCTATTACTAATCGTATTTTTTAAATCTTACATCAGTCCGTTAATTATTTTTCAATATATGAAGATAGAGACTAAAAAAACTATTTGTTTTTTCATTTCTGATAATTGGATTTTAAAATTTTAGTTCCTTTGAGATTCATTAAGCAAATACTAATTAGCTGGAAATCAAAATTAGGGAACTCTAACAACCAAGCATGATAGCCAAACTTGTCCTACACATATAACGGCTGTTATTTATAAATTTTATTTTATAAGTTAAGAATTAAATAAGAAAATATTATTTTAATCAAATTGTTTGACAAATGTCATTGTATACTGTCAAGGTTGTAAATAGAAATATAAAGCACAAGTGTTGTGAATTGTAATAATTTCTACTATCAATATAAGAGGAAAAATTGGGTTGATTTCACTCATGATCACTTAACTTATGATAAATTATGCAAAAATAACAAATTTTTTTTTTTTCAAAAAAGTCAATGAATTTAAAATTTTTATACACAAAAATAATTATGATCGGTTTTCGGTGATGATTCTGGCCGGAAAGTCTAGTTGGCACGCCACGTCAGTAATTTATGCACACGTGGACACACTTTTTATTTCACTTTATCAACTGACACGTTACTTTTGACACGTATCAATTTTCTATCTGTCCAATTGGTAGCTAACGTGTCAAAAATGACATGTCAGTTGATAACGTAAAATAAACAGTGTGTCCACGTGTGCACAACTTGCTGACATGGCATTCCAACTGAACTTTAATAACCGAAAACCGGTCATACTTATTTTTGTGTATAAAAATTAAAAGTTTTAAGTTTAGTGACTTTTTTGAAAGAATTTTTTTTTTATTATTTTTACGTAATTTTGACATAAATTAAGTGAAAATAAGTAAAATTAACCCAGGAAAAATGCATTTCGTTTCTATAGATTTTAAGTCTTGTTATTTTGAGGTGGATATACTCGTTTGCCATACATTGTTGCAATAATTTTCCTATTGACTATATTTTTTCTCAAATTTATGATTTATATATGCATAATAATTGTGACATCATACATATTGTAGTTGCCCTTGTTTCACATGTGATTATTCTCATCAATCATCAATTAGCGAATAATTTATATTTGCCCTAATATATTTGGAACATCACAAATTTATTCTAACAATTTATTTAGCTTTCTAAACTTTTTGAACAACTATATTTAATATAAACGGATCATAACTAGATCATAGAAATCACACAATGAATTGTATTTTGATCGGATCAATTTGCGAATCAAATGGGTCAAATGATAAATAGACTGTTGACTAATCGAATCGAATCTGAAAAACATTAATTTTATGGAGGATTTCAATTAAATTTCATAAGCTTGCCGAGTTTCTTTCTATTTAATATCCCACATCTTTAAGAATTGTAAAGTGACTCTACATAATGAATGACACCAAACATTTAAATTATCTCAAAAGATGATTTTGGTAAGAAAATAAATATGCATTAATTTTATACATTCATCCTCATAAAATCCTCATGATTTAATGATAGAGAGAAGCCAGGATTAAGTAACGTGAAGGTTTAAAGTTTATAAATTTTCTTTTATATTGGGCTCAGATGTTTCAGATTTCTCTTTTAAATTTAAGTCAATGTTAGCATACTGCTCACACGTAATCGTTTTAGGAATAAATTTAGAGCTGATAATTAAAATAAGATACAAGTTGTTAATATTAAATGATAAGCTCCAAATGTAATAGCAACTTATTTTAAAGCCCACCCATGTGATTTTAACTCTAATATATGAGAATTAAAAAATGGCAAAACTTCTAGGATATGGGAGAGAGCAAGTTACTAAAATTTGATCCGATTTGTAAATTCTATTTATATATTTTATATTTGAATAACAAATCGATTTATATATTTTATATTTTTTTTACTCAAATTTAATTTGATTTGTAATAATTCGGTAAGTAATTCAATCCAGTCCGTTATATAATCCATTTGAATCATAATCCAACTTGACATGTTTGTATTTTTATAATTTTATAACTTTTTTATATAATATAAATATAGAAATAATTTTTTTATAGTTTATATATACATAATTTTTTATTTTTCATTAAAAAAATAATATCATAAAATTTGATTCATTTATAATCCGATCCATTTGAATCATCGACCAAATCTAATCCGTTTATGATATGTATAATTTTAATTCGCTTATGATCCAACACGGCTCGTTTACCGGGTCTAAATTAATACCTTAATTATTTTTTTGGTAAGGAGTTTAT
The DNA here is from genome assembly GCA_947683425.1 of Excoecaria cochinchinensis. Taxonomy (NCBI): domain Eukaryota; kingdom Viridiplantae; phylum Streptophyta; class Magnoliopsida; order Malpighiales; family Euphorbiaceae; genus Excoecaria; species Excoecaria cochinchinensis. The sequence goes on along the minus strand of CANTUQ010000054.1, from coordinate 9,734,926 downwards.
AAATTAATCATTTAATTCAAGAGAGACGAATATAATTAAAATAACCACCTAACTGTTAATTGTCCTAAAATTGCAAGTGGATAAAGGTTAGCAAGTTAAAATTATGTTTAACATTCATTTTGATTCTTATAAGGGCATGAATGAGTCCACATATTAAAAGAAATTAAAAAAGATATATAAAAATTAAAAGGAAAAATTGGCAGCCTTCTTAAAATATTTGCGCTAGCTACGAAAGCAACATTATAGTCCTTGCATATATATATATATAGTATTAAAATATTTGCAAAAGTCGATCTACTAAAGCAACATTATATTCTTCGTATGTATAGTATTAAAATATTTGCGAAAGTTGATCTACTAAAGCAACATTATAGTCTTCGCATAGATAGTAATAAAATAATGTAATAACTGCCTATAAAAAGCTGTTGCACACTTGAAGCCATGCATGCAGATTAAGTTTCAGTGTTCTTTCTAATCTCTTTCTCCTCGTCAATTAATCGATTAGAAACATATTGAGATGGCTAAACCAATTCTTCAAGAGCCAGTCTTCTCTTCTCACATCTCCAATTCCATTTTAGCTGTAGATGAGGAAATCCCAACCGTTGATTATTTCATGCTCTTCTCTGATGATCCACATCAACGCTCTATTGCCCTTCAAAACCTCAGTAAAGCATGTGACGACTACGGATTTTTCTATGTATAAAAACACTCATCGACTCTTTTTTTTTTCTTTTCTTTTATGTTGCTGAAGGTTCTCTTTTTCTATTCACTAAATATATATTTCTTTCCTTAACTAATAGGGTCAGAATGGCCAAGTAATGGTAATAACTTGTTAGTAGACAAACTTATTTGATAAATCGTTCGTCTTGGAAAATGAGCTCACTTTTTTTTTTCTGTATCATAATATAGTTTACTTATGTTATTTATAAGATGATTTCTTAATAGATTTCTAGGTACATATATATATATATATATACATATATATATATATATATATGTATATGTATATATATATATATATATATGTACCTAATTAGTGTACATATAGTGGGGAAAAGGTATAGTTTCAATCATATTAATTGATTGATTTTTTTTTTAAATATGTGTACAAATAATTAAAATTAAGTCGATTAAGTATTGTTTAAAGAAGGGTTTTGTATTATGTTTCTGTCTGAGAAATGGTTGTTATATATATCATGACTTGTATTGCATCCCAAGTTGGAAGGAATAAGATATACATATATATAAATTGATTTTTTTTTTTATCAGAGGACAGAATCTTCTTGGAAACGTGAAATTAATTGCTAATTGATGTATTAATAAAAAAAAAATGAATTTGCAGCTGGTAAACCATGGGTTGCCTGATAGCTTGATTGAAGGTGTCCTGAAGGGAATTGCTGATTTTTTTGAAGTGACAGAGGAGGATTATAGAAGACAGTACCAGAAAAAGAATTCCTTTGATAGCATCATATGGGATAAGAATTTCCATTCTGGTGAAAATAGGGAATATCTCAAGGTGGTTGCTCATCCCCAATTCCATTGCCCTTATCAACCACTTGGCTTCAGGTACTAAAAGATTATAGCTAATATGTAGGCCTCCTTTCCTTTTATAATGTTCCCCAAATTTTACTCATAATAATATAGTTAACTTATTTAATGTTCCATATTATCAGCATGATATGTGGATTTTATTTTCTTTTTTAAATTATGAACTATATATCATTTGTTAATTTTTCAATATATTGCTAATTAATGTAACACTATGTATGGTTTCAATTATATTAACTAAATTTTCCTAGTTTATATATAAGTTATTAACTTTGTGTTTTGAATTTTGGTAGATTCAAATTATAATCTAACTTAAAAAGCTCACCGTGCGATTCAAATTAAATAAAAAATAGAAATCTATATTGGTAACAGAGAACTTGTGCCGATTCAAGGGATTTTTGAGGAGGTATTAAAGGAGTTTATGGATTTGCAAAAGAAAATCGATATGTACTCTTATCTTCAATTGGATAGTGGAAATCTATCGGCCAATTTCGTTAAATCTTTTGTATTTATTTATTTATTTTCATGTGATTATGTGTATGAATTGCAGTTTCATAACATAAGCTTGTATTTATAAGAAAGAATTGAGTAATTAACATGAGTGATTTTGTATAAAATACAACATACATTAATATACTTTGTCATATTGCGGCTAAACTGGATTATTGTTTATAGTGAGGTTTTGCAAGAATATTTCAAGAGATTCTATGAAGTGAAGATTGGTCTAGCAAGGGCAATATCAAAGATATTAGGGTATGAAGAAAGCTACATAGAGAAAGCCTTTAAGTTGGAAACGGGTTTTGATGTAGCTGCCATGAATCTGTATCCACCAAATTTCAAGTCAAAAGGTGCAATTGGAGTTCCTTCTCATACAGATCCAGGCTTCTTCGTTTCACTCATCCAAGACGTTAATGGTGGTCTTCAAGTGCTATCCCACAACGGAAAATGGATCAACATATTCATACCCCCTAAGGCCTTTCTCATTCAACTCGGGGACCATCTCGAGGTAATTAAATGGATCAATATATATAGTCCGATTCAGACTCGTTGTAAAATTATATTTTATATTTAAACAAATTCAAGGTTGCTTCTATTTACTATAATTGATATTATAATTAATGTTTATTGTGATTGCAGATTCTGACAAATGGTAGGTATAAGAGTCATATTCATCATGTGGTGGTGGAGAAAAACAATTTAAGAAGAATATCTCTTGCCACACTCCACGGACCTGATATCAACACATTTGTGGCTCCGGCGGCGGAGTTCGTTGACCAACTTCATCCGCCGGCTTACCGTGGGATGACCTACAAGGATTCACTTGAAGCTGATGGCCATGCGCAGATTGAAGTGCAATCAATTCTTCGCCAACTTAGGCTTTGAACCTTCCTGTTTAATATTATTTGTATATTCCCAAAAACCAAGGGTGTCATTACAGAAGTGTCTCTTTTGGTAAGATAAGACCAAGCAATAAGGTTAAATAATCGTTTGTGGATTCTAACCAATGTTTTCAAAAGCGGATCGGATATCGACTCGGACAGCCAACTGACTCAGGAGTCAATTGGTTGAATCGGGTTAACTCGGAGTTTTTATCTTTTTTTTTTTAAATATAATTATTTATAAAAAATTAAAAATATGATATACAAATAATATATTCAAATAATCTATTAATTATCATAAATTAATATTAAAATAATAATTTTAAATCCAATAAAATTTACAAATATAAAAATCAAATAACTGAAATTAAATAGAACCAATAACTAAAATTAGTATATTTTACTAATTTGAATCAAACCGATTATTTAAATAACCAAATAATATTGATTGAATTATATTAGTTGAATTTTTTATCCCTTATAATTTTATACCTTTTTTTTTAAAATGAACATTTTATAATCAATTTTGTTTAGGTATATCATGATTTATATGGTGGATATAATTTCTCATTTCTCATTAATTATTAAACTTCTATTTTTTACCTTTGATTCTTTTGCCATTAAAATTTTTTGGACAAATCAATTATATTTTTGACTTTTAATATTTTAATAAATTTGTTACTCTGTTTTTTTTTGGCTATATATATATATATATATTCACAATGGAGAGTCAACAACAACATATCAATTGGACAGGATATTAATTTAAGATTTATTAGATTTTTTATAAAAAAAAAATAAAAAAATTGAATTGAACCCGAGTCAACCCGGTTCAACCCGTCCCGGTCCAACCCGAGTCAATCTGGTTCAAACCGAGTTTTGCATATTCCGATTTTTATATTGAATCGACCCGGATTTCTTACCGATTCACGGTTGAACCGGTCCGACCGGTCGAGTCAACCCGATTTTTAAAACAATGATTCTAACTCTATATGCATAAGAATATTATTTGTAAATAACTCTAGACAAAGTGTGAGCTTCAAACCGTGTTTAATGTTTCAAACTTGTATCAATCATTGCAATCTGATTGATTTGGGTTTTTGAGGCCCGAAGTCACATGGCAGTGGGGCTGGGTCTTTGTGATGGAAAAAATGACCAATAACGGAAATACTAAATGTGCAGAATAAATTTTCGTTGTTTATTTTTCTTTACTTGAATGGATCTTATAGGTAAACTAACAAGTAGAGTAATATCCAAAACAAATACCACAGCAATAAGTTCTGAACTCTACAGCCACAATTAACACAAGAATACGTAAAATTTTTACGTGAAATTAAAACCTCCTTGATGTAAGGAGTAAAAATCACGGGACTCTTAGACCTTTTAAATCTTTCACTATCAAATAATGGACAAATACAACATATATTCTGTCTATTACAACAAATCTCTTCTACACAGAACTAAAAGTATATAATCATCATCATCATAATCTTGAAATAAATATCAAGATATATGGAATAAATCAAATACAAAAAAGCAAGAGAGCTAATACTCAGAAATTTCAATTTTGTCCCAGCCACGAACTGACCTTCGGAAGTCAGAATCCGATTTTCACCGTTGATAATGAAGATTAGGATGTGAGGAAAATACTATCCAAAATACAGCTCAATCCAACGGTTCAATCTCCAGAATAAAGAATTCGTGAGATTGGTCTGTGTAAAAGAAAAATCTGTTGTTTCAGTCACGAAATAACCTCCGGTTTTCAGAATCCGATCTCCACCGTTGAAAATGAAGATTGATGTGTAAGTAAGCTTCTCTCCAAATTTCGGCTCGATCCAACAGCTGAATCTCCGGTAAACGAAGAACTCGTGATACTGATTTGTGCATAGTATCGCTGCTTTTAACGTGTACGCAAAAATTATTATTTTTTTTCAAATGGTGTTACAAACACTACAAGAATATAATTATTTAGCGACAGAATGCAAGATTTCATCTCTATTTTTCTGTATCTATATTTAGCGACGAAATATTACTTTCCGTCGCTAAATTTAGTGACGAACAAGTATATTCCGTCGTTAAAAATGAAGACGGAAAGTAATATTTCTTCGCTATTTTTTAATGGTAATTTTTTTAAAAATTTTTAAATATATAATAATAAATAATATAAAAATTATAATTGGCAAAATTACGATAATGAAAAAAGTATTAATTAAAATAAGTAAATTTAATAAAAATGTAATGATAATGTATTAACATATAATTAATAATACTACAATTAAATGTACGTAGTAGAAAAAGTAAAAATACTAACTAAGCAGGGGGTGAATCTGGATGATTAGACTACTGTACTCGCGTGTCATCAGGTAATTTTTGACTAATGAAATCCTCCAACTTATTAATGCTGCTCATCAACATGTCTACTATCTTGCGAAGCTCAACGACTTCATTACTAGTTGCCGCATACGTCTACTGGTCGTAGCTGTAGAGGATGAGGAGGAATGCGAATAGAAAGTATTCGCACAAGAACCCAAACCAAAAACCCGTCCATGGCGGTCCCTATACCGCCAGCTGCCTCACAAAATACCCGAGCATGGTCCACATCCTCAGGATCCGCTTGCTGACTATGAATACTCTCTAGTACTCGCTCATGTTATAAAATTAATTTGAATGTTAATTAGTACTAAAATAAAACTAAGATGATATAAAAAAATAATAATAAATTGTAAAATTAACATAAATGAACTTCTCTAACTCGGTGGCTGACGAACGTCACACCGTCATGATTTTGTGTATGGGTGTGCAGAAACAACTCATGAGGATAAAGTGTCCTGCCCATTGATGTCTGCTATAAACAACTTATAGGTTAATAAAATTTGGGCAGAGTTTTCCTTAAATTTATACCAAACCTCCTGTATAAAATTCACAAAAACACTTTTATATTATACTATTTTCATGCCAACCAAATTCAATTCTAACTCCTTATACAAAAACACTTGTATATAGGTTAATAAAATTTCGACATAATTTTTCTTAAATTTGTAGCAAACCTTTTGTATAAAATTCACAAAAATACATTTATATTACTATTTTCTGCCAACAAAATCTAATTCAAACTACTTACATAACATTTTTTTCATCCTCTTTTATTCAATCAAATATATTGAGAATTATCAAGAGTCGCATTTATTGCAATAAAAAAACTCTTAATGCACTAAAGTCAGACATTTGAATACTTACAAGTCTATCAGCATGTTCACGATGGGACAATATTCCTCCAGTGTGTAAGGAAATACTAACTCCCTCCGATCCTCCCCGCCTATTAGTAGAATTCCGATCGGCAATGAAGAGGGCATTGCTCATTCACCTTTCTGGTGCATCTCGTTAACCATGTAGACGAGCCTGTTTCTTCCATACGACCTTCAGATTTTATTTTCAATATTCAAGCAACAGAACCTAACTGGGTCATACAATCACAGCCTGGCCATAATTCCTGGTCAGCTGTATTAAGTAAGTCGAAGAATTTTTTGGCAGTTGGATTGGGTTTTTTTTCGACAGTGCGTAAATTTAGCTGAAATGAATTTCCCGTTGCATCAAAAACTATTTGGGCATAAGGATTTTCTGTTGCACAAATATTGCTTGTCATAAATTCGCCCCCCTTGAAATTTAGCTTCAACTGCCTTCGGTCTAACTTTATTACTTCTAAACGTGCTACAAATTATTGGCTCTCCATGCCGTATCCATTCAAAATAATTGGGTACATACCTCTTTTTTAGCAAATGGAGATGCACATTCTCTGTAGGAAGATAACACCTATATTTGCACTTTTTGCATGAATATCTAATTTTTGAACCGTCCATGTATGCAGGTTGAGAGCTTGCATATTCAATAAAAGATTGTACTCTTTCAGCAAACTCAAAGTTACTGTAACCATCAGGTGTTATTTTTCTATACATCCAACTTCTATCTAAATTACTCATTATTGCTAAACTGTAGTGCAAAAATCATAATTATATAGTTAGTACCATCACATGTCAACATTTTTTAATGCACAATTATTTTGTAATACATTAACTTGCCATTGTAATTCAAATTTCATATTTAATTTCAAGTCAATTCTATATTCCATTTCTTCAAATCTGTAATTAGTTTTACAATATATACTCAAATTTAATACCCACTTACAAAATTATATATATGATAACAATTATAATTCAAAATATATACACATAAAAAAAATATACACAAATATAATACCAAATTAAAACATTAACAATATGCCACAAATTTAAAAAAATTATAAATATAGTAAAAATTATAATTCAATATATATACACAAAATAATAAATATATACACAAATAAAATACCTAATTAAAACAATAATACAATATATATACTTATTATCAACAATAAATTTAATACATAAAATAAAATTAATATAAATAATAAAAAAAAAACAAAATGAAAAATTGACCTTTGGTGAAGCAACCGGCAGGAGAGGGAGGGTCGTCGACAGCGGCGGCAGCAGAAATGCAGCCCAAGCGAAACGGAGAGAGGAAGCCGGCAGAATGGAGAGAGAACACACGTGCAGGGGAGCTAAATGCCGGATTTAACCGGCGGTGGCGGGTACATATAATAACAATTATAATACAATTTTAAAAAAATTATAAATATAATAACAAATATAATACACACTTACAAAGAAAATTAAACATAATACAAAATTAACACAATACTACATATAATAACAAATATATCACAAATTTAATAATATTTTAAATATAATAACAATATATACAATACAAAATATTTACACAAAAAAAAAATAAATACATACACAAATATAATACAAAATTAAAACAATAATACATATAATATGCAACAAAATAAATAAAAAAAATTATAAATACATTAACAATTATATATAATACAAGATATATACACAAAAAATAAATATATACACAAATTTAATACCAAATTAAAACATTAACAATATCCCATAAATTTTTAAAAAATATAAATATAATAAAAATTATAATACAATATATATGCACAAAACAATAAATATATACACAAATAACATAGCAAATTAAAATAAATATACATATAATATGCCACAAATTTAAAAAAAAATATAAATATAATAACAATTATAATTCAAAATATATACCAAAAATAATAAATATACACACAAATATAATACAAAATTAAAAAAATAAAAAATAAATTTAATCTACAACAATAAAATATATAATAAATTAATACAATAATAAAAATATATACTTATTATTAACAAAATAATTTTAATACAGAAAATAAAATGAATAGAAATAAAAAAAATGAAAAACTGACCAAAGCCCTGGCGGAAGGGAGGCTCGTCTCGTCGGTAGGGCCGACAGACACGCAGCCCAAGCCAAATCGGAGAGATGAAGCTGGTGGAAGGGAAGGAGAAGACGCGCGCAAGGGAGAGGGGAAAGAAGAGAAGGGAGGAAGGAGAGAGAAGAAAAAACGGTAGATCTGACCGGCGGGGACGCAACTGGGCCAGATTTGGCCGGTGGCAAGGGTTTGCGGGGGTGAGGACGGCGACAGTGTGCATGAGAGAAGAAGAAAGAAGAGGGAAGAAGGAGAGAGAAGAAGAAAATGGGGTTATATACCCCGTTTTTTAGCGACGGAAGAAATCTTCTGTCGCTAAATAGAGATGATTAACACATAGTCGCTATTTAGAGACGATAATTATGAACCGTCGCAAAATAGCGGCGGCACATACAACTGGCGCTAAATAGCGATTGTCTCTATTATCCGTCACTATTTTGTGACGGTTTGTCCTTACTGTCTTTATTTTTAGCGACGGTATTTTCATTCCATCACTAAAATTCGTAGTAATTTTTCGCGATTTTCTTTGGCTCTTATTTTAGCGACGAAATATTTTTCCATCGCTAAAATGGCGGCAAATCAGTCCTGCCACTTTTAGCAACAGAATTTTCATTTCGTCATTAAATTAAACTATTTGCTACCAAATCAATGACAGAATTTAATTTTTATCGCTAATTAGATGCGAAAACCATTAATCTGTCGCTAAATTTCAATCGCTAATTACTCATTTTCTTGTAGTGAAAATATTAGGAGTGAGCAATAGTTGGTTCGATTCAATAATCGAATCAAACGAAAATAACCGAAAATCGATTTATTAGAATTTGTATAAATCGAACCGAAATCATATAATAACCGAACACAAACCGAACCAATATTTTCAATCGTTTCGATTCGGTTAGCCGATAAAACCGAAATTTCAAAATTATAATTAAAAAAATTATCAAAAAATTATACAAAATTACAAATCAAAAAATTAAAATAAAAACATCTAAATTAAAAAAAATGTACATATATTTAATTTGAATTCAAACCCCTTAAATTAAATAAAAAAATAAAGTTTATTTTTGTAAAAATTGAAAAAAATAACATATATTAATAATTATTTGGTTGTTTCGTTTTTTATTTTTTTCGATTTTTGTCTTTCAAAATCAAACCGAAATAACCGAAATTGGTATTTTTTTAAATCGAAACTGAAACCGAACCGAACAACCGAAAAACGAACCAAATTTAAAAAAATTGATCGGTTTGGTTCAATTTTCGATTTAAACCGAAATTTGCTCACTCCTATAAAATATACAGCAAAAGCTTTATACGTGGCAATTTAATTATTAATATATATATTTTTTACAACCGCACTTTGTGGTTCAATAACTAGTTTCAAAATCATTAATCCAATCAAGTTAATACCAACAAATTAAATGAACTAATATTGCTAAGGACGGATTCAAAATTTAATTTTAGTGAAAGCAGATTTATAAACATAAGTTACAAATATTTAGCCAAAATTTAACATAAATTTTTTTTTTTATATAGAGACTTATTTAAAAATTTTCCAATTCAGTGTGCAAGTACGCCCAATTACCTCCAATGTAAATCCGTCATGAGTAGTGCACAATGCAAGGTTAAATCCATCCTAGCCTTGCAATGATTTGCTTTTTTTGTTTTGTTTTTTTTTAACTTAGCCACAAATTGACTTAGTGAAATAAAAAAAATTATACCCACTAATAAAAAATTCATTTACATAAAAAAATAAAAGCCTTTTAAAAATTTTATTGGAATTTATTTTTAAAAAATTAAATTATTTGAGGGGTAATTTTAAAAAATAATAAAAACATTAGAAATTTAATATTTTTTTAATTGAGTGGGATGAATTTGTGTCTTGTACGCCCCTGGCAGTGGTGGAAAGGAATATATTAAAGATGCGGTGTTTTAATTAAAGAAAATTTCATTTAATATCATAATTGAAATAAAACGTTTGAAATGTTTTATATTAATTGGCTTTGGCAGCACGTTAGTGAGGGTGGTTAAGAGTAGTATTAATTAAATATGGATTCAATAATAAAAGTCAACAAGAATTTAAAAATTTAATAATGAAAATTAGGTATTTAATTAGATACAATGAAATATCCAAAGTGTTGCAATCCATGCCTTTGGACCATGAACAAGTCCCGGACACAGGCGATGATAACAAAAGTAGTGTCGGTGCAACTACAAATTACAATAATTAAATAATATTTTGGAAATCCATACCAGCTGTCTAACACGCAACTCTATTTTTTTTATTAATTATTATTCCTAAACTTAACTGAATTTTTTTTAAAAAAAAATGATTTAATTAACAGTTGGGGATTTATGTTTAATCATTTTATTTTATTATATTGCCGAAAATCTAGAAATCCTGCGAACCAAATATATATATTTTATCGCGAATAAGAATAAGTATTTTATATTTTATGTTTTACTTTATTTTTGTTACCTTTATCATGATTAATTATTAAACAATACGTTTTCTCTTAGTTATCTGATGGCGATATTGATGAAATGAAAATATATTTTAAAATAAATAAAATAAAATTATTATTGAAAATAATAATATCGGGGTTTTATTTAAATCTTAATTAACTATTATACTCTGTATTAAAAATGAATGGTTTAATTGTTCAACTTTTGTTGATCAGACCATGAAAATAATTCATTTAAAACCAAATTGCAATTTAGTATTTTGCCAATTGCCATAAACCTAATAATTCTTGGTCACCTTACTCAGATCTGCGTTTGGCTGTTTCCCAAAACTCAAAAGTCGTCCGTTGCCATTTTTAAATTCTCACCCACTCCTATTTTTCCAGTTCAACACTTCCTATTTCATTTGATGAAAAGTATAATTTCATTTTTCAATTTTTTTAATTAATATAATATCATTTTTATATTTTAAAATTAAAAAAATATATTTACTTTTAACAGATTTTTAATATGTTTAGAACTTGAATAAGGTTGATATAATATTTTTCGAAATTTAATATTACATCAATTAAAATATTAAAAATAAATTTACTCTTTTTATTAAGCCATCTCCGATTGGATTATTCTTTTATACGTCATTTTCTCCCCAATAATACAACTGGTTTAATCACTTTACGGTTACTGTTGCTCCTTTGACTCCTGACCATAATATTTTCCTTTCATTTCTTTTCTTTTCCTTTCTTTTCTTTTTTTCAATCTTTATTTTCCGGAAATAATAAATAGCAATTTTAAAAAAAGAGATAATTTTGCCATAAAATCTCCACAACGAGCAGGAGTCGGGCCGAGATCCATCCCCTCTTTTTTTCTCAGTTCTGAAGAGGAATAAAGAAGAGCAAAGAGAAGGGCTCTTCTCTTTTCTTTCTGCTATCAGATCTTAATATAGCAAATCTTTAGCCAAAAAGGGTATGTTCCACTTCCAGTTCCCATTTTCAGTTTAATGATATTTACCTATCTTCGGTTTAGTAATCTTTATTTTCCCTTTTCGAAGCATGGCAAGACTCTAGATTTTCTTGTGACTCAACAATTTCTTTGCTTCTGTTCGTGGGTCCTTTATTTATCAGCTGATTTGTGATTTCTTGTTCTTGATTTGACTTTGTTCCTGTACTCTGGACTGATGTGGAATATTGCTTGTTTCTGTTATACATTGCTTATGCTTGAACTACCGTTTATGTAGTTCAGATTGTTTCCTTGTTTGGTCCATCTACGCTTAATCTTTCAAAGTTTTTTTGGTTTTCTCTGAAAGGATATTCACATTTCACCCATACCAAAAGGAGATCAGATTCGCTGTTTGTTGTTAAGATAAATGGATCTGCTTTTCTTTCTCTAATCTGGCTCTTATAGAAGAGGAAAAAGGGCTCTCTTTCATCCTTCAAGTCAACCTCTTCATTCTTTGAAGTTCTTATTATAGTGTGCCAGCATTCTGCTGCGCACTTGTTGGGTTTCTTTCTCCTTTATCTTTTTTTTTTCCTTTCTCTTTTTAGCATGCTAGCACATTTGGTCCTGTTGATTTGATTTAAAAGCTGCGATCTGCTTCTGATCCAAGCCCTTGCTTGATGGTTTTTGTAAATCTTTTTTTGAAAAAATTTCTTTAGGAGTCAAAAGATAAAACATTTTAGTGTATCATTGCATATGTTGCTATCTTGTTCTCATCGTAGAATGTTGCAATTGCCAGAACAGAGCCAGATAAGGTGTTTTAAAAATCCAGTTGGCATAAAAGAATATTGCAAGGGAAGTTTAGATGAACTTTACTTTATTCTCCTGATCTTGCAGTAAGAGCGAAAGGAAGACTTTCAGAAGGAATGGGAAGAGCAAAACACCCATTTCCATGAATAGTGCCCTTAAGCAATTGAGCAATTGTTGTATTGTGGTTTCCATTTGAATTTTGCTGCCTTCCCTATTTTTCTCCAGTTAGTTTTTGCATACTGGACATACTATTCAATAGAAATTAAGCTATTGGAGGTGTTCTGAATTGCTGATTTTCCCTCTTACAGATATAGTCTAAGGGCACCCCTATCTTGAGAAGCATGGCCATGGGGAAGTACTCCCGGGTTGACGGGAGGAAGTCATCAAGCTATTGTTCAACAGTAGTTGTGGTCTCGCTTGTTGCCTTTTGTTTAGTTGGAGTTTGGATGTTGATGTCCTCATCTGCTGTTCCAGTTCAGAATTCAAATTCATCCTCTGAAGAAACTGCAAATGAGGTAAAGCATACAGTTAATGAAAACAATTCTAAACAATTTGAAGACAGTTCAGGCGATCTGCCAGAAGATGGAACCAAAGAAGATCGCAATTCTGTGTATTCACAAAATGACGACCAATCTGTTCAGGATAATCAAGGTGTAGAGACAGGTAATAAAGTTGATGATAAGGATGAGAAGGTTGACACAGATAGCGATTCTATGAAGATTAAGTCTAAGACTACAGTTGAAGAAAACCAGGATGAGAAAACTGATTCGGAAGAGGAATCAAAGAAGGAGGCTGATGACAATGGGAAAGCAGGAGAGGGAGAAACTAAACTGATGCAAGATGAAGTTGGTGAGACAAATAAAAGTGAGAAAACAGAATCAGAGGATGCCTCTGGTGAAAACAAATCCGAGTCGGATGAGGAGAGCAAAGATTTGGAAGTTAAAGAGAGTGCAAATGAAAATAAGCAGGATGACAAAGACAATAGTCAGGTGGAGCAAACTGATAGTGAGAATACCAAGGAAAGTCAGGAAAAGGACCAGGCTTCTATTGAAGTCTTTCCTGCTGGTTCCCAGTCTGAACTCTTAAATGAAACTGATGCACAAAGTGGTGCTTGGTCAACTCAGGCAATGGAGTCACAGAAGGAGAAGAAATCGCAAAAATCTTCAATATCCAAAGACCAATATGGCTGGAAACTCTGTAATGCCACTGCTGGTCCAGATTACATTCCTTGCCTTGATAATTGGCAAGCTATTAGAAGGCTTCCGAGCACAAAGCATTATGAACATAGAGAGAGGCACTGCCCTGAAGAAGCTCCCACTTGTGTGGTTCCCATACCTGAAGGATATAGACGTTCAATTAAGTGGCCTAAAAGTAGGGATAAGGTAAGCAACTATCCACTTGATCAATGCAGAATTCCTCTCCTGTTTTACTTATGTTGAAATGTGTTTTCCGCTTATGGTGCAGATATGGTACCATAATGTTCCCCACACCAAGCTTGCACAGATCAAGGGACACCAGAATTGGGTTAAAGTTAGTGGGGAATATCTTACTTTTCCAGGTGGTGGGACTCAGTTTAAGCATGGTGCACTTCATTACATTGATTTCATTGAGAATGTGAGTTTTTATCGGTTTGTTTCTGTATTTCTTATCCTTACATAACCTTGTCTAAACAGCTTACATTTCTTTATATTTAGGTTGTTCTGGATTTCTACGGTCAGGGAAAAAACTATTAGCATAAGTGTTTTAAAGACCATTTCACCTGCTACAGTTGTTATGTGTGCACACTAGTCTGTCCATTTGTCCTTAAAATTTAATGGAGAACATGGTAGCATTTTGAGCATTGATGACTGTATCTTCATCTGGACCTTTTATTTATCTTAAATATTCTTTAGGGATTAAATAGAAATGGTATAATCAAAAAGTCATGGAGAATTGACATGTAATGCGTATTTATTAACCTGCAGTCTCTTCCTGATATTGCTTGGGGTAAAAGAACCCGTGTGATATTGGATGTTGGGTGTGGGGTGGCTAGCTTTGGAGGCTATCTTTTTGAAAGAGATGTGCTTGCAATGTCATTTGCACCCAAGGATGAGCATGAGGCCCAAGTGCAGTTTGCATTGGAACGGGGAATCCCTGCAGTGTTGAATGTCATGGGCACTAAGAGACTACCATATCCCAGTTCTGTTTTTGATGCTGTCCACTGTGCACGCTGTAGGGTGCCTTGGCATATTGAAGGTGATCATCTACATCAATTTTATTTATTTATTTATTTTAATAAAAGATGTTTCTATTGATTCTCTTTTCAATTCAGAGATACATTTTTGAGTTACTTTGCAGGTGGTAAACTTCTTCTAGAGCTTAATCGTGTGTTGCGACCTGGGGGTTTCTTTGTCTGGTCTGCCACTCCAGTATACCAAAATCTTCCAGTAGATGTTGGAATTTGGAAAGGTAGAATTTGTGTCTGTATTTACATTCCTTTCAGGAAGGATGAATATATTGGACATATGTGGTACTTAATGTGGCCTGCCTCCTCCTTTTTTTTTGTTGTTGGTGCTTATTGATGGCAGCAATGTCTAAATTGACAAAGGCAATGTGCTGGGAACTCCAGGTGGTTAAAAACGATACTGTAAATGGTGTTGGTGCAGCAATATATAGAAAGCCGACGTCCAATGAGTGTTATAATGGGAGATCCCAAAATGAGCCTCCATTGTGCAAAGAATCTGATGATCCAAATGCAGCCTGGTACACATTTCTTTATTCCTTGATTTCAAGAATAGTTTTTTTTGTCCTGCCATCACCCACAAGCATGGTCAGAAAATGTTTAAAAACTCATTGTCCAAAAAGGAAACAGAACATAGCTGAAATGATTTATATATTTCTGAAATCTTATAAGATGCATTATCACATAATATATCTCTATCATGAGATGACAAAGGATTCTTATAGCTGAGCCAAACTATTTTGTTATTATGACTTTCTTGAGTTCAATTGAACTAACGTGCAAGATTTTCTATGTATGCACAATTAAGATGATGAATATGGAGATCGCTGTTTCAATCTATGACTTGATAAAAGTAGGGCAATGAACTAGAAATACCTTACCAGTCTTAGTACATGTGGAGCCTCTTGTGCTTGCCCATCTTTTTCATTTAGCTTTCTATATTCGTTTTTTCTTAATCTGCTCTCTTGTTTTTTTGGATCATGCATCCCCTTATTTTTTGTAATTTGGTTTCTCTTACCCCCATATTGCTCCATGTCAACATTTGGCTACTATGTTAACAATAAGTGGCTAAGTGAAACCAAAGTTAAAATAAATAAATAAACAAATAAGGAGTTGCATGTTCCAAAAAGGCAAGTACATGGGGCAAGTTACAAAAAAATGAGTATAGGAAGCTAAGTGAAAAAAATGGGCTAGTATAGGGACTTCTACATTTCTTTATTACCAATGCAAGCCTTTCAGGAAATACTGATAGACTTGTATTTGTTCTAAACTGTGGAAAATATATTGACCTCTGTGGTAATTTATATCCATCAATTTTCTTGCTTTACTGAAGCCATTTGTACTTGGTTTGCCTTTTTTTTTTAAGTAGTTGTATCAATTGAATGTCATAGAAGTAAAATTAAAGAAAAAAAGTTGCTTTGAAGAGTGAGTAGACCTTTCCATTTTGGACCCTTCATTGTGCAAGAGATTGCAATGAACAGTTTCTGAAATTCTAGCAGTTGTTGTTTTTCTATATAAATGGTGGCTTCCTTTCTGAAATTCTGAAGGAAACATTGTTATTTGAGGCAAATACTAGTAATTATGATTGTTTTGGTAGTGAGGAGAATACAGGACCTGTTTATGGCTAGTTTATGACTTCTCTGCAGTGCAAAAAGTGCTAGAATTTTCGTAAGTTCTCAATACAGTTTTTTTACTATTCATAATGGGTGTCTTAAGGAACGTACCACTTGAGGCATGCATGCATAAAGTACCTGAAGATTCATCCCGGCGCGGGTCACAATGGCCTGAGCAATGGCCACAAAGATTGGAGAAACCACCATACTGGCTGGATTCTCAGGTTGGAGTGTATGGTAAAGCTGCTCCAGAGGATTTTACTGCTGATTACAAGCACTGGAAAAATGTTGTCTCCCAATCATATTTGAATGGGATGGGAATTGACTGGTCTTCTGTGAGAAATGTCATGGACATGAGAGCCGTATATGGAGGGTAAGTCATCTAGCACCTATTTTTATTTTATTTGCAGCATAAGCTAGTTGGCGCAAGCTGACAATGAACTCTTTTTAATATATGTAATTGTGCATGCTACTTGCTGGATAATTTGCATTTTGCTGGTCATAATATGGGTTTAGAAGATTCTCTAAATTGAACTGAAGCAGTCTTATGCTCAGCTCAGCTATCTCTGGGCATGTCTGAGTTTATTGTAATAATGTGGCACAGTGGTATGGGAAAATTGGAAAATATTTCCTCTGGAATGCAATCTTATTGGTTCTTTGCCGGAATAGTAGTTAACTTATCTTTCACAGTTAATGAACAACAAAAATCCCGCTCAGTACCTTAATGCAGTTTTTGTCGTTAGATCATGGCTTAATCTCTTTTGCATGAGACGCGCATAGCTTCGTTTAATATTGATGCCATTTTTGTCATTTAGATCATGGCTTAATCATGCCTTGACATTTTCCTTTTGCTTTTCTGTAATTATTTTAGGTTTGCTGCAGCACTGAAAGACATGAAAATTTGGGTTATGAACGTTGTCCCAACTGACTCTCCAGATACGCTTCCAATAATTTATGAGCGTGGTTTATTTGGGATGTATCATGATTGGTGTGAATCATTCAATACTTACCCGAGAACCTATGACCTTCTCCATGCTGATCACCTATTCTCCAGCATCAAGAAGAGGTTTGACAATCTTATATAATGTTTCATTAGTGTTTCGATCTCATTGAGTAGTTTCCAAATGATTCCTCTAATGTGGTGATGATTTCATGGCTACAGGTGTAACATAATGGCGGTGATGGCAGAAGTTGATAGAATCTTGAGGCCAGAAGGAAAGCTGATCGTGCGTGACAATGTGGAAATTGTAGGTGAGATTGAGAGCATGGCTAAGTCTCTGAAATGGGAGATCAGAATGGTTTACTCGAAAGACAATGAAGGACTGCTTTTCGTTCGCAAGACAATGTGGCGTCCTACAGAGTCGGAGCTCATAAAGTCTGCCACTATTTGAAAACACTACTTCAGTTATTGTCTTTTGAGCTTCATATAATCTATACACCTATTAGGCATTCAAATTTGAGGCTTATCAATGGCTGTGATTCTCCACAAGCAATTGTAAAATTTTTGCATTTTATGTTTTCCATCAGCAACTGTAATATTATGTAGTGTATTATTCTTTATACAACACAAATGATTCTCACCTTAATATCAGTTTCATGCCTTGTTACCATTTCCATGGGTATGGTCGGAAGTTGTAATGCATTTTCTGAATGCAAGTTGCAATGTTGCAATTTTTATTTATTTATTTATTTATTATTATTATTTTTATTTTTTAAAGCTTTCAGGGATCGAGTTTGTATTCCTTTCTTGAAATAATATTTAAATGAAGTTAAGTTAGGATTCTTTTGTAAATTGTCATTAATCTCATTGGACAGCATAAGCCATTCGTTGTCCTATAGCTTACCTAAATCCCTTTAGATCTCACTTCTCTTCTCTTTTGGATATAGTTATTTTATTTTTAATAAATAATTTATTCAATTATTTCATTATTCGTGAACTAACTAGTAGTTATTAGCCTATAATTCAAATTCAATAATTGCTGTCTGAAAATTCATAATAAACTCATAATTGCTGCCTATAATTCATAAATATTATTTGGTTTGTTAAAAGATTTGGCCTCACTGTCATGGGTTAATTTTCACAAAAATTATAGCTACGTGTGGTGCTAGCAAATTTTACTTCAACATTTTAAAAAATACTAGTAAATTTTTCTCACATATGCTTAATTTAGATTTATGAAAGCTAAGAATGCTTAACCGAAAAAGTAAGAGCGCACAAAAGAATTTAGAAGAATACATTTTTATTAATTCAAAATGAGTTTGTACAATAAATGAAATCTTAGCCTATTTATGTTTTCACCTATTTAATGGATGGTGATGATTAATTTGATCATACACTGTATATTAATCATTTAGAATTTTCCATGACAATATTTAAATATTTACTAGCATGAAATCTTACTTACACCCATTTAATATAACCAAAACTCAATAGAATAAAAAAGAATAATAGCTTACTAAAACAAAATAATTAATGACTGTATTCAATTTGATAGACTTGGAGTTAAAGTATGTTAGAATAAAAGTTGAGGGATTAAACAAAAAGTAGTATTAAAATTCAGAGGGTGAGAAGAAGTGTAATTACGAAATTTTATATAATGTGTGTGCGTCCAATCCAAAAGCAAATTAGGTGAATAGGGCACAGGGGGAGTAAGATTTGGAAATTTGGACCTACCACTTATAAGAGAAGACCGACCTTCCAACTCCTATTGTCACTTAATTATAAGAATAACATTATCTTTTCTCCGACATTCTTTCTACTTACTCCCATTATTTAATGTCAACTAAGGAGATTATACAATGGGATACCCCATTTTGCCCTTCTGGTGTTTCAAAGATGTCACCCAGAGAAATGTCCTCTTTGGTCTTTTCCCTATCTGATTTTTAGGGTTAACGTGCCTTCATCACTCCTTTTTGCATAATATATTTTGGTCATCCTAAAGTATTTGATAATTTTAGCATTGTTGGCAAAGTAGTAAGCAAAATTGTCAAAGATGCTTCTTTTGGACTCCTTTATAATTTTTTTATTTTTATTATTATTATTAAGGGCTTCATCCCCTTGTGAGCTATCTGCAAATTAATAATAAAAAGGGCACTATATAATATTTATCCTCATGTTTGCATGATTGAAATTAATAAAAATATTAGATCTATAGGTGGGTTAATTCATTCAGTAATAGACTTAATTAGGGTTTGTATTTAATAATACACTTGCTTTATAGCTTAAGTATATTGGTTAGTTTGAACTTGATTTTGCATTTTATAGAAGGTGCCGGGATGAGTTGGACTTGCTGCAATACCATGGAATAAATGAATTGATTAAGATCACGAGAACGGATGCATCATAATTTTTCAAAAGGAAGCTGAATCTCAAGCCTATAACTAGAGGCCGGTATGAATTGTTCATGTGATAAAACTGATCCCTTAAGATACCATGTATAGTTTGTGTAGACTATAAGGTTGAATTTGATCAATTTGGATCTAAAATTATAATTTTTTACTATTTCCTTTAAGAATACTCTTCAATAAAAACTTCTATCACTAAATTAAATTAAATTATTAATAACATGTAAGGTCTTTGATTGGATATGGGATTTTATATATATATAGAGAAATTGTTACAAAAGCCACATAAAATTTACTTCAAATTAGTTTGTTATATATATGCACTTTATAAATAATGCTTACGTAAATAATTTTACTGAAAATTTTATGAATCAAATCAATATAAAAATATCATATAAAATAAATTGATTAAAAAATGAGTAAGTGGATAACATATTCGTAAATAATACTTCATTATTGGTTTGGTGCATTAAAAAGATGCATAAATTTAATTTAGACAAAAATCTTCCATATTAACGCCAATCACAACCTCAGTGTTAATTCTTTTCTTTCAAAAATATTATTAGAAAAATTGACTGTTGATCTAGTATATAAAATAATGCATCAATTGAGTATAATGGTCTAATAATTTATTTTTTCATGTACAATATTAAGTAATTAAAGTCCCGTAAATACTAGTTAACCAACTAATTATTTCATTTAAATATCTTCATTTCATGCATGCAAGCTTGTCAAATACATCACTTATCATGGTATATATGAAAATTGGAAATCATGCAATCCCATATACATATATTCAAATCAAATCATCATATGCCCTCGTGCAAACTAATTTTGCTAAAATTATTTAAACAACATTACTAA
This sequence comes from Excoecaria cochinchinensis, assembly GCA_947683425.1. Classification (NCBI taxonomy): domain Eukaryota; kingdom Viridiplantae; phylum Streptophyta; class Magnoliopsida; order Malpighiales; family Euphorbiaceae; genus Excoecaria; species Excoecaria cochinchinensis. The sequence goes on along the minus strand of CANTUQ010000054.1, from coordinate 9,714,382 downwards.
TTATATCATTTGAGCAAATCCGACAAGCAAAGATTTCTTGAAAACGCTCATCTATTAAATAATTGAGTGGACCCATATGAATATATTTTTGTTAAATTAAATTAAATCTCTCGTTGCTCCTTTATTTTATTTATTTATTTATTTCTGAGATTCTAGTAATAGGCAATGAGAGAAACAACAAGAGTTGCTTAACAGTTTAGTAATATAAAACACAAATTGTCTGCCATTAGCACATCTTTCCTCAAACAAACAAGTTGGCAGTCTCCATACATTACTCAACATGTCTGCTGCCACAAACTCTCTAAAGCTGCAAATTCTGATCATTTTTTCTTAATCAAAGCTATAATACCTTAACAAGGCTTCATTTCTTCTCTCACCATCACCATGTTTGCTTCTCTGAAACATAAGTTTTTGATCTTTACTCTTCTTGCTTTCATTCTTCTCTCTAATTCATTATCACAAGCTTCGAGATTGCCTAAAGATTATTGGAACCAGATGTTACCTAAGAAATTACCAAGTCCTTCTTCTTCTCCCTCTAAAGGCACCAATTCTGTCTCCGAATCTGCTTCTTCTATGATCAAATCTGATAAAACTCTTCCTTCCTCCGACGGAAATGTTTAGTTTTTAGTTTCAACAACTCCAATTCTTGTTTTCTGTCTAACTGTAGAGTATTTGGAATCAGAAAATTATGCACTCCGATCTGAAGAAAGCAGGGAAAGAGGGTTATTTTTTGTAAATGAATCTTGTTAATGATCAATGTTTTTTTTGTATATGCTTTAAAGAGAGGCAAATAATTAATGTACTGTTGTAGATTCTTTTAAAAGAATTGGTCTGCGGATATATACTGTAAAGAGATGGCTGAGTAGAGATTTTTATCATGGAAGAACTCAACATGGTAATTGAGATAATCAGAATAATCTTTTATATTTTGTTAGTTACGCCGAAATTATTCATCCATGTAATGCATTGCTTCTCTGTAGTTTTGAATTATATCAAAGTTCAACAGAATCTTAAGTTTCTTATTAATCTGGCCTTTAATTTCACATTACTTAAATCGAAAGTTTGATTTGTATAGCAGTTTTATGGTACCCAGATTATAGGACTTTTGTGATTGGCTTATGATTTTTTTTCAAGTGCCAATAGCTCCATATATAGTTCGACTCCTTTCATTAATTCCTCCAACCACAATACACACAATGTTTTTCGTACTTTTAATTGAGTGCTGGTTATTAAGTTAAATTTTAATAATTTTATCTATTTTAACTATGAAAAAGATCACACACTGTAAATGTTCCCCTTTTTTATCCTCTCTATCATGTACAATTAAGTTAATTTTTAAAATTTTTTAAGCGAAGTTTATTTGGATGCACTTAAATATATACATACATGGGATCAAAATAAACTAATGATAATTTGAAAGATAGCTTAAAAAGGGCTTGGTAGCACTTCCTCAGAATTTAATTTAACTACATTTCAAAGGATTAATTTTGATATATTGATCTTTTTATCTTTAATGCATATTTATTACGTAAAATTTCAAAAATTTGGTATTATGAGGAAGTACAAAAATAAATTTCATGTATTGGAATTCCTTTTTACAAAAAATAAATATATAGCTCAATTAATAAATATTGAAACAAGAAATTGAATTTAAAATTTCTGACATTTTAAATTGAGTGTTCATCAATAGTCGTGGACCGAACATAACCGAGCTGAATTTGAAACAGTTTTTACTTGACTCGGCTCACAAAATGTTTATTCAATCCAAACCCAGCCCATGCCCATGGCATACTCAAAAGTGATATTGAATTTGGTTTGAACAAAATGTATACGCAAAAGTAAATACCATATATACTCTAAAATATTAAGTTAAATATTTTCAACAATTGAAGAAATTGACAAGGCATAAGGTACATTTTTATCTCTATCGTTTTTTCAAAAGTGCAATTTTATTTTAACGTTTAGTTTGACATTATAAGAGCGGGCAGGGCCTAATAGTCTTGTCCAGGCCCGCTTCAATAAACTTTGGGTATTTAAGCCAACCTACACTTAATAGCAAAATATGTAAGCCTAAAAATTTTGCAGGCGGACGGCGGTGTCGGGACGGATATATATATATATATATATATGGCTAAATCTACTAGCCACCATATCAAATTTTGTTGGTTCATGAATATTGGAATTTCAATAAGAGCCAATTATTATGATAAACTGATATGATATGATGTAATTGATAATCATATCTCAACTATAAATACAATATCCACGAAATTTGTAAAGCAAATATTAAAAACTCATTATCATAGTCGGAATATATATTAGAAAATTATGTTAATTTCTATCGAAATACACTTAACAGAAAGAAAAATAAGACTACATAAGCCATGACAAGAAAAAGTGGAAAAACATTAGTTAATATCATTAATTAGCAATTGATTTGTTCACCACTGAAAAGACTTGTCCTCTTCAGGATTATGTTCCGGCATCAAGTGGCGGTGCTTACTAAAGGAATCAAACTGTTTCGAAACCTGAAGCTCTTGAAATACCTGTTTCATGGTGGGTCTCTTTTCTCCCTCTAATCTTAAACAACTCCTTGCTATCACTGCTACTCTTTCAATTCCCCTACTACTTCCCTCTTCTTTGATTCTTTTGTCTAAAATTTCAAACAACCGATCCTCTTTTAACGAGTTAATGAAATACAATGCAAGACTCTTCTCTTCACACTCAGAGCAAATTGCTTTCTTTCCCGTCAGCAACTCCACAACAACTACCCCGAACCCATAAACATCGCTTTTCTCTGTCAATATTCCTGATTGGAAATATTCAGGATCCATGTATCCAAGTGTACCCTGAACCAATGTAGATATCTGTTCTTCATCAAAAGGAACCAATCTTGAAACTCCGAAATCAGCTACTTTGGCTGTGAATTCATCATCTAGTAATATGTTAGCAGATTTTACATCTCTGTGGATGATCTGCATTGAGTGCATGTATGCAAGTGCACCTGCAGTTTCTTCTGCTATTCTTAATCTTGCCTTCCATGGAAGGGTATGGGCATAATCTGCGTCGTGAAGATGCTGAAAGAGAGTACCATTTGTGATGAATTCATAGACTAGTAATGGCACAGAAGTTTCTAAACAGCAACCCATGAGTTTTACTACATTTGGATGATAGATTTGCGAAAGAACAATCACTTCATTCACAAATTGTTCAATTTGTGTCTTGTCAATTGCCTTTGACTTCTTAATAGCTACTGTTTTGTTGTCTGAAAGAATTCCTTTGTATACTACACCAAATCCACCTTGCCCAATTACCATATTCTTGTTGAAGTTATTGGTTGCCTTCTTTAATTCTTCTTCTGCCACTATCTTGGCTGAATCCGCTAAATGTTTGCTTTTGAACAATAGTTTTTGTAACAAGAAACCTCCATTTTGCTTGAAATATTCTTTTCTCAATTTTAGTTTGCTCCTTCTTTGCACTACCCAAAAAATTAAGAGCAATAGAAATACAACACTGATGCTCACACCTATATACATGGTAAAAACATCAAAATTAATTAGGTGGCAATAATGAAAGGTGAGAATTTACTGTTAATATTGGATAAAAAGTTCAATTTTATTTTAATGTTTTAATCGGTGTATTGTTATGTTTTATGTTTTAAAATTGAGAGAATTTTACTTTTTTTTTTAACCGACTCATAGCACTCAAATAAGTAAATACATGACATTTCGTGATATTACATTGCACTAATTAAAATATTAAGAACAAATTTGCACCTTAAGCCATTATTATATTAGGTGCTAACTATTTTTTATATAAAACTATTTTTGTGTATATAAGAGTAATAAATCCAAAGCAAATATGAGCACTTACCAACGATAGCATAAGTTTGGGTTGGAAAACCTGAACGACTATTCAAAGTGCAACCACTTCCATCTTTTCTCCCGTCCCCATGGTAACCTTTTGGGCAAAAACAAGTATAATTGCCCTTGATATTTACACAAGTATGGGTACACTGATTGAGGATTGCACTGCTGCACTCGTTTACATCTGATATTAAACAATAAATAAATAAAAAATCCATTATATAAGTCAAAGGAAAAAAAAATTGGTATCAAATAGCTAGCACTAGCAGTACTAGAAAGAACTAAGAAGTAATTGGTACCTTCACATCCATCAACAAGGTAAGGATTGCCGTCATATCCAGGGGGGCACTTGCATAGATATCCAGGGCCATTCTCAGAATCATGGCATATGCTATTATTGGCTTTACAAGCAAAAGTGTGGCTGTTCTGTCGAGCTTCATCGCACGTCTCTTTCCTAATAGCCCAATCAAGAACCACGGGGAACTTAGTTGAATTCAACAAACCAGCAAGATCTAATGTGGAGAAGTTGTATGAATTTACGTCAACCAAAAATGCGTAGCTACACGGATTAAAATCCCAAACATAAGTATGATTGAAGAAGCTTTCTGCATATATATAAAAACCCATTGCTGGTATATCTGGAATTGGGGTTTGGCAACAGCCCAGGCCGGTGCAGGAGCCGTTCATCATTCCTGCAACTTCCTCACAATAAGATACGCAACCAGTGGCGTACGGTTTAGGACCCATGCTTTGGATTATTGCGTTGCTGTCGCAACCAATGGCTGTTAGCTTGTTTTGTGTATAGGAAAGTGGGAATTGAAGAAATCTGTAATCGTATTCTTTATAACTGGTGGAATTACCATCTTCATTATAGCAATCATACGCTGGTGAAGTCGCGATTCGCAGTTGGCCATCCAGCGATATATTTAGGACTTGTAGGTCTGATTCTCCAAGAAATGCCTGGGAAGAATTACATTTTATCAGGAAAGTTTCGTCAAGGGAGCATTCTTTAGTAGTCCCAAATGGAAATGGGACAGTTATGTTCCCACAGTGATCTTGGCAACCATTGATTGCTGCTTCTGTTGCTGCTATAAGCAATAACAAGAAATATTGCTTATACATGATTCTATGCAAGTTCTGCATTAGTGGGCTTGTTTTGTTGTCCTTGCTGCTTCGTGTTAATTTTATACCATTTTTGAGCGTGGATTGTACGTTGTTGATTGCCAAATATTTTTATAACAATGATCATTGTATTCATCGAACAAAAGACACGACAGCCTATACTTCGAAGAAGCGCCAGCTTATTAGCTGAAAAAAGAGGATTGGAAGTGAATAAGCCACTTGACTAATGGAACTCATCGTTTTTGCTCTTTTTTAGTCTACTGGTATATTTTCTACTATTAATTACGTCAAATCATGCATATATATATATTCTCATTGACGCTGATAAAATTATGGGCAAAAAATGATGAATTCGCTGCCTTGTACAAAGTAAATTAATTTAACATGCAAATTAGTTGATTGATAAAACTTTGAAGTCTATGGCTTTGAAACCTAGGATATATATATACTATACGATCTCGATTTGGAATTTGATAATCATTCCATAGAAGCTGATGGGTGTTAACGGTCTATATCGACTGAATTTATGCTTACTATTAAAATTCTTGGGTTCAAGCAGATTTCCATGCATGACTTTTTCTTTTGGGTAAATATTTAAGCTGATTACTTTTGTTTATGGTTATTAATTTGTAAGTAAATCAATTGAATTAAATGTATAGTGTGAATAATTGCGAAGATAATTAGAAGATGGCAGACCACTAAAATTCCATGAAAGGCATTAGTCGGAAAATTAATTTTATATGCCATCATTGCTTATGTGGAGCAATATTATTGGATTGCTGAATCATTAATGATAATTTTTTTTTTTGGCCGAATATGAATTTGATCTATTTCAAGTAAAAAACGATTCCTTTTATTGGCGAACTGTGTTATGTAACTAATTAATTAATTAATTTATAATCAAGCATTAATTAATCAGTTAGTCTACATTGAGAAGGACGAGAGACAAATCCCTTCGGATAAGCTAAGAAACTAATGTCTGTTCAGTCCACTATCACGACGTGTTGAAAGAAAGCCAAATACGATCTCGTAGTAAAACATTGGGTAAATACGGTTTGATTTTAAGTTATAATAAAACCAAATTTAAATAATTAAAAATTAAAATTAAATAAAAATCATAAATCCAATCAATGAACTTTTGTATTATTTGAAATAAATGATAATCGAACTTTTTTATTTCATTAAATTAAAAACTAAACCGATTAATAATTTAGGAAATTTCATGAAATTTCTTAAAAACATAATTTTTTTTTACTTTTTATAAATTTTTAATTATCAACCAAACTAAAACATGCAAAAAAAAAATTGAAATTTGTTGTGATTGCATATAAATTATGGGCCTGGCCGATCTTATATTCTTTTTTATATTTTTATAGTTTTTCGTTAATTTCATAATTTAAAATATTTAAAAAGATAAAAAAATAAAATTTTATAAGAAATATCAAATTTTATACATTTATTGATATATTAAATCAAATTTGTGATATATTTTTATAATTTTGTATAATATAATACTATATATTGTATATATTAAAATTATTTTTATAACGGGCTAGCTTGTGTCCGTCCGAATTAGACATTCATTGTATCTTTGCGGGCTTGAATAAGAAAATACTTTTAAAAGTCCGGTTAGATGGGCGCAGCGGACTCATGCCCATATGAGTCCAAGTTAGCTTGATAACCGAATGGAAAGCTACAAAGCAAAAACTCTAAGAAGCAGAAACAAAAATGCAATGTAGGCACAGAAACAAGAAAAATAGTCATCTGCCAACGTTTTCAAAGCCAAAAGGTGAGGTACCACTGCTGGCATCAGCCTGAGCAAAGGCATTCGATTGCTTGCTGAGCAAAAGCTCCGATTCCCCAAAATTATTAATTTGAATCCATGGATGAGTTTCTCTCATTCTCAAAGCTTCTAATTCCATTGCAACTTCCTTCATTGTTGGCCTCTCCTCTCCTTTCAAACTCAGGCATCTCTTTGCTAGTTTACCCACTTCCTCTATCTGCTCTTTCTTTTCCTGCTTTAATATATTTTTATCAATAATTTCACTCAACTTTCCTTTCTTCATTGAAGAAACAAAATACATTGCTAGACTTCTTTCCTCCTCTGGCCTGTCGAAACATAGCGCTTTCTTCCCAGTTAGCAATTCTACAAGAACCACTCCAAAGCTATAGACATCACTTTTTTCAGTTAATTGACTTGTGTGCAAGTATTCTGGGTCTAAGTATCCTAATGTTCCTTGCACCATTGTCGACAACTGAATTTCGTCCAACGGAACCAATCTTGAAGCACCAAAATCAGACACTTTTGCAGTGTAATTCGCACCTAAGAGTATGTTTGTAGTCTTCACATCTCTGTGGATAATTGGTACTGAAGCTGCAGAATGCAAATAAGATAGTGCTCCTGCTGTTTCTGCTGCTATTCTTAGACGAATTTCCCACGAAAGTACCGATGCATTGTGAATGTACTCGAAAAGGGTACCATTAGTAATGTACTCATACACTAATAATGGAACTTCGGTCTCTAAACAACAGCCCAAGAGCTTCACTACATTCCTGTGGTTGATTTGGGAGAGCACAACTACTTCATTAATGAATTGCTCGATCTGGGTTTGATCAACTAATATTGATTTCTTTATGGCAACCTCTGTTTTATCTGTCAGAATTCCTTTATAAACTTTACCAAATCCTCCTTTGCCAATTATTGTGGTTTCATCAAAGTTGTTGGTGGCTGTCTTCAATTCCTCTGCAGTGAATATTTTTGTTGCGGTTGAGTTTCCTTGTGAACTAGAGAGTTTCTTTTCTAACATCACGCCACCATTCTGCGAAAAGAACTTTTGTTTAAGCTTGATGAGTTTTCTTTGCTTCAAAACCAAGTAGAGCCAGGAGCCACCAACAAGCATGACCGTTAAGCCTATGGCAACACTTGTACCTGAACCAAATTAAAAACTTCTTTGCATTATTTCTTGAGATATTGATAATATTTGGAAAAATTCTGTGCAGATCTTGAAGCTAGTACTTACCAATGGTGAGCTTATGTGATGTTTGATTACGAGCGCAGCGGGTTCCATCTTTTCTGCCATTGCCCACATAGCCCTTGGGGCAATAACAGGTATAACTCCCATTAGAGTTTTTACAATCATGTGTGCAAAGATTGAGGTCTGGAATTAGACACTCGTTTATATCTAGCAAAGAAATATCAGTCTATCGTTAATGCAATTATATTTCAAATAAAATACCACCAAGCCATTGAAAAAGCTACCTGTGCAACCATCTGGAAGGTAAGGATTACCCCTATAGCCTGCGGAGCAATTGCAGCGATAACCTGGACCGTTATCAGAATCATAACATATGCTATTGCTCTTGCAAGCGTAGGTTTCCGGTTTCTTCTGAGCCTCATTGCAAGTCTCATTCCCAATCGCCCAATCAAGCACCACTGGATATTTTGTCACGCCTCGCAAGTCAGCTAGGTCTAGTGCAGAGAAGTTATACGAAGATTGCTCGACCACGAAGGCGTAGCTGCAGGGATTGAATTTCCACACATCAATGTGATTGTAAAAGCTAACAACACTCACGGCAAAGTTCAATACTCCTTTTGGAATGGAGGTCTGGCAGCACCCAATTCCACTGCAAGATCCATTAACAACATCTTCTTGCTTGATACAATAGGATAAACACCCTGTGGCGTAAGTGTCTGATATTGAGTCTTGGATAATTGTAGTGGTGTCACAACCAGTGGCAGTGAACTTGTTCTGTTTGTAGGAAAGGGGGAATTTGGGGACTGAAAGTTGTGACCCTTCACGTTTCGTCGTGTTCCCAAGTTTATCATAGCAGTCAATTGCTACTGGTGCTAAGATCCGAAGTTCGCCATCAATTGATATGCTAACGACTTCTATTTGTGTTTCTCCTAACAATGCCACATTTGAAGGATTGCATGTTATGAGAAAGTCTTGATTAAGGCAGCATCTCTCCGTTGTTCCAAATGGAAATGGGATAACCAAATCGCCACATTTGTTTGAGCACTCAGGCATTGCTTGCCCTGTTCCTGGTGCTGATAATAATCCAGCAACCAGCAAAAATTGCTGAATTTTTCCAAGCAAGTAGCTGCTTGCCATTTTCGTTTTGCTTAAAACCTGTTCTTCTCGAGTGATGATTTCATTGCGGTTGGTTTTCAATATGTAATTGAAACTTATAGCCACGAGTTTCATTGCATTCATCGAATTAAAAGAAAATGACAAAAAGAGAAGTTAAACCTGATGGAAGTCAGACATGGATTTAGAAATGTTTGAAATTGATTCCAGAATGTGAATGATTATCTTGTAAAGCTGATTTTACTGACAAATAATGTTGATGGTGGGATGGCTAGTTGGCTGATTCACTGGAGACAAGAACTGAAAATATGAATATTCTATTTGGACATCTTCTATTGGCAAGATGGCTTAATTTCATGCAATAAGTTGCTGAAAGCTATAAGCCGGCACTTTTAATATATTGGTTTGTATGTATGATTTTTTTTTTCTTTTTTCTTTGTTGACACCACAATGTAATTACTTTGAAGTGGACTTATTGATTGGCTGCTTTGTTAATTTGTTCGCAAAAGTCAAAGAGTTCGAATAAAAAATGATAAGGTCAGTCTATGGCTATCAATAAGCTATGTAAAGAAAATGTGATTGTGCACACCCGTTTGAGAATATCATCCGCCCCCTTTCGTATGGAATGGAAAACAGAAAAACTATTATTACACTTAAAACATTCCTACTTAGGAACAAACACAAAGGCTAATGAAAAGTAAAAACTAGAAAGACAGTTATAACAATATATCGCCAGCCAAAGAACATCAACGACCACTTTCTATCTTCAGAGCTGCTTGATACTTCATGCTATCTGGCTGAACTGGTATACTGGTGCTGTAGATATTGTTCAGTGGACAAAGCAGGGGCTCTGCCTCTTCAAGATCAGCAGCTATCTGAACATCAGATATCTTGTTAATCCTTAGTGCCTGAAGCTCCATTTTCACTTCCTTCATTGTTGGCCTCTTCTCTCCTTGCATTTTTAAGCAACCTTTGGCAATCTCAGCAAAACCTTTAAGCTGCTCAGGACGTGCCTCATTCTTCACTCGTTGGTCAAGAATTGCCGACAAATTGTCCTCTTTAATTGAAGTCAGGAATAAGGCAGCAAGATTCTTTTCAGGCCTATCTGAAGAAATCACATTCTTTCCTGTCAATAGCTCTGCGAGGACAACTCCGAAGCTATAAACATCACTCTTTTCGTTCAATAAACCTGAATGGAAATACTCTGGATCAATGTATCCAAATGTTCCTTGAACTAATGTAGGTAGCTGAGTCTGATCCAAAGGAACCAATCTTGAAACTCCAAAATCAGACACTTTTGCTTCGAAGTTATCATCAAGAAGTATGTTTGCAGACTTAATATCTCTATGAATGATGTGTATTGGCGCATCAGAATGCATATGGGCAATTGCATCTGCAGTTTGCACTGCGATATTCAATCGAACTTCCCATCGTAATGAGGATCTATTGCCTTCGTTGTGAATGTGGTGATGCAGTGTCTTATTGGTTATGAACTCATAAACTAATAAAGGAACTTGAGTTTCCAAGCAACAACCTATTAATTTTACCACATTAGGATGCCTTATTTGGGAAAGAACCATTACCTCATTTACAAATTGGTCTACTTGATCAGGGTCCATCACTTTGGACTTCTTGATTGCAACTGCTTTATCGTCTAAGATTCCTCTGTAAACTGTGCCATAGCCTCCTTTGCCAACAATTTCACTTTCATGAAAGTTATTTGTTGCCTTCTTGAGCTCATTCTCTGTGAATATTTTAGCTCTATTTGCCGATCCTTCTTTCTGGGAGAGTAACTGTTGAAACAACAATCCGCCATTTTCCACGAAGTTTTTCTCTTTAATCTGGTTTTTTTTCTTGTTTTGAACTCCAAGTAACCCACATGTCATGATCATAAATAAAACAGAAGTACCCACAAGTACACCTACGTACATCAAAAACGGTATTGTTAAAACATTATGAATTGATAAAAATTAGATAATCCGACCCGTTTGGAAATTATTTAATTTGCTTATATTGGTTTTAGAATACAAACTCGAGGCAACAAATTTACTCGCCAATTAGATTAGCTCCTAAATATCATTGAATAATACAGGTTTTTCGTACAAAGGCCAAAGCTCACTTATATGAGTCTATAAGTGCAAAGGAGTCAGAATTGAGTTAAAGTGGATCAAAAAATTTCTTGAAATTGGAGTCAGAATAATTTTTAAACAAATCATAAATGAATTGATTATTGATTAGTCAAGTCATAAACGGGTCAAGATTTATGATTTTTTTAATCTTTTCTTTCTAAAAATAATTCATTAAATTAAAAAAAAATTGTGGATATATACTGAATAGATTATATATAAAAAATTATTCATATATAATCTACAAATGCAATTATTTTTATATTCAAAAAATAAGTCTGAGTCATAGGAGTTATGAAATCAAAAACAATTGTTACGTAAAAAACGGTTATAAAATTACAAATAATAGAAATGGATCAACAAATGAATATGGGATGCATAAATTATCGGAATGAATTGAATTATTATTAATGTATTAAATTGGATTTGAATTATATTTTCATAAGTGGACTAGATATAATTTAAATCGCTTCAAAATTTGCGGCTTTTATATATGAAAAAAAAAACAAGGAACATATGTACGTAGATTTCTTTGTTGGACTGAATTCATGTCTCTATTTATCACAGAGCTAATAATAGTCTTTCATATGTATGTTCAAAAAAGAAAAGGAGTATTTTAATGTAACAATAATAAATTATTGAAGTGGTCTTTTATATAGAACATTTTTAGATTTTAGTTTCCAACTTACCAATAATAATCTTGATTGATGGTGATTGATTAGCAAGGCAGCCTCGTCCAAATTTCCTCCCGTCCCCAGTGTAGCCTTTGCCACAGGAGCATGTATAGTTCCCCTCATTGTTTTGACAATTTTCGGCACTTATGCAGTCATTGAGGTTAGCATCGCACTCATTAATATCTGAAAATCAACAAGAATTGATAATATGTAGTGCTGGAACAAAAGTAATACATATACATAATTATAATGAAACAATAACAGAAAGTACAAGCATCTTACCTTGGCAACCTTTTGGAAGATAAGGATTCCCATGGTAACCAGCAGAGCAGTTGCAAAGGTAGCCATTATCAGTGTCAATGCACACACTATTTTCCTTGCATGCATAACTTTCTCGATCCTTTCTAGATTCATTGCATGTCTTGTTTGCGATTGCCCAATCAACTACAACAGGAAAGCTCTTTATGCTTTGTAATTTACCGAGATCCAAAGAAGTGAAATTATATGTACCATCTTCCACAACAAACGCATAGCTACAGGGGTTGAAATCCGCTACATTGGAGTGGTTGGCATAGCTCTTCACAGAAATATTAAAATCCCTTAAGCCTTTAGGCATGGAGGTTTCGCAGCACCCAATCCCTGAGCAAGACCCATTACTTATAGAATCCTGCGAGTAACAAAGGGACATACATCCACTGGCGTACCTTTTTCTTGAGGACCAAATTGTTGCTATAGTGTCACAACCAACTGCAATAAACTTGTTACGGGAAGAAAGAGTGTTTACTTTTAATCTTAACCATGGTTCAATATTGGGCATTCGCTCACCTCCCTTGTAGCAATCCCAAGCTAAAAAGGAGAGTATTCGAAGCTCGCTAGCTGTAATTGATATGTTAAGCACTTCTATGTTAGAATGTCTCAGAAATGGCTTATTTGAGGCGGTGCAGTTGATGAAGAAAGTATCAGCTAGGTAGCATCCTTCGCGAACGCCAAATGGGTATGGAATGGTGAGGTTCCCGCACTTGTCTAGGCAATTTGGTTTGGCAAGAGGTGTTGGGGGCAACACAGCTGCAGCTGCCGCTGCTACTACTGCCATTAATAAAACTTTCCGAATCAAAAGTTGCATCTCTTTATGCAATTCCCTGGTTTTAGTTTCTTGTTTTGGTGTATTGATTACGGGGAGAGATTTTTTGGCTCAGGAAAAGCCGAAAAACTTGGGATAAAAAGACATGAAAATTGGCTTGATTAGCAAACAAATAAACAAAATAAGATTTAAAAAAAAAAAAAAGAAAAGTAATAATAAAGTGGACTTTGGAGCATTCCAAGTCGTCGGACTTTAAAATGTGCGAGGTCCCCATAAGGCGGACGTTGGACACTAAATTATCATCTGTAAAGCTCAAAATAAAATTTATTTCATCTATTTCAAAATATTTAATAATTTTATATTTAATTTTTTTACACTTTGCTTTACTATTTTTATTCTTTTGAAACATTAATAAATAAAAATGACATAGAAAAGTAAATATATTAATTTAAGATAAATAAATTTTAGTATCTTTAATATAATTTTTTATAAAATTTAGTAAGATTAGCTATTAACTTATAATATTTGTAAAGTGTGTAAAAATTCAAAAATTGGTGAGACAGTTGAAGTAATCAGTTTCAATTTAGGGTTAGATTATCCTCATACAAAAGTGAGAAAACTTCAACTCAAAAAGTCAGTTAATAGCTTAATCAATGTTTTTTTTTTCACATTCTATTATAATAATCTAATTTAAAATGAGCATTTTAATCTAGTCAATATAATTTTATATAAAAATTAATAAAATTAATTATTAATTTAATATAAATAATTTATATAATAAATGACAATTTAATAGAATAGGTAGAATATTATTTTTTTACATCAGTCGTTGACTTGATTGACCCCTGTAGCATAGGTTACAAAAGAAAAAGAAAAAATGGCAGAATGACTTGTCCAAGTTAGAATTTTCAACTTGATAGTACTCTTTCACGTCACTATCTCACCATTCTTAATTTTTTTATAAATCCCCCGAGTTTTTAATTAAATTACTATCCTCGCTATTCATAATTAAGGAAAAATCTTACCTAAGCAAATTACTATTGCCATTAACAAAACTTTCTGAATCAAAAGTTGCATATCTTTATGGAATTTCATTGTTTTACTTCTTCTTCTTGTTTGGTGGATTGATTAAGGGGAAAGATCTTTTTGGCGTGGGAAAGGCATACGAGGGTCCTCCACTTTTATAATTAGTGTACCAAACAATTCCTCCTCGTCAATTAATGAAAGAGAAGGTGAACTAATTTCACAAACATCACAAATAAATAATAAATTATTTTACAGGCACCTCAATTAAGATGAAAGTAGAAATATTCCAAAACATCCTTTTGATATTGAAGAATGTGAAAACTTATTGATTGCACCACAAGATGAAAAAATGCCTTGAACCGTTAATAAAGTTCTTTTTTTGTCATGCTAAAGATAAGTTAAGTGAGAGCTTTAAAATTTTCATGACCTTAAGATATTTTTTATTCTTTATTTTTGCGTAATGAATTAAACTAAGTGATAATTAGATATATGAAATATATATAATGATTGGAAACTTAGTAAATTTCGAATCTATATCAAAAATGAATAATTATTAGTTATTTAATTTTATTGTAGTAGTAAGATAATGTGAAATGCATGACATTAATAGTATACTTACATGTCTTGATGTAGAGTCTATTATTAGAAAGATGACTCTAGTATCTAAGAATATAGTAGTTGAGTTAAATAAGAAAAAAAACTTAATGTCACATTTAAAGCATTTATATTAGTATACTTAGTATACACTATAAAAGGTATGCCGAACAGAAGATTGGCCTTCTCACATAGGCAATCACTTTTATGGTTTTTGTAATAATAGATATGAGATAGTTTTTGAACTTATAAAGAAAGATCAAGTTCAAAATGAAATTGCCATGATAGTGAATCAAGATGAGATCACAAATAAGATAAGTGTAGTGATTGTGTAACACCTGATACTCGACCCGTTGGCAGTAAGATACCAAATATTACCCAACTTGATATACTAATCAATATACTACCTATTATTTTATATTAAACTCATATAAATCCGAATCAATTCAAATTTTACAGAAAATCGGACAGAGTTTCCCCTATACGGGTCTCTATCCCCCTGTTGGACAGTCAAAAAGTCATTTCTATAACATCATTCACAAATTCCAACTCCATCCAAAACCAAATCATTCATAAAAAAATATCTCAACCTCCTCAAATACATCACTACAAGGAAATAATTTCATAACTTAGCTTGTGCACATCCCATAATTAATTACTAAAGAATCTATTATCTTCTACATGCATATAATTACAACATCCTTCAAGTTTTAATAACCGTTAACAAAATGAATTACATCTCAAATTTCTAATTTAGCGCTTTCTAAAATGCCATTCCAAAAATTCCAACTTCAATCTTCCAAATTACAAAATAATAAAAGAAAATAAGCCTAAGTAGCTATTTTGAAGTTAAGGACTTTCTCCCGACTTCCTGATAGATCTCCGGCTTGCATTTCAGTCCACACATTCTGTACACCTACGAGCAGAAATAAAATTTCACGCGCTAAGCAATTTGCTTATTGGCAACCACTAAAATTACTTTTCCAAATTATCTCATACCATAAGCTTTAATTAAAATTATGAGACAGAAAATATAAATAACAAATACGAAATTTAACAACATACATTTCACTGTCATAAGTAATTAAACATGCTAGTATAACTATATATATTGATATAAATAATTGTTATCTTAATCTCAAAACTAAATGAATAAATTATACTAATCTAGTCAATTTTTCAATATTAAAACCATTTTAGCTAAATAAGTTAGAATGCCCACAGCAACTCGATGGAATACATCAAGGGGATACACGAGACTATGGATTGAAGTGGCCTATACCAGGCACTGCACTTCAATCCTGATTTGTAGGTTCTCAATAACCTACATTATAAAACGAAAATATCTCAATACATCACCAACGCATCAATTAAATTTCCACCTTGCATTCCAATTCAAAGTGTTTCAAAATCATTCGACACTCCGCATAAATCTTTCATTATCCAACCGACACTCCACATAAATACTAAATATCCAACCGACACTTCAAAGAAAAATACATTCCTATAGCCGGCCAATTATATCATACTCATATTTCCTATTGTTTACTAAGGGCACTGATGATGTTCTTTTTTTTTCTTTATCATTTTTAAAATTTTGATGTTCATAGTATTTTACACCTCTCGAATTATAA
Source organism: Excoecaria cochinchinensis (assembly GCA_947683425.1). Lineage (NCBI taxonomy): Eukaryota > Viridiplantae > Streptophyta > Magnoliopsida > Malpighiales > Euphorbiaceae > Excoecaria > Excoecaria cochinchinensis. The sequence continues at coordinate 9,698,171 of CANTUQ010000054.1, read as the reverse complement.
CAAGCCAGTTCTGAATTTTTTCGCTTCTGCAATCTTTCATTCATAGCCAACCAAAACCATGTCATATCCTCCTTTCTATAATACAATTCTTTTATTTGGCACTATCCAGTCCGTACTTATAAATTAAACAAGTACACACATTCAATTCTTCATTTTAAATACTCATGACATACACAATTAGACATATTTGTTAATATTCACACATCATTTTATCAAGGCATGAGCAAATCATCCTACAAACTAAGTAAATTTCCACCTTAGAAAGAAACCTTCATATCCAAATATTATTATTATCATTATTATTCTCCTTAATTTCCATCACATTTATTGAATAGGCTAACTTACACATTAAATTTACAATTTCTAAACTATTTCTAACAAAATCATTTCAAGCTAATACTTATTTACTTAAAATATAATAAAAAAACCAAACAAAACAAGTAAGGAAATGTAAATTTTAGTGGTTGCAAACCTTGATATTTGGCAAAATAACTCTAATGGCTTCAATCAACTTCGCAAAAATGAATTTAGGCCTCCACTTGTTTTTCTTTCCCTTTGTTCCTTACGTTTTCCTCTTCTTCTTCACAATACACATACAACATTTCAACCATAACTCAATAAATCCCAATAATAATCTACATTAATTTGATTATATCACTTAAAAATGAGAAATTTAACTTATTCTAAGCTTAAAATATTAAACTCGTAAAATTAAATTTTCAAATCCCTAAACTCCCAAAATCTGCCCCTAATTATTTTTCCTCAGACTTTCAAATTTAAAGCTCAGATCACTCACTTTAGGGGGGCTGGTGGTGTAACCGGTGGCCGGTGACAAGGAGGAGGCATCAGGTGGGGGCTACAACCCGACCCCAAACGCGTGAGGAGGAGGGCAGCAGCTGTTGCCATCGCGCGCGGAAGAGGAGAAGGAGAGAAGGGCAACGCTGGCGGCTAGTTGAGAGGATAGAGGGGCTGGACGACAATGGGGTGAGAGGGGCTGGGCTGAAGGGAGGCAGCGGCTAGAAGGGAGATCGGGACCAGGAAAGAGGGAAAAGAATGAAAGAAGAAAAAAAAAAAGAAAGCAGATAAGAGAGCCCAAAACGACGTAGTTTTCGAAAAAATGGGGTAGATTTTTTTTTGTTCCAAATTACCATTTTTTACCTCCCCAAAACACACACACCAATATTTACCACAAAATTAAACTCCTAAATTTCTAATTTCTTTCACATACTCCCTTTTTAAATTATTTTATTTATTTGCCCAAAATATTAGGTTCATTACCCGCACTATTCGGGTCTATTATTTCGGAGCGTTACAGATTGAAAAATGAATATTACCCACAATTCATTTTTGTTTTTGTATGCCAAATGGAGTCTTGTTGATTAAGTTATTAAATAAATACAGTTAAAGATTCAAGTTAAAATATTGAGTGTATTTTGAACTACTACTTGTACGGTATTTTTTATAAGCAAGAAGACATACGCTCCAAGTAAAAATGATAAGAATACCGTAGTATGTGTTTCATACCACATGTCCGAATTATGACCGATGAGAGTTATAAAATTAATGATCTCAACTTTGATATTATATAAGACCCTAAATATTCTAAGTAACCTTATTTGGTACCGTTAAAACTTTTTGTCTAATTTCAAAACTTGAATGTAATGATTGGTATCTGAAAATGTTGTCGAAGGGTTATGATTGATTCAACTTAAAGGAATATTTCTAGAAAAGCAAATTAAATAAAAGTTGAGAAAGTCAAGAAAAAAGAAAGATTATTAATTTTAAATTATCACATGAATATATATACATCCCACTCACACATAATGGGATTGAGTTTTATTCTGCAAATAATTCAAACTTCACATATATATTATGTGACCATTGCATAATTCGAGAGATCTTCAGTTATAATATGTTAGGAGTATATAACTTATCGAATAATAGAATTTTCTAGAGTATTTTTAGTATGCAGTACCCTAAGTCATTCATCACACACTTATTTCTCATTGATTTCATTTGTTTAATCATTTATATATATTCATAATTATTTTATATCATTTAAATAAAATATAATTGATTGATCAATGAATATATATATATATATATATATATATATATATATATATATATATATATATATATATATATTCAATCTCATTATGTATGAGTGGAAAATATAAGAATATATACAGCCATGATGGATTATATTATTATTATTATTATTATTATTATTATTATTATAACAAATAAAATTTTATGATTGGTCTAATTAATGAAGGCCATATATATATATATATATATATATATATATATATATTCAATCTCATTATGTATGAGTGGGAAATATAAGAATATATACAACCATGATGGATTATATATTATTATTATTATTATAACAAATAAAATTTTATGATTGGTCTAATTAATAAAGGGTAGTTAAATAACTACCTCTATTACATATAAATAAAATTGTGTAATAACACAACTTATGAGAAAAAAAAAATTATCAACGGGTTTCTTGGAGAATTGACCAAAGAGAGAATTTTAAGTGAAACATGATCAATCTGCAAAAAGGTACACTTATATATATTCAATGAAAATTATATTCTATGTGTTGAAGTGATTAGTTTTTTTTATTAGTGTTAATATACTAGAAATTTTGGAAAATTGATTTTATAAAATTTAATGTCAATTAACACATGGTAGCATCCAAGAATTTTCGATGTACACCTAGTACAATAAGACTCTTATGTTTTTATTAGAGTCTGGATATGCTCATGACTCCTGATATAGACAGTAATTCATATCAATGTGAAAATTATCCTGATATAAAAGTGATCCATATCAGAAAGGAAAAAAATATGGATATGGAAGCAGTTCCAATCAAATCCTTTAATTAAGGATTTTTCCTTAATTGAAATAAAGTAAAAATGGTAACTTCCATTTTTCTATTAATTTCCTTTAATTACTCGTTTCTTATTTTAGAAAAAGTGTCTCTATAAATAAGAGTTAGATATTCTGTAAAAGACACAGAAAGAGTTAGATATACCGAAACTCTACCGGATTTTTCTCTCGCTCACTTTTGACTCCAAGGAGCTTTTAGACTGTGATTTAGTTACAGTTATTCCGCACGTGGATAAAAGCCGGACCAGTGACGCGAAAGGCGAGATCCTTGTATTCGCTTCCGCTTGAGATTCTACGCTACAAGAGGTAGGTATCATATTTGATTATGTTACTTCTATGCAAATGTGTATGTATTTTCCCTATCATTGGTATCGGAGCAGTCATTTTTGCGTCCTGGCATGTAGCTAAAATTTGACCTAAAATTTTATCTGTAAAATCGGTAGATCTAGGATGCATGTAACACAATAAATTTAATTTTTGTGTTAAAAATATATATGTGTATATATTTTTGCTTTAAAATCGTGTATGTGTACATCGTATTTCAAAGGGATGAACATGGGTGTTTGAAACGCTAAACTAGAAGTTGAGATATAAACATTTAGACGAAAATCCCCTACTGACCGCAATTTTGAGATCTAATTCAGCTGGGAAGGCGCTCGTGCATGCACTTGCACGTGGGCAGTGGCCTACACGCGCACAAGCACATGTCCTCAGTGAAGTGTCACTGTGGACATATGGTCCAATAGGGTCACGACATGTGGCTGACCGAGGTCAAGTCAAGTGGCAATGATATGTCAACCAGGTAACACGTGGTTGCTAGGTAGACCTATAAAGGGGGGTGAAACATGGACGAACGAGGTTGTGCCACATGTCAAGCCATGTCAGCACAATGACATGTTATTGCTGACACGTGGCCTAATACGAATGCGCCACATAGATGACAGTCATCATGCCATATGGTGATGACATGTCCCAAGGTGCCACATAGGTGCGAGGTGGACCAATGATTTTGATGCCACGTGTCAAGTTTTAAGTCTGACTTGTCACCACGTAATGCATGCTGACTCGTGGCACTGAAGTGGGAGTCACGCGTCCAGTCCCCTTCTGTCGGTGCGTGTTGGCACTTGTTGGCGTTTTCGACCACTAAATTAGCTCCGATTTTTTCACAAATCAAAATTTTTAAATTTTTCTGATTTTTTGGTCAATTTTAAATTTTTTTGATAACCAAAAAATAAATTATTATTTTAAATTATTAAAAATATTATAAAATTTGTGTTTTCTGCCTTTGAATAGTTTTGAAAAATATTTTTACAATTTTTTTGAGATTTCGTCCTTATTGTTGATTGAAATGTGTTTCAATCATATGTGCTTTTACATGAGTGTATTAACCACTTTTTGTTTTTGTAATGTGTTGTAGAAATGGTGACAATAAGGGTACCTATAATTCCTTGCACCATGTTTGGAATTACTTTAAGAAATGTAAAAGTGCGTTTAATAAGCAATATAAGGATGCAGAGGAAGATCCGAGCTTATGACATTGATGCAATAGTGCATCACATAGTTTTTATGCAAGAAGAAACACAGGAGTGAATTTGGTTAGGTGGTTTAACTATGAAAATGGATGATAGAGTCTTGTTCAAAGTATTGACTGACTCTTTTGAATATCATCCAGAACTCAAGGACCTTTTGGAAACTACCTGGAATATTGGAGCTAGAATTTATAAATGTAGCTACCATGTTCTATCTAAAAAGTCAGAAGTAGTCCTTAAGTAAGCGGACTAAAGTTGGATGCTTCGATACATCGCAACCTTACACTTCTGTATGGTATTTTTGTGAAACATGTGCTCCTTTAAAGGAATGAATGAACACAATAACATATGTTTTATACTATGTATACTTATGTGACCAAGGAATGGGAAGTTAATATTATTAATCTCAATTTTTTCTATTGTGAGACTCTACTAAATTTCGACCTTAGAACCCTTAACTTATTCCTAAAGTATGGTTCAATGTGGCTGACCTAGTTAATCTTTAAGAGGTCATGGAATAATTTGGGCCTGGCGGACCTAGCTAGAAGGCGAGCTGAATTATAATAGATGGCATATAGTAAGAGGGAAAGATAACCTTTCGATCACGTTCAATTGTTTCATGGTTTACCAGCTAGCCTATTATAATCTCTATAAGTAGAGACATAGTAATGAACACGAAAATTATTTTATGAGATAATGAGTTAAAATAGTGAATGTGAGAATGCAATATATGGTTAGGCATACGTGAAGAAGGAGGATCTCGTTTATTGAGATGCTATATATCCCTAACAGCGTATAGCACTAATGCTCTTAATGTATGCTGGTCACACGGTCTATCTGCTTATATAACTGGAGATTTCAACTGAAAATCATTCCGTCATATGCGAGTGGGAGATGTTGGAGTCTAGATACGCCCATAACTCCTGATATGGACAGGAGTCCATATCAACGTGAAAATTATCCTAATATGAAAGTGATCCATAGCAGAAAGGAAATAATATGGTTATGGAAGCAGTTCCAATCAAATCCTTTAATAACTTCCCTTTTTCTATTAATTTCCTTTAATTACTCGTTTCCTATTTTAGAGAAAGTGTCTTTATAAATAGGAGTTAGAAATTCTGCAAAAGACACATAAAGAGTTAGATATACTGAAACTCTGCCGGATTTTTCTCTTGCTCACTTTTGACTTTAAAGGGTTTTTAGACCGTGATTTAGTTGTCGTTATCCCACACATGGATAAAAATCGGACCGGTGATGCAAAAGGCGATATCCTTGTATTCGTTCCCACTTGAAATTATGTGCTACAAAAAGTAGGCATCATATTTGACTATGTTACTTCTATGCATATGTGTATGTATTTTTCCCATCAATTTTATTCAGTTTTAATTTAGTGATAATGTTGTGAATTCAAAAATCTTATTCAAGAAAGCATTATTTTTATTGAATTCTTTTACTTTTACGTTGTGTTATATTTAATTTCTAAATATTTATTTTGATGCACATTACATTCTAATAATAGAAATTAAGTCAGAGTTTAGATAAGTAATATACATAAAAATAATGCTATTACTCTGTTCAAATTTAGCAAAATTGGACTTTCCACTTAACTGCATGCACTTTTCTTCTTCTTCTTCTTCTTCTCACAAATCAACCTTTATAGTGCCCAAGTCAACTTTAGTTTTATTTAGTGTCTTCTGTGTTGACACGGAGTCACCACTCTATATAAGCTTCATATTAGCTACAAGAGGCTAAGGCGGTGTTAGACATTGCTTTTGGAAGGACAAAAAGCTGCTTATTGGATAAAAAACTGATTATGAAATAAAAACAAGTGTTTGGTAAATACTGATTTTAGAAAAATTAATTTTGTGAAAAGTGAAAAAACTTTCTATTAAAAAAAGCTAGAAATTGAAATTTTTCAGAAAAACTGATTTTCAGTTCACTACAAAAAAATAGGAAATTAGCGACGGAACTTTCCGTCGCTAATTCTATAATTTTAGTCGCTAATTACTTTTAGCGACAAAACGACTAACAGTCGCTAATCCGGCCGTCGCAAAAAATTTGCGACTAAAATATAAAACAGTCGCTAAAAATAGCGACTGGATTTTTCGTCGCTAAAAATAAAAAATTCCGTCGCTAAATAACCCTTAAATTGGTCGCCGTAAATATGAAAAAATAATAGCGACAAAAAATTCCGTCGCTATTCCGTCGCAAAATATAATAAAATTTTTATTATTTTTTATTTTGATTTATTATTATTATTATTATTATTATATCAAATATTTAATTTATATAAATAATAATTATGCAATATTATTAATAATATTGATAAAATTTTAGCACGGGGCATAAATTCTAGCGATGGGTACTTCCTTATGTACTGTCGCTAAATGATTGTTAATTTTTTTCGTTTTTAATTATATAATTATAAATAATAAAAATTATATTAATTAACAAGATTATTATCATAGAAAAAATATTAATTTAAATAATAGAAAATGATCTTGCAGTTCTCCCATACATCTAAAAGAAAATTTATAAGTTGCCAAATATAAAATAAAAGTTGAATCGAGGGCAACAGCAAAAAGAATTATAAACAGGGAACAATAACATTACAATCTTTCAATTAATTGTCAAACTGCCAACAAGTATATTGTTGATTCTCTTCCTAGTTTCAATTCTCTTCCACGGCCTTCTTTGTTTGTGGCACATCAACACAACCCATATATCAAAGCTGCCTCACCTGAATTGATTAGGTTACAAAAATCAGAAGATTTAACAACAAAGGTACACAACTCTAGTATTCAACTCAGGAGATGCCAAATATACATCAAAGAGAATAATAAAGTTATTCAATCATTTGATATAATTAACATAAGTCGAAATGAAAGGTTTACCTGTTTTCTTCTTGACTTCAATACTCTTAGCTGTACAATGCATATAACACAACTCCAAATTTACAATTAGCTCCATTTTAACTACATTTCAGTCTAATTCAAGAATTTAAAGTGCAAATAATATCTTCTTGACAAAAATGGTAATATAGGGCATTATACTCAAACCATTTTTAATAAGTTGCAAACCAAAATTAAAGATAAATATTGCTGAAACTTTCTAAAAAAAGGTTATGTCTAAAATTAATGGAATTAAATGATTATGAAATTAAAAGTTACATGCTGATTATGCTCATATTAATGAGCAATTTAATCAACATAAACTAAGTTGGCAAAGTGTACCTTTAAGCCACAAATAATCCTTGGTAAAATGTGTCATAGCAGAAGGTTTCATTAGATTGAACCTGTTTAAAGATATCATGTACTGTGTGAATATGGTTCAATAAAATCTGTTGTGTTGCCTACATTCAATATTTATATGACAAACCAACAAATAAAAAGCAAAAGGAGCCATATTTGTTAAAGATCATAAAAAAATAATGATAAACTGCTAGTGCAAGAGCCTGATCTTCCACATTAATTTTGGAAGTGTCATTCTTCATCCAATACATGATTATATCTGTTCCCCCCCTATAGAAATATCATTTTCTCTCATATTTCTGTAGAATTTCTCTGAGCACGACTCTAGACTCGATCCAAGTCTGAGCTTATAAAGCATTAAAAATTTGCAAAATTACAGCAGTATTCTGACCTAGACAACTTACAAAATCAATCAGTGGTGCCAGGATTCATATTCATCTCAAAATTTCTTGCAAACCATCAGCTATAATAAGCACTCTAAAATTAGATAAATAAAAAATTTCACAAATTCAAATGCTGTGATTATAAATATTTCCACATTATAATCATTTTCAAAGCAAATTTGTTTGTAGTTATTACATCCAATTCCAATCTAATAAGCCAACAAAAAAACACTTATTAAACATGAAGTGATTCTGTTAACAATTCAAAACACCAAACCATGCTCCTTTCAACTTAATTTTAATCAATTTATCTCATTTTCAAATAAATTTGACATTTGCTAAAACTAATTTAATCATTATTCGTGCTTCTAATCATTCTAAAAACTACTTTAATCATTCGTGCTTCTAATCATTCTAACACAACATAAAACGTAAAAATTATGCAAGAGTAAATTTAGTAGATCACTTACAAAACTGAAATCGATCATTTTCTTGAAATTTGCTCGATTCTATCTAAAATGTGGTCGGATTCGCCGGTCGCCGGAGACACCGGAACTCCACCGGAATGCACCGCAATCACCGAAAGGAAGCTCCAGACGTTAGGACTCCCTTGCTGGTGGTCACGCACCCTAAAGAAACGCCGTTTGATCGGAATCGGCATCGAAAGGTCACGGAATACCCATTTCCGATCTCCTTGCTGCCGGCATGTGAGGATGATCGGTGGGTACCAAGAGGTGCGCCTCGCCTTTAGGAGCTTGGTAGTGTGGCTTGTGTCGCCATCCTATATCGGAGCTGGCCGGAAAGTGAAGGAAAGCATTTGGTTTTTAAGAGAGAGAAATTGCGAGGGGAAAGACACCGCCATGGGAGAAAAAACGGCTAGGAAGGCAAGTCTTGGTGGCCGGCCACTGGAACCAACGGGGACGACCCTCTCTCCGGTCCCCAATCCCCGATCTCCCTCTCCAGTCTCCCTCTTCGATCTACCCTTCCCCTTGCGTTTTGTTCTCTTCCTTTTTCTTTTAATTTAATCTCTTTATTATTCTGCCTCTTTCTTTTCATTTTCATATTTAAAAAGATTTGAAAAATTTTTAGCGACTGATAGTTCAGTCGCTATTCCGTCTCTAATTTAAGTATATTTAGCGACAAGTAGTTTAGTCGCTAAAACCGTCGCAAATAAAGTGGCTAAAATTATATTCATATTTAGCGACGGAAATATCAGTCGCTATTTTAGCGACTGATTTATTAGTCGCTAAATTAGTCGCAAAAATTAGCGACTGATTTTTTAGTCGCTAAATTAGTCGCAAAAAAAGCGCGAGAAATTGCCGCCAAAATTTAGCGACTGTTTCTTATTTTAGTCGCTAAATTAGTCGCAAAAAAATAAAAATTGAATTTTTACGACCAATTTGTTAAATAGTCGCTAATTAGTCGCAAAATTAGCGACTAAAACATGTAGTCGCTAATTTTAGTCGCTAATTTGCTGTTTTTTTTGTAGTGGTTTTTAAAGACAGCAGATTTAATTTTTTTTTAAATAAAAATATCCCATTATTTTATTTTATAATGACAATTATATCTAATATAATATTTTTTTTACTCATTTCTCTTACCTTACCACCCAAAATTATCTAAAGTAAAAAATAATTATATTTTTTTTATCTTCTGTTTTTTTATCATCCAAAATAATATGTATAATTGATTATGAAAACAATATATATATTTTTAATTTTTTTATGTTATATTTATTTTTATTTAATTATATATGAAAATATATGGTTTTCATAGTTTAGTGAAATAAAAAAAAATTCAAATAAGTCGGAATTATTATTATTTTTTAGTTAGATTTTGAATATAATATATTAAAATTTACATATATCATTTTTTGTCTTTTCATTCTAAAAAATTATTTTTAATCATATTATTTACCAAACAGTTGACAACTGTTTTTTATTTTATAAGTCATTTTAAATTTTATTTACCAAACAGTTACATACTTTTTGAAATATAGTTTTTTGGAATACAACTTTTTTGAAAAAACCGTTTTCATAAGTTTTGTCAAACTGGTTCTAAGTAAAAGAAAAATCAATTTTATAATAGAGGCTAGTGAAAAAATAATAATAAAAAAAATATAATTACAAGGAGGTAAGTAAAACATCGGGACAAGTATAAAACGCTAACTAAAACTAAAGTGAGTTATGATGGTAAGACAAAGCAATTAACTAACTTTACGTTAAAAACATCTTTTGGGTATCTGAATTATAATATTTTTGATTGAATCTCTAAATTTTTATTGTATTATATTTAGTATTTAAATTTTTATTTTAGCATAGGTCTGCATTCAATTTACTAAACTTAAAATAAATAATCTTGTTATTTTAACACCAAATACTCAATATAAAAAAAAATGTTATATTTCATGAATCTTAAAAATACTTTTTTCCATTAAAGTCTTAATTTTAAGTTTATATTTGCCCCCTTCCTTTGAGCCTGATTTAAAATATAACCAATTCTTTTATAAGGAAATTCGAGGCTTTTTCCTATTTTAGCTTTGGCTGGGATAAAAAGACAATAACATTAATTGGCTTATCTTTCAATTCGCAAAGAAAGAAAGAAAAAAATGATAATAAGGTGGACTTTGAAGTCGCTGGACTTTAAAATTTGAAGTATAATTGGTGAAAATTGAGTAATTACTAATTATTATTTTCATCACCTTGTAATTTAGAGTTAGGTTATCTCTAATGCAGAAGTGACAATTTTAAACATTGATGATTAGCCTAACAAGTGTGTAAAGAGACGTAAATATTTCTTTTTTTTTTTTTTAACATTATTATGCATTCCAAGTCAAGTCAATGTTAAGGTTCCAGGAACAAGATGAATGTACTTGGCAATTGGTAATTGGTATGGTCATTAATTTCACTCCCAACATAGTACAGAAAGATGAATTTGTGGAGGAGATTGTTCTCGTGAGGATTACTTATTTGCATGCCATCGCTGTCTTGGAATTTCCAATTTTGAACAGAAGATCACAAACAACAAAATCAACGAAAATGAAAAGAAAAAAAAAATTGTAACCCATGGATATGGATGAGATGAAAAAAAAAGTGCATTGATTAATCAGACCACATACAAGCTTTCATATAATGTGAAATTTGTTTGTGGGTATAAAGAGTTGGGTTTGATGGCTAACCATTCCTAGTGGAGTAATTTAATTCTAATTGCTAGTGGTTTTATTATGTATGTATATAAATATTAAGCCAAACATGCAAATATACCTCTAAAATTTTGCAAAAAAAAAAATAATAATAATGTTATCCTTAAAATTTTAAATAGTGCAAGTTATCCTTAAAATATTAAAATTTAAGTAATTTTTGTTATTTTTTACCGAATTTCATCTATTGACAGACTGATATATATTAAAAAGTAACATGTGTTGGCATATTAAAATTGTTAAAGAAGTAATTTTGTCCCCCAACTTTGCTCAAAAGAGCAATTTTGTCTCTTAAGTTGAAAAATTAAGCATATATTTAAATCTTTCACCTATATTGAGCCATGCAGCTAGTATCATATTATATACACAATTGGTACTCATGTTATTATAGTTAAGCTCAAGTGACTCTCATGTGACATGTAAAAAAGAGATAAAATCCTAAATTAACCCCTATTTCACATATCCCTTAATTTAAAATCAAATCCTCATAAGAAATCATTTTTTCAACAACAATGCAATTATGACTTCCTTTAATTAATTTTTTAGTCAGTTTAATTTAGTGACAATAGAGTGAACTTAAAAATTGTATTTATTCGTGTATATATATATAATAAAAGATTTTAAGTTTGAATCTCAATTTCCACTTACCTCTATTAAAAAAAAAATTCTTATCTATATATATAAGAATCAAGAGCATTTTTTGAAGCTTATGTGGCAACATTTCACGTAGGGGTGTTCAAAAATGGATTGTATGGGTTACGATCGGTTTTCCATCCAACCCATCTAAAATTTTAAATGGGTTGAACCCAACCCAATCCAGCTGAGTTATAACTTAAACTCTTTATATTGGGTTGGTTGGTTTATGACTGGGTTACATGGCTTATGTTAATTTTCTAATATATAAATTTTATATTATCTATATTTATATTTTTTAAGTATAAAACATTAATTTTAAAAATATTTAAATATTACTATGATTTTTCATTAATTTATGCAATATTAATATGATTTTTCATTAATTTAATCAATTGAGTAATTTCTAAATTTAACTAATAAAGAGTTCATTACATTAAAAAACATTTTTTAACAACCATGCCTCAAAATATAAGAATTATTTATTTAATATCATAATTTATTGGTAACTAAGCTTACGAATAACAATATGAGGCTGACATGAGAAATTGTCTCCATGTAGCTATATCACTAATTAATTATAAATTAATTAAAACTATATTAATCTCATGATTCATTTATCTTTCTTTTAGCCAATACTTATTCAGGCCTAATTTATATCTTTCTAGCCATGATCGTATTAAAAAAATGTAATATGCATATTTTCAATTTCTTTAAAAAAATCACAAATTTTTCTAAAAATATTTAAACAAATGTGAGTGTAATTTTCTTAAAACGTCAAGGTGGTAGTAATATATATCTGATTTTTTTAATCAGATTTAGTGTAAATTTGATATGTCTAAGTCTACCCCATGATCTAAATGTATAGTTTCTATTTCTATTCATCTTTTTATTTTGGCAATGTACTATTAATCGGGGTGGGGGATGAGTGGATAAATAGAGTTGATTTAGGGATATTAAATTAAAAGAAAATAAAATAGGGGATATGAAGGTAATAAATGGAAAAGGGAAGGTAAATAAAATAGGGGATATGATATGAAGGTAATAAAATAGGGGATATGAAGGTAAATTAAAAAAAATTATTATTTTGTAACTCAATATTTATTTCTCTTTATTATAGTTTTTGTAATTTTTAAATGAAAGCCTATAAATAGAGACTTCGTGCACATCAAATTTTAAGCGATAACGAGTAAAAAATGTTTAAGCGAGAAAGAGTAAAAAATAGTATACTCACTTCCTCTCAATTTTTCTCTACATTTTCTCTCCTTGATATTTTCTAGAGTCTTGCTAAAAGGGATTTATTTATGTTAGGGTAGCAATAAATGCTTCATCAAGATATGGAGATTTTATATGGATATTTTTAAAGATTATTGTTCTATTATTTTTTCTCACTGAGTGATCCTTATAAATACCCAAAACAATACCACTGAGAAAATGTATTTCAAGATATGGGTATTTTTTGTTCAACGATCTCACTTTCAGTTCAATAGCAACTTCAAAAGATATAAATTGAGCTAAAATTACATCTAAAGATACAAGTCGATGCAATATTATCGCACTCATTGAGTTATAATCATATTTCTCGCATTTTTATAATATTTATATTTGTAAATTACACTCTATAATTATGTATTTATTGTAAATCTTTTGCTAAACGCGTAAATTTTGCTTTTTCCATTATATATGTAGATTGACAAATAAAGATAGTAAGATATTAAAATTTCCAGAAAATTCAAAAACAAATTAGATGATTTATTATTATACAAAATTTTTTAGTAATTTTATATAATTAATATTATATATTGTTTAATTTTGGAGATTAAATAATCAGCGCCTAGCATTGGAAATTCGACTAGTTTAAGAAAAGGACACATGCTTAAATTTATATTACACTAGCAACAATAAGGTGGACCTTTGACCTATTCCAAGTCTTTCGTCTTTAAAATTTGTGAGGTCCACACAGCAGATGTGGAGAATTGAGTAATTTAAAGCTATTTTAACAAAAGCAAACAGTCAAGTTCAGTATGGTAACCAGCAAAAAGGTTTACCTTGAATGGCTAATTAAGCACATGGGAGTGTTTAGAATTCTGACATATATGAGTATAGACTTCATTGAATCTTTAAAAGAGAGCAACGTATAGTTTGGGCTTTCAGATGGATACATTTCACATACAGCAAATTGATGGACAAATTAATTAAGATCACACTCCTAACATCAATCCATGTTACTTTTACAATCCATTTTAATTTCTTTCTAACTCATGCTAATCACAGCAAGACAATATTAATTTAGAAACTAGAAACAAATTTCAATCGATTTATTTTATATATAAGTCATTATGCAAAAATTTATACAAAATTAAGTGATAATTTATAAAAAAATAAGGTATATTTAAACATTCAATTCCAATTATATCCTTGTTACAAATAAGTACTTGTTCAATTTTCAAAGTAGAATCTATTCTCATCCTATGGAGTAACTATTAAATAGTCACTTTTTTATGGGGGCAAATTAGTAAAATTTTAGTGTAATTAATGAATTTTTTAATTAGACAAAATTGACACTTGTTAATTTGTGAATGAAACTATTTTAAAAAGCTCATTCCAAACATATATCTTCATTACGTAAAATTGCAATTCCCTCCACGTAATGGGATAATAAAACTAATCACCATTCCTTACAAAAAGCATAGCAAACTTGCATGAACTAATGCACGAAATTTAACAAAAAAAAAAAGGAAAAGTAATAATGGGAATAGATAAGAGATGGGCGGTTCACATGGTTGCACAAAGTTCGACTGAAGCATACACAAAGGTAGAAAAGATCATCTACCATCACCAACGGATAGACTCAGGTGATCCTTGATGCTATCATACCCACAACTTGATGAAGTGTGAGCCTTTCCATAACCAAGAGCATTGCTGTAATATTGCTCCTTCAGCAAGTGCTCTGTATCCTCTGAATATTCTTGAACCCATGCATGCATCTCCTTTTGTAGACCAAGCAATTCCATTTCTACTTCTTTCATAGAAGGCCTGTCCTCCCCTGTTAAACTCAAACACCTCCTTGCTAGCTTAGCCACTTCCATTATCTGCTCCTTGTTCTCATCATTTACAATATTCTTATCAACAATCTCAAACAAGTGGCCTTCCTTTAGTGAAGACAGAAAAAGCACCGCTAGATTTCTTTCCTCCTCAGGCCGAGAAAATGAAAGCGGGATTTGACAAGTTACCATCTCAACAAGAACAACTCCGAAACTGTAGACATCGCTCTTCTCAGTGAGCTGACTTGTGTGCATGTATTCTGGGTCTAAATATCCCAAAGTTCCTTGCACAATTGTAGTCAAATGCATTTCTTCTACAGGAACCAATCTTGACGCCCCAAAATCAGACACTTTTGCTGTGTAATTAGCGTCTAAAAGTACATTGGCGGTCTTTACATCTCTATGAATGATGGGCATTTCGGCTCCAGAATGCAAATAGGATAAAGCTCCTGCTGTTTCTGCTGCTATTCTCAGGCGGATAGGCCAAGTCAAATTTGATGCAATGCTTTGATCGTGAATGTGGTTGCAGAGGGTACCATTGTCGATGAACTCATAAACGAGTAAAGGAACTTCTGTCTCTAAACAACAACCCAAGAGCTTGACCACATTTCTATGGCTGATTTGGGATAAGACAATTACTTCATTAATAAATTGCTCATTTTGGGTTGCATCTACTTTTACGGACTTCTTGATAGCCACCACTCTCTTGTCTGATAAAATTCCTTTAAAAACAGTGCCGAAGCCTCCTCTGCCGATGATTTTACTGCTGTGGAAGTTATCGGTGGCCTTCTTCAGTTCCTCTGCAGTGAATATTTTTGCTGTATCAGAGGCTCCTTCATGTTTGGAACTGGAGAGTTTCTGGCGCAAGATAATTCCACCATTTTGCAGGAAAAACTTTTCTTTAAGATTTAGGAGCTTTCTCTGCTTTATAATAATGTAAAGCCAGGAACTAGTACCAAGCAAAAATACAAGGCCTCCGCCAACACCTATGATTAAAGCAATTTAGATTATTAGTCAGATATAGAGCTGGTTAAAAGGAAAATTAAAATATTGAAATGAGAAAAGAAACAATTACCAATCACGATCTTGAGAAGAATGCTTTTCTTTACACAACCTAATTCTGCTCCATATTTTCTTCCATCACCAATATAATCCGGAGGACAAGCGCAAGTATAACTTCCATTCAAGTTAAGGCAAACATGAGTGCAGTTATGATTATTAGTTTCACATTCGTTGATGTCTGCATATATCAGCTTTTTGATATTAATAAAGAAAGCAATTAGAATATGGATAAACTAGATGATGTATGGAGTAAGTAATTACCTTCACAACCAAGGTATGGATTCCCGGAATAGCCATGTTCACATTTGCAAAGATAACGTGACTGGTCGTGTGTTGGATAATAACTGAAGGCATGATCTCCACACGCATTGCTTAATTTGATCCGTCTTTCTTTAGTTGTTGTATTGTCAATACCCCAATCAAGGACTAATGGTAATTCTGTACGCACTTCTTTGAGATGTTCATGGGAAAATTTGAACTTGTTTTCCTCCACGAGGAATGCAAATGTACAGCGGCTGTGATTCCACACTTGTGTATGGTTTCTGAAGCTATATGCAGTGACATTTGCTTCGTATAGCCCATCACCAATTTCGATTTGGCAACATCCACTGCCAGAGCAAGATGTGGTATCCACAAATTCGCTGGCGGAACAAGTAGACATACAGCCCGCAGAGTATAATTTCTTATCTCGATAACCTCGTAGATATGCATAACTATCACAACCAACCACAGTAAACTTGTTCCGTGATTTGGAAATCTTAAATTTGGATAGAGTTATCCAAGATGGATTAACATACTGAGAATTGGTCTTCACGTCAGGATCACCCGACTGTTCGTAGCAATCCCCAGTTACTGATTGCATGATTTCTAGTTCGCCATTCAAGCTGATTTTCGTGACCTTGATATTTGATGTCGTTAAAAATGCTTGCTGTTGATTTGAACTATTGTCGCAGGTGATGAGAAACTCTGTGCTTAAGTTACAGCCTTGTGAACCAAATGGAAATGGGATGGTTAGATTGCCACATTGAGTAGAGGGGCAGTGTCTAGAATTGGCTTCATAACCTGCTATTTGGTTTATAATCCTTAAAGATAGGACCCCAACTAAACAATGCACAAAGACCTTCGACATATCCATGGAGACTTGTGGTTTTCTGATCAATGATCAAGCACTGACTATTTTGTAGTCATTTTTCAGAAAATATCATTTAATAATTAATACTTCAAGTCAAGTCAATGCTGAGATTCCAGGAACATGATAAATTTACGGGCCCGGACATTAATTTCACTCCTATCACTACGGAAAGATGAATTTGTGGAGGAGATTGGTCTTGTGAGGAATGTATACTTGCATGCATCGCTGTTAGAATTCTCAATATTGAAGAAATCCAACTTCATACAAGATATTCACAAACAACAAAACCAATAAAAACTACTCCCTCCATTGCAGGGTTAATTTCTTATGTGGTCACTCAATTTTGTGACTTATAACGATTTGGTCACTAAACTTTAATTTGTAACAAAAAAAATAATTCATCTATTATTTTGTAACGAAAAAATCATAATAACCGAAAATTGCATTCGCCGTCAACCGGCGCGTGATCGGTACGGCAAAGCCCAATGACACGTCAAAAATTTTGACACGTCAGATTAGAGTTAATTTCTGTGGTGGTCACTAAACTTTGTATCTTATAACGATATAGTCACTAAATTTCAATTTTGTGCCGTGCAGATCATACGCCGGTTACCGGCGAGCACAATTTCCGATCATTGTGATTTTGTCGTTACAAAATAATAGATGAGTTATTTTTTCGTTACAAATTAAAATTTAGTGACCAAATCGTTATAAGCGAAAAGTTGAGTGACCACCGAAAAAATTAACCCCTCCATTGCACGTACCTTCTTAGACTTTTAATATAATTTAATTTTTTTGAATTAAAAAAATATGTCTTGAAATTTAGAAAATTTTTTAATCTATTATTTAGAATCAATTAGATTTAAATTTATGGATTAAATAATTTTAAGTATTTCTAAAACAAGAGTAATTTAGTTTTAATCTCTCAATTTTATTCTAAATTTAAATATAATTAATAGCTACTTAATTTTAGTAAAAATAACAAAAAGTTACATATAATGAAATATAGAAAGTAATAAATGGACGTTAATGTATATGTAATAAATCACATATTTTCATCCAACTAAAAATTAGTCTACTCACTAGTTTTGATATCATGTGAAATTTATTTATGGATATAAAGTGAAGGTAAAAAATTATAACAAATATAATTTAATATGGAGGTAACATTAATAAATGGTATCTACCTCTTATACTACAGAAACTCGTTGTGGAAGCGTCTACAAGGATCCCGTTTATTTTTTGTCACTGGCTTGGCTTTTATGCACATGCGAGATAACAACAGCTATTCCACAATCTAAAAATCTCCTAAAAAATTAAGACAAAAATAAGCGTGAATGGAAACGAGCAGTCTTCCAGCGTATACGTTTTCTCGTTACCAAATAATGAGATCTCTCATCTATTTATAGAGATCATAAAAATTAGAGACCTAACTCTAGTTTAACTCGGACTCTTTCTGAGATAGGATTTGGTAATTTTAATCAGATTGAATTATTTAATTCTATTTGAATTGGACCTTTATCCAAATTAGAGTCATGAGCGTACCCAAACTCTATCATCTCCCACTCGCACATGACGGAACGAATTCCAGTCTTAATCTTCAGTTATACTGGCAGATAGATTGTGTGACCAGCATACCTCGAGAGCACTAGTGCTATACACCTGTTAGGGACATATAGCGTCTCGAAAAATAAGATCCTCCTTTTCATGTATGCCTAACCCTAGATTGCATTTTCACATTTATTGTTTTAACTCAAGATCTCATAAAATAATTTTCGTGTCCACTATTATGTTTCTACTCATATAAACTATAATAGGCTAGCCAGTGAACCACGAAACCTTATGAAAGTGATCAAAAGGCTATCTTCCCCTCTTACTGTATGCCATCCATCATGATTCAACTCGCTTTTCTAGTTAGATCCTCTAAGCCTAAACTTTTTTCGGACCTCTTGGAAACTAACTAAGCTAGCCACATTGAACCATACTTCAGGGATAAGTTAAGGATTCTAAGGGTCAAAATATAAATAGGGTCTCACAATAGGGAAAGTTGAGATCAATGATATTATTAAATTCCCATCGCTTTGGTCACATAAGCACACATGGTATAAAATATGTGTTATGTTATTCTTTCCTTCCCTTAAAGGAACGCATGTCTCGCATTTCAATAATGTGTATATCAAACACCATACAGAAGCGTAAGGTTGCGATGCACTGAAACACCCAACTTTAGTTCGCTTACTTAAGGACTACTTCTAGCTTTTTAGACAAACATGGTAGTTACATATAACTTACCATCGGATTCCATACAATCCTTATTTGGATCTCAATCTAAAGCATACAGCTTTATGTATGTTTTTATCTTACACCTTAACAAGACTCATCTTATAATTTCTGTAAAACGGCAATTTTATTTTGAACAGGCTCTTGAGCATTCTCATTTGTTCAAAAATCGCCTCATTTTAGTTTTTGCCAACTCATTGACAAAACTAAGGTAAATACCCTTGTGAGTTGGCTACTTCTCTGTCCGATATGCTCAATCTCATATAAATAACAGTAAATATTTACACATAAACATTTACACTCATGTATTGCCAACAATGAACTTTGGTTATTATTCACAAATAATAATGTTAAGGGATTATATAAAATATAACAGTACTAATTAAATTCTACGCAAATCTCGAGATCTAATGTGTCTCTCAAAACACATCTCTCGTTATAGGTTTACTCATCGGATCTGCATGCGTGAAAACGTACTGTAAGTTCACTTCTCCTCATGCAACAATATCTCCCGTATATAGATACTTAATGTTGATATGCTTAGCTCTACTATAAGCTATCAACGACTGACTGTCACTATTACCTCTAAGACAGTTACTCTTAAATGGCTCACAAACTATTTTAGCCAAACTGTCTCTTATACTGCAGTTAAGGAAGCGTCAAATTTAGCTTCCATTGTTGATAAGGCTACACAGGTTTATTTCTTGTTACTCCACGAGATGGCACTCTTGCCCAACAAGAATATAAACCTGAGGTAGATTTCCTCTCATCCACATCTCCTGCCCAATCAACGTTTCTGTATACTCTCATTTGTAGATCCCTTTATTAATAAAAGAGAGAATAATCTGCTGTACTTTTAAGGTATCTAAGTATCTTTTTAATTGCTTCCAATGAGCTTTACCTGGATTAGATTGATATCTATTCACTATGCCCACTGCATAAAATATATTATGTCTTGTACACAACATCGTGTACATAAGACTACCCATGGCACTGGCATATAGAACATTCCTCATACGTTCTTTTTGCTGGCATCTTGGGACACACATCTTTGTTAAGAAACTGATTTTTAGCAATGGGGTTATCTATGGGTTTGTAGTTTTACATATTAAATCGTTTGAGATTTTTGTTGATATATTTCTCTCGAGAAACAGATAACAATCTTCTCAAACAATCTCTTGAAATCTTAAATTTCAAGAATGTAATATGCATGACCCATATCCTTTGTTTCAAAGTTGGACGATAACCAATCTTTGATTTCATTTACGTATCATTTTTCATTTTCAGCTTTAAGTATGTCGTGTACATACAATGGCAAAATAACAAATTCATTTTCAGAGCTTTTACTATAAACACAATGATCTTCATCAATCATGTTGAACCCATTTGACATGATTTGTATGATGAAGTTTCAAGTACCATTGTGTTGAAGACTGTTTAAGACTATAGATTGAACTCATCAATCAGCAAAACTTATGTTCGCTGCCTTTTTCGATGAAACCTATAGGTTGTTCCATCCAATTCTCCATTGAGAAAAGCAGTATTCCCATCTATTTGATGAAACTTTAGGTCCAAACTCGCCACTATGGCCAGAATCAATCTTATGGACATAAATCTTACAACAGATGAGAAAGTATACTCATAGTCAATCTCTTCCTATTGTATAAACCCCTTAGCGACTAGCTGAGTCTTATATCTTTCGATACCTCTTTCAACCTTTCGCTTTACTTTGAGAATCCATTTATTCCCAATTTGTGTCCTTCTACTATATCAACCAGTTCTCAAACATGATTTTGATCTCATGGTTGCCATTTTTTTCTTCCGTTGCTTTAATTCATTTTTTCTTAGATGGACATGAAAAAGTCTTTTGAATATTTTTATGCTCTTTCTTATCTTGTGGGATAACTAAAAGGGTTTCGTTCAAGCCTTCGATTTTTTAAATCGTCGGCACAGAATACTTATCCGTTTAGATTGTTACAGTTCTGAATCTTGATAAACATGTCTCATATATTCATCGTGATTCAAAAAACTCCCACTGGAACCATATTCCATACTCCCACTGGAGTCAGGAATACCATATTCTTTCCTTCCACTGGAGTCAAGAATGTTCCCACTCGAATCAGGTCTCCAACATCCGAATTGTTTGAAGGATGAGGGTATCAACCTTCTTCCTCTAAATCCCTCCCACTCGGATGGAGTGATTCTAATGGTTCCTCTTCCTGAGATTAATCGAAAGTGAAATCTTAATTCACTTCGTCCAACTTTAAAAATTCATCCTCTTAAGAATATGACGTCTAGTGATTCAAATTCTGTCATTATACCATTTTCTTACTTATCCATGAAAATGTATCCTTTTAATACTTCAGAATATCTCACATAGATACTCTTTTCACTTTTTGGTCTCAAATTTACCAAATTGAGGTATCATGGGCGCAAGCATTATAACCCAAAAGTTATAAATTGCTTGGGTATTATCAACCAGTCAACAATTAATAAGTTATGAAAGTGACAGATTTAGAGGGCATATAGTTCAAAACATATGTGGCAGTCAATAAAGTATCTCCCTGATAGGAGATAGTCAAATTTGCCTCTGCCATCATAGATCTAACCATATATAAGAGAGTCCTATTTCTCCTTTTCGCAACACCTTTTTGTTGTATTTTTTAGGAATGAACAACTGATATTCAATCCTTTTTCATCACATAAAGTTTTAAATTTATCTATAAGATATCAACGACCTCTGTCAGTTCTTAAAACTTTGATTCTTTTGTCTAATTGATTCTCAATTAAACTCATATAAATCTTGAAGCAACTCAATGCTTCTGACTTGTTAGAAATCAAATAGACATGACCATACCTAGTATAGTCACATTTAAATGTTATGAAATAGTAGGCTTCATGCCTTGCCCTCACATTCATTTGACCACATACGTCATAATGAACTAACTACAATGAAAATTTGGTTCTAGTACCTTTTGCGAATGATTTTCTAACTAGTTTTTCCTTTTAGGCAATTGTAGACACCGGGTCCCGAACCACAGGCATAAAATGAAAACGGTGATTTTTGATCCTTGATTATTCCCTCCAAAAAAATAAAAAAATTAATAATATAAAAAAATATATATATAAATATGTGTGTGTAAAATTAAGTAATTAATTAGTTGATGTTGTCAGTTAATTAAGTGATTAATATTATTGTGTTAATTAAAATGCATGTAAAATTAAAGTGTAATGTTTAATTAATTAGATAAATTATATATATAATATATATATAGATTAATTATATTAATATATAATGTTTAATTATTGTAATGTTTAATTAATTAAATATATTAATGTGTAATGTGTGATTGATATATAATGTTTGATTAATTAATTAATGTATGTGTTATTTGAATTAAGTTAAATTAATTAAAATTAAGAAAAGAAGAAAATGAGGGAATTAATGAGGAAATTACTTGGATGCCCTTAACCCTAATTTGAGGGTGTATAAAAAGAAAAGAATGAGGAAAAATGAAAGGGGGGCTGGGCAGATCAAGAAAGAGAGAGCAAAAGAAAAAGAAAGGAAAAAGAAAAGAAAAAGGAGAGCAAGAAGAGCTGAGCACAGGGCCGGCCAAAGAAAGAAAAGCAGAAAGAAAAGAGAGAGTGAAAGAGTGAGTGAGTGAGTGAAAGAAATAGAAAAGGAAAAGAGGAAATAAAAGAGAAGGGAACAGAGGAGAGAGCCAACGACGCCGGAAAAGGGAAAAGAGAGGGAAAAAGGAGAGGAGGAACCGTCGCCTCCGCCGGCCAAACTCCGCCGCATACGGCGGCACGCGCCCCACCAGAGGAAACAGCACCTCCGGACGAAGCTCACCGTGCCGGTCGTTCCTCCGTCGGTGGCCGGCAATGAGGCGCGTGTAGAGAACGACCCGCGACGCTTCGAAGCATTTTCCGACTCCAGCGAAGTCCCTTCCGGCGCGTGACCCCTTCCGTCGTGCTTCCGGTGGCCTGATCTCCGACCCGGTGGTGGCTGTGTCGGTCACCCCTCTTCCGGCGACACTCCGGCGACGGTAAGCCATATTCCCTCCTTTTATTTATTTCATTTTCTATTTATTATTTTAATTATTATTATTATTATTATTATTATTATTATTATTATATTTATTTAATTTCTGATTTATTAATATTATTATTATTATTATTATTATTATATTTATTTATTTAATTTCTGATTTTTTATTATTATTATTATTATTATTATTATTATAATATATTTATTATATTTATTCATTATTCTGATTTATTATTATTATTATTGTTATTATTTATATTTATTTAATATTATTATTATAATAATAATTATTATTATTATTGATATTATTATTATTATTATTGTCTAATTTGTGTTAATTTTATGTTGATGTTATTATTTAATTGATTTGTGATTATTTAATTTTGTATTTTAATATTATTATTATTATTATTATTATTATTATTATCATTTTTGATTATTGTTATTAATATTGCTATTTGTTTATGCAAGTATTTATGTATTCATTTATTTATTTATTTAGAAATATGTAATTACTATTTTATTGCATTTTATGTATTTGTGGTCTGTAATAATAAAATGGTTTTCGACCGTGCTTAAAAGAACCGCCACACAAATGTTGTCTACTAAAATGAAATGTTTACTAAATAAACTTGGACCAATGTCCTATTTTTACCCAATAAAATCATCACATAAAAATTATTTTGCATAATGAATGCATGCGAGGACCAATGTCCTCATTGTTAATAAATAACCCGTTTTATGCATGTATCGCACATTTACAAACGAGGGTTGTATTCTGCCCTTAGTATTATTGTAAATTTATTTCATGCTTTAATGCTATTTTATTTTATGCTTTTCAATGGATGAATGCGCCTTAATTTAAATTGCATCGTGTGGAGAGAGAGCGAATCAATGATAATTAAAATTTAATCATAAAATAATCGAGGTAGAAATATATGAGAAATCCCGGACCCAGCTCTGGTCTTTGGGCTCAAGAGGTTAGAGGTCATCCTTCAAGATACTTCTTGAGTCACGAGACTTTAGCGCTAATCCTAGGCTCCTTAGGGTGAGGAGTTCACCTTCCATGATCCCTCTGGCTGGACCAAAATGGATACCAAGCGCAGTTTTAGGCTCTCCGAGGCGAGAGAAACTTTCCCAATGTTCTATTGGGTGGCGACTTCATGAAACCTCCTTGTTGCCCAACATAGACGCACTTGCGATTTATTGCAAGCTGTCAACGGACCCACAATTGCCCGATCGCCCTCGAGCGGGCGGTCAGAGGGGTGGCCGTGGGGATCCGGCGCGCGTCACAGTGGCGACTCCACTGGGGACGATATGGTTTGAGATTTCAATTTGAAAATACCTCGTTTAACATTTATGGTTAACATTTAATTCATAAATTCGCTTTCTCTCATTTGCATTACATCTCATTAGAGCTTTAGAATATGCTAGTTTGGTCCCTCTATTAGCCCCGGTGCGTTCCTGAAGCACGACCTCATTTTCACCCAATTTGGGGAAGTGTTATGGATAATCACCAGCCCAAGTCTCGTACTATCGTGGTATATAAAATGGTGACCCGATCGGTCGTTACGCTCGTGATGAGATAGACCCGTCGTGCAGGGACCATGCTTGGGTAGCCCTAAAGTAACACCACCTTTTGACCGAAACTCATGTAATGGCAATAGAAACTTCCACTAGGTGACATGTACCATAATATCATGCTTGCTATTTGGGCCATAATATATTGAATGAAATCAATCAAATTAAATGGTCTTCATCAAAGGCTTTCATGCCCCGGTGGGCTCATCTTGATTTAATCGAATTGTTTAAATATATAATGGCCAAACATCCATGCGCATGTGCTTTAAAATAAGAGTTGTTATGCTGTCGGGTTTTCACCGCGCACTATACACGTCCATTGGGTTTTCTGTTAACCCTTGGATAAAGCCCACCTAGGAAAGAGACCGCACGACCCCGTGTGTGGGAGAAATAAGGTTGGAAAGATCTAACTGCTTGCATGTGTCTGTGAATGCTGCACAACATGCACATACATCACACGTCATTCATGTCAAAAAAAAAAAAACAAAAGAAAAAAAAGAAAAAAAAATCAAAAATAATAATAAAAAAGAGAAAATGCATTTCATATTGTGTATATATCCTTTTGCCTACATATTATTTTTCATGTGCATATACCATCATGTATATAACTTTTTCATGCATTGCATCGCATAATTGCAATTTATTGATTTTTTCACTCCATCTGCATAATTCACGATCATGCATTGTATATTGCCATACACACATCATTCTAACAGTTTAAATTTTCAGCCATCATATATTCATCCAAGTGGATTAGAGATCCCGACGGTCGATTAGTAAGGACAGACTCGCCCTTTGGATTGCTCGAATTAGTGCTTGATTGGGATCCTGAGCCACTCTCAACATCTTGTACCTCATCCACATGATTCACGAGCACCTACTATTCCACAACCACTTGTTGATCCACAACAACCAATAGTCCATGCTGGGGGCAAGCCGAACCACCTGCTGGTGGAGAGGCTCTTTTTATTGGCAATGCTACTGTCAAACTGTCAATGAGCATGGAGTTGCGACACTTATTGAGCCAAGAAGGGCAAGAGTTCATAATCCCGAGGAGGATTTTGTGGAAGAAGATGAGATTGAGGACATAGCAGACCACCAACGCTGGCCAGTTAACGGATCAATGCTAAATTCTGATGGACTGAAATCAAGATCTTATCAACAATAAAGAAATTGCTGACCCAGAGAAGAAGGGAAAATAAAAGTTGATGACAGATGAACAATGTTTTTGTGTATTTGTATATTATTTCTAATGATTTCATTTTTTATGATCATGATACATTCATTCATTTTGACATTAATTCAATTAATACTACTGCATTTAATCTTGGAACTTTGGAAATCCAAAGAAAATCTTGATGGCATCTGATATAACTCCTGAAGAGAGAGAGAGTCAGAGAGAAAATAAAAATAAGAAAGAAAGAAAAAACTAGTTGCAATTAGAAGATTGGATGAAAACTCACTAAGAGCACTAGAACCTTTCTGATTACCCGTCGAAGCGATCTCCGGATAAGACAGAACCTGGAAAATGATTTAGGCAATCTTTCTTGTATAGCTCTCTAAATGACTATTTCCTACCCTTGTTCTGCAATCGCTTGCTAGCCCATTGAGCCTTTATGCAGGTATGCTGAATGCGTACCAATTTTGTTGTTACACACATTAAAACTACCCCATCGCCTAAAATGATTTTGGCTTTCCCTTAAAAGAGTGGCTGCTCTAAAACTGATGGATGTACATTTGAACAATTCTTTGGACTATTAAAAAATTACCTTGATAAGAGCAAGTTCAGACTTTGAAAAGAGGGTTTAGTCATGCATGAAAGGCATGAGCTCAAAAAAAAAAGAGAAGCGAAAGCAAAAAGAAAAAAAAAAGAAAGCGAAAAATCAAAAAAGAAAAAATGAATCAAAAATGAAAGAAAAAGAAGCAAAGAAGAAAAAGAAGAATAAGAAAAAAAGAGCTCAAAATAATGACCAATTGACTAGTTTCAATGATTGCCCTTCTGATCTCAAGGAGCTAAAATGTTACCGAACCCAAATAAAAAAAAATCCTTTGTATATACAACTGAGCCGAGAACGGTTCATCCATCAGTCGAGTGAATATCGTGGCCATTTTTCTCTAGCGACCTGATCTTTCTTTGACAGCCATCTACCCAAGCCTAACATTACAACCAAAGTAAGACCTCTTGATTCTGGGTTCAGTCTTATCCAATTAGCGGAGATGACCTTCTGAGAAGGTTTGGTACGTAAGAAGAGGCCTATGGTGTTTCTTGAGCTTCAAGCGAGAAGCCATGAGTGCATTCATGCATTCGAGTTAAGTCTCGTCTCCGACGTTGCTTCTAGAATTTGCATTCAAAAGATTAAATGAGAGCATAGAGAAAATATTCAATCATGAGAATAAAAAAGAGAGCAGATTGATAACAGGAGTTTGATGCTTTCAAAATCAATCCCGAGATTGGATGAGGTTTTGTATCTTGAGATTAATGCCAAATAATGATCATATATTATGAAATCAAATTGAAATATGTGCATTTATACAATGGTATTAATGTAACAAGAATAGTTCATCTGATGTACAAAAAAAAAACAGAGAAAGAGAAGAAAAAAAAATAAAAAAAAAGAGAAAAAAGGCCGTTAGAGATGAAAACCGTAATTGGCGCTCTAAGCAAAAGTTAGGCCAAAAGACAGGGTGAAAACCTGAAAACAGGCAGTCTGTCTTTAAAAAAAAAAAAAAGAAAAAAAAAAGCCGCTGGATTGGATTGGGTCCATTCCAAGCAAAAATAAGGCAAAGGGTTATGTGAAAATCCGAAAGGACACATTTTTCGCCAAGAAAAACTAGTGTGAAAATCCACAAGGGACGCACTACCTTAAAATAATGACTACAGGTTTCAGAGGAGAACCTCATGATCCCCAAAGAGCATGAAATTCAAAGGCAATTCCAGAAGGCACTGATCTTACTGCAAATTGCGATCGAATCGGCTGTCGCCTCCAAATCCACTTAGATGAATTTTTATACTGCATTACTGCATACACATGCATCTCACGTGCATACTCACAATTTTTTCTGTATATCTGCCTTTCTAAGTCTTGCAGAAAAAGAGACTCGATGCGGACACCGGCAGAAACCGAGTGACGACATCATTCCAAATATCAATCAAGATCAAACCCAAGACCTCTCAGGGGGCAGATCTCAACCAAAGACCTCTCAGGGGGCAGTTCTCATCCCAAGACCTCTCAGGGGGCAGTCATCAACCCAAGACCTCTCAGGGGGCAGATCTCAACCAAAGACCTCTCAGGGGGCACATAATCAAACCCAAGACCTCTCAGGGGGCAGATCTCAACCAAAGAACCCAAGACCTCTCAGGGGGCAGATCTCAACCAAAGACCTCTCAGGGGGCACACAATCAACCCAAGACCTCTCAGGGGGCAGATCTCAACCAAAGACCTCTCAGGGGGCACACAATCAACCAAAGACCTCTCAGGGGGCAGATCTCAACCAAAGACCTCTCAGGGGGCACACAATCAACCAAAGACCTCTCAGGGGGCACACAATCAACCAAAGACCTCTCAGGGGGCGCCAATCAACAGAAGGGTTAGCACGACGTCGGCACACGGCCTCGGCACTACCATTTCAAATAAACAGAAGGGTTAGCACATTGTCGGCACACGACCTCGGCACTACCACTTCAAATCAGCAGAAGGGTTGGCACGACGTCGGCACACGACCTCGGCACTACCACTTCGGAACATCTCAAGCCCTCTGAGGAGGCAAATCCCAAAGCCCTCTGAGGAGGTATCTCTTTATCCGACTCCCAATAAGAAGGCAAGGTCTCCGCCGCAGGTATGGAATCCCCTCTCTTTTTCTCTTTGAATTTTGGCTCACCTAAGTGTCTGTGCACTAAATTCTCCAAAATTGGGGGCAACTGTAGACACCGGGTCCCGAACCCCAGGCATAAAATGAAAACGGTGATTTTTGATCCTTGATTATTCCCTCCAAAAAAATAAAAAAAATTAATAATATAAAAAAAATATATATATAAATATGTGTGTGTAAAATTAAGTAATTAATTAGTTGATGTTGTCAGTTAATTAAGTGGTTAATATTATTGTGTTAATTAAAATGCATGTAAAATTAAAGTGTAATGTTTAATTAATTAGATAAATTATATATATAATATATATATAGATTAATTATATTAATATATAATGTTTAATTATTGTAATGTTTAATTAATTAAATATATTAATGTGTAATGTGTGATTGATATATAATGTTTGATTAATTAATTAATGTATGTGTTATTTGAATTAAGTTAAATTAATTAAAATTAAGAAAAGAAGAAAATGAGGGAATTAATGAGGAAATTACTTGGATGCCCTTAACCCTAATTTGAGGGTGTATAAAAAGAAAAGAATGAGGAAAAATGAAAGGGGGGCTGGGCAGATCAAGAAAGAGAGAGCAAAAGAAAAAGAAAGGAAAAAGAAAAGAAAAAGGAGAGCAAGAAGAGCTGAGCACAGGGCCGGCCAAAGAAAGAAAAGCAGAAAGAAAAGAGAGAGTGAAAGAGTGAGTGAGTGAGTGAAAGAAATAGAAAAGGAAAAGAGGAAATAAAAGAGAAGGGAACAGAGGAGAGAGCCAACGACACCGGAAAAGGGAAAAGAGAAGGAAAAAGGAGAGGAGGAACCGTCGCCTCCGCCGGCCAAACTCCGCCGCATACGGCGGCACGCGCCCCACCAGAGGAAACAGCACCTCCGGACGAAGCTCACCGTGCCGGTCGTTCCTCCGTCGGTGGCCGGCAACGAGGCGCGTGTAGAGAACGACCCGCGACGCTTCGAAGCGTTTTCCGACTCCAGCGAAGTCCCTTCCGGCGCGTGACCCCTTCCGCCGTGCTTCCGGTGGCCTGATCTCCGACCCGGTGGTGGCTGTGTCGGTCACCCCTCTTCCGGCGACACTCCGGCGACGGTAAGCCATATTCCCTCCTTTTATTTATTTCATTTTCTATTTATTATTTTAATTATTATTATTATTATTATTATTATTATTATTATTATTATTATTATTATTATTATTATTATTATTTATTTATTTAATTTCTGATTTATTAATATTATTATTATTATTATTATTATATTTATTTATTTAATTTCTGATTTTTTATTATTATTATTATTATTATTATTATAATATATTTATTATATTTATTCATTATTCTGATTTATTATTATTATTATTGTTATTATTTATATTTATTTAATATTATTATTATAATTATTATTATTATTATTATTGATATTATTATTATTATTATTGTCTAATTTGTGTTAATTTTATGTTGATGTTATTATTTAATTGATTTGTGATTATTTAATTTTGTGTTTTAATATTATTATTATTATTATTATTATCATTTTTGATTATTGTTATTAATATTGCTATTTGTTTATGCAAGTATTTATGTATTCATTTATTTATTTATTTAGAAATATGTAATTACTATTTTATTGCATTTTATGTATTTGTGGTCTGTAATAATAAAATGGTTTTCGACCGTGCTTAAAAGAACCGCCACACAAATGTTGTCTACTAAAATGAAATGTTTACTAAATAAACTTGGACCAATGTCCTATTTTTACCCAATAAAATCATCACATAAAAATTATTTTGCATAATGAATGCATGCGAGAACCAATGTCCTCATTGTTAATAAATAACCCGTTTTATGCATGTATCGCACATTTACAAACGAGGGTTGTATTCTGCCCTTAGTATTATTGTAAATTTATTTCATGCTTTAATGCTATTTTATTTTATGCTTTTCAATGGATGAATGCGCCTTAATTTAAATTGCATCGTGTGGAGAGAGAGCGAATCAATGATAATTAAAATTTAATCATAAAATAATCGAGGTAGAAATAGATGAGAAATCCCGGACCCAGCTCTGGTCTTTGGGCTCAAGAGGTTAGAGGTCATCCTTCAAGATACTTCTTGAGTCACGAGACTTTAGCGCTAATCCTAGGCTCCTTAGGGTGAGGAGTTCACCTTCCATGATCCCTCTGACTGGCCCAAAATGGATACCAAGCGCAGTTTTAGGCTCTCCGAGGCGAGAGAAACTTTCCCAATGTTCTATTGGGTGGCGACTCCATGAAACCTCCTTGTTGCCCAACATAGACGCACTTGCGATTTATTGCAAGCTGTCAACGGACCCACAATTGCCCGATCGCCCTCGAGCGGGCGGTCAGAGGGGCGGCCGCGGGGATCCGGCGCGCGTCACAGCAATGCTCACACGTGGGCAATTCAACCTTATTTAAATCACCTATTAAACCTATTTTGAATAACCAATTCATTCGGTTTTATCCAATATGGTTTAATTTAGCATGCCATAATTTCACATTGTTCTCATAATTATGTGAAAAATAAGAAATTAAAAGAAAAATTAGTTTTACTCAAATAGTTATAGTCCACATCCATAACAATAAAATCATTCAGAATATAACCAGAACCATAATAAAAATCATTTAAGAATAAGTGTACACTGTTATCCTCAAAATAAAAATTGAAAATAAATTTCAATAAGGTAAGAACATAACCTAAATTTCATAACAAAGACATCTCTATCTCTTGTTATATGCTCCATTGGTTCTGAATTTATCACCCACAAATGATGGAATTCAGAACTGTATACATAAATTTCACTCACTCTTGAGTCAGAATATTGTATCTTTTTGGGTATAATGCAGTCTTTTGCATAGTATCCTTTCTATAGGTAATTGAAATATTTCACTCTTGAAATGTTTACCTCCTTTTTGCCTTTGGACCTTTAGTGATTCAGTTTTTCCTTTTGCTTTTCAGGCTCTCGAGCCTTTTTCTTATCCCTATTGTTGAAGCTTCTTTTATTGTTCTAATTAGAACTCATTCTACCAGAACAGAACTGTGTCACATGCACTATGGCATTGACCTTAGTCGCTGCCAAACGGTCCCTTTTAAACTCCAAATGATAAACAACATCTTTTTATGTTGTCCACATGAGTTAGTTGCATCCTTATATACTCCCAACTCTTGGATAAGGAACGGATAACAGTTTGGATCTGCTGCTCTTCAGTCAACTTATGACCAAAGTCATTAAACTCGCTTATTCTTTTCCATCTCTTTTAGATGTTTCTGCATCGAATAATCAGACTTTTCTGATATGTATCAAATTTGATCGTCAATGATCGGAGCTTATTCAGAGTCACATCTCTAAACTTCTCCTGCAAAACGATCCACAGATCAATTGCATTTTGATACTTGCGGAATTGCTTAGTGATATCATCTTCCATCGCACTTAGGAAGATGATATGAGCAGTGAAATTCTTATTTTTCCATGCCACATAGACATTTTGGTCCCGCCTATGCTGGGCTGTAATGCCATCCTCAGGTTCAGCCATAACCGAACTTGAGGGTTCAAGAGCCTCTTGCTCTTCAGCACACACTGGATCTTCGTATTCCAGATTTCATAATTGTTAGCATTTAGCTTCATATCTTTATTAAGCTTGGTAATAATTCAATTAGAAGCAGCATCCATTAGGATCGTCTGATCTCAAATGAA
Organism: Excoecaria cochinchinensis; assembly: GCA_947683425.1. Classification (NCBI taxonomy): domain Eukaryota; kingdom Viridiplantae; phylum Streptophyta; class Magnoliopsida; order Malpighiales; family Euphorbiaceae; genus Excoecaria; species Excoecaria cochinchinensis. The sequence continues at coordinate 9,665,543 of CANTUQ010000054.1, read as the reverse complement.
ACAATATTGCACATTTTTAAGGGAGAAAAGGCAACACATGCAATTTACTATGCATCTGAAATAATAACCTAGTAAAATTTTCTATTAGACTCAAATTCGAAAAGGTTACTAATAGTATCTAATTACCCTCTAAGTCCTAATATCCAACCTTACAGGTTAAAATTTCATGCATAATAAATCTGAATTATTGGATTATTAAGTTCTCGAACTTATGAGGGAATTTTTATTAAGCCTCTACTTAATAAACATGCAATTATTTTACTCATAAAATATTGCAGGGCAATTAATAATGAAAACAAACACATTTATTATAAAGTTAAATGCCATCATTTTAAATAAACACATTTATTTAACCAATAAATAAAATCCAATAATCCCAAAAATAAAACACTCATGTCAAATATCAATAGTAAACATAAATCCTATTTAACAAAACTCAAATTGATACTTATATCAATTATTCTAGAAGTCCAAATTTCATAAAATCTTTTTAGTTATTAGGATTATTTTTTTGACCGACTTCATCAATTAATCAAGCAACTCATAAGTCAATTGATAAAGCCATGGACGATGGACACTACGTCCATTCTTTAGTGTCATTACACTTTCCTTTTGGCAACTCTAACCAAAGTTCCATTTCCATACTCAGACCACCAGTCTAAATACACTCTTACATTTGTTCTCACACAAGTACTTTATGATACACTATTGCATCAATATTATTAGCTCAAATCTTCCTTCGCATTTTGTTGTTACTTATAGATTGCACTCTTGCATTTCTCAAAGTAACCTATGCGCAATTTAAGGAAGAACTAGTGTCCTTATTCAATATTTCTGTAACATAATACAGTATTTTTTTTAATACACTCATGTATAAATACACATGATTGAAATATATTTCAATCAATAAGTAAGGACAGAACCTCAAAAAAAATTTAAAATATTTTTAAAAATTTTCGAAAGCAAAAAGCACATTTTCTACACATTTTTATAATATTTTTGAAATTTTAAAAATAAAATTTAATTTTATGGTCATCAAAAAATTTTGAAAAAATGACCAAAAAATTAGAAATAATTTGAAATTTTTTTTTAACAAAAAATGGAGCTGAAAAAGTGGTCGAAAACAACCACACACGCCAACACGCGCCGGATGGAGGGAGGAGGACGCGCTCACGCGCGACCTCCCACTTGACCAGACACGTGTCACACTCACAACGTGACACATGTCATCCCGCTACTGGTCCAACTGGAGCCAACGTGGCATATTTGGTACACGTCATATGCCACGTGTCGTGACGTTATTAGACCATGTGTCACTAATGACGCGTCATCACTGACACGTGTTAGACCTCTGTCGGACACGTGTCTCCCCCTCATTGGTCTACGTGTCGCCCACGTGGCACACAATAGATGTGTCATCGCCACGTGGCATGACCATTGTCATCCACGTGGCGATCAACCATTAGGCCACGTGTCACTACACATCACACACACGTGGCATAGTCACTGTCGGCCACGTGTCATTATCCCATTAGTCCACGTGTCCACAGTGACTCATCACTGTGTACACGTGGTCGCGCGTGTGTGGCCCACCGCCCACGCGCTTGCGCCAAACGTATGGTGGCGCGTGTAGTACACACCCCACGTTTTCGACCGATTCCGTAGTTCGAGTTCCGACCGGTGATGGGTTTTTAGGGTCTGTGAATTCAATGGTGAGGTCAAAAATTAAAAATCCCAACTTCTAGTTATGCGTTTTGAACACTCATATTCGTCCACTCGAATCGTAGTGTACACATACACAATTTTCGAGCCGCAATATATACGCATATATATTATTCACACAAAAATTAAATTTTTGTTATGTTCAATACATCACAGATCTAATAATTTTATAAATAAAATTTTAAATCTATTTAGCCACATTTCATGACGCAAAAACCACGACTCTGATACCAATGAAAGTGAAAAATTATAACAAATATAATTTAATATGAATGTAACATTAATAAATGGTACCTACTTTTTGTAGTGCAGAAACTCGTTGCGGAAGCATCTACAAGGATTCCGTTTGTTTTTTTATCACTGGCCTGACTTTTATTCACATGCAGGATAACAGCAGCTATTTCGCAATCTAAAAAGCTCCTAAAAGATTAAAACAAAAATAAGCGTGAGTGGAAACGAGCAGTTTTACGGCGTATACGTTTTCTCGTTATAAAATACTGAGATCTCTCATCTATTTATAGAGATCTTAAAATTTAGAAACCTAATTCTAGTTTAATTCAGATTTTTTTTGAGATAAGATTTGATAATTTTAATCAGATTGAATTATTTAATTTTATTTGAATTGAATTTTTATCCAAATTAAAGTTATTAACGTAACCAAACTCTACCATAAAGAATTGAAAGGTTAATTTCATCCACTGTTACTATATTATCCTACTTTTATTGAAAAATCACAAAGTAAAAGGTAGAAGTGTGTGTATACTCGTGGATAAATATAGACGCGTTAGTAAAATTTAAAGTCTTTTCCTTGCAAAAAAAAAAGAATAATCCCTGTTTACTTCTGGTTGGGTTCAGGTATTTGTGTGCTTGAATTAAAATAAGTTAAACAACACAAAGTTCAACTTCGGCGGCTGCACATATTCAAACGAGAAAAATGCTGCATTTTGCTAGGGTCTTTTTATATAGGGCCCCTATGTTTATGAACATTACATATATAGGCTGGAACGATGAATAAATAGGGAAGTTAAAATTTATTTATGGATGAGATTTGAAAATTAGTAAGCAAATTTTTTTAAAAAAAAGAAATGAACAGATTAAATTTGTAAATTTTACTTTAATGTTGAAAGAAAAAAAAAATTGTGGATGAACAATAAGTAGTATTTTTTATGACATTGAACTCAAATTGTTAATTGACATTTAAGTTTGAAGATGAACATGCATGAGGTAGCACAGTTCAATGAATGTCAGCGAAATGTCTTCAATATTTTACTTCCAACTATATCATTTTGCTCGTATATTTAATGACAAACATACAAGCAAAGGAATAACCCACTTTGGCAAAATGTTATGGAATTTTTAAAATTACTTTAATATATTGTTATATGTGCAGGTTTATATGCAGGATTTCTTTTGCTAGGAAAGGTGAATCTAATCCCTAAAATTAAGGTATTTACACCGGTTGAATGGAGCATAAATAATCCATCATTTCTTTATGCACTACAACTAAATGGTTAATTAATTTAGCTAATATTTACTACTCGTTTCTTTCCTTTTTATCTTTATGTATATGTTATTTTTCGACTTTCAATATAATTTTATTTTATTTTTTTAATTTAATTTTTTTTTCAATACAAGTTGACCAATTAGATTTAAATTTATATATTAAATCACTCAATTTTATTTTAAATTTAAACCTAATTAATACTTTTTAATTCTAGTGAAAACAATAAAAATAACAAATAATAAGGAACGGAAAGAGTAATTCATTATGTACAAATAAATGGTTGGTAAAATTTTCTATTTCATTATTTTGAGTATTGGGAAACTCAATTTCATGAATTTTGACTCAATCCAGATAATTTGACATTTCATATATTTTAATTTACTAAAAGGAATTGCAGATCATTTAATGGAATTTAATTCAATAGAAAGAATTCAAGATTCCATGAAATTTAACTCAAATGAGATATTTGCAGTTACACTACCGTTGATCCATTATAAAAGAAATACTTTTGCCAAAAAAAAAATATCAATAAACAAGTTAATCAAGCTTTTATTTATTTAGAATTGAAATTAAGTGATTTTAGAAAAGGAAAAACACGTGATTAAATTTATATTACACTAGCAATAATAAGGTGAACCTTTGACCTATTCCAAGTCTTTCGTCTTTAAAATTTGTGAGGTCCACACAGCAAATGTAGTTGGTGAGAATTGAGTAATTTAAAGCTATTTTAACAGAAGGAAACAGTCAAGTTCAGTATGGTAACCAGCAAAAGGTTTAACTTGAATGGTAATTAAGCACATGGGAGTGTTTAGAATTCTAACATAAATATACGAGTATAGACTTCATTGAATCTTTAGAGCAACGTGTATAGTTTGGGCTTTCAGATGGATACATTTCAACATACAGCAAATTGATGGACAAATTAATTAATATAACATTCCTACATCAATCCATGTTACTTTTACAATCCATTTTTCTTTCTAACTCATGATAATCACAGCAAGACAATATTAATTTAGAAACTAGAAACAAATTTCTATTGATTTATTTTACATATATATATAAGTCATTATGCAAAAGTTTATACAAAATTAAGTGACAATTTATCAAAAATAAGGTATATTTAAACATTTAATTCCAATTAAGTCACTTTTTTATGGGGGCAAATTAGTAAAATTTTAGTGTAATTAATGAATTTTTTAATTAGACAAAATTGACACTTGTTAATTTGTGAATGAAACTATTTTAAAAAGCTCATTCCAAACATATATCTTCATTACGTAAAATTGCAATTCCCTCCACGTAATGGGATAATAAAACTAATCACCATTCCTTACAAAAAGCATAGCAAACTTGCATGAACTAATGCACGAAATTTAACAAAAAAAAAAAGGAAAAGTAATAATGGGAATAGATAAGAGAAGGGCGGTTCACATGGTTGCACCAAGTTCGACTGAAGCATACACAAAGGTAGAAAAGATCATCTACCATCACCAACGGATAGACTCAGGTGATCCTTGATGCTATCATACCCACAACTTGATGAAGTGTGAGCCTTTCCATAACCAAGAGCATTGCTGTAATATTGTTCCTTCAGCAAGTGCTCTGTATCCTCTGAATATTCTTGAACCCATGGATGCATCTCCTTTTGTAGACCAAGCAATTCCATTTCTACTTCTTTCATAGAAGGCCTGCCCTCCCCTGTTAAACTCAAACACCTCCTTGCTAGCTTAGCCACTTCCATGATCTGCTCCTTGTTCTCATCATTTACAATATTCTTATCAACAATCTCAAACAAGTGGCCTTCCTTCAGTGAAGACAGAAAAAGCACCGCTAGATTTCTTTCCTCCTCAGGCCGAGAAAATGAAAGCGGGATTTGACAAGTTAGCATCTCAACAAGAACAACTCCGAAACTGTAGACATCGCTCTTCTCAGTGAGCTGACTTGTGTGCATGTATTCTGGGTCTAAATATCCCAAAGTTCCTTGCACAATTGTAGTCAAATGCATTTCTTCTACAGGAACCAATCTTGACGCCCCAAAATCAGACACTTTTGCTGTGTAATTAGCGTCTAAAAGAACATTGGCGGTCTTTACATCTCTATGAATGATGGGCATTTCGGCTCCAGAATGCAAATAGGATAAAGCTCCTGCTGTTTCTGCTGCTATTCTCAGGCGGATAGGCCAAGTCAAATTTGATGCAATGCTTTGATCGTGAATGTGGTTGCAGAGGGTACCATTGTCGATGAACTCATAAACGAGTAAAGGAACTTCTGTCTCTAAACAACAACCCAAGAGCTTGACCACATTTCTATGACTGATTTGGGATAAGACAATTACTTCATTAATAAATTGCTCATTTTGGGTTGCATCTACTTTTACGGACTTCTTGATAGCCACCACTCTCTTGTCTGATAAAATTCCTTTAAAAACAGTGCCGAAGCCTCCTCTGCCAATGATTTTACTGCTGTGGAAGTTATCGGTGGCCTTCTTCAGTTCCTCTGCAGTGAATATTTTTGCTGTATCAGAGGCTCCTTCATGTTTGGAACTGGAGAGTTTCTGGCGCAAGATAATTCCACCATTTTGCAGGAAAAACTTTTCTTTAAGCTTTAGGAGCTTTCTCTGCTTTATAATAATGTAAAGCCAGGAGCTAGTACCAAGCAAAAACACAAGGCCTCCGCCAACACCTATGATTAAAGCAATTTAGATTATTATAGTCAGATAAAGAGCTGGTTAATTAAAATATTGAAATGAGAAAAGAAATAATTACCAATCACGATCTTGAGAAGAAAGCTTTTCTTTACACAACCTAATTCTGCTCCATATTTTCTTCCATCACCAATATAACCCGGAGGACAAGCGCAAGTATAACTTCCATTCAAGTTAAGGCATACATGAGTGCAGTTATGATTATTAGTTTCACATTCGTTGATGTCTGCATATATCAGCGTTTTGATATTAATAAATAAAGCAATTAGAATATGGATAAACTAGATGATGTATGAAGTACGAAGTAATTTACCTTCACAACCAATGTATGGATTCCCGGAATAGCCATGTTCACATTTGCAAAGATAACGTGACTGGTCGCGTGTTGGATAATAACTGAAGGCATGATCTCCACACGCATTGCTTAATTTGATTCGTCTTTCTTCATTTGTGGTATTGTCAATACCCCAATCAAGGACTAATGGTAATTTTGTAGGCACTTCTTTGAGATATTCACGGGAAAAATTGAACTTGTTTTCCTGCACGAGGAATGCAAATGTACAGCGGCTGTGATTCCACACTTGTGTATGGTTTCTGAAGCTATATGCAGTGACATTTGCTTCGTATAGCCCATCAGCAATTTCGATTTGGCAACATCCACTGCCAGAGCAAGATGTGGTATCCACAAATTCGCTATCGGAACAAGTAGACATACAGCCCGCAGAGTATAATTTCTCATCTCGAAAACCTCGTAGATATGCATAACTATCACAACCAACCACAGTAAACTTGTTCCGTGATTTGGAAATCTTAAATTTGGACAGAGTTATCCAAGATGGATTAGCATACTGATCATTGGTCTCCACGTCAGGATTACCCGACTGTTCGTAGCAACTCCCAGCTACTGATCGCATGATTTCTAGTTCGCCATTCAAGCTGATGTTCGTGACCTTGATAGTTGATGTCGTTAAAAATGCTTGCTGTTGATTTGAACTATTATCGCAGGTGATGAGAAACTCGCTGCTCAAGTTACAGCCTTGTACCCCAAATGGAAATGGGATGGTTAGATCGCCACATTGAGTAGAGGGGCAGTGTATAGAATTGGCTTCATAACCTGCTATTTGGTTTATAATCCTAAAAGATAGTATCCCAACTAAACAATGCACAAAGACCTTCGACATATGGAGACTTGTGGTTTTCTGATCAATGATCAAGCACTGACTATTTTATAGTCATTTTTCAGAAAATATCATTTAATAATTAATACTCCAAGTCAAGTCAATGTTGAGATTCCAGGAACATGAAAAATTTACGGACCTGGACATTAATTTCACTCTTAATTATCACTACGGAAAGATGAATTTGTGGAGGAAGATTGGTCTTGTGAGGAATATTTGCATACCCATCTGTTAGAATTTTCAATATTGAAGAAATCCAAGTTCATACAAGATATTCAGACATCAAAACCAACAAAAAGTAACAAATGTACAATCATTAACGTACAATTTAGTCTTTTATATTTTTTTGTTTATTATGAGCTCGAATGGCACATAATTACAGTTAAATATTAGTTATTCTAATTTTTAAAAATAATATAAATTTATTTTTATTATTTATAAAATTAATAAATATAAATATTAAATAAATAATTATTAAAATTTAAGTACGTAAAGTATCATCATGCTAGCTCCTTATTGTTACTCGTTTTCTTTTTATTTGTTTTAACAAAAGAGGATATTGAAGTTAAAAAAAATGTCAGAGTCTGAAAAGGAAAAATAAGGGCAAGAACCCAAAAAAGAAAATCGACTAAAAAATGAAAAATGCAAAACTCAGTTCAACATCAAATATTAGAACAACTGCCATGTCCCATGTGGTCTGATTATTGCTAAGGACAATGACATGGCGCACATCACCACCCCTTCCACGCGTGTCCACCGTGTCTCCCTCACGCGTCAATGGCTCTCATGTCTCCAATTTTTTTTTAGCTTATTTTTATTTATTTATTCTAAATGCCCCTCAAAAAATAATAATAATAATAATAAGCATTTGTATATATATATCTTTGTCCAATTTGAATAAATCTAGTTTCTGTTTTACAAATCTATTCTATATAATTAAAGCTCTATTTGGATGGGGGTAGGGAGGGGTAATTAATAGAAGGGTAGAGAAGGGTAGAGACAAGAAAGGAAGGAGAAAAAATGGGAAGTGTATGTGACTAACTTTGCATTGTTTGGAAAAAAATAAAAATGAAAGAGTAATTAAAGGAAGAATAAATATATAAAATGACAAAAATGTCATTATAGTAATATTAATTTTATAATTGTAATATGTTAAAAAAATTATACACAAATTTATAATTATATATTTTAAATAATTTATTTATTTATTGGGGTTATCATAATTTATTTATTTATATAATTAATATTATATTTTTTTATAAATATTAAAAAAAATGTCTTAATATTATAAAAATAAAAAAAAAAAACAAAACAAAACCAACTCAATATATGACAAAAATATGGCCATGCCATGCCATTTTGTCTTGAGTGAGCTCCTCCATGACTATCATTGAATACATGCAGGTTTAAAGCAAAACGAATCACCAATTTAATTGCTAAAAAAGTCATTGAAATTTAGCCTTAATACTTTCAATAATATAGAGACAATTCAAGGTCCAACAAACACTAAGCCGTATAAACAGGAGAAAATCACTAAAAGATGAATATTTTGAAGTATACTTTAACCCAATAGCGGGTTAAAGTATAAATACAAAAACATGGCCATGCCATGCCATTTTGTCTTGAGTGAGCAGCTCCATGACTATCATTGAATACATGCAGGCCTAAAACAAAACGAATCAGCAATTTAATTGCTAAAAAAGTCATTGAAATTTAACCTTAATACTTTCAATAATATAGAGACAATTTAAGGTCTAACAAACACTAAATTGTATAAACAGAAGAAAATCACTAAAAGAGGAATATTTTGAATTATACTTTAATCCAATAGCGGGTTAAAGTATAAACACAAAAACATGGCCATGCCATGCCATTTTGTCTTGAGTGAGGAGCTCCATGACTATCATTGAATACATGCAGGCCTAAAGTAAAACGAATCACCAATTTAATTGCTAAAAAAGTCATTGAAATTTAGCCTTAATACTTTCAATAATATAGAGACAATTCAAGATCCAACAAACACTAAACTGTATAAACAGAAAAAAAATACTAAAAGAGGAATACTTTGAAGTATACTTTAACCCGGTAGCGGGTTAAAGTATAAATACAAAAACATGGCCATGCCATGCCATTTTGTCTTGAGTAAGTAGCTCCATGACTATCATTGAATACATGCAGGCCTAAAGCAAAACGAATCACCAATTTAATTGCTAAAAAAAGTCATTGAAATTTAACCTTAATACTTTCAATAATATAGAGACAATTCAAGGTCCAACAAACACTAAACTGTATTTTGAAGTATACTTTAACCCGGTAGCGAGCTAAAGTATAAATATTATACACAAAGCAGTTTTTTTTTAACTTAACCCACCATTTTGAAGTCACAATATTTTGAAGTATATGTTAACCCTGTAGCGGGCTTGACTACACTGATAGTTTTTCACCCGTTGCCAAGGTGGTCACTGTTAGAGTTTTTTTAGCAATGACAGCAGCTAAAAGTTGGGCAACACATCAGCTAGACATAAATAATGCTTTTTTGCATGATCATATTGATGAGGAGGTGTATATATCTCCACCAAAAAATAAATAAATTAGTGGTGGTTTATATACAAAGCAGTTTTATATTCACACATGAACCCGATAGCGGGTTAATGTATAAATATTATACACAAAGCAATTGTTTAATATAAATTATTTAGGCATATCTTTGTGGGAACGAGTAATTATAAATGAATAAGAAATAATAACGATAAATAATGAAGCAAAAGGCCCAAATTTACTGGCTATAAGCTATTTAATAGATAGGCAGATATTGCCATACAAAATAAATAGGCAGACACTGCCATACAAAATAAATATATTAGTTCAAACTTCATTAGATGTTAATAAATAACTACATAAATTAGGTTCTAATACATGATACTAAATTAGATACTTAGTGCATTAGCTCCTCCCATCATTTGAAATAACAAGTCCCTGCGATGTGCCATTGGACATCCAAGAAGAGCCCTCAACATATCAGGCTTCTGAACAAGATACAGATAACATGCAATGACGCGCGCCGAACCCAGCAAGGGCCCTCTTTGAACCCGCTTTTAAGATTCGAGGGATAGGTTCGCGTCTTTTTTATCTTAGGCATTATGAGACATTTTAGGCACCTCCTTTCACAATAGAACATTGAAAAGGACCGTTTATCTTCATAATACCTTTAGGCACTTTTTGAGGTATTTTGGAGTCGCCACCCAATTTACAAGAAATTGGGAAAGTTTAACCTCTTATCGGTCTAAACCAGAGATAGTGTTCGAAACTTCACACTTAATTGTGCCTTGGTTAATTATAAATGAATTTTTAAATTATAAAATTTTACTTCTCATCTCACGCGATTAATGCAGTTTATTAAAGCGCATATCAATCACATATAAAACGGTAAATAAAAATAAAAATAAAGATAAAAATAAATTACAATAAAACTAGGGGCAAAATACAACCCCCATTATAAATAAGACATAAATCATACATAAAACGGCGTATTCATTAAGGATGAGGACATTGTTTCTCTCATGCATTATTAAAGAAAACCATTTTGAGGTGGCAATTTGTTTTGGATGGAAAAACTTAGGACATTGGTCCCATTTTATTAGAAAACCCGATTTTATTTGTATAAATATTTTTGTGTGATTTTTTATTTAAGCGTGCATGAAAGAAATGATTTTATTAATTATTACATGCCAAATAACTCAATAAAACAAATAAAGGAAAAATAACAAATACAATGAAAAATAACAACTCCTCGGATCTCCTCCTTCATTCACACGAGTGCTCAAACAAGGGAACGCAAGGATTTGACACCAATAACAAATACAAATAAACTTAATGTTAGTAATCAAGACAAGAAAATCAATTAAACATTTATAATGATAAATAAATTAAACAAAATATGCATATTAGGTAATAAATAAATTAAATGGCATATTAAAATAAATTAACACATTGTGAGATCAATATATAAAACATAAAGCAATAATAATAACAATAATAATAATAATAATAATAATAATAATGATGATGATGATGATGATGATGATGATAATAACAATAATAATATATAATAATAATGAAAATAACGATGAATAATAATAATAATAATAATAATAATAATAATAATAATAATGATAATAATAATAGTAATAAATAGAATTAACAATCAAATAAACAAAGGGAGAACAAATAACAACATTAAAAATTAGATCTACACTTAAAAGAACAATATCAAGAGCAAATCTACATCTAAGATGGCATAAACTGAATAAATCGACAATAAATATGTAGATCTACCCCCTAATCGTGCCGTCATCGTGCTAACCCTTCTGTTGAGTGGTGGTGCCCCCGGAGAGGTCTTTGATTGATTTGCCCCCTGAGAGGTTTTCGGTTAGTCGCCCCCTAAGAGGTCTTTGGTTGATCTGCCCCCTAAGAGGTCTTTGGTTGGTCGCCCCCTGAGAGGTCTTTGGTTGATTGGCCCCTGAGAGGTCTTTGGTTGATCGCCCCTTGAGAGGTCTTTGATTGGTCGCTCCCTGAGAGGTCTTTAGTTGATCGCCCCCTGAGAGGTCTTTGGATGGAATCTGCCCCAGAAGAGATCTTGGGATGGTTGCCCCCTGAGAGGTATTGGGTTGGTTGCCCCCTGAGAGGTCTTGGATTAATTTCCCCCTAAGAGGTCTTTGGTTGGTTGCCCCCTGAGAGGTCTTTGGATAGAATATGCCCCCGGAGAGGTCTTTGGGTGGTTGCCCCCTAAGAGGTCTTTGGATGGTTGCCCCCTGAGAGGTCTTGGGTTGGTTGCCCCCTGAGAGGTCTTTGGATGGAGTCTGCCCCCAGAGAGGTCTTTGGGTGGTTGCCCCCTGAGAGGTTTTTAGTTGATCTCCCCCTGAGAGATCTTTGATTGGTCACCCCCTGAGAGGTTTTTGGATGGAATCTGCCCCCGGAGAGGTCTTGGGATGGTCACCCCCTAAGAGGTCTTGGGTTGGTTTTGGGTGGCTTAATTTCTGAGGTAACCGCTAGTGGTTGGGATGGAGTTATATGGCATAGGATAAAACTATGGCTTAGGACAGGACTATGATTTTTTCCCTTTTTTTTTATTTTTTTTAGGGGTAATGAGCTGTCCTCCTGAGTCTGGTTATACGGGTGCTTTTGGTCTCATATGATTAAAGGTTGGCCTTGATTGGTTTTGAGGTACACATCTTAAATGGTTGGGAGGAAAGGGATTCTAAGGCTTGGTTATATTTCTTGTGAAGGTCTAGGGTTTCATTCGCCTATATCCTGATGTAGCACGCGGAGTTTGACTTGCTCGACTGCACTATATGCATCTTGAATATCGAGGGGGAAAAGGAATAGCCTTTGAAACTTCTCTTGTCATTATGTCTATATATTGAAGCAGCGTTGATCTAACAATGTCCTTATCAATTATCAGCATGTCATTCTATGTCCAGGCGAAGGCTCTTTCAATTTTTTTTTTCTTTTTTTATTTTTCATTTTTTCTCTTATCTCTCAAAAATTTCCTCTCTTCAGGAGTTATATCAGTTGCTATCAAGATTTTGTTTGAATTTTTCAAAGTTCTGAGATTAGATGCAATCGTATTAATTGAATTAATGTCAAAATGAATGCATCATGATCATGTGAAATGAAATTATCAGAAATACCATACAAATAAGCAAAATTGTTCGTCATATTAAAACAAAATGCCATAAGGAGTTCTTGGATCAAAAAGAAACAAAGCATCTAAAAAAAATAATTTTCTTCTTGACTCTGACGAGTGACAGCGACGTGTTCATATCCATGTAGCTCCTGCAAAATGTGCCACGCAGGTGGACCAGAGCCGATCACATATCTGGTGGAGGGACTGCATTATAGCTTGCCTTTTTCTTCTTCTCTCTCTTCTCAGGATCGCTGATCTCTTTGGAGTTAATAAGATCCTGGATCTTGCCCCTCAAAATTCAATAATAATTTGTCAGGTGTGCCCAGTGTGTTGATGGTAGGCGCAGTACCGATCATCGCTATGCCCCGGCTGTCCCTGATTCATGGCTGGTCTGGACGGCACTGGTTGCAGCTTGCTTTCTTTCATCAACCTCTCCAGTACCCAGGATAGAGGACGACCTAAATTGGAGTAGTACCTCTGGCCTTGCCCAACTTCAGTAGCTGAAACTTCTGTTGTCTTGCCACTTCTGCCATTACTGCTCCCGACGCCACTTGATCTGTACCCTAATTGGTTCCCAAAGTTCTTTCCAGCAAAGTTATTTTGGCTTGCTTTTTTCTCCAGGTAAGCTGCCTCAGCCTCTACAGCAATGTCCTTAAGCGATTCCCAGTCTTTGAGCCCCTTAAAGCTGAGCAAGTCCTTTAGGTAAGGGCACGAGTTCCGGATAAAAAGCCTGATCTGGTCAGTAGTGTCAGGTTTTCGCTTCATCTCCATGACCCTGTTCCTCCATCTGGTGAGGTATTTATGGAATGACTCGTCACTCTTTTAATGTAAAAGCTCGAGGTCATTCAGAATGACCTCCATTCTAGTGCTACAGTCATACTGCTTCATGAATTCATCAGTCAGAAGGTCCCAATCCTCTTTGGATCTCCTATCCAGCCCGTGATACCAGTCTACTGCCGGACCCACTAGACTAAGGCAGAAATATTCCATCTTCTACTTCTTACTCAACCCGGTGCCTTTCATTACCAGGGTATACTGCTTGATGTGTGCAGATGGGTTGGAAGTACCATCGAATTTCGGCAGCTCAGGCATCTTGAACCTTTGGGGCAGTAGCTCTTCATCCCCCAGATCTCTGTCCTCAGGGTTGATCCCCTTTTCAGCTGATAACATGCGGGTGATAGGTTCAATCTGCTGTCTCATCCCCCTTAAAGTCTCATCCTCTAACCTGGGTGCTCTACCCCTAATAGCTTGTTGTACTATTGGCTCTTCATCTTCCTCCTTTATCATAAAATCATCATTAGGATTGGGGATCCTTTCCCCTCTTGGCTCAATGGATTCGGCAGCTCTCTGTTCATTGACAGGTTAATGGGCAGCTGTTCCAATGAGAGGAGCCTCCCCACCAGTAGGCAGTTCGACTTGCCCCCGAGGAGGGACTACCGGCCCATGTGGAGCAACAGGCGGCTGTGGAGTAATAGGTGCTTGTGGAATAGGGGGGTGAGCAATTCTTTCGGCCATTGCGCCCATTATTTCTAACATCTTTCGCTCAAAATCCTCTAGCCTCCGAGCAAGGTCTTGAGTGGTCAAAGTTCCAATCTCTTCTGCCATCGAAGATGATTCACTGGTTGTTGAGAGTGACTTAGAATCCCAATTAAGCACTAATTCTAGCGATCCAAAGGGTGAGTCCATACTCACTAGCTGACGTCAGGACCTCTAATCCACTTGGATGAATCTATGATGACTGAAAGGTTTAAATTGTTAGAATGATGCATGACTGACATGTACAATGCATGATCGTGAGCTATGCAGCATTTATAACCATATGCAAGCAAGTAGATCCTTCCAACCTTTTAACTCCCGCACACAAGGTCAAATAGTCTCTTCCTAGGTGGGCTTGACCCATGGGTCAACGAGGAACCCAATGGGCGTGTATGATGCATGGTGAAAAATCGGCAGCATAACACTCTTAATTTAAAGCACATGCACATGGATTTTGGCCATTATATATTTGGACCTTTCAAACAGACTAAAATGAGCCCACCGGGGCATGAAAGCCTTTCATGAGTGCTCGATTAATATGTTTGAATTGGTTTGATATACAAGGGCCCACATAACAAGCATTGTATTAAGGTACATGTAACTTAGGGAAAGTATCTATTGCCATTACATGAGTTTTGGTCAAAGGTGGTGTTACTTTAAGGTTACCCAAGCATGGTCCCTGCCAACGGGTCTAGTTCATCACGAGCATAACAACCGATCGGGTCTCCATTTTATATACCATGATGGTACGAGGCTTGAGCTGGTGATTATCCTTAACACTTTTCCACATTGAGTGAACGTAAGGTCGTGCTTCGGGAATGCACCGAGGTTAAAAGAGGGACCAAACTAGCATAATTCTAAGGCTCTAGCATGGATGCAATTTAGATGAGAAATGGAATTTTAGTTTTAAAAATCGAATTATATATTTTAAACAAGACATTTTCAAAGCCAAGTCACAACCAGTCCCCAACGGAGTCGACACTGTGACGCGCGCCGAACCCAGCAAGGGCCCTCTTTGAACCCGCTTTTAGAATTCGAGAGATAGATTCGTGTCTTTTTTATCTTAGGAATTATGAGACATTTTAGGCACCTCCTTTCACAATAGAACATTGAAAATGATCGTTTATCTTCACAACACCTTTAGGCACTTTTTGAGGTATTTTGGAGTCGCCACCCAATTTACAAGAAATTAAAAAAGTTTAACCTCTTATCGGTCTAAATCAGAGATGACGTTCAGAACTTCACACTTATTTGTGCTTTGGTTAATTATAAATGGGTTTTTAAATTATAAAATTTTATTCCTCATCTCACGCGATTAATGCAGTTTATTAAAGCGCATATCAATCACTTATAAAACGGTAAATAAAAATAAAAATAAAGATAAAAATAAAGATAAATTATAATAAAACTAGGCGCGGAATACAACCCCCATTGTAAATAAGACATAAATCATACATAAAATGGGGGTATTCGTTAAGGATGAGGACATTGTTCCCCCCATACATTATTAAAGAAAACCATTTTGAGGTGACAATTTGTTTTGGATGGAAAAACTTAGGACATTGGTTCCATTTTATTAGAAAATCCGATTTTATTTGTAGAAATATTTTTGTGTATTTTTTATTTAAGCGTGCATGAAAGAAATGATTTTATTAATTATTACATGCCAAATAACTCAATAAAACAAATAAAGGAAAAATAACAAATACAATGAAAAATAACAACTCCTCGAATCTCCTCCTTCATTCGCACGGGTGCTCAAACAAGGGAATGCAAGGATTTGACACCAATAACAAACACAAATAAACTTAATATTAGTAATCAAGACAAGAAAATCAATTAAACATTTATAACGCTAAATAAATTAAACAAAATAAATTAAATGACATATTAAAATAAATTAACACATTATAAGATCAATATATAAAACATAAAGCAATAATAATAATAATAATAATAATAATAATAATAACAACAACAACAACAATAATATATAATAACAATGAACAATAATGATGAACAATAACAATAACAATAATAATAATAATGATGATGATGATGATGATGATGATGATGATGATGATGATGATGATAGTAATAAATAGAATTAATAGTCAAATAAACAAAGGGAGAACAAATAACAACATTAAAAATTAGATCTATACTTAAAAGAACAATATTAAGAGCAGATCTACATCTAAGATTGCATAAAATGAATAAATGGACAATAAATATGTAGATCTACATGTTTACTAACTTAAATATGGGCAAAAATGATGAAAATAAAAATAAAATCAAGAGATCGAGTCTAGAATGTTTACCCTCAGATTTCGGATTCGATGGAAAAATATGATAGATTTTCCTTATTTTGATTTGCAAAATATGGTTTTAAAACGATAAAATTTGAGATTTTAATTTAAAAGAAGAAATTTACTTGAAAAATAATTGAGGAAAAATTAAATTGATACCTAAGAAAATGAAGAATTGATTTTCATTGGCCTCAAAAAATCCCAGCTTGAAATTAATGTTTTTGGCTTTTAAATCTGATTTTTCGTTGAAGAAAAGAGGTAAAAAAAAAATGAATGTAGAAAATTTTGTGAAGAACCGATGAAGAAATGCAGAGAAAACTAAAAAACCTTCAAAATTGCCTACCCCCAGATTCTGCCTCTTCCCTTTCTTTTATTAGGAAATAAAAATGATTTTTCTTAATTTAGGTGGAAAAAGTCTTCAAAATCCCGGATTTGCTGAAAAAAAGTCAAAAAATTTGAAAAAATTTGATTCTGGGCGAAAAATGGATTTCGAGAAACTTTTTGTAATTTTTGACGACCGACGGTCGTCCGCGCGAGCGACGGGCATCGGCGCGCGCGGATGCGCGAGATTCCACCCGCGGAGGCGCAGAATCATGCTCGCGGGCTTTTAGCGACACACAGCACTGGCGACTCTGCGGGTCGCCCTTTCGCACTCAATGCGCGCCGCCCGAAATTTTCGACTTTTTTTTTTAAAAAAAATTTATTTTTTAAAATATGAATAAAAACACTAAAATTTTTAATATTTTTTTAAAAGCTAATTTTTAAAATATTTTTATTATTTTTTATCTTTTTATTCTAAAATACAAATTTGGTAAGGAAATCATCATTTTTAACTTTTTGCCTATGAAGGTAATTTATCATCATTGGGTAACTCCGATTTAGGCTGATTCAGGACCCGGTGTCTACACATGCAGATCGATTTTGTTCATCAACATTTAACTCAACTAGTAAATTCCACACTTAATTCTCTTGAATTGGAAGTGTTGCAGTTTTGACTAATTCAATTGTTAAACTTGCAATAGCTTGGGCAACATTATCAAGTCCCTCTTTCAAAAGTGCAACTTCCTTTGTATTCTTTGTATTCTTGGGTTTTGAAGATGCTTCAGAATGAGAGTTAGCTTGAGATCTTACACTTTGCTCATGATCAGTATTTGAAAGGTCTTGAGTATTATCATCAACTGCGTTAAAACTTTCCAAATTGATATTATGCTGAGATACCATAAAATCAATACCTTCAATGCTATCGGTTACATCATAAACATGGTTCTCTTCACCAACAGTAGCCCTTCGCCTCCTCATTTCTACTACAGTTTCAGCATGTTGTCCAGTAGCTCTGTCTTTTGCATAAAGCTAACTTAACTTGTCAAATTTTCGTATTTGTTTATTCTACCATTCGGCAGCTACAGGCTTATTCTGTGAATTATTAAGAGACATAAAATAGTTAAATATATAAGTAAGCATATTCTTTAACAAAAATAAGGAAAAAAATTATAATAAAAATGTACCTCAATTATTTGCTGCCAAAGCTCAAGTTCAGCCTTGAACATTTCACTAATAGGATCCCAACCAAAACCACTTAATCCACTTTTGAATAAGTCATAACATGAAGTCCAACTCTTTTTAATGTGTTTCGTGTGATTTTGGATTTTATCCTTATCAATTGGCTTGTCAAGAAATTTTTTCTTCAATTCCTTTACTATGTTGTCATATGCATGTGAAGTAAAGATTCCACTAACTCTATTACGTAAATTATGTTGATGCAAGTATGCATCTACAAGAGCATCATCCATAGCTTTGGTCCAAATCAATATATTACTACCCTTACTTTCTTTTACATTTCCATGGTCCACATTCTTTCTTTTTGGAGCCATCCTTTTGGAGAAGAAGAAGAAAACAACAAACAACATATTAAAATTCATATATTAAAAAAAAAAGCATTGCCACCATAGTAATTAAAATGTAATACCATGAAACATTACATTGGCATATATTTGAAATTAAAGGTTACAAACATGAAAATACACAAGGTAAAAAAAAAAAGGAAACATCACACATTGTAATCAACCCACATAGATTCGGCTATAGAATCCCTAATCAATTCTCCAGCAATTGTATCCTCATTTGCATTATTATGCCTTTCTTATGAAGCACTATTATTTGCAAGTTTATCATCAACCTTAGCAAGTATTTTGTCATCTGGATCTACATCCCTCAAGTAGTTATGCAAAATACAACAAACCAAAATAATTTCTTTTTGAGTTTCAATACCATAATTAGGTTCCGTTGAACTTAAAATGGGAAAAACCTTTTTAAGTACACCAAAAGCACTCTCAATTGCATTCCGTAAAGAAGAATGTTGATGATTAAATAACTCGCAAGCATTTCGTGGTTAATTTCGGGAATACTCTTTCAAGTGATAACGTTCTCCTATATACGGTGTAATAAGACTACTTTTCAACATGAATTCAGCATCAACAAGGTAATATGTTCCTATAAACAAGTATATTAGTTATTAACTTTATATATGCGTGTGTGTGTGCGTATATATATATAGTAAATATTTTTATAAATTAAAGTGATATATGTACCTTCTGGAATTTTAAGAGGATGTTCTCTAGTTAATGAATTTTTCAATATTCTAGAGTCTGACGCTGTCCCTTCCCATCTAGGTAAGACATAGGTGAATTTCAAATCAAATGTACGTGCAGCCAAAATATTTTGTGTTGGGTAATCTTTTCTACCATGATATCTAGGAGATTCGTGTGAAGGAACTTTCACACAAATATGTGTTCCATCAATTGCTCCAATACAATCCTGACATCAAATTTGTTATTAATTATGCTCAATCATATATGTGTATAAGATCTCAAAATTAAAACAAGATGAATTTTTCACCTTAAAAAATGAATAGAAATTATTATTGTTGTATATTTTTGGAGGAACTTGAGACCCATCAGGTTGTACGAGAAATCTATCTTCCAACTCCAATATAACTCGTAATACATTATGTAAATGACAACTAATTGTCTCCCCAAAACGATAAAAGAAAAAAGAAATTTCACGGTTACTAACATTATGTCCTAACAAATAAATCGTTTTTGCCACTTGTTCTTTTACACTTACACGTATTGTAGGTCGAAGACCACCTTCTCTAACTAGAAGATCACATAGTCCTGTAAATGTTGCAGGTCCCATTCTTATCATTTTACGGCCTAGATCATGACTTACAATCTTATTCATTAATTCTGACCTCACAATTTCTCCCTCTAAGGTCAAAATGTGATCAACTTTATTTCTAAGTTTATGTCTTCACAATACAAGCCAATATACAATGATGCAAACAACTTTTACTACTGATAAATGTTGAATGCTTTGCAACTTGCAAAAAATATTTTCTTTATATTTTCTCGACCCATCTAATATTAAATCACCATTTAAAAAAATAGGCAATGCATACACAATAATAAATACATACAAGATCAAGTAAAAACAACTAAATGCATATATAATTAAAGCCAATATTAATATTTCAGGAATAAAAAGCTGATTTATTTAAAAGCTTAAATTTTTACTTACTATCACATTACCAATAGATGAATGAACTAATAATTACCTTAAAAGTTGATTTCTTCTCTCAACTGGAATAGCCAATGAAATCTGTAGAAACACACCTAAATGGAAATAAAAAAAAAATCAACTCTGTCAAGAATTCCCCTCTATATTATTTTGATCAGTTGTGGTTCATGGCCAAAACACAATAAGAAAAATAAAAAAATAGAACTGACCTAAAATAAAAGAGTCGAGTGAGAGAATAGCTTGGGTGTGCTGCTGTAAACGGTAAACAAATGAAAGAAAATAGAAGAATGTAGGTTTGTAGTATTATAAATCAATAAGGTGAGGATAAAATTGGAAGACAAATTTATTTTAATCGGGGTGTAGCTAAAATAAGAATAACCAAGGAAAGAGAGGGGTAAGAGCTACCCTTCCAATCCCTTTTATTTTTCAGCCTATCTCTTCCCAAACAAGGGTAAATATGTATATTCCCTTCCTCTTCCAAACAAAGCTTAAGTGACCATGTCCAAAGGTTTGGATATTCTTAAACATATTGGAGGTTGTGTTGCATTTAATAATAAATTTTTCAATAATTAAAAATAATCCACACTTATTTACAAGTGAAAAAGTGATGGGCTCTAATTCTTTTTTATTAAAAAAATCCTAAAGCATTAGTGACACTTGTCACACTTCACAATTCCATCAAGGAAAATAATTTACTTTTATATATATAATATATTAAACTACTAAAATTAAATATATAAGAAATTTTCTTGTGGGTATAAAGAATTGAAAAGTTAATTTCATCAATTGTTACTAAATTATTTTATTTTTATCGAAAAATTACAAAATAAAATTTATTAACAGAAAAATATCTAAATTTAAAAAAATATTTCAAAAAAGTCATTTTGGCAGAATTTCTAGAGAAATCCTACCATAAATTTTTATAAGCATGCCACATCATTTATTTCATCCAAGTGTTTGACACACAGCGGCTACTATATCAACCTGCAATCCATGTTAGCCTCCACATCACGATTAATAAGAAAATGTCATGTGTAAAATATTTTTAAAATAAAAAAAATATACTCATTGGTCATGATATCGTGGCTAACATGACACCCATTCCATGCAGCAGGCTGATATGGTGGCAAATGAGAATTTTTGGTAAGATTTCTTCTAAAATCCAAGTAAAGTGAATTTTTTAAAACATTTTCTTAAATTCAAGTATTTTTTTATTAAAAAATTTTGTTTTGTAACTTTTCAATTAAAAATATATTGTTCAATAACCATAGCTAAAATTAACATAAAATTGAACACTGCTACTTCAAAATAACTTGAATTACTTTAAAATTAGCTTACATGATATTAAATCAATAATTGCTGCATAAATGTAGACTTTCACTATAAGAAAAAATTGGGTTCCCGACGAAAAATAAGGAAATTCCGTCGGGAAACCAAATTTTCGACGAAAAATATTTCCGTCGGCATATGATGCGTAGGGAAAATTTTCGACGAAATTTTCGTCAGGGCAGTTGCCAACGAAAATTCCATTTTTGTTGGCAAATTCCCGACGAAAATAAAAATTTTGTCGAGGAAGTTGCCGATGGAAATTTTATTTCCGTCAGTAAAATAATGATTTTTTAAATTAATATTTTTTTTATTAATTCTTAAAAACTATAAATTTAACCTGTAATATTAATATCCGAATAATGAAAAAATGAAGATAATATCTAATTTTAATATTCAAAAATAATATAATATAATAATTGTACTTATCATAAAGTTAATAATTATTTAACGATGTAATAATATTACAAAATCCTGACTAACCTGATGGTGGCGGAGGAGGCGGTGGCTGACGTGAACGATCAGACTGCTGCGATGATGACTCGACCATACCCTTCAAATTAGCCATCTTGTTGCGTAGCTGAGATATGAAGTTGAGTGATTGTTCCCACCGAGCTTTGGATTGTTACCACTGAGCTTGTGATTCTTGCAATTCTGATTGCAACACATGTACAGTATTCCGAAGTTCATTTACTTCGACGGAGGCAGAACGTCTATTAGATGCCACTGTACTTGAGCTGAAAAAATGCGAGTAACAGGTTTTGGCAAAAGAACCTAAGCCAAAAACCCGTCCTCGCTGGTCTCTACCACCAACCATGTCATAATAAATCTGATTTTCATCAATATTATCTAAATTCTATGAATGTTGCTGAATTGTCTGTTGCACTTGCTCCTGTCGTAAAACAAATACTTTGTATTAATTAATGATTAATAATAACTAATATTATATGTTAGTAAAATATAATAATTTGTACATACGTGTAAATGCCTGGCTCGTGAATTGACGAATGTTTGACCATCATGATTTTTGGTGTGAGTGTGTACAAAGACCTCACTTGGCATAGGTGGTCGACCCATCGATACTTCCTGCAAACAAATAAAAAATTATAATTGAAATGTAATTTATTGACAATTCCTATAAGATTTTACTAAAATTTCGACAGAGCTTCCCCTAAATTTTAACCAAACGTCCTGTAGACAAAAATAAGAAAAAACTTCTAATTTTTAATTATGTACTGGCATCTAACAACAATAAAAACTCCTAACACAATTTTGTCTTTCCCATCCACCTCGATTGAAATAAAAGTAATCTTAAACAGTAATAACAGTAATGACATTAATGTTTTGTAATACTTACAAGTCTTTCTGCATGCTCGTGATGGGACAATGATCCACCAGTATGCAAGCATGAACTAACTCCCTCAGGTCCTCCCCGTCTATTATTAGTATTCCGCTCTGAAATAGAAAGGGCCTCGAGTGTCATGCAATACTGTTGCCAGTATACCCATATATCTTCAGTTATGTAACAAGGTTATACACCACCAGTGTGTAATAGGCACACTAAGTCTCTGTAACGCGCTCGAGCCCGAGTCTCCCATACTTCATACATAATGTCATCAAACGCCGAGTCCCAGTAAAATTTTTTCTTATGAGAATGAACCATAAAACATATTGTAAGTAAGTGTAAATTACAATTTGTTATATAATTAATATTATCATAATTTATTACCTTGAATTCTTCAAAATAAAAATTCTTTGTTTCTTGTGACACTTTCTTCCAGATATAACCATTGTACTCTATTCTGTTCTTGAACATGGTCGTCATTAAACATGAGCACTTTCCTGAATGATTCAAACTAATATACAACAATTTTTATAAAGTCAGTAAAAGTAATAACTATCGTTTAAATCAATACAAACTGAAATATTAATCACTTCCCCCCAGCCGTAATGGTCACGTAGATTCTTCCATTAACTCCAACTGAGCCAGGCATAGGCTGTTCCGCTGCTTCGATTCCTGATAGCTGAGATGACATAGCTTCAGTGTTGGCCATAAGAGTAGATCTAGTAGAAGGAGTGGTAGACGGGGTAGTAGTGGGGATGGTCAGTGATGCAGCAGTCTCAGTGCTAGTATTGATGGTGGACGATGCGGTTGATCCCTCAGTAATAGTGTTACCCCCATCATGCACCCTGAGCTGTGGATGAATCATATTACTCTTCTTTTTCTTAAACATTTTTCGAACCTAACATTATAAAAATTGATTAGTCAACCAATAAAAAATTATCAACTGTACAGTAAACAAATTAAATAAATTGTACAAGTTAGTGCAATAATAATTGCTCACATGATATAAAATTAGTTAAACAAATTATTCGCTATCATCACTCAGCTGTAAATCGTAATCACAATCATCCTCATTTTCTGATGAACAAGAATCAAATTCAGCCTCGTCATCGAGTCCCTCGCCAACTTCAGATTCCTCATCATCTTCATATGAAATGTCAACATATTTATTACCTGCATAGTTCAACGTTTCATTATCATCATAAGTCAGAGTTTTATTTATTTCATGAACTTTCGGTTAATCCTCTTGAAATGCATCATATGTCATAAATTATTGAGATACATGGACGTATGGATTATTAGTTACACCTACATTATGTGTCATAAATTCCCCCTCTCCTCCAATTTGACCCACATTTACCGACATGTTACCCACATTACCCATCAAGGTGCTTCAAAATGATGGTTCCCTTTGTCGTGTCCAATCAAAATAGTTTGGAATAAATCATTTTCTTAACAAATGAAAATACACTTCATCAACTGGAAGATAACTAAGGTGTTTGCAGTTTTTATATGGACATCTTATTTTTGGCCCGTCCATGTATGCAGGTTGAGAACTTGCATATTCAATAAACAACTGAACCCTTTCCACAAATTTAGGATTAATATAACTATCGGGTGTTTTTCTTCTATACATCCAAGATCTATCTATATTACTCATAATTATTGCGAAGTTGTTATATGAACAAAGTGACTTCGTTGTTAGAATTAAATATATCTAGTTACAAATAAAAAGTAAATATAAAAGTTAATAAAATTAGAAATTAGAAAAACAACTATTATTACAAAATTATTTCAGACAATTGCTGATCATTTTAACGTTAATTATGCTATTTAATATGCTAAATCAAAAGAAAAATGAAAATTTTCATATTATAATCATCTTCATTACAACAACAACCACAATAATAATAATAATAATAATAATAATAATAATAATAATAATAATAATAATAATAAGTTTATTAGATTATTATTTAATAATAATAATAATAATAATAATAATAATATAATTTATGTAAATTATTCATATTATTATTTAATAATAATACTAATAATAATAATAATGAATTTATCATTAACATAATTAAATAATAACAATAATAATAACAATACTAAATTATTCAGATTTTTATTTAATAATAATAATAATAATTAACTTACTTACTTAATTAATTAATTAATTAATTAATTAATTAATTAATATATAAAATAAATAAATAAAATAACAAAATCTGGTTACCTTAAGCCGGCAGAGGGGAAGGACTGGAAGATCGGGGCTGGATCAAGAAGACCCACAGTGCACCACGCTGATAGACAAACGCTGCCCAATAGACAAACGCCGCCTGAGCAGGGAGAGCAGTTGGAATCAAAAACAAAACTATATAAAAGTTAATAAAATGATAAATTCATAACACCACAATTATTACAAAATTATTTGAGGCAATTGGTGGTCATTTTAACTTTAATTATGCTATTTATTATGCTAAATAAAAAAAAACGACGGAAATTTCTAATATAATAATCATTATCATTACAATAATAACAACAACAACAATAATATTAACAGCAATAATATTAACAAACAACTTAATTTCTCAAATATTCAGATTTTATTATTCATTAATAATAATAATACTAATAATATTCTTAAATAAATTATTAAGATTATTATTTTTTAATAATACTAACTATAATAAATTCATCATTTCATTATTTAACAATAATCTAACTAATAATAATAATATAATTTACAAAAATTATTCATATTATTATTTAATAATAATGATAATAATAATTAAAATAATTAAATAATGATAATACTAATAATAAGAACAATAACAATAATAAATTATTCAGATTTTTATTTAATAATAATAACATTTTAAATAATAATAATAATAATAATAATTATTATTATTATTATTATTATTATTATTATTATTATTATTATTATTATTATTATTATACTAAACAAAAAAAATTAATTAATTACAACATAAAAAAAATTAACAAAGAAATAAATACCTAACGCCGGTGGAGGGGAACGGACGGCTGGGAGGTGCCAGAGTAGGGAGAAGCGCCGCCCACCACGCCAGAGCAGGGAGACACGGAGGAAGGACGCGACGTATGGAGGAGGAAAGGGGAAGCGGAAAGGAAGGGGAGAGGGATGGGAGGAAGTCGCCGGCCGAGGGGGAAGGGGGTCGGATCTGCACCGGAGGGAAGGGGGAGGGCCGATCTGCGCCAGGGGAGGCACGCCGGAAGTGCGACGGCGCTGTGTCGCACGACAGAGAAGGGAGAGACGAGAGAGAGGGGAGAGAGAGAGGAGAGAGGGGGAAGGAGAGAGAAAAAACATATTTTAAAGTAAATTTAGCGACGGAATTTGTACTTCCGTCGCTAAAAAAATATATTATTAATTATAAAATATTTTAGCGTCGAAAACATAATTTTGTCGCTAATTAGCGATGGAATTGTCTTTCCATCATTAACATTTAGCGACGGAATGTAAATTCCATCGCAAAATTCCGTCTCTAGCATCAATTAGCGACGCGAAATTTTTCCATTGTTAAAATTGGAGGAAAAATATTTCCACCATTTTTAGCTACGGAATTTATTTACCGTCTCTAAATAGCGACGAAAAATATTCCGTTGTTAAAAATTGATTTTCTTGTAGTGCCCGTGGGTGAAAATGCGCAGATCATAAAGAAAAAAGGCCCAAATCAAAGATTGAGTAAACCTGTAGCTTAGACGAAAAGGAAGAAAAAAACCAAAAACAAATAAGAATGTGGATTAAACAAGTGACAACTACATCAAGGTCGGTTATAGTGGGATTTGATATAAATGTCATTTAAGGAAATTGTTAATCGGAGAGAATCTTATGTCAAATATTTATTTATAGGAATATAATAAGAGTTTATAATTATGGTAAACTAACTCTAACATTTGAAGTAATTTTAAGACAGCTGTGAACACATAATTATCTAACTCTTCTTCAATATGTTAACATTTAGTTTTTTTTTTTTTTTAACTGAGAAATGCTTTTGTGGTTCGGTTTAAAATTAAATAAAAATTCATTTGTAATTTTTTTATATAAGAAAGAAATGTGATGTCTAATTATAATTTTAAATATTACTTTCCATACTTTTGATTATGGAAGTGATCTGACCAATAATGGTGGTTAAGATTCATTGGTGATCTCTAATAAAGGGTTAAAATGTATTGATATGAACGGATGAAGTGTGTATATACTAATGACTTCTGATTGCGCTCAGGTCTTTGACTTGCTTGAATTAAAATAAGTTAAATAACACAAGTTCAACTTCGGCGGCTGCACATATTCAAACGAGAAAAATGAAGAAGAGGGAAAAAAAAGTGTAGCTGCATTGGGCTAGGGTCTTCTTGTACAGGGTACCTATGTTTATGGACATTACATATATAGGCTGGAACGATGAATAAATAGGTAAGTTAAAATTTATTTATGGATGAGATTTGAAAATTGATAAGCAAAATTTTTTAAAAAAAGAAATTAACAGATTAAATTTGTAAATTTTACTTTAATGTTGAAAAGAAAAAAAATTGTGGATGAACAATAAGGGATTATTTTTTATGACAGTTGAACTCAAATTGTTAATTGACATTTAAGTTTGAAGATGAACATGCATGAGGTAGCACAGTTCAATGAATGTCAGCGAAATTTCTTCAATATTTTACTTCCAACTATATCATTTTGCTCATATATTTAATGACAAACATACTGACCAAGGAATATCAAAATGTTATGGAATTTTTAAAATTACTTTAATATATTGTTATATGTGCTGGTTTATATACAGGATTTCTTTTGCTAGGAAAGGTGAATCTAATCCCTAAAATTAAGGTATTTACCCTGTTGAATGGAGCATAAATAATCCGTCATTTCTTTATGCACTACAATTAAATGGTTAATTAATTTAGCTAATATTTACTAGTAATTCGTTATGGAGAATTAAATGGTTTGTAAAATTTTCTATTTCATTATTTTGAGTATTGGGAAACTCAATTTCATGAATTTTGACTGAATCGATATAGTTTGACATTCCATATATTTTAATTTATTAAAGGAATTAAAGATTTAATAGAATTTAATTCAATGGGGAGAGTTCAAAATTCCATGAAATTTAACTCAAATGAGATATTTGCAGTTACACCAATATCGTTGATCAATTCTAAAAAAAAAATATCAGTAAATAAGTTAATCGAGCTTTTATTTATTTAAAATTGAAATTAAGTGATTTAGTATTATAAGACATAAAATTAAAGAATATTATTATATAAATTACTCGTAAGCGAACTTTATTTATATATATATATCACATAACCAGGGGTTTTATTAACAATACAACCAAATGCATCCGAACGGCATACTGCAGATTCATTCCTAGTGAAGAATTTCCTTTATGATAGCAACTAGACATTGGTTGACTGGGAAGAGAGAAGCCAATTGGTGAAGTTAAAGAGGGTGGACTCATCGCTCCTGTAGTTATTTTGTGTGAAATGAAGAAACTGCGACCATGTGAAATCTGGGTATATTCTTCCCCCTTTCTTGCGCAAAAGATCCTCTGGTGGAATCACCACTTTGTCTTCTCTTGGATTCACAAAGAATGCCAATGATTTTCTCTCCTTCAACTTGTTAACAACTGCCCTATGCAGACAACTCTTATATATCCCATTTGATAACGCCTATATATTAAATATAACCAATAAATCAATTGTTAGCAACATAAAGATTCTAATTGAAATTTAATATAAGGCTACCTGAAAGGTGTCACCAATGTTGATGACTAAGGCTCCAGGAAGAGGTTGAACAGAATGCCATTGATTGTCTTGAAAAACCTCAAGACCACCAATTTGATCTTGGTGAAGTACGGTTAGGGAAGTTGGATCACAATGAGGTCCTGTGCCAAGAGTAAGATTTGGTTCTTGACAAGGTGGGTACCAGTTACACCTCATCACCGAGTAGCCATCCTCAAAGAATTTCCTATAATGAAGCCTATCCACTCCCAAGCTGATTCCCAATAGTTCCATTAGAGAAAGAGATAGTTTATACATTGCTTCACAATATTTTTGATACACCATCCTGCAAAAACACACACGTATATTAATATGCATTTCCTGATGCTTACATTTTTCTTAGCATATATGAGAATTTACATACATGTCATTAAACTTATATTGAAATAAAGATATGGTCATAAAAGAAATTTTTATTCCATAAAAATTGCTCAATTTCTTAAATAATTTAATTAAAATAATATTTTACTATAAAATTATAAATTCAGTGTTGGCGTGACATTTTTCATAACATGTCACATGAAATATTCTAAATTGATGTAGATTGCAGCATTAGAATTTTAACTCTGAATTATGATTTTCTTATTAAAATGATTTTAATTGAAGTATTTAAAAAGTTGAAATATTTCTGAAAAAATAAAAAATGTAAGTAAATCAATAATAGAGTAGAAATCTAGTAACGTAGGTGAAAGTATAAGTGCATAATGTAAATTGCCGCATCGGAATTTTAACTCTAAATTATGGTTTTCTTATTAAAATAATTTTAATTAAAGTATTTAAAAAGTTGAAATATTTCTGAGAAAATAAAAAAGGTAAGTAAATTATTAGTAGAGTAGAAATCTAGTTACTTAGGTGAAAGTATAAGTTCATAAAACCTTACCCAGTGTGCTCAAAATTCTTCCCAATTTTAGAAGTGAAGAAATTCAACACCAAAGGGTCTGAACAGTTTTCAGAATAGTAGAAAGATAACATCTCTTTCCAGGGCATACTGGAGGAGAAACGGTCAGAATGGGCACTAGAATAACCACAGAGGCTGCCTGGCATTTTCAAAACCCTAAGTTTCTCAGTACTAGGAAGTTTGAAGAAATTATCCATATGGTCCATTGCCATTTTGACGAGATTGAGATCAACTCCATGATTGATGACTTGAAAGAAGCCATGCTTAACGCAGGCATCCTTAATCAAATTAGCAGCTTTTAGGGTTTCTTCCTCATCCGCTCTAAAGAAACCCTCAAGATCAATAACTGGGGCCATCAGCCCTTTCTTGGCTCTCACTAACTCATCCTCAGCCCAAACAAAGCTTGTAGGAATTTTGGTTTGATTTTTCAAAACAGACCAATCAAGTGGAGAAGACAAGGGAAATTTAGAGGCTACTGAATCCATTGAGACAGACATGCATGCATGAATTACAATAGTTTAGGACCTGACATTTATATAGGCCACCCATTTTATCTTTTTTTTATTCATTTTCTTTAACGCTAAGATTTAATTTATTTTTTTTCTGTTGCATTTCCCATATTTGGTGATAAATACTACAAAAATAGAAGTCGCTGAATTCAATTTCCAAAGTTAGTATTTTCATTTGGGGAAAAAAAATAATCTTTATCCTTAATATTTTCTTTTTGAGGAAAAAAATATAATCTTTATATTTAATATTTTAAAGTTGGAAAGAAGCAATTAGATTATCCTTATATTTAGAAACAATGGAAACCTAATAGGAAAATTATCTGTGCACAAAAATAATGTAAAGTTTGTACAAATTCAGTGTAAGAATGTTTTTCAAAAATATATGGTAAAAAATGCCCCTAAATAAAATTTTGACATTTTCAAAGATTTATTATTTATGTATTTAGACTCTTTTAAAGATAATTATACATTTATCTTTAATGAAATTTTGATCTATTTACCGGTGGGTTATTTGTCTATTAAATCATTTTTAAAGATAACTAGCTTTTTGAGCTCGTGTCTTGAATGATAAATAATTTTTATAAAATCACTTTTAAAATTAAATAAAAATATTGCTACAGCAACAATAATATAAATTTACACTATATTTCTACTTTCTCTACATCAAACTTAGTTGACTTCACGTACTTTTTATAAGTTTATAAAATTTTTGATATTTCGACAAAATATTGTCATAAATAAAACTAAAAAATTTAACAATTGCATCAAGGTTTTAATTATCATAAAATAAAAAGTTGGATTATCTTGCTATAACAATTGAAAAAAAAATAATGTTTGTATTTTATCTTGATAATTAATTTTTTTAATTAAAAAATGATGGTACTGCCGTACTGGTATATATTGCTTTCAAAATTATAATATAAATATTTACAATTGATTAAATAATGGAAAAATATATTCGCATAAAATAAAATAAATAATCCAGCAAATGGTAATAAATTAAAATCGAATTGGTATGCAAAATCTATCTCACTCCTTGAACTATTGCAGAAAGCTTTTTTTTTTTTTAATGCAAGAAAATTTTTCAATTTGTACAATTACTATATCATTTTAGAGTTAAAAACCTATATTATTTTAACAAATGGAAATTAACATCTTTACAAGTGTCAATGCTAAATTCCTCGGAGAATCGAATTATATATCTATGTGCAAACGGTAACGAGTTATACACGATAGAAGGCTTGCATATATTGAATTAGATAACTAAGAAACAATATGATTTTACAATCTAATAATTATTTTGCTACTCTATTGGCAATATGTATATTAAATTTGAAGATGAACACGCTAGAACGATTCAAAAAAGATAAAAAAAAAAAAAAGCTTAATATATTAAAACCCCCCTGTATTTTTATTTAATTTCAAAATTAATACTTAAACTTTAATCGTTTTTAATTCACTACCTGAATTTTGAAAAACCATAATAATTTACTACTTGAAATAGCAATCACAGTTGAAGAGGTTTGCGTGAAACACACGTGCTGCTGATGTGTAAACGGATCAATATATGGTTGACACGTGGCAAAATATTTTAAAATTGATACCTAAACTTTAATCGTTTTTAATTCACTATCCGAACTTTAAAAAATCATAATAATTTATCACCTGAAATAGAATTACAGTTGATGAATTTTGCATGAACCACACATGCTGTTGATCTGTAAAGAGACCAATGCATAGTTGACAAGTGGCAAAATAGAAAAAAAAATAAAAAAAAAATATCATCTTCTTCCTTTCCTTCTTCACGCGTTTACCACCTCCTTTCCTCCATCTTTTTCCTTATCTATTCAAAAAACCCAGGTCCACCTTAGTCTCTTTCTCTCGCCATGTTTTTTCAAACCGAGCTCTAGTCCTTTGTTTTAGATCTCGATTTCTTCTCCTATTCAAAAAATCTAGATCCGCCATCTATGTTTTCAACACCGGGCATTAAAAAGGTCATTTTTTCATGTCTCACCCGATCAATGTCAGCAGTTAGGTGGTAAATTATTAGCAACATCATTGAGTTAGGTGGTAAATTAAAAATTTTAAAAATTCAGGTATCAATTTTGAAATTAAATACAAGTACGGGGAAAATTTAAAGAGGTCATTTTACATGTTTCACGCTTCCTTACTGCGTGCATTTCACTCTCCGATTCATGTCAGCTAGCTAGGTGGTAAATTATTAGCAAAATCATTGAGTTAGGTGGTAAATTATTATATTTTTTAAAGTCTGGGTAATGAATTAAAAACTTAAAAAGCTCATGTATAAATTTTGAAATTAAATACAAGTACAGGAGATTTAATATATTAAGTAAAAAAAAATCTAACAGTTAATACGGATGTTTTGCATGCTTCAGTGTATATATATATATATATATTGGATTTATGATCATACGATTTCCACCGGTGCCCACAGCTAAGCAATGGATGTTATTGTTAATAGGGATAATAGTCAAATTTACTACTTAATTATGTAATGGTACAGATTTATTTTAATTTTTTTTTTATTCAAAAGTGCACATGAGCTGTACAAAATGGCTCACATGTATTATAAACCATTTTTTAACAGTAAATATGAGAAAATATAAATCAGTTTATAAAAATGTGAATCGGTAATTATAAAAAAATGTAAATCAGTTTAAAATTACAAAAGCACATGTGAATCAATTTATTAATTATAAAAATAAATATGAATTAATTTGATAATAAGAAGAATAAATGTAGTTTTTGTCACCAATTCTAAAATTTATGTGCCTTAGTCATACAATTTTTTATTTGTTTTGAAACAGGAAACAAAAAGCTAATAGAAAACTAAACAATAATCGAGCGAGGAAAGGTAGCACCTAAAGCATCATCGAGCAGTAAGCTGCTTGCTCCTTAGAGAAACGAATCATGCCAAAGAAGAGGAATATTCTGATGAAAAACATAATTTGTCATAAAATTCGCAACAGCGTTGGCTTCACAGTACGTACATATGAACAAGCTTGATGTTCCAGTCTCTATCAAGCAAGAAACAATTATGGGCAATAATATCAGCGTGAGCCGAACAACTGATGGTGGAACTATGAAGAGCAATGATCACGCTGCTATGATCAACCTGAAGAACAACTTTTTTTCCAGCCACGTCCCAAGCCGCAGAAAGGACACAATAAACACCCCAAAGTTCTGCTCAATAAGCACTGCAATTGTCCAACTGATGAGAGAAACCTCCCACCCAATTACCAAAGTGTTCTCGAGAAACACCTCCGCAGGAAGCTCTATTCAAACTCCACTTATAAGCACCATGTATTCAAGTCCAGCCAGCCTATTGGAGGAAACTCCCAGCTGAAATTAAGAAAATACCGGACCGGATTAGAGCCTGCAACATTCTTCAAAAGATCGTGCTCTTTTCCCTTTTAGAAAATAAGGGCAAATTTTGCCGAATAAATCATATGGTGGTTAGGATACTCGATGATTTCTAAAACAATAAAATTACTTTTTCTATAATTCCATCTTTAGAAATGAAACGGTAGGATTTGAATTATAATCCATTAATGAAATCGTAACTAAACTTTTAACCCCTTAAAATTACATGTGATTCTTAAAATTACTTAATTATATGACAAATTCTTGTCCTGGTAAATCTTATAGTAATTATTCTAATTAATGACTTTAAATAATATAATAATTAATTTCTCGCAAATTTCAAAAGTAAGAAAGTTAAGACATACAAATAAAAGGTAGATATTTCAGACTTGCAAAAGAATACAATTGAGAAATATATGCATACGTATCCACGTACAAAGGAAATTCTGTTATTTTGTGTAGCCAGTATAGGGAATTGTTGACTTGCCTTTATTTTGATCTTACTTTCAAGTGAATTCTTTTGTATAAATATTCTTTGTTGTCTTTTTTCCTATCTTCAGTTGAATTGTTGGTATATTATCTTGAATTCTAATTATATTAATTGAGAAATTTTAACTAATGCCCATTTAGCATATTTGCCATTAAAAATTTTATTTTTTCACTTTAAGCCAAAACCAATTTGCTTAAAAATTAGTAATTCAATTTAGTACAAAGAATTATTTTGCAACGGTGTTGGAACAAGAGTTGGACACCGAATTAATATGGCAATTATTTTGACTTTTTCGGCAACTTCTTTCTTGTATAAGAAACTGAGTCCTTATTTTATAATCCAAATTTTGACTTCTTGACTTTCTTGGCAAGACAATCAAAACTAGTGCGGTAATTTTGTGATTTTATTTTAGGCTCAAAGTGAACTGTCTAATTCTATAAGATTGTAAGGATTTCTTTGGATGTAATTGGGTTAAGGGTCTTTGAGAGAGATTCTCTTTGTTCTTATATCATTGAGTTAATTAGTGAATTTTGTTTTCTTTTGCTCCTAAAATAGATTTACGCTAAATTACATAAATTTTGTGTGTTTAATTATTTTATTGATCGCATTGGGTTTATCCATATATAAATATTATTGACCATATAATTTCAACAAGTGGTATCAAAGTGGTCTAATATTTTATTTGAGTTATTTTATTTTGTTGGGCAAAGATAAAATGTTTGAAAATTTGACTAGAAAGCAGAAGCAAAATTTGGATGCTATGATGGCCACTTGTCAAATGAGGTTGTGTGAAGGACAAAGGGGAAAGGTTTGAGTCTTTGTATTGTATGTGAAGAAAAACATCACCAATAAATTGGTTATTAGGCATCACACGCATATGCTTAACATGGCAGAAGACACATCCTTAAAATCTCATATTGACAAATGCAATTTTATTTTTATGGATTTAGGACATTAAGATAAAGCTCTTATTTTTGTCTAAGGTCTTTACCTGCTCCATCTTTTAGGAATATTATAGAAACTTTAATTTACAGTAGAAAAATGTTGACTATGGAAGAGGTTAAGGAAAAAGCTGTTTTTGCTAAATATCCTGCTGATAAGTAGTTTCTTATGATAACAATAGTTTAGAACAAGTTTTAGCTGTTACAGAAAAATCTAAAAGTAAATGCAATATTTTGACTTGTAATTACTGCAAGAGAAAAAGACACATTAAAACTAATTGTCTTAAATTGCAAAATAAAAATAGAGAAAAGATTCAAGAAAAGTGATGATTTTGCTGAGATCGGTGTCGTGCAAGATGAGTTGTAGTGATGTCTATGTTGTAACTGAAAAAGGTTCCAAAATTAGGAATTGATGGTTTTTGGATTTTGTTTGTTCATTACGTATTTGTGTTTATAGAAATTGGTTTTTTCTTATGAGCCGGTTAATGATGAGGCTGTTTTGATGGGCGATGATCATCTATGTAAAATTAGTAGCATTGGTACTGTTAAATGAAGATTCATGATGGCATAGTTAGTGATAACCCAGCAAATATCATTTGCTCTAAGTCCCATCCTGTCGGCCCATTTAAACTGGCAAGGCCCAAAGCCCATCAGCTAAAGTTATCAGACACGAGCTCCTAGGCAGCGCACATGCCCGATCAGCTGATGTGACCGCCAGTCCCATCAGCCGCCTGACACAAGGCAGCGCCCATGCCTACCATCTGCTCCCTGTCATGTCGCCGGATACCTACTCTGACAGCCAGTAATCACTCCCTAGGCACTCAAGTGCCCCTCGACTATCTCTTATAAATAGTCCAGCCAACGATGGTACCAGGTATTGAATTCACACCATTATCTCTCTAAAGCACATTCTCTCTCTAAGCTACTAACTTAAGCTTCGGAGTGCTCACGCCTGGTCCGACCGGGCTCTTCTTACTGTAGGGTTATCTCATCCGATCGGAGCGACCTCTCTCCTACAGATAAAGACATTTTTGGATTTATCATTTGGTGCTTTCATTGAGAGATGGCAAACTCAAGATCCAATGAGAATACAACCCCCATGGACCTCGACCATGACGACAACACTCGTGCCATATCAGGCACCTCGAGAAGGAGGGAAGCGCCCGCCAGGCCCCCCATAAGGGCCAATCTCCTTCCCGAATTCGATGATGCCGCGATAAGGCAACCAGAGGACACCCCCATCACTGTGAGAGACATGCGCGCTATTCTCAGTGATTTTACAAAAAGCATTGTCCAAACCCTTAAGAAGGGTAAGATGCCAGTTGCTTCTGAAAGAGCCCAAGAGGATTACCTCATGGGCGAAGACTTCAGGAGAAACAGGAACAAGGGAATCATTATTAATGAATCCCGAGCTCAGGGAACCAGGAAAAGTGCAATCAGAACCCCAGGCAAAAGCGACAAGGGGAAGCAGATAGTGTCCGCAAGTAGGGCCTCTCCCTACAGCAACAGGTCCGCTACTCTGTCTGCGAGGGATGATGTGTCCTACATGTGTACCCCAAGCCGCGGCCAGACTAGAAAGCACAAGGGCGAGTCCACCGCCACGACCCTGAGCAAACAGAACCCGTCGAACAAGCAGGACCAATGGTTTATGCAGAAGCTCAAGCAATTTGGTGTCCTCGCGCCCAAAAGAGGCGCCTTCGAAGGAAATACTTGTGGGAACACTGCCTCCCCCTTCTGCAGAGAGATCACCGATGCTGAGCTCCCCCCCAGGTGGCGAGATGTGGTCATGGAAAGGTACACAGGCAAAACAGATCCTGCCACACACTTGGCAGAATACTTGACCAAGGTACAGGTCTATACTTATGACGAAAGAATAGCCTGTAGGGTTTTTCCCACCACTTTGGGAGGGGATGCATTGACGTGGTTCCATGAGCTGCCCATGGGATCCGTTACGTCATTCAGACAATTAAAGGAGCTGTTCACTATGAGGTTCATTGTGCAAACACGCGCGCCCAAGACGGTGAACGACCTGTGCAATCTTTACCAAAGAACCGATGAAAGTCTTCGAGACTACATCGACAGGTTTCAAGCTACCATGTCTGAAGTAAGAAACGTCAGCGTGGAAATGGCGACTACCGCCTTACAAGGGGGCACCACTGACCGACCACTCTTTGAGTCGCTTACAACAAGACCCCCATCCAGCTTCGCCGAACTAATGGAGAGGGCTAGGCAACACATCCAGCTGGATGATGCCCTCAGGTCCAAAAGCAGAGGAAGGACCAGCATTCTGGACCGCCTACAATATCCGGACAATCGCTCTACTCAAAGAGCCCCCGCTTCCGATTGGACAGCTAAAGGCCAAGATGGAGCTCAAAGCTCCAGAAATTCAGGCCAAGCCAGAGGATCGGGAAGAGACCGGAATCCGCGTCCAGACGACCAGGCAGAGAGGACATACACCACTCTCAATGCTACTCCGACCGCGGTGCTAATGTGGATCAAAGAGAAGCACCGCAGAGTCAACTGGCCCAGAGACCTCTCCGGAAGAAGTCGGGATACAAGGAACCCGAGCAAATTTTGCGAATTTTACAGAGACGTCGGTCATTTAACCGACGAGTGCACTTCGCTAAAAAAAGAAATCGAAAGGCTGATACGCCATGGGGCCCTCAGGAGATTCATAGGCCCGGCCAGAGGAGATGAACCCTGCAGGCAGCCGAAGCCTAGAAGGGACGATCCTGACTCAGACGACGATGAGCGCCGGAACCCCATAAACACCGATCCGGGTAGGCCCTATGCAGGGGTGATAAATGTGATCACCGGAGGGTCGTCCTATGGAGAAGATCTCCCCAAAAAGGGGAAAGGGAAAGGCGTCTACCTCTCCCGCCAGGCAGAGCAGCCAGCCTCAGTCACCATTTCCAGCGAAGATGCGCGAGACGTCCTGTTCCCCCATGAGGACGCTCTCGTCGTAAGAGCTCGGATAAATAACTTCAATGTGAAGAGAATTCTGGTGGACAACGGCAGTGTTGTCAACGTCCTAACTCTCCAGGCATACCGAGCCATGGGACTCCCGATCGGAGAGCTCAAGCCGAATGCCACTCCTCTGATCGGCCTGGGCAACGCCACTATCCCCGTGGCGGGATCTGTAGAGCTTTTTGTCGAGCTCGGTCAAGAGGCGATAGCTCACGCTTGTAAGGTAATTTTCATGGTTGTTGATATGACATTTGCCTACAATGCCATTTTTGGCAGACCATTGCTTTTCCAGACCGGAGCTGTGACCTCCATCCGATACATGGTGATGAAGATTCCGACCACAGGAGGCGTCGCCATCTTGAGAGGTGACCAGAAAGCATCCAGGGAGGCTTATATCACCATGATAAAGCAACAGCGAGAAGCAATGGTCGTAGAGCCAGGCCTCGAGCAGCAAGAGCAGGCGGAAAGGCCCAGGATGGACCCAGCAGAGGCCACAAAGGCCAGGTCGCTAGATAAAGGCAAAAATGTTCAGGTGGGGACAAGCATGGATAGAACAACTGAAGAAGCCATCATGCATGTCTTGACCATCAATCAAGCGACTTTTTCCTGGAAGCCAGAAGATATCCCTGGCGTGGACCCCAAAATAATCACCTACAAATTAAATGTGTGTGACGCGCGCCGAACCCGGACAACCCAGCAAGGGCCCTCGCTTTGAATCCGCTTTAGGATTCGAGGTATGAAGGTTCGCGTCTTTTGATCATGGGCGCCATGAGACATCATCGGTATGTTCCTCCCAATAGAACATTGGG
Source organism: Excoecaria cochinchinensis (assembly GCA_947683425.1). Classification (NCBI taxonomy): domain Eukaryota; kingdom Viridiplantae; phylum Streptophyta; class Magnoliopsida; order Malpighiales; family Euphorbiaceae; genus Excoecaria; species Excoecaria cochinchinensis. Next base: position 9,626,827 of record CANTUQ010000054.1, on the reverse strand, counting down.
GAGAACAACCTAGCCTATTGACGCCTAAAGGCACCTTTGAGGTATTTGGAGTCGCCACCCAATTTGCGTGAAATTGGGAAAAGGTTTCTCACCTCTATTGGTCTAAACCAGAGATATGGTGTCCGGGACTTCCCTCTTATTTATGCTTTGGTTAATTATAAATGGGTTCTTAACTTCTTAAAATTATATCTCTCATCTCACACGATCGATGCATTCAAATTAAATAGTGCATTGCAAGCATTCAAAAAGCGATAAAGGAAAGCAATAAAGAAAGCAGTAAAAGAAAGCGATAAATAAAAGCGATGAACACGCAAGCACGCAATTACAATAGAAATAGGGGCAGAATACAACCCCATTAAAAGGAGATTAAAGATGTAAACGGGACGGAATACAATCCCCAAAAATAAATAAAGTTGCCCCAAAAATAATTACAAGGGCCCGAAATAAATAAACTTGAATTTAAGACACTCACACAAGGTTAAAATAAAATACATACATAAATCGGGGCATTATTTTAGGAACATTGGTTCCTTCGCACTTGTTCGAAATTTAGGAACATTGGTTCCTTCGTATTAAGTCGAAGAGGGTTCGAAGAGCCATTTTTGATTGTTTGAGTTGGAAAACCGGGATGAGTGATCCCATTTTTGTAGAAAAGTTGACTCTTCGTTTTAATTGTGATGTTTTTATTATTGGGCTAAAATAGGGGACATTGGTCCCAATTTTATTAGCAAAAATTGTAATTTAATTATAGAAATATTTTTGTGATTTTTTATCGCACGCGTGCATAAATAAAATAATTATTTACAAATAAACACAACAAAAGGATAGGGAATTAGAGAGATCTCACCGAGCCGATGTGACCCTCCACGTGTCGCGACCCATCCGGGGAGTCGCGGGGACACCCAAATAACTCGATTCAAGTTAAACTCATACAAAAATTAACATAAAAAATATTAGTAAATGTCCCAAGTAAATTAATCAAACAAATGCAAAATATAATAATAACAACAATAAGTGAGATAAATGATAGCACTAACAATAATAATAAAAATAATACGAAATATTAAATAATAATAACAATAATAATAATGCTAACTAATTAATTAGTTAATAATAATAGTAATAATAATACTAAAACAGAATAATACTAGTAAACGAATAAATAGTAATAATAGTAAAATAGAGAATTAAATAATAATAATAATAATAATAGGGTTGACAGGATGTTAATAACAACCAATATAATAATAATAATAATGACGATTATAATAATAATAGTAATAATAATAATGATAACATGATATTAATAACTATAATAGAGATGAACACAAACATAATAATAATAATAATAATAATAATAATAATAATAATAATAATAATAATAAGATATTGAATAATTACAAATAATAATAATAATAATAATAATAATAATAATAATAATAATAATAATAGGATATTGAATAATTACAAATAATAATAATAATAATAAAAGATAATAACACTAATGAAAATGAAGGCCACAGGGACACAATAATTATAATAGGAATGATTAATGCCAACGGGAAAATAAATAAAAAAGGGAAATCAAACTAGAACAAGGGAAAAAGATTGGTAATATCAATCACACCAAAATACTCAAAAATAATAATAACAAATAAATACAAAATAAAATTAAATTAAATGAGAGAGGGTCCAAAGTGTTTACCCTCAGAATTTTTCTAGATCGGAAATAGGATGTCTCAATCCGTTCCCCTTGTCGATTTTTGCGGTGATAGGCGAAAAATAAAAATGTAAAATTTGTATTTTTGAATAAACTAACTCTAGAAAATATTTTTTTGTGGGATGAAAAAAAACAAAGAAAATTGATTTTTCTTACTCAAATCAAAACCTAGATTAAATATTTTTAGAGTAACAAAGATTAAAACTTGAAAAGAAAACTTAAGAATTTTTGAAGAAATTTTTGAAGAAAAAATGTTTCCTGGAGAGAAGAAAGACTAGAGAGAAAAGCCAAGGAATTTTTCTTGAATTAATCTGCTGTCCTCAAAATTGAAGATTGAAATCCATTTTATTTTTCGTCTTGGCTCAAAATAGGAAGAGATAAATGAGTTTTAATTTTTTGTTGATCGAAAATAACACAAAACAGTGAAAAAATTGAGAAAACCAGACTGGAAACGGACTGAAAATTAAAGAAAAAGACGAAAAAAGACGGACCAGAGAGGGGGCCGCGCGGTGGCCAAGTGGCGACCACGCGGCCACCTTAGCAAAAGAAAGGAAGGGTCGCGTGGTGGCCATTTTGGCCACCACGCGACCCTTATCATGGTAAATGGCCAAAATGTGGCCATTTACCACGTTTTTTCATTAATGATTTTAATTTTTTTTTTTTAAACTTCTCAAATACCCTCTATTCTTAAATTAAATTAATTAAATAATTTGATTCCTCCTTTTAACTAAATCAATTACTTAATTTATTTCAATTAAATTAAAGAACTAATTTAATTCCCCTTTTTCAATTAAATTAATTAATTAATTCAATTCAATTCAATTAAATGACGAATTTAATTATTTTTTTTTGTTTTATCAAAATAATACTTTCCAATAATATTATTTTTGAAATTAAAAAATTAATAATAATTTTTTATGATAAAAAACAAACGAGGGTCTCGACAAGGGAAACATCATTTTTGACACCTTTGCCTGTAAGTCGGTATCATTTTCATCATCGGGTAATTCTGATCTTGGACCGCCTCAGGACCCGGTGTCTACAGTTGCCCCCAATTTTGGGAAACTTAGAACCTAGGTGCCTAAGTGAGCCAAAATTCAGAAAAGAGAGGGAGAGATGCGTACCTGAGGCGGTCGCTTTCCCGGACTGGATGGCACTGTTGCAGTTTCCAGTGTGTTGGTTATTGTTGTAGCGGTAATGTCGTGACCGTGCAAACTGTTTTGAAGTGGTAGTACCGTTGTCGTGCAAACCTTCCGTAGAATAGTAGTACCGGCAGCGTGCAAACCTTTTGAAGCAGTAGTACCGAGATCGTGCAAACCCTCCGTGGAGCAGTAGTACCTTCCTCGTGCAAACTGTTTTGAAGTGGTAGTACCGTTGTCGTGCAAACCTTCCGTAGAATAGTAGTACCGGCAGCGTGCAAACCTTTTGAAGCAGTAGTACCGAGATCGTGCAAACCCTCCGCGGAGCAGTAGTACCTTCCTCGTGCAAACTGTTTTGAAGTGGTAGTACCGTTGTCGTGCAAACCTTCCGTAGAATAGTAGTACCGGCAGCGTGCAAACCTTTTGAAGCAGTAGTACCGAGATCGTGCAAACCCTCCGTGGAGCAGTAATACCGTCCTCGTGCAAACTGTTTTTGGAGTGGTAGTGGTGTTGTCTATGAGCCCTTCGGTTGATTGTCTGCCCCTTGAGAGGTCTTCGGTTCACTGCTCCCTGAGAAGTCTTCGGTTGATCGCCCCCTGAGAGGTCTTCGGTTAGCTGCTCCCTGAGAAGTCTTCGGTTGATCGCCCCCTGAGAGGTCTTCGGTTCGCTGCTCCCTGAGAAGTCTTCGGTTGATCGCCCCCTGAGAGGTCTTCGGTTAGCTGCTCCCTGAGAAGTCTTCGGCTGATGCTCCCTGAGAAGTCTTTGGTTGCCGCTCCCTGAGAAGTCTTTCGCTGATGCTCCCTGAGAAGTCTTTAGCTGACGCTCCCTGAGAAGTCTTTGGCTGCTGCTCCCTGAGAAGTCTTTCGCTGATGCTCCCTGAGAAGTCTTTGGCTGACGCTCCCTGAGAAGTCTTTGGCTGACGCTCCCTGAGAAGTCTTTAGCTACTGCTCCCTGAGAAGTCTTTGGCTGATGCTCCCTGAGAAGTCTTTGGCTGCTGCTCCCTGAGAAGTCTTTGGTTGCTGACTTGGATTGAATTGATGTTTTGATCGATGTTGCCGCTTGCCCTTTCGTTGGCGTTGCCATTTGATTCTTTCTTTCTGCAAGACTTAGAAAGCAAAACATGCAGGAAAAGTGGTGAGCATGCACGTGAGATGCATATGTATGCAGGAATGTAGGACAAGAATTCGTCTAAGTGGATTTTGGAGGCGACGGCTGGTTTGGTCGCGATTTATAGTAGGATCGGTGCCCTCTGGAATTGCTTTTGAGTTTCATGCCTCTGGGGGATTATGAGGTTCTCTTCTGATACCTGTAGTCATATTTTTTTTTGAAGGTAGTGCGTCCCTCGTGGATTTTCACACTATCTTTTCTTAGCGGGAGATGCGTCCTTGTCGGATTTTCACATAACCCTGTGCCTCATTTTTTGCCTGGAATGGACCCAACCCGATCCAGCGGCTTTTATTTATTTTATTTTTTTTGTAGGGCAGACTGCCTGTCGCCAGGTTTTCACCCTGCCCTTTGGCCTAACTTTTGCTTAGAGCGCCAGTCACGGTTTTCATCTCTAACGGCCTCTTTTTTTTTTTTTTTTTTGAGAGAGAGAAGTTGGAGTTGTTGCGAAAGGTCTTTCAGGTATGATTGGCATGTGCTTATGTCTCAGATTTTGGTTGGATGAGCTTAGTTTTTTATCAGGAAGGTGTTGTAGGGTTGGCTTCACAGTGGGTAGCAAGGTGAGTTAACTGAAGTGCTTGAGTAGCGAGAATGGTAAGGGGTAGATGGTAGCAATGTGTTGGTTTTATGTCTGACCCAAATGACTTTGAGGGTGCAAGATGAATTGCTCTAGTTACACCAATACATCTTCGCATAAATGCATATATTTCAATCTGATTTCATAACGTATGATCACTATTTGGCATTAACTCGAAAAATATGGGCATCATCTAATCTCGGGATAGATCTTGAGAGCATCAAACTCCTGTTATCAATCAGCCCTCGCGGGTTTTCTTGATTGAATATTTTCTCTCTCTTTTTTTTTTTTTTTTTTTAGCCTTTGCTATGGACCCTCTTTCAGCCCGTCAACGTCAGTTGAATTTCTTTCATCTCTATTGGCCGGAGAGACCGCTGCTTCCGGGAGTGGTTCCTCTTGATATCAAAGTTTTGGTCTTAGCTCTCGCGCAGACTGGTTGAGGTGATGGGTTACTTATTTGGGGCTTGAATATGAAGTTTCACGTTTGGCCTTTATTGCTTTGGTGGTTCAACCCTGGAGTGGCCTTTCAATGGCTGAGACAGGGTGACGGGTTGGGCTTGGATGATCTGGGGTACTTTTATCGGTTTTGGTGGTTTAAGCTTTCGAAATGGTTTTCGACGGCTGGGATTGGGTGGATGGTTTGGGGGGTTAGCCCTTTTGGTCCTCTTCAGTAGCTAAGAAAAATGGCAATATGCCGGCATGTGTAGATCAACGGGATTTGAACAAAGCTTGCCCCCAAATAGCATTCCCTTGCCCCCTGATCAATTCTCTCTTTTCTTTACACCCCAATTTTTTTTTCAACCCAATTTTTTTTTTTTACAACCCAATTTTTTTTTTTTTTTTTTTTTTGACAAGCTTTGCTCAAGTCCTGAAGTTTACACATACGTGCACTTTTCATCTTAACCACTGGGACCATTGTTGTTCAATTTGGTCGGGCATTAAATTTTGGTAAGAAATTTGGCTATGAGTGTCTTGGATGGTTAAGGATCAGTCATAATCGATTTTGAGGGTGCACATTTCAAAAGGGGTTGAGAGGAAAAAAGGTCGTATGGCTTGGTTCTGATGGGTTGTATATTCTTCGTGGTGGTTTTGAGTTTCACTCGCCCAATTTCTGATGAAGATCTTGGAGCTTTACTTTATTTGGCAACATCATATGCATCCCAGATATTGGGGGGTGCAAAAGAATGGTTCTTAAAATTTGGTTCGTTGTCACGTTGGCACGTGAGAGTAGCGTTGATCTCGAGAATAACCTTGTCAATCTCCAGCATGTCATACCAGATCCGGGCAAAGGCTCTTTTTTTTTTTTTTTTTTACATCTCTCAAAATTATCCTCGCTTCAGGAGTTATATCAGATGCTATCAAGACCTTATTTGGACTCCCCAAAGTTTCGAGACTAGATGGAGTCGTATTAAATGGGTCAATGTCAAAATGAATGGATGCATCGTGATCACGAGAAATGAAATCAAAGAAATATCACACAAATAAATAGCAAAGACATTCGATTCATTTAATGAAAACTAGGATTAAGAGAGTTATTATTAAACAGTTGAAAACAAAAAGAATATCTAAATGGATAACACCCTCTTGCTACCAGCAGAGGCACTTTGGTTGATGGCTCATCAGCGTCCACGGGAACTGTCTTCATCCCCCACCTAGGTACTCAATTTGTCTTCCCCTTCTCTTTTCGCTCTTCCGGATCAAACATTAATGCTTGAATACGATCTCTCAGGGGACGACAATAGTCTGTTCTGTGCCCCGTGTACTGGTGATATGCACAATACCAGTCTGTCCTGTGTCTAGACTGTCCTTGGCTTGGGGCAGGCCCAGCTGGCAAGGGTTGCAACTTCCCTTTCTTGATGAGGCGGGTGAAATGCCAAGATAATGGTCTGCCTGAGATAGTGAGGTGTTTTGGAGCCATTCCAATGGCTGAGACTTCTGCTACTCTGTCATTGCCCCCATTATCACTGCTGTTACCATGTTTGCCTACTCCTAGACTTACAGTGTCAACACTAGTACCGTCAAGAGGTGCTTGGGTTGTTGCGGCTGTGCCTGGCTTGAATCGGTTAAGTGTAGCTGCAGTAACTTGGGCTTGAAGAACTAGCGCCACAAAATCCAACCTTTCCTTAATTGTGGCCGACAATCTCTTTTCAAGCTCTTCGAACCTTTCATCAACTTCTTGGGCAATTAAGACACGAGCATCCTCCCCAATAGGTGACTTAACTTGTTTGACAACAGGGGCCATAGGCGGCTGCTTGGCCTTAGGTGCTATTTGAGCAGTGATACTTTCCATCATGGCCAACATTTTCCTTTCGAATTCCCCAAGTCTCTTATCTAGGTCTTGCACTGTTAAAGCACTAGTCCCTTGTGGTAATTCTGCCATTGATAATTGGTCTGTCGACAGTTGGGAACGATTCAAAATCCCAAACAGGCACTAGTTCTAGCAATCCAAAGGGCAGATATGTGCTCACTAGTCGGCCGTCGGAATCTTTAGTCCACTTGGATGAATCTTTGATGGCTGAAAATTCAGATTGTTAGAATGATGCATGAATGACAGTTACAATGCATGATCGTGAGTTATGCAGCATTTCGCAACCACATACAAGCAAGTAGATCCTTCCGACCTTATTTTTTCCACACACGAGGCCAAATAGTCCTTTCCTAGGTGGGCTTAGTCCATGGGTCAACAGGGGACCCGATGAACGCGCATGGTACACGGCGAAAAGACCGGCAGCATAACACTCTTAATCTAATGAAAATACGTATGAGTTTTGGCCATTACGTATTTGGACAATTCAATCAAGTTAAGGTGGGCTCACCGGGGCATGAAAGTCTTTGATAAAAGATCACTTAACTCGCTTGATTTTGTTTAATACGCGACGGCCCATGTCACAAGCATCATATTAAGGAGCATACCACCTAGTGGAAGTTTCTATTTGCCATTATATGGGCTTTGGTCAAGGTGATGAATTTTCAAGGCTACCCAAGCGTGGTTACTGCCAACGGGTCTAGCTCATCACGAGCGTAGCGACCGATCGGGTCCCCATTTGATATACCAAAAGGTACAAGGCTTGGGCTGGTGATTATCCCTAACACTTCCCTACAATGAGTGAAAGTAGGGTCATGCTTTGGGAACGCACCGAGGTAAAAAGGGACCAACTAGCATAAGTCTAAGGCTCTAAAATGTGATGCAAATTTTTGAAAAGAGATAGAATTTTAAGTTTTAAGAACCCAATTATACATTTTAACCAAAGCACTTTCAAAGCGAAGTCTCAAACACTAAGCCCCCAGTGGAGTCGTCACTGTGACGCGCGCCGAACCCGGACAACCCAGCAAGGGCCCTCGCTTTGAATCCGCTTTAGGATTCGAGGTATGAAGGTTCGCGTCTTTTGATCATGGGCGCCATGAGACATCATCGGTATGTTCCTCCCAATAGAACATTGGGGAGAACAACCTAGCCTATTGACGCCTAAAGGCACCTTTGAGGTATTTGGAGTCGCCACCCAATTTGCGTGAAATTGGGAAAAGGTTTCTCACCTCTATTGGTCTAAACCAGAGATATGGTGTCCGGGACTTCCCTCTTATTTATGCTTTGGTTAATTATAAATGGGTTCTTAACTTCTTAAAATTATATCTCTCATCTCACACGATCGATGCATTCAAATTAAATAGCGCATTGCAAGCATTCAAAAAGCGATAAAGGAAAGCAATAAAGAAAGCAGTAAAAGAAAGTTATAAATAAAAGCGATGAACACGCAAGCACGCAATTACAATAGAAATAGGGGCAGAATACAACCCCATTAAAAGGAGATTAAAGATGTAAACGGGACGGAATACAATCCCCAAAAATAAATAAAGTTGCCCCAAAAATAATTACAAGGGCCCGAAATAAATAAACTTGAATTTAAGACACTCACACAAGGTTAAAATAAAATACATACATAAATCGGGGCATTATTTTAGGAACATTGGTTCCTTCGCACTTGTTCGAAATTTAGGAACATTGGTTCCTTCGTATTAAGTCGAAGAGGGTTCGAAGAGCCATTTTTGATTGTTTGAATTGGAAAACCGGGATGAGTGATCCCATTTTTGTAGAAAAGTTGACTCTTCGTTTTAATTGTGATGTTTTTATTATTGGGCTAAAATAGGGGACATTGGTCCCAATTTTATTAGCAAAAATTGTAATTTAATTATAGAAATATTTTTGTGATTTTTTATCGCACGCGTGCATAAATAAAATAATTATTTACAAATAAACACAACAAAAGGATAGGGAATTAGAGAGATCTCACCGAGCCGATGTGACCCTCCACGTGTCGCGACCCATCCGGGGAGTCGCGGGGACACCCAAATAACTCGATTCAAGTTAAACTCATACAAAAATTAACATAAAAAATATTAGTAAATGTCCCAAGTAAATTAATCAAACAAATGCAAAATATAATAATAACAACAATAAGTGAGATAAATGATAGCACTAACAATAATAATAAAAATAATACGAAATATTAAATAATAATAACAATAATAATAATGCTAACTAATTAATTAGTTAATAATAATAGTAATAATAATACTAAAACAGAATAATACTAGTAAACGAATAAATAGTAATAATAGTAAAATAGAGAATTAAATAATAATAATAATAATAATAGGGTTGACAGGATGTTAATAACAACCAATATAATAATAATAATAATGACGATTATAATAATAATAGTAATAATAATAATGATAACATGATATTAATAACTATAATAGAGATGAACACAAACATAATAATAATAATAATAATAATAATAATAATAATAATAATAATAATAATAATAATAAGATATTGAATAATTACAAATAATAATAATAATAATAATAATAATAATAATAATAATAATAATAATAATAATAGGATATTGAATAATTACAAATAATAATAATAATAATAATAATAATAATAAAAGATAATAACACTAATGAAAATGAAGGCCACAGGGACACAATAATTATAATAGGAATGATTAATGCCAACGGGAAAATAAATAAAAAAGGGAAATCAAACTAGAACAAGGGAAAAAGATTGGTAATATCAATCACACCAAAATACTCAAAAATAATAATAACAAATAAATACAAAATAAAATTAAATTAAATGAGAGAGGGTCCAAAGTGTTTACCCTCAGAATTTTTCTAGATCGGAAATAGGATGTCTCAATCCGTTCCCCTTGTCGATTTTTGCGGTGATAGGCGAAAAATAAAAATGTAAAATTTGTATTTTTGAATAAACTAACTCTAGAAAATATTTTTTTGTGGGATGAAAAAAAACAAAGAAAATTGATTTTTCTTACTCAAATCAAAACTTAGATTAAATATTTTTAGAGTAACAAAGATTAAAACTTGAAAAGAAAACTTAAGAATTTTTGAAGAAATTTTTGAAGAAAAAATGTTTCCTGGAGAGAAGAAAGACTAGAGAGAAAAGCCAAGGAATTTTTCTTGAATTAATCTGCTGTCCTCAAAATTGAAGATTGAAATCCATTTTATTTTTCGTCTTGGCTCAAAATAGGAAGAGATAAATGAGTTTTAATTTTTTGTTGATCGAAAATAACACAAAACAGTGAAAAAATTGAGAAAACCAGACTGGAAACGGACTGAAAATTACAGAAAAAGACGAAAAAAGACGGACCAGAGAGGGGGCCGCGCGGTGGCCAAGTGGCGACCACGCGGCCACCTTAGCAAAAGAAAGGAAGGGTCGCGTGGTGGCCATTTTGACACCACGCGACCCTTATCATGGTAAATGGCCAAAATGTGGCCATTTACCACGTTTTTTCATTAATGATTTTAATTTTTTTTTTTTTAAACTTCTCAAATACCCTCTATTCTTAAATTAAATTAATTAAATAATTTGATTCCTCCTTTTAACTAAATCAATTACTTAATTTATTTCAATTAAATTAAAGAACTAATTTAATTCCCCTTTTTCAATTAAATTAATTAATTAATTCAATTCAATTAAATTAAATGACGAATTTAATTATTTTTTTTTGTTTTATCAAAATAATACTTTCCAATAATATTATTTTTGAAATTAAAAAATTAATAATAATTTTTTATGATAAAAAACAAACGAGGGTCTCGACAAGGGAAACATCATTTTTGACACCTTTGCCTGTAAGTCGGTATCATTTTCATCATCGGGTAATTCTGATCTTGGACCGCCTCAGGACCCGGTGTCTACAATGTGGACCCAAGCTTCCCTCCGATCCGCCAAAAGTTGAGAAGGCACGCGCCCGATCAGAGGAAGTTCATTTCAGAAGAGATTGATAGGCTACTCAAGACCGGAACCATCCGAGAGGTAGACTACCCTGAATGGCTGGCTAATGTGGTGTTGGTCAAGAAGAAGTCTGGCAAGCTGCGAATGTGTGTCGACTTTACCGACCTCAACAAGGCATGCCCCAAAGACAGCTATCCCTTGCCAAGTATAGACCAATTGGTAGACGCCACAGCATGCCATGCCATTTACTCTCTTCTAGACGCATATGCCGGCTACCACCAAATTCTGATGTGGCTCCTTGATCAGGAGAAAACCAGCTTCATCACAGACGACGGAATGTTCTGCTACAGGATGATGCCGTTCGGACTGAAAAATGCTGGGGCCACATATCAGCGTCTGATGAATAAGATTTTTAAAGACCAGATCGGGCAGAATGTCGAAATATATGTTGACGACATGATCGTCAAGAGCCGAAGCGCCGAGGAACATCCAGCCGATCTGGCAAAAGTTTTTGACACTCTAAATAAGTTCCAGATGAAGCTCAACCCCGAGAAGTGCATCTTCGGGGTACCGTCAGGAAAATTCTTAGGATTCCTAGTCTCTCAACGAGGGATTGAGGCAAATCCAGAAAAAATAAAGGCCATCCTCGAGATGCAACCCCCCAGGAGCATAAAAGACGTCCAGAAGCTGAATGGAAGAATAACAGCCTTGGGACGATTTATTTCCTCTTCCGCTAAGCGCTGCATGCCTTTTTTCAAGAAGCTGAGGAAGAGCGAAACTTTTGTCTGGGGGGAAGACTGCCAACAAGCCTTCGAAGAGCTGAAGGCATTCCTCACCAACCCGCCGCTGCTCAGCCGACCGGTACCAGGTGAAAATTTATACCTCTATTTATCCACCTCTAAAGAAGCTGTTGCAGGTGCTTTGGTCCGAGAAGAAGATACCCAACAGCTACCTGTGTACTACGTAAGTGAAGTACTCAGAGGCGCAGATCTAAGAAAGGGTCCGGTTGAGCAGCTTATTATTGCTCTCATGATGTGTGCAAGGAAGCTCAGACCATACTTCGAGGCGCACACAATTGTCGTCCGATCGGGCCATCCTCTCAGGAAGGTACTCCAGGCGCCCGATCTGGAAGGAAAAATGGTGGGATGGGCGATTAAGCTACAGTCCTGGGATGTCAGATATGAGCCCAGAAAAGCTATAAAGGCCCAAGCTTTGGCAGATTTCATAGCCGAATTTGCGGGTGAGGAACCACTAAGTCAACCCAAGCCACAAAGCTGGGAAATGACAGTGGATGGGGCAGCAAACGACTCTCGAGGAGGCGTCGGCATAGTAATAAAAGGCCCTTTGGGCATCATAATAAGGTACGCCATAAAGCTTAATTTTAAAGCTTCTAATAATGTGGCAGAGTACGAAGCACTCCTTCAAGGGCTCAGGCTGCTCCACGCCATCCGACCGGAGGCAGTGGCCATTAGGAGTGACTCCCAGCTGGTAACCAGTCAAGTTTTGGGGACCTTCGAAGCACGTGAGGCCACAATGATCCAGTACTTAGCCAAAGTTAAAGCTGCTTGCGCAAAACTGGAAGAGGCTGGGTCGGAATGGGTGCTACAGAAAGTCCCAAGAGACCAAACTGCAGAGGCCGATCGGCTGGCGAAGATGGCTGCTTCCGCACAAAGCGTCATAGAGGAAAGCATTACTGTGGTAGACCAAACTTCCTCCTCCCTGGACGCGCCAGAAATGATGGAAATCGATCAAGAGAATGAAACCTGGATGAGCCCAATTAAGCAGTTCCTCCAGACAGGGCGACTGCCCGAAGACAAGGACGAAACTCGAAAGGTATCTCGAAAATCTCTCAATTACTCCATCATTAACGGCGATTTGTACAAAAAAGCTTTCAGTCACCCTTGGCTCAAGTGCGTGGCGGAGGAAGAGGGGGACTACATCCTCAGAGAACTCCACGAAGGCATATGCGGAGCGCACGAGGCAAGTAGAGCCATGGCAAGAAAAGCCCTTCAGACGGGATATTACTGGCCTAGCATGCTCAAGGACGCCCAGGAGAAAGTAAGAATATGCCCGCAGTACCAAATACACGGCAGGATTATAAGGCAGCACGGAGCAGACCAACAGCCGATCGGAGTCGCGTGGCCGTTCGACCAGTGGGGTATGGACATCTTAGGACCCTTTTCCCAAAGCAAAAAGCAGATGAAATTCCTCATAGTAGCGGTGGACCACTTCTCCAAATGGATTGAGGCGGAGCCGGTAGCCACATTCACAGCCGATAGGGTCAAGAGCTTTACATGGAAGAACATCATCTGCAGGTATGGCTTACCCAATGTTTTTATTGCAGATAATGGCAAGCAGTTCGACAGATCCGTCTTCAGAAACTTTTGCCAAGGCTTGAACATCAAATTAAAGTTCACATCTGTCGCTCATCCCCAAAGCAACGGAATGACTGAGGTCTCCAATCGGACCATCTTGGAGGGATTGAAGAAGCGACTGGGTCAAGCCAAAGGCAACTGGACTGAAGAGCTGCAGAGTGTCCTGTGGGCATACAGAACGTCCCCCAGAACAGGCACTCATCAGACGCCATTTTCTCTTGTTTACGGCTCCGAAGCAATGATTCCTGTGGAGGTCGACCTCCCTTCTTACCGATCGGCTCTTTACTCCGAGCGGGCGAACACTCAGGAGAGATGCCAGGACCTGGATCTCATCGAAGGAAAGAGGGAGGACGCCTACGCCAAGATCGCTGCCTATAAACAAAGAGTGGCCAGATACCATAATTCTAAAGTAAGGTCCAGAACCTTCAATGTAGGTGATATGGTGCTCAGAAAGGCAGAACTAGGCTCGGGAAATGCCGGAGTTGGGAAGCTGATGCCGAATTGGGAAGGGCCCTACGAGGTTTCTAAAGTCCTAAGTCCGAGCACTTACAGGCTCCGAACAGTGGAGGGGCAAGATATCCCCAGAAGCTGGAATGTCGAGGTACTCAAGAAGTACCATGTCGCATAATGTATTAAAACCTGGCAATTGCCCGATTAATAAAGAGGTTCTTTCTTTGAAGCATCATGTGTAACTTATACACTAATCTAAAGTGTTTGCTTTACGGAGGATCCTACCTCCCCCCCCAAAATATTATCTGTATTTTAGAGGATCTAATCTCTCTCGCTCGGTTATGCAATTTTTATGCAATTCTACGAGTACTCTCGGCTATGCAATCCTCACGCAATTGTACGAGTATCACTCAACTCGATTTCGCAATAACTATGCAATTCTACGAGTATCGCCTAGCTCAGTTGTGTAATTATTATGCAGCTTTATGAGCATCGCTTAGCCTAATTATGCAAATTTTATGCGATCTGAAAAGCCAGACTGACCCGAGCGGTCACTATGCTTTGACGTCATTTTAATTCAGGAAGTACTTGTGAAATTTAATGCGAATTTTAATTACGAGTTTTAATTAGCTCGATCATATTGCAAATTTTAGTACAAACTTATGTATACGTTGATTTGCAGAAATATGCAGTTTTATTAATAGAAATGCCTCCACTATACAATTTGTAAACAATTGTTACAAGTATAAAAAGAAGGGGGGAAAGGAAAAAGTAAAGCTAAATTCCTAGGCTAACTATCTATATCTACAATCTCCACTTCGCCAGGAGGATCGGCGACTTCTTCGACGATTGGATCAAGGGTGGCTTGAGAAGGGTCGGCAGCTGACGGTGCCGATACTGCCCCCCCTTCAGAGACAGGCCCAGTGGAGGAAGGTGCCATCGGCTCGGCTTCAGGTGCAGGGGGAGCCTCTACTTCAGTTTCATGGACTGAAGACGCCGCAGGCTCCGTTTCAGAAGGAACCTCTTGAATAGTCTCCGGAGGTAAGGGACCTTCTTCAGAAGTTCTCTCGGTGATTTCCCCCTCGGGAGCGCCTTCGTCGTCATCATTTGGAGGAGCAGGCAGTGATGCCGGGTCGTCCATCCATGACAGATCCGCCCCAGGGAAGCGCCGCCCAGCTTCATGGACTAACCGGGACAACAGCTCCACCTGAGCATCTGCCAGCTCATCAATCAGGTGCTCCTTTTGAGTGGCAAGCTCAAGCTCAAGAATCTTCGAAAAAGAGGCCTCCCTCTCCCCTTCTGACTTCCTCAAGGACCCCACTTCTGTCCGAAGCTGCTCGCCCTCTGCCTTCAGCCTGGCATTCTCAGCAGCCAACTCTCTGCACTCAGCATCCAGTCGGATTGCATCTGCCTCGAACCGCTTTAGCTGGGCTCCCTTCGCAGATAGGCGGGCCACCTCCCCTTTCAGCTTATCGGCTTCGCTCTGCCGAGTCTTCAGGTCTTGAGCACTCTGGTAGGCCTCCTTCCTTAGGGCCACTGTCTCTGATTGCGAGGCAGCATACCGCTCCTCTAGCTTGGCAACCTCAGCTCGAAGGTCGGAAGCTTCCTTTTTAGACGCCTCGTAGCGCGTGGTTGCCTCCGCCTTGGCCGCGGCGCCTGACTCGGCCCTCCCTTTCCACAAATGGGCCATCATGTGCAGCCGCTGTGTCCTCCTGGCAGCCTACACAGAATCAAAACCAAAAGATTCAGACACAAAGGTGTAAACAAGCACCAAAAACAGTCAGTAAAGTACTTACATCTATCAGCTGCTGGCCGATGGCTTGAGCTTCCCTGCTGAGCTGACTGGTGTCGCCAGCATCCCGATGATCGTCATCCCTGAGAAGACCCCGGCAAATGTAATTGGCCACCTGGCCCACCGACCAGTCATCGCCGAAGTTCTCTTTCAGAACTTCCTTCATAGGGACAATCCGCCGATCGGATGAACGCCTTGGAGACTCGCTGTGCTGCATAGCTTTGCCTCTTGCCGCAAGCCGAGCATCCGATTCGGCGATCAGCTTAGCAGCTCTCTTTTTGGCCGCCTCCTCGGCCTTTTTCTTGGCAGCCTCCTCTGCCCTCCTCTTAGCAGCCTCTTTCGCCTCTCAGATAGTAGAACCGATCGGCTGATCATCTTCGTCTGACTCATCCCGAAGAGTGTGGCGCCGACGGCGTAACGGCCGAGCAGAGGCCTCAATTCGAGGCACAGTTGTTGGTCCAGCAGCAGTGGAGGCAGGTGCAGTAATGGCAGCTGGGGGTGCCGACGAGACTGGAACGGCAGCGATGGCCGGAGTCGTTGCAGAAGCACCGGCCGCCCCCTTAGAGGCTTGAAGCTCAGAAGAGAGGACCAGTTTCCTCCTTTTCCTTTGCTCCTGGGCCTTCTTCTCTGCCTCACGCTTCTGGCGGATCCGATCGCCAAGTTGCCTGGAGGTTTCATTCCCACCCGCCATCTCAGCTGCACAACAGAAAACAAGCTAGATAAGTTTTCTGTATACAAATTCTGTTCATGAAACATTAATAAAGTGCAATGAATGTTTAGATGCACGGTGATTGGGTTTTTTCTGATCCTAACGCTCACGTTCTACGTCCTCAGCGTCTTGAAAGCCGGGAGAGCCGAACAGTGAACGCAAAAGGAATTTGGATTCATATGGCCCTCCATTCCTGCTGACGGCAGCCATCAGCTTTTTTATGTCGTCCTCATAAAATTCTTGACCGGCGGCAAGGTCCTTCAGAATCTCGACCCTGGCCGATCGGGTGAGGCGCACCCCAAATCCACCTTTCCTCCCCACCAAGAAATAACGTTCTCTGTACCCTTTCATGGAGGTGGGGACGAACATCAATTTTCTCTTCGGGCAGCTTGTAAAGAAGTACTCAGTTCTGTCGCTCCGGCCCGAGATGTAGAAAAAGTGAGTAAAAAGTTCCAAGGTCGGTGCCACCACTTCTATTTGGCAAAGGATCTTGAAGCACGCCACCGATCGCCAGCCGTTCGGATGTAGTTGGTTGGGGGCGAGACCATACCCCCTCAGTATCGCCATCTCAAAGGCGCCCAACGGGAACCTCAGGCTTGCATCCAGACTCCAGAGGTGGCATACGAACCATTCGTCGCCGTCCTGGCCGAAGGGCCCTTCAGTCACCGCTATTGATTCAGGGTAGGCTAGCACTGATATCTCCTCGGGAAGGCCGTATTTGGATGGAATTTCGGCCACTTCCGCAGCGGTTAGGCGAGAATGCGGCTCAGCGGCTGGTTTATTCTCATACCATTCCAAAAAAGTTGTGTCTAATGCTTCAGTACTACTTGAGGCCATCTTCAACAAAAAAGAATGAAGGGAAGGCGCAACTCTCTTTTCTAAATGAATTGGGTGTGAGAAGAAAAAGGAAAATTGCAAAGAAAGCAAAAAAAGCAAAAAGTTACTTACTTGATGAAAAAGACTTGAGGGGATTCGAAGAAAAAGTTAAGAGTAGTTGCAGAAATCTGGGAATCAAAGGAAGATTTTGACAGAGCTTCGCTAGAGATTTCGAAAGTAAAGAAGGAATGATTCACAGAGTCCTCTATTTATAGACGAAAGCTTCTCAAAAATGCCAAACAACGCGCCATTCAGCAAGCGCCACGTGTCAAAGGACATTATGTCTCTGCGGAGAACGAAGCGTCGCTCTCGGTACGCTCACAGCATTAAAGGAGAACAGATGTCTTAGCAGACGCGTCGCTTCAGAAAAAGCGCCTCCCAAATTCAAAAAGCGCGCCAGTACGCGTCTTCGGATCGGGAATCTCCATAACTGATTCCATCCGAACGGACCAACAAAAGCAAATCTATACCCGATCGGACTTGTTGAGGGGGGATAAGTGATAACCCAGCAAATATCATTTGCTCTAAGGTCCATCCTGTCGGCCCATTTAAACTGGCAAGGCCCAAAGCCCATCAGCTAAAGGTATCAGACACGAGCTCCTAGGCAGCGCACATGCCCGATCGGCTGATGTGACCGCCAGTCCCATCAGCCGCCTGACACAAGGCAGCGCCCATGCCTACCATCTGCTCCCTGTCATGTCGCCGGATACCTACTCTGACAGCCAGTAATCACTCCCTAAGCACTCAAGTGCCCCTCGACTATCTCTTATAAATAGTCCAGCCAACGATGGTACCAGGTATTGAATTCACACCATTATCTCTCTAAAGCACATTCTCTCTCTAAGCTACTAACTTAAGCTTCGGAGTGCTCACGCCTGGTCCGACCGGGCTCTTCTTACTGCAGGGTTATCTCATCCGATCGGAACGACCTCTCTCCTACAGATAAAGACATTTTTGAATTTATCAGTTAGAACTCTTACTCACGTTCGAAAGTTTTGTACTTTAACTAGTGCGGGCAGTTTTGTAATTTTATTTTAGGCTCACAGCGCAGTGTCTAATTTTGTGAGATTGTGTAAGTACTTTTTGAGTGTAATTGAGTTAAAAAAAATTAAAAGATGTTCTCTTTATTCTTGTACAAGGGGCGAATCCAAAAATTAATATTAAAGGGAAAAATTTTAATATATTTTTATAAGTCAGATCAAAAATTTAAAAATGTTCTAAATAAAAAAGAGAATAATTAATTTTTATTCAATTTTTCAATTAAAATTTTCAAAGAAAACAAAAAAATTGACCCCCTTCCATATGTGAATCGGTCTGTCTCTATTTGGAAACATTTGCTTAATTATTGAATTTTGATATCATTCATCGGGATTTTTTTTATTTTTGGTGTAAAATAAAAAAAAATAGAAAATTCATACTACGGTAAAGATATTTAGGAAAAAAATGTGTCAGAAAACGGTAATCTAGGTTGCCGTTTTCTGTCAGTATGGGATCCACCCATATTTTGCAAATTTTTAAACGAAAAACAGCAACATAAGTTGCCTTGATTGATGTCTGTACGGGTGGGACCCGAATTAACAGAAAACGGCAACCTAGGTTGCCGTTTTCTGTAATTTATTTTTTTTATTAAATTAAAGCCTCCGTTTTTTCAAAGCCTTGATCGGTTTGTCCAGATGGGACCCAGACTGATAGAAAACAGCAACCTAGGTTACCGTTTTCTGTCATTTAAATTTTTTTTTTTTTTAAAATTATAAAGTAGAGATGTCTAACAATTAATATTTGTCACATTATATGCGGTTGAAGTTATGCAATACTATTAGTCATGGGTCCAACAAATCAAGCATTTAATTTTTGAATTTATATCTATTTTGTACAATATATATATATATATATATATATATATATATATATATATATATATATATATATATATATACACACAAAGATTTCATGTGAAGCAAAATTGAAATTGGGTTCCAGATATTGCTGGACGCAATAAACATATTTTTGTGAACAATGAATAATCTTTTGGAACCCAATTTCAAAATGTGAACAGTGAATAATCTTTTGGAATCCAAATGAATTTCAATTTTGGAACCCAATTTCAAAATGTGAACAATGAATAATCTTTTGGAACCCAATTTCAAAATAGTTAGGTGAAAATGTGTTTATTGCATCCAGCAATATCTGGAACCCAATTTCAATTTTGCTTCACATGAAATCTTTGAATATATATATTAAGAATATATATATATATATTAAAAAATTGTGCACAATAGATATAAGTCCAAAAATTAAATGCTTGATTTGTTGGACCCTTCAACTGTATATAATGCAACAAATATTAATTATTAGACATCTCTACTTTATCAAAAATTTAAAAAAATAATAATAATAATTTAAATGACAGAAAATAGCAATTTAAATTGCTGTTTTCTGTCAGTCCGGGTCCCACCCGGACAGACTAATCAAGGTCTTGAAAAATGGAGCCTTTAATTTAATAAAAATAAATAAATTACAGAAAACGACAACCTAAATTGTCATTTTCTATCAGTCCGAATCTCATTTAGACATATATCAATTAAGGTGCAAAATGGTGACATTTTGCTCCTTGAAAAACAGCAATTAGGTTGCTGTTTTTCGTTCAAAAATTTGCAAAATGTGGGTGGGTCCCACACTGATAGAAAATGATAATTTAGTTTACCGTTTTCTGACACCCTATTTTCCCACTTTCCTATTTTTTTTTAAAAAAAATTACAAAAAAAAAAACCCTCATTCATCCGTGGAGCAAAGTTATGCCGGACCCCATAAATTATGTGTTAATTTTCTTAATTTTTATCTTTTTTAATTATTTTGTTGATTATATTAGATTTAACTACATAAATATTTTTGGCTTTTAATCCTAACGTGAAAGCATTACTTTTTGTTTTACTTGTCAATCTCGTTACTCTCATGGAGATCATCTTTGATCAATAATATTAAAAAGGAAAAAAGAACACAAACCATATATATATAGTTTCTTATTAGGGAAATTGATAAACAAAGGACATGAAGTTGACAGTGAGATAATAGGTAGCTAGAGATTTGGTGAGTTGGAAGAGCGGAGAGAATTGGCAAAGTTAAGGAGGGTGGATTGGTCGATCCTATAGCAAATTTGATTGAAATGGAGATACTGTGACCATGTGAAATCTGGGTAAGTTCTTTCCCCTTTAATGCGCACGAGATCTTCAGGTGGACTCACCACTTTGTCTTCTCTTGGAGAAACAAAGAACACCAATGATTTTCTCTCCTTCAACTTGTTCACCACTGCCCTATGCATGCAGCTCTTGTATATTCCATTTGACAACGCCTACAATTCCCATACATAAGTACCCATTTTCAATATTATCATCAAAGCCAAATTAAAATTTAATGGTACCTCAAAGGTGTCGCCAATGTTGACAACTAGGGCTCCAGGAAGAGGTTGAACAGTATGCCATTGATTGTTTGAGAAAACTTCAAGACCACCAACTTGATCTTGGTGAAGTATGGTTAGGGAATTTGGATCACAATGAGAGGCAGTGCCAAAAGTGAGGTTGGGCTCTTGACAAGGTGGGTATGAGTTACACCTCATCAAAGAGATCCCATCCTCAAAGAATTTCCGAAAATGAACCCTATCCACTCCCAAGCTAATTCCCAATAATTCCATTAGAGAAAGAGATAGCTCGTGCATTGCTTCACAATATTTTTGATACACCATCCTGTAAAAACAAATTAACAACCTTTTTAGTATCTAAAATCAATCATATAAATTAAGAATTGGGACATGCATGGAACCAATTACAAAATTAAGAAATTATCTCACCCTGTGTGTTCAAAATCCTTCCCAATTTTAGAAGTGAAGAAATTCAGCACAACTGGGTCTGAAGGATTTTTGTAATATGGAAAAGATAACATCTCTTTCCAAAGCAATTTGGAGGAGTAGCGATCGGCATGGGCACTAGAATACCCAGAAAGGCTACCTTTCATTTTCAAAACCTTTAATTTCTCATTAGTAGGAAGCTTAAAGAAATCATCCATATGATCATGTGCCATACTAATGAGATTAAGATCAATCCCATGATTTATGACTTGAAAAAATCCATGCTTCGTGCAGGCATTCTTGATTAAATTAGCAGCTTTTTGGGTTTCTTCTTCATCACCTTTGAAGAAACCCTCAAGATCTACTAATGGCTCCATTAGCTCATTTTGGGCTCTCACTAACTCATCTTCAGGCCAAACAAATCCTGATGGTACATTGGTTTGTTTCTGAAGCAAAGACCATTCATAAACTGAATTATCTTTTTTGCCTTGTGAATTAAGTGAAGAAGAAGAATCCATTGAGAAAGATGGGGAGTAACTAGAATTTGTTAAGAGCTGATAATAATATATTTTTTTTTCTTTTGTTTAATATCTGAGATTTCACCATTTATTTATAGCCCAACTAGTAACGTTGCGTGTTTGTTTGGTTTCTTTCCATGTATTCTACCCAAGCATTAAATTTTTTTTATCCTTTATGTTCTAAAGATGGAAGTACTGGCGTCAGACTTTCCTTTTATTTGTATGAATAGTGGATACTCCATACCAAAAAAAGGTTTAATCAATAAATATCTGTGTATCTCAATAGATATGGATTTGGTAAACAGATTATTTTGCTATATTTAACATTTTCTGAATAGGACTTTCAATTTTCAGCATTAGAATTAGGTGGAGTGCAGACTTGTATGAGCTGGGCCAGCATAGATCGGCCTTATCATCTTGCACTACATTTATGATTGAGTCCTTATTGGAAAAGCCCGGGCCAAGCCACCTGAGATTCAGATTTGATTTTGTATGGCCTTCAATATAAATAGTTAGCAATAATGATTAGCAAAAAAAAAAAATTATACATGTAATAAGTTACATACTTCAGTTTTATACATTTTAAATTAGCAAAATTAACTTAATGTCCATTCCAACTTGGCAATTTGCACACCAAAGATGTACTTATTATCTCCAAATTCTTTTTGTATTTATATTTTTAATTTTGTATTCAATTTAAGGATAATAGATATATTATTTTTTTGTTAAGATTGCGTGAATTTAACAGAGAAAATGTAAATATTAAAAGAATTCAAAGATAATAGATATAATTTTATCAATACTAAAAGATAATATGTACATATTGTCAAATTCTAATGAATAAATTCAGATGTTTTGAATTTTATTTGTAAAATTTTTGTCTGTAATTAGAAATTTTGATAATTATAGATGTGTTTTTATGTAGTATCCCAATATATTAGGAATTATCATGATTGCAGAAGTTTTGTCATACTAATAATATAATAATTTAAAAAAGAAAGCGTAAACACGATGATACATTGCTTGTTTCGCTTTGTTACCTTTAGAAAGAACTTGTATATCACCAGACATTATGAAAAAATAAAATAAGAAATCCAAAAACAACTTCCGTTATAAACCAAAAAGAAATCCAATCAATGCATGTGTGTACAGAAATCTGATCTAGTTGATCAGTTACAAACCTGTGAATGAATGAATAATTAATTTTAAAAAAAAAACTTATAATTATGTTATGCACAACACAAACAATTCAATATGCAGGCAAACAAAATTTACAGAAAGATAAAACAATCCAAAGAAATAAGAGGATTGTCAATGTCTTCCATGGGAACAGAGTGAGTATCATGGTGATGAGCTATTGCTTCTTCAACAGCAACTTCATCAATTTTAGAACTTATCCGGTGAATGCAAGTCTCTCTATTAACATTCCTTAAACAAGAGCGAACATGATGACTCGAATTCACCAAACAGGGACTCAAATTCTCCTTTCTTAGAGATGAACCAAAAGAATCGCTACCTCTGCTTTTTCTTCCACTATCTCCATTACTAAATCTCCTACTAGGAGATGGTGACCTCAAACTTCTACTCGAATACGACGAGTTAACTCGCTCCAGTTCTCTACGAAAGCTCTTCTGCCGATTAATAGCAGTTGGTGAGTTAGAATGAATCCTTTTCTGGGGCGTTGATGCATTTAATCTTGGTTGGCGTGGGTGTTTTAGCTGCGGCGAGTCTAGTTTCCGAGGAACGACCAATTGGGAACATTCTTTGATGGAATTGATTCGGATTACGTGGGGATTTTCCTCAACACATGACCATAAAAACTCATTGGAGAAAGAACGATCTTTAGAACTGAATCCAGAACTAGAAATGGATGAAGATGAGGAAATAGCAGTATCAGTGGTGGTGTTACTATTAGTAGAACAAGAGAAAGAAGAAAGAGAAGAAGTAGAAGCAGTAGGTGAAGAAGGAGATAGTGGGGATATTTTGTTGGAAAGAATTGGTGTAATTTTAGGAGTTTTTTGAGATGGTTGAGATATTACAGTCTTGTCTTGAACAACGTTGGATGGTTGAATGGAATGTGTTTTGGGTCTGCATTTGCTAATGCAACACCCCATTTTTTGAATTGGGGTAAATGAGAATGAGAGTATAGTGCTGTGGGATTTGTTTTTATATATATAAAGAAGCCTATGCGGTAGAACATGATTAAAGTGAAGAAAGGCTTTAACTTGCTTTCTAATTCCTTTTTCAGATGTTTTGAATTTGGTTGCCGGGTATTGAGTCCGTTGTATAACGGTTATAAAACGAAGGTAATGATGGCTTATCATATACCTTAATAAAATATCATCGTGGGGTCTTCTAGGCTTAAACACAACATTCTATTTGCCTATGTCATCGCTGAATATTATTATCGCACTTATTTTTGCTTTCTTTATTGTTTTATGATTAAAAAAGAATGAAAAGTACTGTGGAGTTTGAAAATTTGAGTTGGTTCTCAAGCGAAACGACCAGCCAAGAACTGGACGCCATGCCAAAATAATTAAATGCGATAAAAGAGAGGAGAAATGCTTCATAATGTTAAATGGTTAGCTAGGAATTACATATCCTTTCTATCATAAATACATCTATTGTCCCATAAACCATTGCTTCTCCTATCTATCTATCGCGATTATTGAACTTCCTGATTATTATATATTCCATAACTATTTAAGCTTACAATAAAAATCTGACCACATATTTTTATGAAATGATCATTGTCCACTTCATATTGAACCTTATTTAATTGACGTTGCTTTACTAAACACATGATCAAAATCTAGCCTTAAATACAGTTTATTTTCTATTTTATACCCAATTTTGTTGGACTATTATAATCTTATTAAACTTATGATCAAACACTGACTCTTCAATGCAAAGCTATTTACTGTTGAAAGAAATATGAAGGGAATGCACTTTCCCCAACCCAGTCTAATAAGTACCTTATGTCATATATAATTGGAAAATTCTATGACTCAAGAGTTTTTAGTATTTTCTACATGTGCTCACTATACTATTTAGACAGAATACTGTCACTCGTTATTATTAAGAAATCTCAAAAATAGAAGAAAGGAAGAAAGAAACAAATGTACAAATAGAAACAACTTTTAAAATAGAGGGAATGAAGAAGAAGATTTTACTACTCAAATGGGTTAGTTAAGTCATTTATAGGGATCTAAGCTAAATCATTCTATGATATTGGAAAGAATTCCAATCACCTCTATTTAACTAGGACTACAGTTTATATGCAAAGACATGCATGTCTCTCGGAAGGAGTAACATATGAAACTCAGAATTGAGATTGTATTTAATGCTTCGTAATAAAAGATAAAGGGTCGATGCAGTAACAAATAAATGGATGAAAATGATAAAGCAATTCGGAGAATTTCTCACTCCAGTATTCAATTGTGCTTTTTTAATGTGGAACTGGGACCAAGAGAAAAATAAAAAATAAAAGCTCTTCTTCTATGGAAGAGGCCTGCACTTCTTCTAAGCCCAAAACACTCTTGGGCCTATTTAGCTACTTAACAGTTCTGGGCCCTGGCATTGAACTCTGATCCAACTTGTCAAGAAAGTATAATATTTTCATTTTTTTTTAAAAAAAAAAAACTATCCAAAAAAATTCCAGTAGAAGAAATTAATGGGAAAACATTTGTGAGGTAATGAATGACGAAGGCATTCTACGTCATACTGTAGGGTTTGTTGTAGATTTGTAGGTCCCACTTCTCCCATCAAAAGATTCCTTTATACCTATATCCATCCACAGACAAATTTACAAACAAACGGGGTGCATGCATGTATGCCACGGTGTGCATCTATGTATGCCGTCCAATCTCATGCATATCTGATCGTACACTGCACCTCCCCACTACCACTCAATCATATATATGATTATTTTAATTGGAATTTCTTTTGCAAATTATCTAAATTAATCATTAAAAAAAAGTACTCTCTGCTGCATATATTAATATTTTTTTTTATAAAAAAAAAAGTGTTTGATGCTGTACCACTTCAAATATCTGGAATTTTGCGATAAATAAGGTTACTAATTGGAGTTCGAATTTCCTAATTAAAACTTAATTTACAACTCATTAAAAAAAAAAAAAGAAGGTAAAGTACCTTTATTGTGATTCAGTATATTTCCAATTCCGACGGATCTAATCATGTCCATGTCTTCACTTTGAATAACATATTAACATTAATCAAATTAAAGGTTTTACCTCAAAACTGAAACAAATTAAAGCGTACAAAAAAAAATAAGAACTCTTAACAGATAATATAAACAAATTAAAGTGTACTAAAAAGAAATAAAACAAATTAAAGTGTACTAAAAAAAAGAAATAGAAACTCTAACAGATAATATAAACAAATTACAGTGTACTAAGAAGAAATAAAAAGTCTTAACAGATAATATAAACAAATTAAAGTATACTAAAAAGAAATAAGAACTCTAACTGATAGGGATTCTTTTCCATTAATATTTAAATTTTGAAAATATAGTATCTTTAAATACAAGAAATCACTTTTCCCTGATCTGTAGATCTGCTTAGTGTAAATTTAGATTAATACCACATAATTAAAAAGAGAGAGAGAAATGGATTTCTATACAAAGACAAGCAGGAATTTGAATTTCCCAAGCACTTACATAAAAGAAAACCAGCCACATGGACATGAAGGCAAATTAAAGAAACCATAAGTCGATTAACTCTAATTAGGGTTTGCCGATAAGGCAACAAGTTACAGATTTAAAGAGAGAAAGAAAAGGAATGTAGGAAATGGATGCATAGAAAACATATACCCATTTATTAGTGAAAATAATCATGCAGCACTGCGAGTGGAAGAGGAAGTTTTGAACAAATCATTCACAATCGTCTTAATCACAGTTCCTCTCTTGGGCGGTTCAATTGGCCGCCCTCCAAACGGCAAATGGACCGCCTGCCCAGATCGATCTCGGCCAGCTGCGCCACCGTAGGTGTTTCCTTGAGTGCTGTCGGATCCGCTCATCCTCAATCGGTTTTGCTTCTCTCCAAAAATTGAGTAGCTGAAGATTTAATACCCCGTCCCAATTTAAGGAGAAAACCCAAGTAGAGGATACAAAGACGGTCAAATGTGTCACTTTCGCTCTTAAAGGCATATCCTGTGCCAAAGCACGCGAATGTGATAATTTTTTCTTTTTGACGGTAATTAAAAAATTATTATAATACTTTAATTTTATAAAAAAAAATTATAACAATTAATATAAATATTTTTCATTTTCAAGTATTTTATTTAATTTTAATTAATAATAAAAAATATTTAATACAACGTAGATAAATAAGTAATTTTTTTTTTCAAAGTTCGAATAGATCATTTAAAATACGTACAACAAAGCAAAATAAGGAAAATAAACTCTAAATATGAGATGAAAAGAGGAGTAATTAATTAATTAATTAATTAATTAATGGGAACTAAGTGCTTTATTTGGTCCGGTTAGAATGTGTTTGATATTACTTTTAAAATAATAAAAAATTACTTATTGGATAAAAAAAAAATTTTATTCTGTTCTCTTATTTTACTACTCAAAATCATCTAACGTTAAAAATAATTATGTTTTTTTTATTTTTTTTTTTTATCAGCCAAAATAATATGTATGATTAATTATGAAGACAATATATATATTTTTAATTTTTTATGTTATATTTATTTTTATTTAATTATATATGAAAATATATGGTTTTAATAGTTTAGTGAAATAAAAAAAATTAAATAAATGGAAATCTTTATTATTTTTTAATGAAAATTTGAATATAATATATTAAAATTTATATATATCATTTGTTTTGTCTTTTTATTCTAAAAAATCACTTTTATCATATTATTTGTCAAATAGTTAATAATTGTTTTTGATTTTATAAGACTTTTTGAATTTTATTTACCAAACAGTTAACTAATTTTTAAAATACAGTTTTTTGGAATATAATTTTTTTTAATTGAAAACATTATTTTAGTAAGTTTTACCAAACCCGCTCTATACTTTCTAATCGCTTTATATAATTATGCAATTTACGGATATGCCCTTAGGAAAATTACATTAATTGTTAAATTTAAAAACACATAAGCCGACATGTTGGGTATTTTCTTGTAATTGGCCTTGAACTATTTTATCTTACTGTTTGGACACGTGGCCAGAAGCCGTGACTCCAATGTTTGGATTAGATTTTGGGCAGAATTCATATAATTTTGAGTTAGTACATTGGTGAGTGAACCACAACCAAAAACTTGTAGATGCATACAGAAACAAAATCATGTGCACAAAGTACTGCGCAAGAGAGGGAAAAGAAAAAAAGAAATTTGGAACATTAATAATTGCTAAAGGCCAACAGGAATGTCAAGTGAATATTTGGATGTTAGTCTTGGCATTATTGAAGCGATCAAACACCATTCTTTTGGCTGACTTCTTCTTTGCCGGAATCACACTTCCATTCTTCTTGCTGAAGTATGGCTTCTTCTTCTTCTTATCTTTGCTTCATTTCCATCTCTCCCAGTCTTAGGGATTATAATATGAAGGAATTTTCTTTCCAGAAAAGCTACTTTGTGGTTGAATAAGTTATATGTTTATTTATTGATTATACAAATACTTGTATGAATATTAGTGTTACCCACTTGATATAATTTAAATTTAAAATGTCATCGTATTATTTTGTCCTTTTACAAAAACTTTTGGATTGTGGTATAATATCTAACTGTACGGAAATGATGAACTGGAATTCCAATTATTCTCATTAGAAAATAAATTGTTAGTTTATATTTTTTTTCTTTTCTACCACACTTTCAGTCGCATTCTACTCGAAGTTTAATTAGGGCAATCACAACTCACAATATTAATTAATTGGTGAAGATAAAGCCACGAGGGCAAAACCATCTACATCATCCAGCTGCCACTTACACATTTGAACTGTTTATGATTAAACTTAATTGGGAAAAATTAATTATGGATTAGCTCTCAATTTTTGTTATCAATACATTCATATTCAACTTCTAATTACTCCGTTTTACGTCTTTTCAGGAAAAAACAAAATGGTTAGAGTTGATGACTTTAAAAAGAAGAGATAGCATTGAGTGGAAACACGACTTGGTCAATATCACGTGGAATGTCCCCACTTACTAGATTTTGTCTGTCCCAATGATCTGGATTAACAGACTCAGCTTTAAGCCATTAAATATCACTTTAACAACTCAAGAATTTTATTTTTATAATATAGTAATAATTTAATAAAAGGTCATTTTTTAATTTCAATTACTCTATTTAATTTTCATATAATTATACTATTAAATTAAATATAATAAATACAAATAAACATGTGAATTTTGCTCTTAAACGTATAAAGATACACTTAAAATAATATAAAGTAAATGTTAGAATTGATCACACTTAAATTACTAATTATAAATATGATCTGGAGGAAAACTTGCAACATCTGTTTTTTTTTTTTATAATGGAAAACTTTCAAGTTAAGCATCAGATGCAAGATAAATTGTAGTTTCGGTGACGTCATATTTTTTACGTCATAAGTATTTTTAATTTAAATTAGTAAGGGAAATAGTTGTAAAGAAGGAATAGCATGCGTGAGTTGATGTGATGCAACACCTACAATTTTTAGTTTATGTTTTTGATTCTTAAAGACTTCTACTTTCATCACTCCGCAGATGGCCAACTTGGCGGCCCTTTCCTCTTACCCAACATTATCTATTTTATTAAATATATATATATATATATATATGCAATGAAATTAAAAATGATATATTTTAATTACATATTATATATTTTTTATAATTTAAAAAATTACAAAATATCTCTTTGAATTATTTTTCTTGACATTCATACGTAGGCAATAATCTCATTCCCATTAAAAAAAAATGGGAACATGCATACCAGTTTTCTTCAAAGCACAAAAATAATTTTTACAAGCAATTAGGGTACCATATATTTATTGGATCATTATTCATTACAACAGCAGGTTAATTAAGTACGATAAGGAATAGTGTTTTATTCCTATTCTACAGCGTGACAAGAACAATGTTTTTTTTGTAGTCATATTGTAACTCTTGTTGTTCCCACTTGAGAAGCAATTGAGTCTTTCATAATAAGAAACTGCTTGAAGGCAGTTTGATTGTG
Organism: Excoecaria cochinchinensis; assembly: GCA_947683425.1. Classification (NCBI taxonomy): domain Eukaryota; kingdom Viridiplantae; phylum Streptophyta; class Magnoliopsida; order Malpighiales; family Euphorbiaceae; genus Excoecaria; species Excoecaria cochinchinensis. Next base: position 9,597,213 of record CANTUQ010000054.1, on the reverse strand, counting down.
AATTAGTAGATCAAGTTCCACATAGGGTTGTTGTACAAGGAATCATAGAACCAACAGACATCAAATTAATTAGCCCAATTTGCAGTAGAAGAACAAGAATTTTGGCAACCTATATATAAACCCAATATCTGGGATTTCTTCAGAATTTAGGAACCCATAAATTAAGAAACAAGATATATAAGAAGACCGAATCACTGAAAACCAGAAAATAACATAAACAGAGCATTACCAATAAAATTCGAAGAACCCAAAGACAACTTATTAAGGTGGGTATGAAAGTGTAGCCTTACTGTTTCTAAGTCTTGGTGAAAAAACAAAAACAGGAATAGAAAACACACTCAAGAATTCTTCTCTTCACTGATACCTTCTTCCTTGGAAAAACACTGCCTTCTTTCTGCTGGAAACTTTGCTTCTTCTCAAATGGCTTCTCATTAGTTTCTTCCTCAATTGGATTCTGCTTAGCTTCTTCTGCCATTCCCATTTCTCTATCAATTTTGTTGGATTCCTCTTTTATTTTCCAGTTAATTAGCAACCAAAAATGTGCAGATATGAGCTGTCGATTTTAGGATTTCACTACATTTTTATAGACGGTGCAAAGCTTTGCAAATAAAGCAATATTCGTCATGTGGCCATTTTCAGACACGTGTCAAGAACTGAAGCTCATCACAGTTCATTCTATCAAATTTGTCAAAGTGTCATATATACCTCTGCGGGGGATGCCTAGTGTACAGTGATCACGATATCATTGTCATGATCAAAGACATGGTATTAACATTTAAAAATTAATTTGATATTCGAAATTTATAAATTTGAGTCAAATATGTCTATAAATCAAGTGAAAGGTAGAATTTGATTCTCTCTTTAATTGGCAGAGTCGTGTTGTTAGCACATCAAGGGTAGCTAAAGTTCAAATTCTTAGACAAGAAAGAAAGAAATCCGACTCCCGCCAAACTTTTGATTTGTATAATTTATATATTTATATATGAAGAATTCTTTTTTTTTTATTTATTTATTTTGTGAAGCAATCGTGAAACACGTTTTTTTATTTACCCAACTATTCAATTACTAATCCAATAATATTTTATATTATCCTATTTCTTATAGTGGTGATACTAACATCACTAATAAATTAATGAATGAATATTTCTTTTGATGAACTGGATGCAAATAATACAATTAATAATGGTCCTAAAATGAAATAGGTATAAACATATATATACACTTTTTTTAAGCTGTTTATGCTTTATATGCATAATATTGTTGTACAAAATTTCACATTCAATCATTAAAGGGAATTGATAATACATACTCATTTGTGGCCCATATTACTTTAAGGCCCATTTCATAAAGTCCAACAAATTTATATAATACACGTCCCATCAAGACACACGCAACTTGTCAAATCAGACCTGTCAGTCTTTCAATTAATTCGATCGGATTTACAAGATATATACTCTTTCTATTATACTAAAATACTCAACAGGGTATCAAAAGTCTAATCATTAAATGCCCATGTCCTCTATTTACCACTGCTCGTACTTGTAGTATCATTATCTCTCTTCTATCTTATAAATAATTCAATCTTTTAAGCGTTTTAAATATTGAATTCTTGGAACTCTCTCTCTCTATTTTCTCTCTTTATGTCTTTTATTAACTTAAGTTTCGGAATGCTAACGCCCGGTTAGATCATGCTAGGCTTATTTCAAGTTCTAGGTTATTGACTGATCCAATCGGCTCGTGCTATATTTCTCATTTTGATATCCCGAAAATTTTCAAGAATAATAATTAAGGAGAATAAAAAGAGCTTATATTTATAGTGAAATTGATTTTCAAATATTTCAAGTCATCTCGAAATAATGATTGATAAAAGCGGTCATAGATTTCAACCCATCCAATAAATATGAAATTCCATACATACGCATTGAGATTATTCAATCAAATAAACCGTGCGCAATTTGATGATTTAAATGTACACGTACTATATGTACAAGCGCTCTATATCAGTACTCCATCCAATGGCATACTCTCAATTCTATTTCTTACCCTTTCCTTTGGAATAGGAATCAAATCTGTCTACACCATAGTATTGTCTACACTGAAGCGACAAATTTTGGCTTAAAATATATACAAGACAAAACACATGCTTAACTTAGCTATAATTAATTAGTTTATTGAATAAAACTATATTTTCTTTGTTTTTATAGAATTCTAATTGAAATTCCAATTAATTAGCAACCCTTAGTTTGAAATTCATTTTCCATTTCATTCAACTCTCTTTTTTTTTTTTTGTAACTTTTATAATTAAATTGCTGAGGTCTCTTAATCATAGTGCTGTGTCCTTTTCTTTTTAAAATATAATAATCATAATTAATTTCCCTGTCAGAAGAATTTTCACTATCGAAGAGATCCATTACCGAAATTGGCATATGTTCTTTAGGTAATACAAACATTTTGGGCCACTCGATTTGCTTAAATGGGATTTTGTCGGACTCAATATTAATGAAAAGAATGATAACTTTGGAAAATCTTGTATTTATATCCACAACATATGTTTTAATGTCGGTTTAGCCTGATTAATTGTTATTCTTTCTATTTACAACATCAATTTATAACCCAAATATATATCCAACAACATTGGTAACTGATCATATATATAACTTTATTAACAATACTTAAATGTTATTCTCTAGAAAAAAAATATATAAAAAAACACTCTTAAAGTTTATACCTATTTCATTTTAATTATATAACTCAATTTTACAAATCACATTCATACCTAAATTTTGCAAAAATAACTAATTATTCACCTAAACTCGGCAATATAGACATATTACCCTCAATATTTGACCCAAGTGCATCCATTATACCCTAAATTCTTTTAGCATGTGTATTTTTTTTTTTTACATTTTGGAAAATAATATAAAAATGAATAAATTAATTTGGTGTGTGGAAATTGAATACCTTTACGTCATGATAAAAAAATAAAAATAAAATAAGAGTTTCAATTCAACAATTGAGATCTTTGATAGTAAACTTCTTTTCTTGAATTCTTATTTTCTTGATTAAGAATATATAAGTTGAATAGTTTATGGTGAAGTGGTGCCAAATTAAAGTTACAGTTACATATCAATTACAATTGATAAGGTCAGATTGAAGTTATTTGTAGTTTTAAGATAGAATCTAATCTCTGTATAACATGCCAAAAAAAATGGGTTCATTTTAAGGAAAATGGGTTTCTCGATTAAAATAAAGGGATTGGACAGCTTGTCCATTTGTACACGAGGCAGTATTGCTGAGTGTCCATTTGTACATCAAAAAGCTGTTGCCCATGTTGATATCCTTTTTCCTTGCTATCCCATTCACATCACTGTCCTCAAATAAATGTATAACTGAAGAAGATACTGCAATGGAAGTTACTCCATATTTAGCAATAGCATTTATCTCCCGTCTCTTAAACAACTCTTCAAAATCAAATTAATATCCTCAAGTCTGTCCTTTATTGGGTAAAAATCATGAAAATTGAAATGGATAAACTGGATATTTCTAAATTTTATTTGATAATACTGATGGTATCCCCCACTGGAATATGCCAGTATCCCCCACTAGAATATGCCAAACTATTTCGATTTCATTTAACTTTTTTTCTTTCTTTTTATACTTTATTTTTTTTTATTGCTATGCCCGGTTATAATATAGTACGGTACGTGAATGTCATATGTACCATTTACTATTCAATCATATATACATACAATCGAATTAATAGGACAGATATGTACACGCCATATGCATCCACTACAAGAAAATCAGAGTTTCCCGACGGAAATTCCCGACGGAAAGTCAAGAATTTCCGTCGGGAAATTAAATTACCGACGGAATTCATGTGACCGTAGGCAAAATTGCCGACGGAAATTATACCGTCGGCAATTTTTCCGACGGAAATTCATATTCCGTCGGTAAAATTGCCGACGGAAAATGAATTTCCGTCGGTAATTTTGCCGACGGAAGTTAAATTCCGTCGGGAATTTCCCGACGGAATAGTAATTTCCGTCGGTAATTTACCGATGGAAATTACTATTCCGTCGGTAATATTTAGAATTTTTTTTATTTTTCCCGACGGAATAGTAATTTCCGTCGGTAATTTACCGACGAAAATTACTATTCCGTAGGGAAAAATTCGATTTTTTTTTTACCGACGGAATTTTCCGTCAGTATTCCGTCGGTAATTTTAAAATGCTAATAAAAAAAAAATTTCCATTTCAACAGTTATTTTAATATACTAACCAAATATTTATAAATGAGCTGATAGAACTAAAAAGTATTCACGGGTGCTATTGCACAAAGATTCGATAACCCCACTTGGGTAAAAGCCTAAAGGGTCGTTCTATGACAAGCTTCCAGTAACAAAATAGAACAAGCCATAGACTTTCAAAAAACCAAAACCAAGCCTAATCCAACAGCCTTGAGATCAAAAACCCACAAGACACAATAGCCTTCTTTTCATGGATGACGAAAACAGGAGCTGTAACACAAATACATGCAGTACAGGGACACAACTGAAGCTGGCAGGATGCTTCCACTTACCTGTTTAGCGCCAAAAAGACTGATCATGAGACAACAAATCTCACATATAAGAACGAAAAAAGGTGCAGTAGACAACTTTCTTTATCATATAAAAGGAAAGCAGTACGACTCTAATAGAAACAGAAAAACTTATAATACGAGTATGAGTAATGTCCAGCAATCCATGTAAACATTACAGTGAAAATTAATGCTATTAACAATGATACAAGTGAACTTAGTCAAAATTGGAAGGAAAAAGGTAAGTATGAGACATTATGCAAATCTTGGTAGCACTTCCCATTAAGAACACGGTATCTTTTAAGAAAATCTAAATATTAAGTTATATTTCCAATCAATCACGTTGCCCATTGTGAGGACCATGACGAGTAGGTGGTGTCCCAGCGATAATTTTCTCTTTCATTAACATAGTCATTTAGTAAAAGCTATAATGTGCTCTTAGCAACAGTCAATAAAATATACCTTGAGCAACTTGTAGTTTGGAGAGCTTCTATTACTAAAGAACTCTAGGCCACTAACTTTTGCAGGCAATTTGGAAGTGTGCCTTTAATTGAAATTAAATGGTTCAAGTTATGAACACGCCACCTAATTTTTTCACTCTGAAAAGCAGGAAGCAAGACAATAACTAATCTAAGCATTTTCTGCATCTAGATACACCATGTTTCCTATATTTCTTTTTGTCGGCATTTCTCAATCATAAGCATCAAAAGTGGAATTGGTGAATCAAAAGTACTCTACATTCGAACAGCTTAAGCATCAATGCTCGTGAAATGGATTAGCCCTTCACCACACTTTCAAAGACCTCTAGTTACAACAATCATCATACTTCATAACAATGAACATCTAACTTAAACACAAGCTGCAACAGAAACATAAAGTATTTCTTTTATTGCATCCAAACAATTAGTGACATCAAATTTCAGCAATATTCATTAATCTAGCTCAAAAACTCAAAAAAAAAAAATCACAGGAAGCTAAGTAAAAATTAAAATTAAGAACCGATTACCTTGTTAACGAAGCTAAATAAGACGATCAAGAGCTCTTCCCTGTCAGTTTCTACTAAACATTTTTGTTATTTCTTCTCTTTGGTTGTGGAGAAATCTGAAATGCAAAGCATTAGAATTATATATACAGATTAAATAAATAAATAAAAATATAGGAGAGCAGACTCACTGACCGGTGAAGAGTAGCCATGGTGAGGGAGGAGCGGAGACCGGCGAGGGCGGCGGAGAGGGAGGTGGAGCAGATCTGGCGCGCGTGAGGGAGGTGGAGCAGATCTGGCGTGCGCGAGTGAGGCGGAGCAGATCTGACTCGCGAGGGAGACGAAGCAGATCTGGTGCGCGAGCGCGCGAGAGAGAGAGGGGCGGAGGGGGGCGGCGAGTGCCGCTGGGCCGAGGGCGGCGGCGAGGGCTGCTTGGGCGAGCGCGCGAGAGAGAGAGAGGGGTGAAGGGGGGCGGCGGAGAGGGGTGGGCGAGCGCGCGCAAGAGAGAGGGGCGAAGGGGGGCGGCGGAGAGGGGTGGGCGAGCGCGCGAGAGAGAGAGAGGGGCGAAGGGGGGCGGCGGAGAGGGGGTGAGCGAGCGCACGAGAGAGAAGAGAGGAAGGGAAGAAGAAAAGTCAGAAGTTTTTATTATATATAAAATTTTTAGCGACGGATATTCTATTCCGTCGCTAAAAAAATAAATTATAATTAATAATTTTTTTTAGCGACGGAAACATAATTCCGTCGCTACTTTTAGCGACGGATTTCAATATCCGTCGCTAATTTTAGCGACGGTATTCTGTTTCCGTCGCTAAAAAAATTATTAATTATAATTTATTTTTTTAGCGACGGAATTTGATATACGTCGCTAATTTTAGCGACGGAATGTAAATTCCGTCGCAAAATTCCGTCTCCTGCAACAATTAGCGACGCTAAAATTTTCCGTCATTACTTTCCGTCGTTAAATTTGGAGGGAAAATACTCCCGCCATTTTTAGGGACGGAATATAGTTTCCGTCGCTAATTAGCGACGGAATACAATTTCCGTCGCTAATTAACGACGGAAAATGTATTCCGTCGCTAATTAGCGACGGAAAATATTCCGTCGCTGAATTTCCGTCGCTAAAAATTGATTTTCTTGTAGTGATCACTAGACTACCACTCCTCTTTATCTTATGGCTTTGTATAATCATTGTCCCTTTGAAAATGAATTTTCCTTTAGGTAATACAAGCATTTTAGGCCACATCGATTCTATATAAACCTTTGCCTTCATGGGATTTCGGTGTCAAATATTAATGTCGTAGAGGATGATAACTTTGGAAAAACTTATATTTACAACTTATGTTTTAAGGTCAGTGTAAAGGATTAGTCTGATTCATTAAATGAACTAATTATATATTCTGATCATTACAACATCAAGTTATAACCCAAAAGATAAATAAGATTGGTAACTGCTAAAATTTTAGCAACACTAAAATTGTATTGTCTAAATAAATTAGTTAATTATAACTTTGAGGTGGAGGTGGGCTCTGATTATTTCCTGTATCAAAATTAGACATGATAAGTTAAATATGCATTAATTACCCAATTTCTTTATTATATATATATATATATATATATATACACACACCATACGATTCAAATATTTTATTTGGTCTGCAGAAATTTTATACCTTTACGTCAGGAGTTTCAATTCAACAATTAAGATCCTTGATAATTAACTTCTTTTCTTAATTAAATAGATAGTTTGATAGTTTATATTGAAGTGGTACCAAATTATTGTCAGAGCGAAAAAAAAAATTGTCACAGTTACATATCAAATGCAATTAATAGGAGATTGAAACTTATGTATACTTGTTTAAAGGTGCAAATTACTTGGTGGGATGCTTTTTTTTTAAAAAAAAATGAGAAATGAATAATACCTAATTGTTAATTATAATTAAAAATATTACTAAAAAAAATATAAAACTCAAAATTTATGCATTTTTAAATTTTTAATTGAGTGCTAATTATTAAAAAAAATTTAGTGGTGAAACACTACAAGAAAATCATCAATTAATGACGAAATTTCATAGCTAATCAGCGACGGAATTTTGCGACGGACACATACAGTCGCTATTTCGCCTATTACTAAATTTAGCGACGGAATTTAAGTTTCCGTAACTAAAATTAGCGATGGACTACATTCCTTCATACCTAAAAATAGCAACGGAATAGAATTTTTCGTCACTATTTTAGCTTTCCGTCGCTATTTTTAGCGGCGGAAGTATGTATTTCGTCGCTAAATTTACACTACAAGACATTAAATTGTTCCCGACGGAATTTATTTTTTATTTTTACCAATAAAATTTTTTGTCAATATTCCGTCGGTAATTTAATAAAGCTAATAAAAAAATTAAATAAACAATTCCAATACCGCTGAAAAAAGCATAATTCCAATGGACAAATCCCAGCAACAATCAAACAAATGCAATATTTTGTATCTAAAACGAAAGCATAATGAAAATGACAACTAAAATGGAAACTAAAGCAAAACAAATGGACTTGAAAGCAGAGAACAGTTTATGAATAACAAAATCTTAATTTAAAGAAGATAAAAAAAAAAAAAAAGTTATCTTCGTAAGGCGCATATATGAAAATGTATAAATTAACAACACAAAGTAATAATTAACAACGCTAAGTAATAATTCCTTAGCACCCTACCATTTTTAAAATAGACATTTCCCTTCCAAACTTAACATATCGGCAAAGATCATGGTGCCATGTAGGAACATTCTTATAAGTCAAGTGAGCTGTAACATCAAACATAATGATGGCACATTGCCCGTGGATGCTGCATATTGAAATAGAAACAAATTATAAAACCACTTAAACTAATTCGACCAAACAATAGACAATATATTGAAATGAAAACATGCATGTAAATGAGAAGGGATCATGACAGAGGTGAGTGAGATAGGAACTAAACGATATTAGGGAATCTATCACAAGATTGTTTCTGTAGTATGTTATACTACCAGATTTTCATTTGAAATACAACAAATTAAATGGTAACATAAACATACATTTCCACATTGAGAAGGTCAAAAGCAGATCGCAATGTCAAATTTATTCCTCTCTCGAAATCATTTATTGTAGGATTATGTAACAGATAAAGACAAACAACCACAATAAATGGAACTCCCAGAATTTGCTAACATTACAAAATAACATTAAATATGCATGCATGAATATCTAGGTAATTTGATTTTCATCCTTCTTTCTCTTCCCTACTCCATCATTGTAACGCCCACCCCCGACCGCCTAGTAGCTCAGCTAAAGCAGTCGAGAACGGTCGTCACACGACGGTCACAAGCACATATAACTGTAACATACATAAATGTCACAACCGGTGCTAATAAATTTCGTTTCACATACATTCACATGCAGCGGATATCTCATACTATCACATGCTTGTACTCATAAACTTACATATACACATACATCATAAGTTTAATATTACAAAACTTAATCATTCCATTCATTACATTTTTCATACTTCTCAAAAGATTAAATAAAACATATACATAACTCATTGCCCAAAATCCCAAAACCTACACTATAGGCACTCCTAATGTTGATTGTTGGCAATGCGGATCCGTTTTTCGAAATCACTTCGCGTCCGATGCTACATGAATTAGAAAACTCGTGCTAAGCGATAACGTTAGTGGAAAAAACAATACAACAGCACAGTGTATGCACATATATGTATAGATAATACATTGCAACAATAACAAATCATATAGATTCCATATTCCAAAATCAACATGCGCACATATAAATATAACTATTCAATGTACAAATATATCATAACAGTCACATTTTGGTTATGCTATCACATCATTTCGCATGCTCTTTATAATCATACTCAAGGATACGTCACATAATTTTATGTCATTCAATTTATTTAACAATTTACTTTTAGCCTTGCCTGCAACTCAAAGATGCAGATAACGGGTATCGCATCAGTACCCAAAGGTACAGTAAACACATTAATATCCGTAGATACCACATATTCGCATTATCAACCGAAAGTACCGAAAAGATCAATAAATTCACATTAAGAGAATACAATAAGGACTCATATCGCATTGATGATTCCAAAGGAATAGAACACATTTGGCTGCAGCAGTTAGACCCTATAGGCATGCCTATCTATCCACTACTTGATTCGCAGGTTGTATTATTAATCTGGTTTAATCATATTATCACATTTATTAGCGTATTTTGAAGTGCTAATTCCACAAGTATACGGTGTACTAGTTATAGTACAAAAGATGTCGATCCCATGAGAAATGTGCTAATTAGTACACACTATTACTACTCAATTTTAATCTTATTTACAATGATCACAAATTTGTTGAATGAAAGTGGAAATACTATGTTTAATTCTATTTAACCTAGTTATAGATAATCGGAGAAGACAATATTAATGATTATAAAATAATAAATAGAACTTAAATTAATTATTCTTGATTATGAATATATTCTTATCATGCAAGCCAAGTTGAATAAAATTCCAATTTACTCTTTCAACATAAATTAGAGTGCCTAAAGCATACATTCATAATTCTAACTCACAATTTTCATTAATGAATTAAAGTGTTATTCATGCAAATTTCAGGAATAAGAAATAACTTATAACAACCATTTAATATTATGATTTCTCAAATAATACTTCAATGATGAAATTCTATTAGATTTAAGTAAAAATTTATCTTTCAATTAAATACTTACTTATAATGATCATGCATAAAAATACTAATAGAAAATTCTACAAGAAAGAATATTAAATTTTTATGAATAATAAAATGTAGCATTAAATAATCAAGTTCATAAATTTATCATTAAATAATAACAAAGAAGAAGTAAAAATGAGAAATGAAGAAAGTGATCTTTCAACCCTTTTCCGTTCCACAAAGGATATCTTCTTCGTTGCAAGTAATCTCCTCTTCAAAACATAAAAATTTTAACTTAAAAAGTGAAAACTAAAATGTACTCTCAAACTTACAAAATTTCTTAATAAAATATTCAACTAAAAATTATTCAACCCTTAAAATTACAGTTAAAACTAATATTTATAATGTTCCAAAAGATATATTTTTTCAAGTGTCCCTTAGGAAAGTTGCAAGACTTGGTGGAAAGTCATACTTTTTCAAGGCAAAATTTGAATTCAACTTCCAACGGTCCTCTCTGTCGCGATCGCGACGTCTGTCGCGCTCGCGACAGAACACGCCTTGCTCTTCGCTCCACTTTTCTCGCGCTGGCTTTCCTTCGCGCCATGTCGCGACCTCGCGATAGGCGGCCTTGCTCGCGACAATGTCCGCTAGCTTCCTTTCTCCTTCTCTTTGGCTCCCTTCAATTGCACGTCCTGTCGCACTCGCGACGTCCATCGCGCTCGCGACATATTACTTCTCTCCTTTGCTTTCTCTCTTCCTTGCTTCTTTGCTTGGCACTTCCTGTTGCGCTCGTGACATATTGATTCTTCCTCAGCTCATTTTTGCTCCTTTTCTCCAATCTTCTCCATTTTCTCCTACTCACACAAAACTAAAACAAAAACATAAAACACACCTAATTCTAACACAATTAACTATACATAAACATTATTTTAAACCTAAAACATGGATTAAATATGAGTTATTTAGACTCATATCAAACCCTCACACTTACACATTTGCTTGTCCCCAAGCAAAACATAACAAACACTCAAACAACACAACACATAACACACAATAAGATGCACACAATTATGGAGCTTACTTATATATTTGATTTACATTTGGAAATGACATGCATAAACTTTTATCTCTTAACAAATTAATCTAAATATGCAACATCTCAATCAATACCATTATCCATCATTCTTGAACAATCATGCACATTTTGGAAAACCATAAAGTTGCAAAACACAAGAATGTTTGACCTCAAAATTTTGAATATCTTAACACATGTAAAGATTATTTCACACAAGACATTACCTAAAGTAATTCTCACTCAAACACTATTTTTTTAAGCATTTAATCACTCAATGTGTTTTAAGGTTAGTGTTTCTCTCATTCCTTAAATATACCATTTCATACCATAAGCATGTAAATAGTAAAAATCTCCAGTACTAGTATAAAGTAATACATGAAATCATAGGGTCTTAAAAAGGTTGTAACTTGGCTAAGGTAAAGGTAGGACAATTTTGGTTTAAGTAGCTTATTTTATATAGAGAAAAAAGTATCACTATACCACAAGATATTTAAAAATTAAGTATAGCATGATATTCCAACTTTCTATCTAACTCCCTTATTAATGTCCAAACTTTTTCCTCTAGTTTCATTTGCTTTTCTTTTCTTTTTTTTTCTCTTTTTGTTTTTTTCTTATTTTGTGGGTGCATTTTATGCTCCATCCCACTTATTCTTTCTTTTTCTTTCGTAATTTTTTTTTCTTTTCTTTATAAAAAGTAAACTTTCCTAATAATGGACTTTTGATAAATAAATAAGGGAATTCACTTTAATATCAATTTTAATCATGCTTATACTAACAAATGTATCCCCATATAGTATAGTAATCCTAATTCTCACCACAATAAGGGTAATAAAATGAGTAGTTATTATTTAGCAAAAAATTTAGTTAATGAAATGTTAACAACAAAATAGGTTAAGCCTCAAAATGGTTACCTAAAGTCAAAAAGGTTAGTTTTTCAAAGTAAGTCAAAATGGTTTAATCTAATTGCCACTACAAAAAAAATCAAAATTAGCGACCAAAATTAGCGACGGATAAATTTTAGTCGCTAATTAGCGACTGATTAGCGACGGTTTTCATATTTAGTCGCAAAAATTTATTTTTCTAATTTTATAGTAATTTTAGCGACGAAATAGCGACGGAAACAAAATACCGTCGCTAAAATTTGGCGGTAATTATTGGCGCCATATTTTGCGACCAAATTAGCGACGGTTTTGTTTGTCGCTATAATTTAGCGACGGAATTACAGTCGTTAGCTGATTATTAAATTTAGCGACTAAATAGCGATGTTAGTATTGGTCACTAAATTTAGATTCAAATTTTAGCTTTTTTTGCGATGGTTTTAGCGACTAATTTTGATTAGTCGCTAAAAGTATAAAAATCTAACCTAACCCAAAACTACGTCGTTTTGGCCTTGATACCCCTTTTTCTTTTCTTTTTTCCTCTCTTTCCTTTCCTGGTCTCTGCCCCGATCTCTCCCTCCCCATTGGTTTCTAGCCGCTGCCACCACCTGCTCTTCTTCTTCCCCGTCGCCGTCACCGCCTCTCAATCTACCGTGAGCGATTGATTCTTTTTCTCTCTTTTCTTTCCCTCTGCGCACGACGACAGCCCCGTTCTCCCCCCTCCTCTGCATTTTGCTTCAACCACTTTCCTCTGCCATCTCTGCATTCGCTGTTTGCAGAAGCCGTCGCAATGGTAAACTAGTTTGGAGGCATACACCTTGGCTGGGGGCTCATACCGCCAAAGGGCCTGTTAGATCCTTGCGTCGAGCACTTCAGGTGAAGGTGTATTAGTTAGTTTTTCTCATGGTCTCAAGTGTTTGATACTTTTTTGGTTAGTTTGCTCATTTCTGTTTATGGGACTGTTTAACTTGTTTAGGGTCTTGATCCAAGAGCTTGCTCAAGATGAACGAGGGAAAAGTGCGATAGCATTAGCAGTACACCGGGCAAAAGTTGCAACACTAGAGAAACAACGTGATAGCAGCACAGATAACATGATATGGAAGATGGAGGGATAACAAAGGGTAAGATTGAATTAAAGCAATTGTTTATACCTCTAGCTAGCTTTAATTGACTAACCCATTAGAAGTTGCAAAGTAGAACATAAAAAGTCTTCTTTTTTTGGGGCTTTGGAATATATATGCCTCTGTTAATCTGTAAATAGAGCATAATTATTCACAGGTTGAAACTGCTAGAGACCTTCATGAATCTTTATACTCTTAATTGCAAAATCCAACTATGGAGATGGGCGCTCGATTTTCCAGTTAGGGATATAGAGCAAATGGAGGTTAAATTTTAGTTTACCTTCCATGGCTCATATCTGAGGAAGGTGGTGAAGTTTTAACATAGCAGATCCATTAACCTTTTTATATAGTTCTATTTTTTTTTCTTTAATGCATATAGCAGTAGCAGCAAAAAGGGAAACTGCTACTGGACAACATGAGTTTTAACTTGAATATTGTCTAGTTTGTTCATTTTCTGTTTTGTGGATTTTCTTACTCTTTGATGCGGTTGCTTGATTGATGTAAAAGTTCTTTCTGGGATTTGAAGAAAATGGAAATTTTCTGAATCTGTTTGACAGATTTCAGAGTAAATTAGATGAATGATTTCATTTACTTGGCTGCTATTATAGAAATTTGTGCAAATGCTGTTTAAATGTGTATCAAGTTAATTATTGCTGCATTCAATTAGCCACTATCACTGGTATTTTTATGTTTTTCTTATAAATAGAAAAGTGAGGTCTTTATTATACAGAATGCTTATTTGCTGTGATTGGTATAAGCTAGTAACTATACATGTTGTAAACTTGTGATTCTTTCATTTTTCATTGGAGCTCTCCTGTGATTTTGCCTTATTTTCAAGTCATCCTCATCATCCTTGTATTAATTTTGCATATGTCGCTTTTGAATTATTATTATTTAAAGATCAAAATAGTTATCAGTTGGTTTGGTTACTTGTTCATTTATGATATACGACTTTATATCTTCCTTCATTAATATGCTTCGTAAGAATATCAAATCGTAGTGTTTCTAATTTTATTTTTTTTCTTTTTCAATAATTTTTTTTGAATAACTAATTAATACTCCAATTATAATAGTTAGGAATTCTAAATTCTCAATCCAATGATATAATGCATTTTAGGTTCCTTCTTATAACTTGATAACTTCTCCACATCTAATAATATTTATTTCCTATTTTAATTCGTTGAAAATAGGACTAGATTTTAAGGTTTGTGAGAATTCATCACATTGGTTACATTAATTAAGCTCATCCTTATTCATAGTTAAGATGGTTCCTCTTTCTTTATATGTTCAATTTCTCTCATTTTTCTTTAAAGGTCATTGTGTAGATGATAGTTAACATTATATAATTGCCTTATTTTCAGCTGTAGAAAATGATTTATTAGTGGTCAAGCACATTGGTTAGAGCTTCAAATTTTCCAACGTGGAGGTACATCATTTTATGTTTTTGTAGTTACTTGATATTTAACGATAGAAACTTGATATTTATTGTTTAAATTGTTAAGGCATTTCTTTGGATTTGTGATTAGTATGAGAATTAGTGATGTACCTTAGGTTGAGAAGCTTTTGCTGATGACTTTACTATGATTAATATAATAGAGAGAGAGAGTAGCAGAAAGGAAAGCAAGAGACAAAATGTGTGAAATTGTTTACATATTTGATTCATTTCAAAATTTCAACATTGTCATTGAATTGTCTTTTTGTTATATGAATAATGCTATTTCTTCAGGTTTTCAATTGAGTAAAATATGAGGTCTAAAAGTTTGTATTTAAGCAAAATATGCCGATTTATCAATCTAGCACAGAGATCATTGTGTCCTAGCGATTTATTGGCTAAAACTTAATTCTCATGCCTTGTAATATATGAATTAGAATCAGTCTTACTTATTTTGGTTTTTAATTCATTAATTTTAGTATATATTAATTTGAATATTTTATTGATGACTTGTAGGTACTGCAATTGGATGAAAAGCTGTTAAATATAACAAGAATATGTAATTTTAATTTAAGTATTGTACAATTTAATATAGTTTTATTATATTTAAATTATTGTAAACTTATTGTACAAAATTATTGTGAACTTCTATATATTGCTAAATAGCACTGTTTAGTTTGAATTAGTATTTTTTATAGTATTTTTTTAAGTATTATATAGTTTAATTTATTTTTTTGATATTATATTTTTTAAATTAATAGTAGCATTGAAAATATTGTATAATTATTATTTACATAAATTAAATTAAATTTTGGATGTAATAATAATAATAATAATAATAAATTAAATCAAAAATTGTAATAAAAAATTAAATTAAAAACAGTACAAAAAATATAATATTTTTAGCGACGGAATAGCGACGAAAATTCCGTCGCTAATAAATATTTATGCGACTAATGTTAGTGTTATTTAGCGACTGAAATTCTATTTTTAGCGACGGTAATTCCGTCGCTATTTTTAGCGACGGTTTTATGAATTAGTCGCAAAATTTTTGCGACGGAACTAATAGCGACAGTTAGTCGCGGCGTCGCTAAAATGAAATAGCGACGGAAAAGGCCCAATTAGCGACGGAAATTTCCGTCGCTAATTGACAGTTTTTTTGTAGTGTGCCCTTTTCATTTCTGATGCATATCACATACTAAATGTAATCTCAAAATTTACTAAAGACAAGTTCTAGAGGATATGGCATACTAAGGCTCTCATAGAAGAAAATTTTCAAAATATAAGGCTCAAAAACTCACATAGCTATAGGTCAAACTATCCTAAGCAATGCATTGGCGAAATAATCCTTATATACATGTGAAAAAATACTCAACTTAAAAAAACTCTACACTAAAGTGTTTTGCCAAGTTATGACCTTCACTATGTACATTTGATTGTCCAAATAAAAATGAAAATGACATTTTTCAAGATATGACATATATAGACATAATTAAAAGAAATACAAGCTTACTCATTCATATATTCCCAAATATACATCAAATATATAAGCTCCAAAATATAATACACAAAACAACCTATACATAAAAACAATAACCCTACATACGCATATGTACAAATCAACTCAACATACCTAATATTAACAACCTAAAACTAGCAGCGCATGCATAACACAAGCTACACTAAACACAACAAATAAACACAACATAACAATAATGCCCCCACACTTAAAGGACACAATGTCCTCATTGTGTGAAAACAACAAACATTAAATATTTAGATTTACCTAACCTCAGTTTAATGGCTTTAAGATGTTCACTTGGATTCTCCTCCGTATTGCTAGGTAGATTTCCTTGCATTCTTGAAGGTAAAGCCTTAGCTATTTTCCCTATTTGTACTTCCAAATTATGGATGGATGAGGCTTGATTTTTAGTGATTTGATCAAACTTAGTTTATAGCCTCTTTTGGTTCTCTTCTTGTGAACTAAACTTTAAATTAATCCCCTCTAAGAACCTATCTATTTTAACCTCTAAAACTCCAAATCTATCTTGAGATGGTTGAAATCCTACCCCCTTATTTTGGTTACTACTATTCCCCCATGAAAAATTGGGATGGTTTCTCCAACTAGGGTTATATGTATTAGAGTATGGGTTACCTCTTCCTTGCCCTTGGATAAAACTAACTTGTTCCTCCGAAGTACTCATTCTCACATTGCATACCTCACTTGTATGACCTTGTTGGCCACAAATAGTGCATACCTTTTGTGAACTACCCCCCACTCCTAAACTACTAACTTTTTGAGTTAAAACTTCAATTTGGGCTTGTAAGGCTACAACCGAATCTATGGAATGAACCCCCCTAGCATTAGAATTAGATTCCATCACTCTTTCGGTGAGCCACATACAATTGTTCATAGCCATCTCTTCTAGCAATTCAAAAGCAGTTTCTATTATTTTCCTCATCAAGGACCCACCAGCTGCAGCATCAATAGTTCCCCTAGTTGTAGGGTTCACTCCGTTATAAAAAGTCTGCATGAGCAACTCCCTTGGAAGGTTATGGTGAGGACACATTCTCTGCAATTTTTTAAATCTCTCCCACGCTTCATATAAAGATTCATTGTCATTTTGCACAAAAATTGTGATATCTTTTATAATTTTTGAAGTTTTGGCTAAAGGAAAGTACTTAGATAAAAATGCTTGGGCCAATTGATCCTCTAGTTAATGAATTCAACCAAGCCTTGGCTTTATCCTTCAAAGTGAAAGGAAAAAATCTAAACTTAATTGCGTCATTAGAAACTCCATTAATTTTAAAAGTATCACATATCTCTAGAAAATTTGCCAAATGAGCATTAGGATCCTCATTTGCCAAACCATAAAACTAAATGCTATTTTGAATCATTTGCAAAAGGGAAATGTTTAATTTCAAATTGGTTAGCATTTACCGTAGGCCTTACCACACCTTGTTGAGCACCACTCAATGCGAGTATAGCAAAATCCATCAATCTTGGTGGATTCTCCTCTTCAGCCATGATTGGTCTCTTATTCTTATTCTTATTCTTATTCTTCTTCTTGTTGGATTTTCGGTTACTTGACAAATATCTCTCTATTTCAGGATTCAAAGGTTCAAGCTCTTCTTGAGAACTTCTTGTACTATGCATGAACTATCAAAATTCTGTAAAAACAACACAAAACAAAATTAAGTCAAACTAAACAAACAAATAAACAAAATAAAATAAATATTATAATCTAAAATCATAAATCAAGTTTCACAATGGCAATAAATAAAACATCATTCCCCGGCAACAACGCCAAAAACTTATTAGCGTATTTTGAAGTGCTAATTTCGCAAGTATACGGTGTACCAGTTATAGTATAAAAGATGTCGATCCCACGAGAAATGTGCTAATTATTACACACTATTACTACTCAATTTTAATTTTGTTCACAATGATCACAAATTTGTTGAATAAAAGTGGAAATACTATGTCTAATTCTATTTAACCTAGTTATAGATAATCGAAGAAGACAATAGATCAATGATTATCAAAATAATAAATAGAACTTGAATTAATTATTCTTGATTATAATATATTCTTATCATGCAAGCCAAGTTAAATAAAATTCCAATTTACTCTTTCAACATAAATTAGAGTGCCTAAAACATGCATTCATAATTCTAACTCACAATTTTCATTAATGAATTAAAGTGTTATTCATGCAAAAATGTTGAATAAGAAACAACCTATAACAATCATTTAATATTATGATTTCTCAAATAATATTTTAATGATGAAATTCTATTAGATTTAAGTAAAAATTTATCTTTCAATTAAATACTTACTTATAATGATCATACATAAAAATACTAATAGAAATTTTACAAGAAAGAATATTAAATTGTTATGAATAATAAAATGTAGCATTAAATAATCAAGTTCATAAATTCATCATTAAATAATAACAAAGAAGAAGTAAAGATGAGAAATGAAGAAAGTGATCTTTCAACCCTTTTCCCTTCCACAAAGGATATCTTTTTCCTTACAAGTAATCTCCTCTTTAAAACATAAAAATTCTAACTTAAAAACTTAAAACTAAAATGTACTCTCAAACTTACAGAATTTCTTAATAAAATATTCAACTAAAAATTATTCAACCCTTAAAATTACAGTTAAAACTAATATTTATAATGTTAAAAAAGATATGTTTCTTCAAGTATCCCTTAGGAAGGTTGCAAGACTTGGTGGAAAGTCATACTTCTTCAAGGCAAAATTTGAATTCAACTTCCAACGGTCCTCTCTGTCGCGATCGTGACGTCTGTCGCGCTCGCGACAGAACACGCCTTGCTTTTCGCTCCACTTTCCTCGCGCTAGCTTTCCTCCGTGCCATGTTGCGACCTCGCGATAGGCGGCCTTGCTCGCGACAATGCCCGCTAGCTTCCTTTCTCCTTCTCTTTGGCTCCCTTCAATTGCGCGTCATGTCGCACTCACGACGTCCATCGCGCTCGCGACAGATTACTTCTCTCATTTGCTTTCTCTCTTCTTTGTTTCTTTGCTTAGCGCTTCATGTCGCGCTCGCGACAGATTGATTCTTCCTCAGCTCATTTTTGCTCCTGTTCTCCAATCTTCTCCATTTTCTCCTACTCACAGAAAACTCAAACAAAAACACTATACATAAACATTATTTTAAACCTAAAATATGGATTAAATATGAGCTATTTAGACTCATATCAACATTTCATATATATAACAATAGTAATATGGCTAATTTCACATTTTATTCACTTAAGGAATTATATATAATAGTATTCATATGCTTAATACAACAATCATTCTCATACACATATTCGCCTTACATATAAACATATAAATTGATCAATCTAAGTCAATTACAATTTGCTTAAAACACTTAGAAGTGTCGCGCTTGTGACGGAATTGGATGATAACTTCTGTCGTGCTCGCGACAGAACCTACTCCATGCCTCTGTAGCGCTCGCGTGCCTGTGCGCGTCTACGACAGATGATAATACCACTATTGAGGAGCCTTCTGTCACGCTCGCAATAGAACCCAATTTTTCAATTGCAAGCTTCAAAACTCACTTCCTCACTTCTACTCTTAACCCCTCTTTACATATGCTCCCTATTACTTACTATCAAATTCTTTAGGCGTTCAATTACCTACCTATTAAGGATATTATAACACATTTTCCATCCATCTAAAATTGTAACATCAAGGTTATAATCCACACTAGTTCATAATATTAGATAGCCTTCATATTATGTTTTACCATAATTTACATGACCAGTTAATTTGTACTAATTAAGTGAGATTCAAAAACAGGTTTCTAATTCACCATCCAACATGCTTGCCTACATTCCAATGTGTTATTTTACATACCAATCAACAATTTATACCATTCATATAACAATTCATGATTTATTCAAAATAGAGCAACTTACCTACATTCACCAACTAGGTCAACACATATCATCTCGACTCAATATAGTTTAAACACATAATTTCACATTTAATGTTCTTCACAATTCAACCATACAAATTCCAGAATTCATGATATATATCAAAATTGATACACAAAGGTGTTTTCCCAAACCTCTTCTCCTAAACTCCTTAAAGAATCACTTAGCACCTTGGTCCACCACTTTCTCTTTTCCCTTGTTTTTCTTTGATTCCTCAACTACAAATTCAACTCCAATTTCCATAATTGAAACACCATATCAATCTTCAATCCAACAAAAATATAGAACAAGAAGGAGTATGAGATAAAGAACTATAATTAATCACTTACCTTGCTTAAGATATACTTTACTCATGCAACTTCATTTGACTCAAATTCAACAAATTTACAAGCTATTCTTTAAAGAGAAACACGAGTAGAGAAGAAGAAGAATAATATCTTAAACCACATGCAAAATTCTGCCTTTCTCTCTCCTCAATCACTATATATTGCATGTAAATAAGTAAGGTGGCAGCACCAAAGAGTGCCACCCGGAAATCCACTTCTTTCCCCCTAATCTCAATTAATCAAATCTGATTTTAGTTAATCACCATTAGCCTCTAATTAATCTTCACTAACACTAATCATGCACATTTACCAATTAGTCACTTAAACTTATTTTATTTGTTCAATTGGGTCCTTAATTAACTTACACTTAAGTCCTTAATTAACATATTCAGTGCATTCTTATCCCAATTATCTTAATTGAACGAATTAACTGCCAAGGTATATTTCAGGCCATTACAATCATGCTCCCCAAATGTGACTGATTTAAACACAATATTAACAACTTGAAAGTCCCAAATGGATAAGCTATACAAAAATAGAATTTGTATTCACAAAGCATACCAATTAGAAAACAAATACTAGATGCCTAGTAAAAATGGCAATAGTTACAAAGAAATTAGTTATGCAGTAGAACACAATTCAAGGCCATTATCAACTTTTGCCGATAGTTACTCCCACTATGATCACACCAAATCTTTTCAAACCAAGCCAATTCGATTTGAGATCCCATCGGTAATCAAGAAACAAAATTAACCGAATCAAAAAGAAAATGAAAAGGAAAAGGAAATTTACAAGTGCCTCAATCGCCAACAATCACAAGCTTGAAGCTAGGATAATCCATAGTTTGTTGATTTGGTAAAGCCTAAAACCACAACATGCAAAGAAAAACAACAGGTCTCAACTTCGATACCTTGAGAAAAAAAATTGAGAAGAAGATAGACATAACAGGTCTCAACTTCGATACCTTGAGGTTGCAGCGTGGCTTTGAGTTGACACAATTCTCTTTTGCCATTAGATTTCAGTACTAATTATTGTTTGGGATATGAAGATCTAGTGTGAGGGCAGATCTGGTGAGCGGCTGGGGCGAAGGCAGATCTGGTGCGCGGCTTGGGCGCGCGGGCAAGAGAGAGAGAGAAAGAAAGAAAGATAAAGGGGAGAAGGGAATAAAGAAAGTCAATTTTTTTTTTTATATATAAAATTTTCTATAAAATAAAAAATATTAATTATCTATTTAGCGACGGAAGTTAATATCTGTCGCTATTTAGCTACGAAAATAGAATTCCGTCGCTATTTTTAACAACAAATTAGGAAATCCGTCGCTAAAACTTTTAAAATATTTTAATTAATATTTTTTTAGCGACGAAAGTATATTCCGTCGCTATTTAGCTACGAAAATTATTTTCTGTCGCTAATATTTAGCGACGGAAATGCTAATTTCCATAGCAAATAATGCCGCATTTTTTTGCGCCATATTTAGCGACGGTTTAAAATTTTCGTAATAAAAAACGGTCACTAAAAAATGGAGGGAATATTTATCTTTTTTTTTAGCGATAAAATTTTACGTCGCTATAATTTCGTCGCAAAACTCACATTTTCTTGCGGTGAAACTTTATGCTTTTATTTATGAAAATAGTTCAAGGTGAAAAGAAAATGGCAGTTGGATTTATTGCCAGTCACTGAATTTACTTCTTATAAATAGTAAATTGTGAGTAAAAAATAAATAAATAATTGCAGTAGAAAAATCATATAAGTATTATTTTATTTTAAATAAAATAAAATTATTCAAAAAATAAAGTTAATCGGCACCCAAATACTGCATTGGACTACCGCATCATACCTTTTATGTCACATATTCAATTCTTTATCTTTTTGTTCATTTTAGTGGTTTTATAAGAAGATCATTTCATATAAAATAATAATGGTACTTTATTTTTTACAAGTCATTTAGTTAGTGGGACATAATACAGTACCGACATGTATATACGTATGCACCGTCGACACTATCACTTGATCTGACAGTATGTATGTGTACATATGTACTATAGTAACACTCTAGTTAGCATGGATACAATTGATAAGAGAAAATGGCTAATTTTGGGTTTTACTGGGTTCCGTGGTTGGGTTTAACTCGGTGCAGGCCAATTGTTCATTTAGATTCAGCTACAACGCCATCTTCTCAAGCCTTTTAATACTCTCTCGTAATTTAGTTTAAAGCTTCATAGGATTTTGATTGGTTCGCTTCTAAGCTTACTCTAATTTAATTGCTTTAAGGTTTAATAATGTAACTAAACTAATGGACCGACTACCCTTATCATTTATATTTTTTGTGTCCAATTTTAGTATACTCAATTATCCATAAATAAAAAATAAATAAAAATTAAACCAGTCTGTCAAAATTAATTAACAAGTAATATCAATTTACTTAATTAAAAATTAAGCATACTGATGAAAACATATATATGGCACTAAATCTTTTAAAATTTAATCCGATTTAAGAATTCAATCCGCATAATTTACATTTTTGTTTCCAACCGGTCCAAGAAAATTGACTTAAATTTTTGATTTTTTTTGAGATATTGACTTTTAATCGGACGGAATGAAAAAGAAAATACGTTCTTTTCACAATAAATGTATAATTGAAACATTTAGCACTGAATTTGGACTTTCTGTTTCCACCCTAATGGAAATAAAAGCAGCATATTGTGTTTTAAAAAGAAAAATGAGGTGTACGATACGATACACTTACGTTGTATAGCTGTATATTATACAATCTAGAATTCACATCATCATATGTTTTATTTATTTAATTTTATATATTATTTTTTATTAAATTATTCAATTTAATTTTAATTTTAAATTTGAATTTAATTAATATTTTTTAATTTTATTAAAAATAATAAAAATAATAAATAAAATAAAATAAAAAGAGTAAGAAATAAAAATAATAAAAAAATAGGAATTTAATTTCTCATTCAAAATATCCGAAAGGGACGGTAGGCGGGGCCAACATTAGAGAAATTTCATGGGAAGTGAAAGTGAGCCCAAGCAATAAAAACAAGCACACGTGGGGGTGCTCTAGATACCACTCTGTAATAAAATACATACTTTTGGACTTTCGACTCCTATCATTTTCGGGAGTTTAGTTTCTCGTTTAAAATGTAATTTTTTTTAATCCGTTTATATAAAAATTTAATATAAAATTAATGATGTCCCTAAGAGAAGAATATAAAAAAAAAAAAAATTATAATCCATCACAATAATTTTTATAGAAAAATATAGCATTATTTTGTTCTTAAATTTTATTTAGGGCTTTAAATTATTTATAAAGCTAAAATGCTTTATAAATGTTAAATGGAAATATTTTTGAAAAGCAAATCAAAGTTTGGAAACAACAAAATATTATTTTTTATAAGGCTAAAATAATTAAATTATTATCAATATGTATATTAGTTAAAATATGTGAGTTGTGAGTAAGTGGCGAGCTAAAAACCGAAACATACAAAAATCAATAATTGAAAATGACTGATAGGGGCAGTGGGACAAATATAAAGAAAATACATGGGCTTAATAGAAATTTTGGAAAACAACTGTGGAATTTAACTGCACGGCCCCAGCTAGATTCGTTGCGTGGACGGGAACAGTCTTCTGGCTTACCCGGTAACAGATCCGGTTAAGGCTACACACCTTCTCGGTGGATCTCTAATCCAAAAACTGGAGAACCACAACAAGCTTTGCGTCTGTAAACAATGGCTTTCTTTTAATAAAATATACTTTAATATACAATTTCAATAGTCAACAGGGCGTCCTCTGTTTTATTTTTGTTTTACAATGAATTATGCATCTCCATTGACAGGCAATAAAGAATTCAAGGAAAAATTAAACATATCAACGGCAAAAATATACCGACTTTAATTTGATAAAAGGAATTCAGCCGGCATAACTGAAAAAAAAAGCGGCGATAAGTGCATCATAAGCTATAAAACAGAGCATAACTATCAACCAACAGCAGAAGCAAAGAGAATGAGTTAATGCAATAATATTCATGAAACAGAGTATTAATGATTCAGAATCTTTAAAGCTAAATAGGCAAGAATCTCCAACGTGGGATCAGAGCAAAAAACAAAAAAAGTTAAAAACAGAGAGCAAGGAAACACGAAATTCAATCAGCAAAGGATGATACTTTTGCAGTTGCAGGTGAATAGAAATCCTTGAAGCAAGAAGAGCAAAGAGAGGAAAGAGAATGAATAAGTTCATCGAATATCATCCGCTTCACAAGCTTCCTCTTCTTCGGAAAGACACTTCCTTTCTTGGATTTGAAACATGGGTCTGTCCTCTTCATCTTCTCTTCCATTTCCTCTGCTTTTCCCTCTCTTTCTACCTCTACCTCTGCTCTGCTTATCTCCACGAGCAACTTAACATGTCCCCTGTAGACTAACATAACTTGAGTTTCTATTTCTTAAAAATCTTTTATTCCCAATCGTTAATGTGATAGATAGATAATTAGTCATATAGGCTCTGGTCCCACCCACATGCCCTTCCACAAATGCAATTGTCTACGTGCCTTTTCCATATTAATAATAATAAGAAAAAACTAAAATTATGTTCACACTTCACAGATGCTCCGAAGGAAAGAGCGAAAAAGAAAAAGATTGATGGAAGAAGATGATAATGGGTTTAAGGGCTACATAACCCAGCCCTTTTACTCACATAATACCCAATTAAATTCTTTATATTTTGATGGATGAATGTATTCAAATTAGATTAAATTAAATTCACTTTTAAATAAATAATAATTAAATTTAAGCAAATAGATCTCCACTCTCCATATATGATCCTTTTTTTTTCATATTTATATTACAATTTCTTTTTACTAGTATTATACTTATGAAATTATTAAATACTAATATTTGAGCGTTTTGAATTTTTATGTATATTGTAAAAGAAAAATTATGTATGAATAATTTGATTAAATAATACTGAATTATCAATCTCTAAGGGATAAGATGTGATGATAGGCTTTTTTTTTTTAATTAATTAAAAGTTTTAAATTTGAGATTAAATACTAATATTTGAGCTTTTTTCTCCATTTATGAATTTATTGGATGCAAATTTGAATTAATTCAAAAAAGAACTTTAAATATATGTGGTTATAAAAAAATACTGAATTTTTGAGTAAGTATAATAGTTGGGCATGTTATAAATATTAGACGGACAATTTATTCACTCAGAGTGAATCACTCAAGGAATTATGTCCCACCAATAAATTTGGAATCATACATAATAATATGTCATGCAGCAGACAGCGACGGGAACAGCCTTCGGGCTGACCCGTTAACACATCCGGCTACTCACCTTCTTGGTGGATTCTCTAATCCAAAAACTGGAAAACCACTGCAAATTTTGAGTCTGTGAACAATGATCAATCAAGAATTTAATGAAATATTAAACAGATCAACAGCAAAAATCAAACGACTTTAATTTTCTTTTTAAGGTGAGAAAAGGAATTAAACCGGACCCGATATAAAAACCCGGCCGAGAAGTGCATCATAAACTATAAAACAGAGCATAAACGATCAGAGAATAGTAGAAGAAAAGGGACTTAGTTAATGCAATCATATTCGCGGAATAGAGAATGTAATCTTTAAAGCTAAAACCACAAGGATCTCTAACATGGGATAACAAAAAAAAAAAAAAAAAAAAAAACAGAGCAAGAAAACAAGAAAATCAATCAGCAGAGGACGACACTTTGGCGGGAGGATGGAAATTGGTGAAGCAAGAAGAGGAAAGAGATGAAAGATAATGAAGAAACTCATGGAATATCATACGCTTCACAAGCTTCCTCTTCTTCGGAAAGACACTTCCTTTCTTGGATTTGAAACATGGCTCTGTCTTCTTCATCTTCTCCTCCATTTCCTCTGCTTTTCCCTCTCTTTCTATCTCTACCTCTGCTCTGTGTATGCTTCTTTAGTTCTTAGATTTTTTAGTACGTACTTATTTGTGATGTGAGAGATTAAATAGGAAGAGTCCTGCTAATTTGCTCAAATGTACCCATTGCAAAAAGTTCTTTTCTAGCTAAAGACAAACTTGCATGTGGCCAAGCCAAAGCCAAACCCAATTTGGCTTATCCACTGAATGACTTTTGTCTTTCCATTTCATGTATAATTGAGAGGCTTTTTCGCACCCACGCTTAATTGGACATGCATAAATCTTTACAAGTGGATTTCTCTAATTGGTTTCCTAAGGTTTTGCAAGCACTATTTAATTCTAATATGAAAACGGAAAAAATTCTAAGGCTAAGAGATTCTTAATTAAAATTTTAGCATAATTTGTTGGATAAATTAGGTTGATATTTTCATGAAAGAGACCTGTTGGTTTATACATATGAACTGGTTGGTTCGAGTTATAAATGGATAGGGTATAAATCAAGTTACATACGGGTTAGATGGATCAACCCGTTTGATCTATCAAAAAGGGTACTGCCTTTTTGGGGATTCCTTCTGCTGCTTGTTTATTAATGAAATAAAAAAAATTGCATTCATAAAGACTATTCAAACAGAAACTTCCCACTTTGCATCAAAATATTTAAATTTTCAAAAAGACAAACTCCATATCCAAAGTCCATGGAGCAAGCCATCAATTATCAAGTTCAAACAAAACCTGATGAGCACGTTGTAGTAAAATTTAAGGGAAGAAATTCGACAAAATTCAATGGTAGATATTAACAAGAAAAGAATGAACAAGTATTGAAGAGACCAAAATAAACAAAACCCAGTTCAAATCCAATCCAGTAAGTCACGAAGAATGAACAAGTGTGAGGTTGTAGGCCTCTACATACGGTTAATGGGTCTCCTAAATCATTAAAGTTGTGATTTTGTAGCACAAACAATCGAGAAACTACAAGAACCACCCATCCCTCTAATTATTAATCCTCCAATTAGTAAGGTCTAACTTCAAACACTCATATCTCACACTTCCATTCTACATTTAAAAATAAGAACTCTTATTAAAAAGGGAATCAATACCAATAGCAGTATAAAACAGAAAACTCAAGCCAGAGTCATGCATGAAGTGACAGCAGATGATCTGTTATGGAAAATCATATTTAAAATGACTGCAAATAGACCTCTACTAACTTCAATGAATATAACTTCAATTCCATGCAAAGCATATTGAATAGAGCAGTAAGCTAACACAAAGAATACTCTGCCACTATAAAACCACATTAAACCTGTACTTACATAGTTATGTAATTAAATAAAATGATTATTAAAGTAACTAAGGAAAAATAAATGAAATGGAATGGATTTCCACAATGATTAGTTTTTGCATCATGCAATCATGCAATTTGATTTCCTGTCAAGAAAAACTAATATGGAAATTGGGTTGGAATAGAAATCCCTTTACCGACAAATCCAAGATTCCTAAGTGGTCCTTGATCACCATAAGTACCCTGTACATCACAAAAATTAGGAGGGAGCCCTGGCATTTTCGTCTTTTCAACTAATATGGAAACTTGTTGGGTTTAGATTTCATCCAACAGATGAGGAGCTTGTTGGATTCTATTCTAAAAGAAAGATTCAACAAAGGACAGAAAATACAGAAACAGTGCAAGGCCAAATAGAGTAACAGGAGGTGGATTTTGGAAAGCTACAGGAACAGACCGACCTATTTACTCTTCTCTAAATTGATTTCTTCTGTTCTTCACACATTGTGCACTAACTAAATTCAGTCAAAAAGAATACCGTGCCTAAATTCAGAAAAAAACCAAGACCAATTGAAAATTGAAATTTCTCAAAAGGCAAAACGCGGAGAACCCATCAGCAACGGAATAATTCAGGATAATTTAGATGGGATGTGGATTCCCTCTTTACTTTTTGATGGGTTCATGAGACGGGGACATATTCATATATGTAACTTTTTATCCGTAGCTAGAAATATTGTAACTAATTAATTATAGCAATTTACACAATAAATCAGACTCATTCCGTGGTTAAAACTTGATGGAAAATCTGGAATGAAAATAAAATAACATGTTTTTGAGTAATGCTAATTAAGATTTAAATTCAGTATCTCACATTTCTAGAGCAAGCTCAATATATATGGGGTGATGGTTCAATATTGAATGGCCATCAAATTAGGACATGTCCTTGTTATAGGAATTTGAATGAAACTTCCAATCCATTCAATTCTTTTCTCCTTGAGAAAGGGACACACTACCTGTTAATGTCTACGTTTGCATTCCTATACCAACAATTGTTACCATCACATACTTTGCCATTGTTTTGCAATGGTTTTAGAAAAAGTTGTTGCTCTTACCAGCCGTTTGAATTGAACTTTGAATGTTTCGCATGGATACATGTTGGCCCTTCCTATAAAAACAACATTATCGTCTTCTCCGATAAATTTGCATTTGATCTTGTTTCGACTAATTTCAAAGATTCTTGGATTGTTGTCATCCGCTAACAGCCCAGAAAGTGAGTTTGTACTCTCTTGTTTCAAGATAGCTGACCAAGAAATGGTCTGTCTCCGGACCAATTTGAAGTAATAGTTGGGCTTCACTATTGGGCCGGGCCTGGACGAATCCGAGGTTAAGTGAAGAACTGGAATTTCGCTTGCCTATAGAAAGAGAGAGAGAGAGAGAGAGATCAGAGAGTGAGGATGAAAGTAGCCTGGAGGATGAATACGAGTAGCAAGGAACGACCTTTGGCAGCCATTTTGAAGTACCCAAATCTCCCTTTCGATCAGCATGACCAGGAAAATTCCATAAACGACAATAACAGAAATGAGGAGGGTACAAGTAATAACCAAGCTATTACCTCCAACGACCCCCTTGATTCACAATCCGATGGACAACTTGCCCATTCCTTTTAAGCTCAAGGAAATAAACAGCTAAGGTATCTCCTCAAATTCTCTCTCTTTTCTTGTGGTATAAAATAATTGGGTCCTGGAAAGTTCTAATTTTCTCTGGCATGGAAATGGGCATTCAGGAAAGAGCAACACTTCGCAGATTTTTTGGACTTTCTGGGTTATTGGCTCGTAACTATTGTGGATATTGAAAATTTTGAGCTTGATTGGTTGTAGAAAGGTTTGCTTTTTGATTCTCCGTTTATAGGGCATTTGCTTGTCCTTTATATCAAGATTGGGGGTTTAGAAAGCTACTAAGCGAGGAGTTAATTGTATTGATGATTATCATTTATTTCAGTGACGCAGTTTTTGTTGTTATAGTGCTGCAATTATGGATTAATTTGGTCTTCTTCTTCATGCTGATGTTACTGCTTTCAGCTTTCTGTTCCTTTGTTATTGAATGATGTTATTTGTATATATTTTAACGCAAGATCCAGTCAGATTGATGAAATTGGCGGATTGAAAGTGAACTTCTCTGATGATTGCCAAATAGTATTCCATGTCATATAATTAGCATTAGGTTGTGATGGTGATGATTTACTTGTTTGCATAATGTATTTCTGATGCACACTTGTTTTCAAGGATGGAAAATATAGACCGTGAGGCGCTTGGGAAGTGGGAGGCTGCTCTTAATTTGATTCCTGAAAGTGTTGTCTTTCATGAACAAAAGGCACAGGTTTTACTTGAATTTGGAGATGCGTGGAAAGCATTGATGGCTGCCACTCGTATGTACTATTTCCTGTTTCTATTCCTCTTTTTATTTGTCCAGTCAAGCGATTTGCTGTGTTTCATGTTGAGTTGATTTTTATTTCTTAAAACAATTACGATCTTAATTATCTTGATATGCTTACTTTGGATTTTAACTGATAGGAGCTATTGAGTTGGAACCTTCATGGGCTGAGGTACAACAATGCTATACTCTTTATTTGCTTTTGTGACTCAAAATTCTTTATTGGTTTAGCAAATCCTTAAGATGAGAGTCCCTTATGTGTCTTTTGTTTGTTGAAAGGTTCAATTTGTTAGTTTCTAGAGGACTTAGTTTTTGTCAATCTACGAAATGTGGTGGCAAAAGTGAACTTAATTGTGTATAATTTTCAATTTCTCATGTTAATTCAAGTAGCTTATGAATTAAAGATTTGATGCAAAATTTCTGATCACTTAAGAGTTTGTCATTGGTCAGTCTTTGTGCAGAATTGGCTCAA
Organism: Excoecaria cochinchinensis; assembly: GCA_947683425.1. Lineage (NCBI taxonomy): Eukaryota > Viridiplantae > Streptophyta > Magnoliopsida > Malpighiales > Euphorbiaceae > Excoecaria > Excoecaria cochinchinensis. The sequence continues at coordinate 9,566,528 of CANTUQ010000054.1, read as the reverse complement.
CTTATCCTCAAATCATAAACTAGTTGAATCCTCAAATTGCTGCATGAATCAATTTTTTGCATTCGGTTCTGCTATAGAGGCATTCATGAGATGTTAGCCTGTTTCTACAACCTGTTTTTTTTCCCCTTCTTAATAACTTGACTGAAGCCTGTCCGGCTTGCTTTTTTTCACTTGAATGAAGCCATTTGCTTGATGTAAAATATTGAACACAAAGTCTGAGTACCCTGTACTTCCTTTTTTCAAACTGGCCCCACAAAGTCTTACCAAACTTCCAATCATCGATCATACTTTCTCAGAAATAATGATGGTAGAAACTTTCTTGCAAAGATAATGATCGAGATATTTGATTTTAGATGCAGATCTTTATAAACCCAACTCCAAAACTATATTGTTATCTGATTTCTGCTTGATTTTATGGTCTAGATCATACTAGACTGCTTTCTGTCATCTTGATTGATTGATTGGTCCATGTGGACATTGCAAAACGTGAACTTGCTTGGTTGTAGAAAGGTCTGCTTTTTGATTCTCCGTTTATAGGGCATTTGGTCGTCCTTTGTATCAAGATTGTGGGGTTAGAAAGCGATGGAGGAGTTAATTGTGTTATAATGATTATTATATATTTAAGTGACCCAGGTCTTCATTTTCTTATTGATGTTACTGCTTTTTATTCCTTTGTTTATATAATGCCCGACATAAATTTAAAAAAGGCACGATTTTTAGGGCATTTTATATATTAAGCCATTTAATTATGTATAAGTTTAATAGAAAATTTGGATTTTTTTTTTCTTTACCCCTTTTATATTGAAATTAGAGAAACGTAATTGGAATTTCGGCGTCAGGGCAAGAGAATTTTCATGGAATTTGAAAGCCGCACCAAGCAATGAAGAGAAACAGACACACGTGGGAACTTGGAAGATTCGATTTCTATATGTTCCTGTAATGAAAAAACTTTTGGGACTCGTATGATTCAAAGTCGGTTTTCCGGAAGCGTGGTGTCACGCTCCGATGCATGCGGCGGAGTGAACATTTTGAGTCTCTCCTTTCGACATTTTTGGGCTGAAGCTACTGAATAGTTGCCGGCAGATATGGTGGGTTCCAGGCGAATGAGTTTCACGCGCAAGATGACATGTGAAGCACGAAAACATACGGATGTAATTGTTGACTTCACCTAGTGTGTCATGCTGATGTATATAGACATTTATAAGAAAATATAAATCGTATGTGTGTCAGCTCATCAAGAAAACTAAGGTTGATTTTTTAATATATAATATGCAATTGCTGGTAAATTGCAGAACTAGCAAGTGAAATATAAAATAAAAAATTGAAAAAGGCGTAATAATAAGTGAAGTTGCGTTGCTTGTTAAATCCGAACTTTCTTTTGATATTCCTATCATTTCATGATTTCTCCCTAAACATGGTAAATTATATGATTCAGAAGAGGACACACTGCTCTTTTGAAAGAGCTTATCATATTAGACTAATTTTAGAAACAAACAAGGTATAACGCAAAGCTATTCTGTAAATTTTCCCAGAAATGGTTATTTGTGTTTTTTCCAAAAGGCTCCATTTTTTTATTGGTTACGTACAGATACTTTGAATATAATCTCTAATTAAAGCAACATAACGTCACCCAATTATATGATTCATATGCATAAATTCTTATTTATTGCTTGGCTTCAGTAACCAATTGTAAATACAGTGTCTCCTATTTTGTGGCCCTCCCTCCTGAAAAGGTCGCTTTCTTTTGATAATTTAATACTGTATAATCTAAGATACAATTTCAATCGTCACTGGCCGTCCTCTTTCATGAATCGTGCATCTCAATCGACGGCCGATCAAGAATTAAACAGATCTACGGCAAAAATAATTTTCTTTTCTTCAAATGCAATATCCCCTCCCCCGAATCGTTACGAATTTGGTTTTCTTTCAAGGAATTATTTTCACTTATCGCTCTCTGTTTCTTTTTTTCATTTAAGATAATAATAAATTTCTTTTCAATTGACTTTAAATTTCTTTTAAAGTTGAGAAAAGGAATTTAACTGACATAAGTTTGAAAAAAGGAAAAAAGGACAGAAAAAAAGAAAAATAAAAATCAAACGGCCGGTACCGATAAGTGCATCATAAACTATAAAACCGAGCATAACGATCAACGAAGAGTAGAAGAAAAGAGAAATTGTACATAGTATTAATGATCCAGAATCTAATTTAAAACAAAATCTACAAAGATATCTAAGTGGGATTTAAAGAAAAATATAAATTAAAAACAGAGAGCAATTCAATCAGCAAAGGATGATACTTTTGTAGTTGCAGGTGAATTGAAATTGTTGAAGCAAGAGGAGAAAAGAGATGAAAGAAAATGAAAAAGTTCATGGAATATCATACGCTTCACAAGCTTCCTCTTCTTCGTAAAGACACTTCCTTTCTTGGATTTGAAACATGGCTCTGTCTTCTTCATCTTCTCCTCCATTTCCTCTGTTTTTCCCTCTCTTTCTATCTCTACCTCTGCTCTGCTTATGCTTCTGAGATTTTAGTAGTTATTTGATTAAATGGGAATTGGGTTGCCTAAAACGGGTTCTAGAAATTGTTTAGGATCAAGCCAAAAAAAAGTTCAAAACAGAGAGCAAGGAAACAAGAAATTCAATCAGCAAAGGGTGATACTTTTGCAGTTGCAGGTGAATTGAAATCGTTGAAGCAAGAAGAGCAAAGAGAGGAAAGAGAATGAAGAAGTTGATCAAATATCATCCGCTTCACTAGCGTCCTCTTCTTCGGAAAGACACTTCCTTTCTTGGATTTGAAACATGGCTCTGTCTTCTTCATCATCATCTTCTCCATTTCCTCTGTTTCTGTTTCTCACTCTGCTCTATGCTTCTTCTTTCTTTCTTCTTTATTCTCACTTGTGTGCTATTTAGCAGTTGCTTGTGGGACTAAAATGTGGATTGAGTTTTTCTTTTTTTTCCTTTTAAGTTTTTTTTATCATAAACAGTACATCAGCACATCTCAACCGGTGGATCAAATTTTATTTTTCATCAATGGTTGAGATTTCTGATGTAGGTATGTTGGATATATCTGATCATTACCCAAAACTTGGGAGAGAAGCATGAGTGAATTTCTTGACACGTGGTAAATGATTCCTCATCCAAACCAATTTATTGCAACTTGCAACGGCAAAACTTGGGTGTGTTGTTAGCTTTTCTCCTGTGAATCAAAACAAATAAATTCTTTTTCTTTGTTTTTCTTTTTCTTTAAAGACGCCCAATAATTAGGATAGTGGGGAAGCAGAGAAGATAAATGGAACAGTAGGTGGATAAGAATAAGTGAAAAATAAAATTCTCATTAGCCTTGTAAAACTGTAAAAGGTTGCCCAAAAAGTAAAATGGAGCTTGTAAATCGATTTTTCATTTACGAAAATTCTTTTTCTACTTTTAATTAAACTAATAATGAAATGCTATCTATTATTATGTTCATTTTTTAACTAGCTTATTTTATATATTAATTTTTTATTTATTTTATTGATAAAATTTTCATAATCTCGATCTAAACAGTCATCTCTTGTAATTTATATTTTTATGAGTTAATTGCTTTTTCAGACAAATATTTACATTTTCCTTTTTACCGATTGTGATTTTATGTGCTAATTTTTAAAGTACGCATTAGTACGTTTTATTAGATCTAAGACTATAAAATATTGTATATTTGATCCAACAATACATACATGCACAATGGTGAACTAGAATTGATAATACAGCAAATATCATATGCCTTCAGCCCCATGAAATCGGCCCAAACACTGGCAAGGCCCAAAGTCCACCAGGCGAAGCAAACAGGCGCGAGCCCCAAGGAGAACCGATCGGACGATGTGACATCCCGTCCCATTAGCCGCCTGACACAAGGCAGTGCTCACCTCAATCTCCTGTTCGCTGTCACTTCGCCGGATACCTACTCTGACAACCAGAGATCACTCCCCTAGGCACTCGAGTGCCCCTCAATATCTCTTATAAATAGCCCAGCCAGCGATGGCCTCAGGTATTGAACCCTGCGCACTCTCTCTCTAAGCTTTCTCTCTCTAAAGTCACTGACTTAGGCTTCGGAATGCTTACGCCCGGTCCGACCGGGCATTCTTCCTTGCAGGTCGTTCTCATCCGATCGGCTGTTCCCTCCCTCTCCAGATAAAGACAATTTGACCTTTATCATTTGGTGCTCTCGTTGAGAGTCATGGCGAACTCCAAATCGAACGAGAATACGACCCCTGCGAATTCTGACTACAACAACTATAGTCGCGATAGGTCAGGTACCTCACGACCCGTCAGATCTCCTGTAGGAATCAATCTCCTCCCCGCCTTCGATAACGCAGCGGCAGGACAGCCTGAAAATACCCCTGTCACCTTCAGGGATGTACGCGTCATCCTCGCTGATTTCTCCAAAAATGTCGCTCAAGTGTTGAAGAAAGGTAAAATGCCAGAAACTTCTGAAAGAGTTCGTGGGGATTGCCCCACGGGCGAAGACTTTAGGAGAAGGAAAGCTCGAGGGATTGTCATTGGCGAGTCGAGAGCCCAAGAAAATAGCAAGGGCACCGTCAGGACCCCAGACAGGAATGATAAGAGCAGGCAGATGCTTCCAGCGTGCTTAAGTTCCCCTTTTCGCAGCAGGTCGGGTACCCAGACTGTGGCAGATGATGTGTCCTACATGTGCACCCCGAGTCGTCACCGCTCAAGGAAGCACAAAAACGAGCCCTCTGCCACGGCTCCGAGCAAAGGGGATCAGTTGCTCAAGCAAGGGCTCGAGCGGCTCGGCGTCCTCATTCCCAGAAAAGGGAGCTTCGAGGGGAACACGTGCGGTAATACCGCGTCCCCGTTTTGCAGGGAAATCACGGACTCCGAGCTGCCCCCGAGGTGGAGAGACGTTATCATGGACAAGTACACTGGAAAAACGGATCCTGCCACTCACTTGGCAGAGTACTTGACCAAAGTGCAGGTCTACACTTATGACGAGAAAGTGGCTTGCAGAGTTTTTCCCACCACCCTCGGCGGAGATGTCCTGACATGGTTCCATGACCTGCCTGAAGGGTCAATTACCTCTTTTAGACAATTAAGGGAGCTGTTCATTACGAGGTTTGTCGTGCAAACGCGCGCGCCAAGGACAGTGAATGACCTCTGTAACTTGTATCAGAGACCCGACGAAAGTCTCTGAGACTACGTCGACAGGTTCCAATCCACCATGTCGAAGGTGAGGAACGTTAGCGTTGAGATGGCGACCACCGCCTTGGCTGGGGGCATTACCGACCGTCCTTTCTTCGAGTCCTTAACAACGAAACCCCCAACTAGCTTTACTGACCTCATGGAGAGAGCCCGGCAGTACATTCGGCTCGACGACGACATCCGATCCAATAGGAGAAAGAGGACACGTAGTACAGAATGGTCGCAGCATTCAGGCGACCTCCCCTCCAATAGGGCCTCCAGGTCCGATCGGAGCGCGAGAAGTCCAGAACAAGGGTCTGAATCCCAGAGCTCGAGGAAGAGAAGGGGCTCGGAGACAGAGCGGCGCAGGCGCTCGAAAGACCGGAGCGATAGGCCGTACACTCCCCTTAATGCCACCCCGTCTGCAGTATTGATGTGGATAAAAGAAAAGCAAGAACCAGTCAATTGGCCGAGGCAGCTGTCTGAAAGCAGCCGGGCTAGGAGGGACCGTAGCAAATTCTGTGAGTTCCACAAAGACTTTGGCCATCTTACCGACGAATGCACTACCCTGAAAAAGGAAATCGAAAGGCTCATACGTCGAGGGTCCCTTAGAAAATTCGTGGGCACGACCAGAGGGGATTACACCTGTAGACGGCCCAAGCCTCGAAGGGACGATTCCGACCCGGACGAAGGCGAGCAGGACCGGAGAGGCTCGGATCCAGGCAGACCCTACGCTGGAATCATCAATGTGATCACACAAGAGCCAACCTATCGAGTGGATCCCTCCGGTGGCCGGGAGAAGAGGGGAGATAGGCATTCCCGCCGCGCTGAGCGACTTACAAAAGTTAGTATATCTAGCATAGATGCGAGGAATGTCATGTTTCCCCATGAAGATGCGCTCGTCATGAAGGCCAGAATCAATGACTTTGATGTCAGAAGAGTTCTAGTAGACGACGGTAGCGCCGTAAGCATCCTCACTTTACAGGCTTACCGAGCGATGGGTCTGCCGATTGACAAGCTCAGGCCGACCGCCGCGCCACTGGTCGGAATCGGCAATGGCAGAATCCCGGCGGTAGGTTCTGTAGAGCTCCCTGTAATGCTGGGCGAGGAGACGGTCGCGTACAGATGCGAGGTAACTTTTATAGTCATTGACATAAATTTTGCTTATAACGCAATATTTGGCAGGCCCGTGCTCTCCCAAACCGGTGCTATCATCTGCGTCCGTTACTTAGTAATTAAGATCCCGACCCGAGAGGGCATCGCGATATTAAGGGGCGACCAGAGGGCGTCGCAAGAGGCGCATGTGAACACCATAAAGCTACAGCGAGAGGCCGCAACAGTGGAACCCGGCCTGGAACGATCGGAGCAGGAAGAGAGACCGAGGATGGACCCCACTGAAGAAACAAAAACAAGGGCGTTGGCCCCAGGCAAAAATATCCAAGTTGGCACCAGCATGGACGAAAAAATAGAGGACGCCATAGTACAAGTTCTAGCGGAGAACCAGGGAGCCTTCGCGTGGAGACCAAAAGATATCTCGGGAATAAACCCTGATGTCATAACGCATAAGCTGAATGTGGACCCGGATCACCCACCGGTCCGACAAAAGCTCAGAAGGCATGCCATCGATCGGAGAAAATTTATCTCCGAGTAGGTGGATAGGCTACTGAAGACCGGAACAATCCGAGAGGTAGACTATCCCGAATGGTTGGCCAATGTAGTCCTGGTCAAGAAAAAGTCGGGAAAGCTGCGGATGTGCGTGGACTTTATCGATCTCAATAAAGCATGCCCCAAAGACAGCTACCCCCTCCCGAACATAGACCAACTGGTAAACGCCACTGCGTGTCACGCCATATACTCCCTTCTTGATGCTTATACCGGCTACCATTAGATCCTAATGTGGCTCGCCGATCAGGAGAAGACCAGCTTCATTACAGACGATGGGACATTCTGCTACAGGATGATGCCGTTCGGCTTAAAAAATGCTAGGGCCATGTACCAGCGCCTCATGAACAAAATTTTTAAGAATTAAATCGGACAGAACATTGAGGTCTACATCGACGACATGATTGTCAAAAGTCGCAGCCCCGAGGAGCACCCCGCCTACCTAGCAAGAGTCTTCTCCACCCTGAACAAGTTTCAGATGAAACTCAACCTTGAGAAGTGCGTCTTTGGAGTACCATCAGGCAAATTCCTAGGTTTCCTAGTTTCTCAAAGAGAGATAGAAGCAAACCCAGAAAAAATTAAGGCTATCTTGGCAATGCAACCCCCCAGAAGCGTGAAAGACATCCAGAAGCTGAATGGCAGAATCACTGCCCTGGGAAGATTCATATCTTCATCGGCTAAACGGTGCACTCCGTTCTTTAAGAGGATGAGGACGGGTGAGACTTTCAACTGGGGAGAAGACTGCCAACAAGCCTTCGAAGGACTAAAAGCGTTCCTGACCAACCCTCCCCTGCTCAGCCGTCCGTTGCTAGGTGAAAACCTATATCTTTATCTATCTACTTCTGGCGAAGCTGTTGCAGGAGCCCTGGTTCGGGAAGAAGGGACGCAACAGCTACCTGTCTACTACGTTAGCGAGGTGCTCAGGGGGGCAGATCTAAGGAAAGGACCGATCGAGCAGTTGATCATCGCCCTTATGATGTGTGCAAGGAAGCTCAACCCGTACTTCGAGGCGCACACCATTGTTGTTCGATCGGGCTACCCGCTCAGAAAAATCCTACAAACCCCCGACCTGGAAGGAAAAATGGTAGGCTGGGCAATTAAGCTACAATCTTGGGACGTGAGATATGAGCCCAGAAAGGCAATTAAAGCCCAAGCCTTGGCCGATTTCGTTGCCGAGTTCGCTGGCGAAGAACCGCAAAATCAACCCAGACGGCGAATCTGGGAAATGACGGTAGACGGAGCTACGAATGACGCTCGAGGAGGAGTAGGCATAGTCATCAAAGGGCCCCTGGATATGGTCATAAGGTACGCAATAAAGCTTGATTTCAAAGCTTCTAACAATGTTGCAGAGTATGAGGCGCTCCTCCAAGGTTTGAGGCTGTTGCACGCTATCCGACCGCAATTTGTGGTCATCAGAAGCGATTCCCAGCTGGTCACCAGTCAAGTTCTGGGCACCTTTGGGGCCAAGGAAGCCACGATGGTCCAATACCTAGAAAAGGTCAAGACCGCCCTCGGAGTGCTTGAGGAAGCAGGCTCCGAATGGGACCTTCGGAAGGTGCCACGCGATCAGACGTCAGAAGCCGATAGAATAGCGAAAGCCTCCACTTCCGAGCAAACCACGATTGAAGGAGACGTTGCCGTCTTGAGTTTAACCTCTCCCTCCCTGGATGAGCCAGAGGTGATGGAGATCGATCAGGCGGATGAAACCTGGATGAGCCCTATCAAGCGATACCTGCAAACGGGGCAACTTTTGGAGGACAAGGACGAAGCCCGGAAGACATCGCGGAAATCCCTCAACTACTCCATCATCAATGGTGACTTGTACAAAAAGGCTTTCAGTTATCCCTGGCTTAGGTGCGTAACAGAGGAGGAGGGAGATTACATCCTCAGGGAAATCCATGAGAGCATTTGTGGCGCACACAAGGCAAGCAGAGCTATGGCCAGGAAAGCCCTTCAGACAGGGTATTCCTGGCCCAGTTTGCTCAAAGACGCCCAGGAAAAAGTGCGAAGATGCCCGCAGTGCCAAGTGCATGGGAGAATCATCCGACAGAGCGCAGCGGATCAGCAGCCGATCGGAGTCGCCTGGCCGTTTGACCAGTGGGGCCTTGATATCCTGGGGCATTTCCCCTTGGGAAAAAAGCAGATGAAGTTCCTTATAGTTGCGGTCGACCATTTCTCCAAATGGATCGAAGCCGAGCCTGTGGCCACCATCACAGCCGAGAGGGTCAAAAGCTTTGCATGAAAGAACATCATCTGCAGGTATGGCTTGCCCAATGTTTTCATTGCGGACAATGGTAAACAGTTCGATAGCTCTACCTTCAGAGATTTCTGCCAAGGCCTGAGAATCAATTTGAGGTTTACGTCAGCGGCACATCCCCAAAGCAATGGAATGACCGAGGTCTCCAACCGGACCCTCGTCCAAGGGCTGAAAAAGCGACTGGGTGAGGCCAAAAGGAGCTGGACCGAAGAACTGCAAAGCGTCCTCTGGTCCTACAGAACTTTGCCGAGGGCAGTCACCCATTAGACTCCATTCTCTCTGGTCTATGGCACCGAGGCAATGATCCCGGTAGAGATCGGACTCCCATCTTACCGATCGACACTTTATACCGAGCAGGCCAATGCCCTGGAAAGATGCCAAGACCTGGACCTGGCGGAGGAAAGAAGAGAAAATGCCCACACTGAAATAGCCGCCTACAAGCAGAGGATAGCCAGATACCACAACGCCAGAGTAAGGTCAAGAACCTTGAACGTCGGCGACCTTGTGCTTAGAAAAGTAGAGCTGGGTTCGGGGAACGCCGGGGTCGGCAAGCTTATGCCAAACTAGGAGGGACCCTATGAGATTTCCAAGGTCTTAGGCCCAGGTACGTATAAACTTTGAACCGTCGAAGGGCGAGATATCCCAAGGAGCTGGAATGTGGACGTACTCAAAAAGTATCATTTGTAGTAACGTACCCGCATTCACCAGTTAATAAAAGATTTTTTTATTATTCTGTTTATTGCATGCATCTGACCCGCGTACTAGAGTTGTTGTCTTGACCAGGTACGAAGCGCGGAAGGTACCTTCCCCCCCCCCCCTTTAGAGGGCAGTTTTAATCCATTAGGACCGATGTCTTTACCGGTCCAAAGATATGGAAGCGACCTCGCAAACGTCGCACCACTAATACTCAAAAAAAAATAAAATAAAATAAAATAATAATGAGCTCATCATACGCCCGATGACCGATTCGATCTAAATTATGGAAATGTTCGATCGTAGGCACGAGGACCGAAGAGATCCCGATCGGATGTCGCCAGAATTGGTCAATGGCAGGCCACTTGCTTCCCGTTCGGATCTACCGACGGATGTCGCCAGAATTGGTCAATGGCAGGCCACTTGCTTCCCGTTCGGATCTACCGACGGATGTCGCCAGAATTGGTCAATGGCAGGCCACTTGCTCCCCGTTCGGATCTATCGACGGGTGCGGCAACACTCAACACCACGCAAGGCCACCATGCAATTTTATGCAACAGCCATGAGTCAACATGCGATACTCACGCAGCGGTCCCAGGCTAATATGCAATTTTATGCAGCAGCCACGGACCAGTATGCGGATAAAGACCACGGCATCGGACTTCGGGATCCCCGATTGTTCACTGATCGCCTAACTCCTTTCAATTCAGGAAGTATCTGCAAGCAAAGCACATAGATTATTCTGCCACATAAATAATGAAAATTGCCAAGGCACAGCACCTCACAAAGATAAAAAATCAATTTTATTGAATTCGATTCCATTTATACATCTTATAATTACAGGAATAAAAGCATGAAAACCTCTAATCTTTTATATGTATAATGCGTTCTTCGACAGGAGTTGCGGAGCGGCCATCGTCAACCCCCGAGCTCGGTACCTGCGGCTGTCCGACATCCGAAGATGGTGGAGCCCTGTCGGTGGCCTGAGAGGAACCGGAAGCAACTCGTTGAGTTGCAGCCTCCCCCTCAGAGACAGGTCCCCCTGGCAGATGGGATCGGGTAACATCATCGGAAGGCAAGGATTGGGAAGTCCCAGCAGGCGAAAGCCCCTCTCGGAGACCCGCTTCATCGTCACTAGCGATAGGGTCGGGAAAAGCCACGGGGTCCCCCATCCAGCTGAAGTCAGCATCAGGGAAACGCCTTTCGGCTTCCCGGATCAAACACGATAAAACCCCTTCCTGTGCCTCCGCCAGCTCCTCAAGAAGTTGCTCCTTCTGAGAGGCTAGCTCTGCATCCAGCTCAACCCTCCAGGTGGCTTTCCTCTCCTGCATTGACACTCCCAACGCCTCCCGATCGTTGCGCAAATGAATGCACTCGGCCCGAGTTTGAACCCGCTCCCCTTGGAGCCTAGCCCGTTCCAGTTTGAGGCTGGCATTCTCGCCGCTCAGCTCTTCGCACTCGGTGTCCAGCACAGTCACCCAACGCTCCAACCTCCGACCCTGAGCGCCTGCAGCAGCCAAACGGGCATTATCGTCCCTCAAACGATCCACCTCGGCCTGACATTCTTCCATCTCCTGAGTAATGCGAGCGGCTTTCTCACTGGAAGCCCGTGCTTTCGATCGAAGGGCGGTGCACTCCCTTTGAAGTTCAGCCACTTCCATGCGGAGCGTCGAGGCGTCCTTTCGGACGGCCTCATAGCGAGAGTTCACCTCCGTGGTGTTCTCCGCCACAACTTCAGCCCTCCCTTTCCAAACTCCCGCCATGAGGTGGAGTCGCTGAGTCCTCCGGCACACCTAACAAAAGGAAGGGGAAGAAGATAAGTGGACAAAGAAAAGACCCCGACGATCCAACCCCAGTAAGTACTGACACTATGACAAAGAAAATCTTACCTCCAGCAGCTGTTGGCTAAGCACATGGTACTCCCGGACCAGCTGGTTGTCGTCCGCAATCTCCGCATGGTCGCTCTCTCGAAGCAAACCTCGGAAGATAAAGCTTGCCACCTGGCTTGAGGACCAGTCTTTGCCAAAGTGTTCCTCCAGGAACCCCCCGATGTGGGAGGGGCGTTTGCCGAACCTTTGATGCGGCTCACTTTGACGAGCGCCGGCGCCGCTAGCGACAACCAGAGCCTCCCTCTCTTGACTCCTTTCCCTCGAGGGGTTTGCAGCAGAAGAGCTGGGACGGTGTGTTTCCCTATCCGATTGGGGCGGGTTCGAAGCAGAGGTACTTCCCGGGGTCACCGCCGACAGAGGCACGGCGCGAATTGGGGTACCCTCGGTAGCCGCTAACCTCCGTCTCTTCCTCTCCTGCTTGGCCTTTAAGTCGGCCTCGCGTTTCAGCCCGGCTCGCTCAGTTAACATCTGCTTCAAATCCTTTCCACCGGCCATTTCAACTGTGTACAAAACGACAGAGAAGATAAGTTGGTACGTTAAAATTTACCATTTCAGGCGGCGGAAGTTACTCTTTGAAAGCGAAAGGAGAGGGTACTTACTTACTTGCTCCAAGAAGGTCTAAGGGAGTCGCGAAGAAAAAACGAAAAGGATTATTGAATTGCGAAGAATTGAGAAGAGATTTTTCACAGAATAGCATTAAGGGCAACAAGAAGTAAAGGGACAAAGCTTCAGAAAAATGCCTATTTATAGGCATAAACTCCTCGAAATTCTCAGTGGCTCCACCATTAAAGCCCTGCCACACGTCTAAAGACGTTACACAGAGAACCAAGCGTCGTCCTCGATACGCGAACAGCAATCAATAAAAAATAACTCTGTGAACAGACGCGTCCCTTCATCTGGCAGCCTTTTCGAGTCTGTAACCCTGCTGATGAATGTTCCCGGATCGGGACAGCTCGAATGGGACCTCAAAGGCAACTCCATGCCCGATCGGACCTGTTGAGGGGGGACAAGTGATAACACAGCAAATATCATCTGCCTTCAGGCCCATGAAATCGGCCCAAACACTGGCAAGGCCCAAAGTCCACCAGGCGAAGCAAACAGGCGCGAGCCCCAAGGAGGACCGATCGGACGATGTGATATCCCGTCCCATTAGTCGCCTGACACAAGGCAGTGCTCACCTCAATCTCCTGTTCGTTGTCACTTCGCCGGATACCTACTCTGACAGCCAGAGATCACTCCCCTAGGCACTCGAGTGCCCCTCAACATCTCTTATAAATAGCCCAGCCAGCGATGGCCTCAGGTATTGAACCCTGCGCACTCTCTCTCTAAGCTTTCTCTCTCTAAAGTCACTGACTTAGGCTTCAGAGTGCTTACGCCCGGTTCGACCGGGCATTCTTCCTTGCAGGTCGTTCTCATCCGATCGGCTGTTTCCTCCCTCTCCAGATAAAGACAATTTGACCTTTATCAAGAATAAACCTTTTTTTTCATACGATTAAAAAAAGTTAGATGTGATGATTAAATGACAATTTTTATTATTCATTTTATTTTTAATATGATGGATTATTAATTGTTATTGTAAGAATTAAAATCATGGCTAATATATTAATATAAAATCGAAATAATTTGAATAAATTACTAACTAAACACACTTTTTTTTATAGTAACTGCAACACCCCTTATATCCCTGGGAGGACAAGAGAGCGTATAGGAACGGAACATAAATAATGCGAAACAGAAGTATTAACTTGTATTGCTTCATTAAACTCTTTATACAATCAGACAGAGTTAATACAAAAGTTGCTTAATAATTATACATGCCGTAATATTTTGTTTATATACATAAGTTTCAAACAAAAGAACATCATATCTAAATTTGTAACAAAATTTAAACCCTACATGTAAATCTGTTACGGATGTATTGGCCTTGAAGCTTGCGGGTCGTCCTTGGCATCTACCTCACATTCAGTACTTACACGGATGAAACACCTGTGGTAAGCATATAGCTTAGTGGGAAATTAGCATGAAATGGACGACTACTCACAGTAGCCATCAAAATATACATACGTATGAATGCACACAAATGCCAATTAACTATGTAACAAAAATTAAATGAGTAAAATAAGGTAGCATATCAAATACCGGTATTTTTATGTTTTAGGAATAACTTACAAATATTATGGCCAATTGGCCTGCATCACCCTAAGGAAGTGGATAATGGGAGAGTATAGAACAGAAGTACCCAAGGGTACAATAACAGGGGTACCCGAAGGTACAATTTATTTTAATTATCTTATTATTTTGTGTGTCATATAATGACCCAAACGGGGTCTACAGAACTGAACAGAGACTGTAGTAAACAGAGTCCCTATAGGTATGCCTATCTATCCACCACCCAGTTTAGTGCAGGCACTAAAATATATATATTAAAATTATTGTCCATGCATATTTCAGAACAACAAAGGAATTTCAGGGTCATTCATAAATATCACGAAATCTTATTAAATATAATTTATTATGGCTAACTAATCATCATATCAAATTTGGTTCTAATTTGAGTTCATTTGATTTCTAAATGCTTGAAATATTTTCAGAAAAATAGGGTGTAACACCCCCACCGTCGCCCCCGTTAGAAGGGCGCCGGCGGACGCGCTACCTGACGCTCACTCGCACACAACATGCATACATGCGCAAAGCGGAAGAATATTCGAACAAATATAAAGGCAAATCATAAATCTCATATAATCAGAAATATAGAGTTATATACAATATCCAGAAGATTACAACTTAAATTCTTTACAAAATTAATACATATACAAAAAGAATTACAGGAAGAGACAAAAATAAATAACTCACTCCTATTGGCCAGCCTGCAGATGCGCGACTCGAAACTCGAACTGGAACTCAAAACCTTGCCAGCTACACGGGAAAAGAACCCGTGCTAAGCGATAACGCTTAGTGGGGAGGAAACAAACAACAGAACACTATGCAATATATTATGCATTAATACTCAAAAAAAATAAACATGCATCAACATACGGAATTCACTAAGTATCAGAGGACAGAGATATAAGTCAAGAATCACTATATAAAATCATAATATAAGATAGAAAGTACGAAGGAATAACACTAACTAAAATCACACTAAACTCATAACACTACACTTAAACAAATACCAGACACTTCAAATAATAGCCTGAATTTCACTGGTGGAGGATACGGGAACACGACACGAGAGACCGAAACCTCAAAACAGTTTTTATATCCGAAAGTAGCGCGGGAGACCGGAGTCTCAAAACAATTTATCACTACACGGAGAATAACCATCTCGGAGGTCGGCCGAAAGACCCAAACGGGGCCAACACAGGCAGCTACACTCACTAACCCTTCTTAAGCATGCTTAATTATCCACTACCTTGACACTTCAGGCTTGACAACTCACTCTCAATCACAACACTTACGACACAAGTCTTAAATCAAAACTTTAACATCACATTAACTCACTACAACGACACTAATATAAAAAAAAAAGGTCAACAAGACATAAACTCATTCATGTACCATGCAATAGTGAGAAACAGTGCAAAGTGGGACAAAAAAATCACATTTAGAAAACAGGGCAGACAGGAAGGGCTTCTGTCGCGATCGCGACAGAACGCAGGGTACCTCGTCGTGGGCTCGCGCTCGCGACGACGCACGCTCGGCAGACTCACACAATTCGAGCTCTGTCGCGCTCGCGACAGAGACCGGCCACTTCCTCCTCGCGCGCACGCTCGGCCGCATGCTCGCGTTGAGGACTCGGCCTACTGAGCTCTCTATCGCGCTCGCGACAACGTCGCGATCGCGACAGAACCCAGATTTACCCAGAATCTGCACTTCCAGCACTCTTTCCCACTCAAACATTCAAACACTCATTCAATCATGTACAAACACTTACCTCATGCCTATATTACAACACCACAACATTCTCAACCCCACATAAACACATTTTACACAATAATCAAACATCAATTCATCATGAATGCCAACAAAACTAACTCCAAAATTCAGTGTACATAACATATTCATGTTTTCTAAAAACACATGCCATCCTCACTATATCACTAACATCTCACTCATATTCATTACACGATGCACACATGCATTCACATATAACTTAACACTCAAGAAAACTAATAACATGCAACCACAAAATACATTTGATCCAAGAAGAAATAAGGGAAAACACTCCCAAACACATTCAAATTAAAGCTCACAAACCTGGAAATTGCAACTTCAAACCGAGCCCCTCACGATCCCACTTTATCTTTCCCTTTCTTCTTCCTACAATCCTCCGATTCTTGCACAAACCCAACCAAGAACACATTCAAGTTAAGCCAAAAACTCACTCTTCAAAATCAGAAATCAAGGAACAAGAAGGAGGTGAAGAAACCCCAACTTAAACTCAAACACTTACCTTTAACGACCAGCTCTAAAATTAGGAAGTCCAATCTCAAGCTCAAAGAAGTGCACAAGGAAAGTGGAGAGCAGCCAAGTGAAGAAAAGGGAAATAAGAGAGAGGACGGGGAAGAGTGAACAAGAGAGGAAATGGGCAGCTTCCACGGGAAGCTATCCCATTTTCTGCCTTTCCTCTCTCCTCCTCTCACCTCACTTCTTTTCTTCATTAATTGCTCACCAACCTTGCCATGTGTCACTCACCCAAAGGACCAACAAAACCCACTTTGACTTATTCCTTCAATGCACCATACACAACACACACACAATCAACTCTTACAAAAATATCCACATCCTTGTTACCAAACCCAAATTCCACTAAATCACTTCTCATAAAACACTTTACATATAAGGCACCATACACACAAACCACACTAGATTAATCCCAATAAAATACCCTACATCCATACACCACATTCACACCATATAATTTCTCCTCTTATCATACTTCATTAATTTCTTTGCAATAAATCCTTATTTTCTAAATTTTTTCTTGCTCAAATTCCTGAAATACCCCTAATATACCGACTTACCATGTAGATTCCGACCAGGCCCTTTTTGGGTTGTTACACAGGGATTACACGGCAATAAGAAAATCCTGTCTGCCGTGTAAAATGCTGATATTTGAATATTGTCAGACATAATGCTTTTACACGGTGGTAAGGGTATTACTGACTGCCGTATAAGGCATGCCACACGGTGGTCAGGAAGTCCTGACCGCTGTGTGAATTACCTTACATTCCAAAAAGTTGGACAGAATGCATTTACACGGCGATAAGCACTGACCTACCCGCCGTGTAAGCCAACGAACCGCCATATTTCCGTAACTAAACACGATCACACGGCGGTAAGGATATTCCTGACCGCTATGTAACCTAACACAGTTACTTCATTTTACACTAAGGCACAGCTGTGTGTTCGTCAATCTAGAAATCTCGAGATGCTTTGTTTTTCCATTCACACATCCTCCAAACCACACTAACACACTTCTCTTACACAAATCACACACCTTACATGATTCCTCATATACAAGCAGCTTCTCAAAGTTCTCAATAACATTCATAAATACAAACAAATATTTCATCAACTCAAAAGTTAGAATTAATCATAAGTTCAAAATAAGAGATGAAGAATTCCCAAACCTCAAAATTTACTCCTTCTTTCCACTTTACCACTTCATTTTTTCTTCCTTCTCTTTCCTTTCCCTTTCAACTGCTTCTTCTTCATGTTCAAATAACAAAATCATGTTAACCTCATAAATACACACACACACACATATATATATGTATCTCATAACTTGCATCCTAACAAGCAAAAAGAAGAAGATGATGAAGAGTGAGTAACTCTTACCTTAACAACTTCAAAACTACTCTTGGATCAATCTCTTACTTGCACTTAACCTTGAAAACTCTTTGGTTTTATTTTAGGGTGCAAGAATGGATGAAGGGGGAGGAGGAAGGGGAGGCTCTTGGCTGGGTTTTGCCAACCCAAAACCAACCGTTCTTCATAGCTTACAAAGCCATGAAGAATCCTCTCTAAATTTCTAGATTCAACACATGTACAAAGGTTATTGGTGCATGTGTCCCTCCCTTTTGCCATTAAGTTCCTCATCTTTCTAATCTCAAGCATTTGCCTTTCAATTTTTTGTTAATTATATATTTGCATACTTAATTAATAAGCTTAGTGCAATTAAGTCCTCCTTTGTATTCAATCAGGTCCTTTCATGCTTCTATTACCAACTATCTTCTCTAATTAAGTTAATTCCACCAAAGTCCTTATCTTATTAACTCAACCATTCGTTCTTTTACTTACAACTATACATCAAACTATACTCAAAACAACCAGGGCTCAAATTGGGGTATTATGGTAACTAACTAAACAGACTTAATTATAATGTTATAATCTAGTGTATTTTAATAAATAATTTGAAATTTGAAGGAAGAACTAAAATAATTCACAAAATCAAGAAATTTTCATGAGTAAAATTTACTATTAAATAGCACAGCTAATTAGGGGGTGAGCAAAATTCGGGAAAAATCGAACCAAATCGATTGATTTTTTTGATTCGGTTTGATTTTTCTGTTCGGTTTTGAAAGACAAAAACCGAAGAAAAACTGAACCTACCGAAATTTTAATATTATATGTTATTTTATCCAATTTTTACATAAAAAAATTTATTTTTGTATTTTTTGATCAATTTAAGGGATTTAAACTCAAATTATATATGTACATTTTTCAATTTGGATATTTTTATTTTAGTTTTATGATTTGTAATTTTGTATAATTTTTAGATAATTTTTTTTAATTATAATTTTGAATTTTCAGTTTTATTGGTTAATCGAACTAAACCGACCGAAAATTTTGGTTCGATTTTAGTTCGGTTTTCATTTAATTTCGGTTTGGTTCATTTGTATAAATTCTAATATTTCGGTTTTCGATTTTTTCGGTTCGGTTATTGAACCGAACTGACTTTTGCTCACTCCTATAGCTAATCATAATTTTTTTTTAAAAAAAAAGAAATTATCTCCGCCGTTAAAAGCATAAATTTATTAATCAAAAGTCACAAACTCATCAAAACTACTAAATGCCGAAAATGATACATTCCTAAAACTTCGCCATAGCCACTTTAATCAGAAAAATTATTCAATTTATTCACTGATTTAAAAGAAAATTATTTCCGCGTTGCACGCGGTCCAGAATTGTGGACAATATAGCACCCTGCACAGTATAGCACGCTGATTCTAGAACGCTACTACAAGGGTATTAATAGTTATTATTTAACATTGATTGACTTTTGTTTTGTACTAGACTGACTTATAAAGAGTAAAAATACTTTCTTTCAAATATTTTTAAAATATTATATATTCAAAATTTGAAAGCTAAACTTCTTTTTTAAAGAATATATTAGTTTAGTGCATCTATCCTATGAATTAATAAATAAATAATAGTTTGATACCATTATTATGAATATCTAGCGATGTACCTATCTATTAGATATATATATTTTTTTAAAAAAATTAAGCTATTTATTTTAATACTGATATCCTCATAAAAAAGCCACCCAAAATGATCACATAACATTTGCTAAATCTCTGATTTTTAAGTGTTTTATCTCTCTGAATTTGATTACTTTCTGGTATACGTAAAATAAACCATTGAATCCCAAAATTAGGTTTATTCACTGAACAATGAACATACTCGAAATGGGTCATAATTTCTACTTAAAAAGATTACCCCTGTCCAAATCCCATGCATTCCGCTTGTAGATAAGTCAATTTGATGTAATGATATATAAACGAAAATAACCCAAAATCAAAAGTCAAAAAATTTTAAAAAATGAAAATAAACATTGAATCTGTTACCTATCCTTATCTTTCCATTTTCTTTTTGCACGTTTTAATTTTTCTGATTTTTTTTTTTAAAAAAAAAAAAAAGAAAGTTGGAGTCAGCGCTACGGGTTTCTCTCCTTCGGGTGATGTCACCCAATATAGGAGACGATTATTCCGGTGTCGTCTTTTCATATAGCGTGTCTGTGCTCGGATTCACACTTAGAAGAACTTGTTTAAGGGAATCCACACCTTCATCTATCCCGACCAACACAAATTAGCAAAATGAAATTGTGTTTTTAAACCAACAAATTTAATACCTTCAAACAAAGTTATAAATATTTTATAAATTAAATAAGACATAAAAGTTACAAACATAAATATAACTAAATAAAACAATATTTAAAAAAAAAAAAACTAAATACAAAAATCAAAAGTTGGATTTCTTATAATTAAAAAAAATTAAACAATGACAAATTATGCTGCATTATTTATAAAAAAAATAATAATATTTTTTGATAAAAACATGACTAATATTAATTAATTATTAAGATAAATCTCAATTTCAAACATGTCAACTTTAACCACAGCAGAGGAAAAAAACGAATTAGCGAGAAAAATTTCATCCACAAAATTTAATGACAAAAGTTGAAGTCAAATATTCCATAAAAATATGAAAAAATAATAATAATAAATGAAAAGAACGGGCAGTCAAAATTCAACAATTTGAGGGATTGGATCATTGCATAAAAATCCTCGATAGTTTGCTCTTAAGTCCTTAACTTCCAGAAACAGTTGCTATAAAGGTCGTGCACGGTCACAAGTACTAGAATGGTGTCCATGTCTACCCTCATCATACTATTTTGGATCAAAGTAACATGCAGTCCCAATTTTAACGATCCCATCCACTATGCACATATCAAAAATACTAGACAACCAAACCTTAAAATTGCAATCAAACAGATTGCAGATTATTGCCACTTGCAAACTGGTCCAGACTACAATCATGACATAAATGGAGTGACTCATTCTCACAACAAAAGGCACACTGAAAATCAATCTCTACCATTCTACTATGTAAATTTACTTCGGATGGAATAATGTTTAATGCAACTCTCCACGAGAAATTTTGATCTTCGGTGGTAAAGGAAGAGCCCATAGTATTTTCAAAAATCTCACCCAATCTAAATTTGAGGAAGAAGAAGCTAATAATGGTGCCCGATTTTGATTGATGGCCAATCGGTATCCACTATTGACCAAGTAATTCCCTGAACTATGACAATGCCACATTGTCAAGAGGAATTTTCAAAATCCTTTCTCTATCAACAGGAAGAAAAACCCAATCTATAACATCCCATTTTCAGCTTCTAGAACCTGCCAAATCCGACACCATGGTTACACTAGGAAGATTGTTAGGTGGAGTTATTACCTTGAAAGCATATGGTTCAGGTATCCAGAAGTCCTCCCAAATTTCCATGCTTTTGCCATTACCAATTATGACCCTAAGTCATATTTTTAGCACTTCTCTGCCCACCATAATACTCTTCCATGTGTAGCTTGATAGTTTTGAATTCTAGTGTGTGAGAAATGTTATTAAATCCTAAATTCCTAATTCCTAAGATGAGAAAGAATTAGGGGTGAGTAAAAAAAACCCGTTAATGCGGTTAACCCGTAAATCAGTCCTAAACCGAACCGATTGTAATGTACTGATTAATGGTTAGTGTTTTGGAAAAATCAATATTAATTGACTGGTTAATGGTTTTAACTCATGTAACCGATTAACCGAACCGAAAATCGAATTTTTAGTTAATTTATTAATTATTTAATATGTGCATATTTAGTATTTATTATTATTTGTTGATTTATCAATTTTTCAAAAATGAAAATCATAATATATTAGAAAAGTTATATAATATTAATATATTAACGAAAAATTATATCTGTGATTGATTTTTATTTCCACACACACAAAATTTTTTACCTTTCAAACTTTTTAATATATATAATTAATTTCTAATTGTAATTAATTTAATAATTTTAACTATTTAATTAAAATATTTTATAGTTAAATTATTAAAATTTAATATGATAAATAATATTTAATTAAAATATGAAATGTTGGTTTTAATATTTTTATAGATAGCATTTAACACTTGCAATTCGAATAATTATATTTCGCTTTAAAAATAAAAAATTTTGTTGCAAGTAATAATTAATATTTAATAAAATTAATAAATTATAATGTTTTTCATTTATTACATTTTTATATCCTATGCATGCATCTTGACACAATATTTTTATTTTATATTTATAATTTGAATATTATATTGAATTATATTTGGTTTCTAATTTTTATTTTTAAGTATTTTGGATATTTTAATTTTTTTTATGAATATATCTTATAATTATAGTGGTTAATCGAAATAATATTGGTTAACCGATCCGAAAATTCAAAACCGATAGACTGGTTAATCGATAGTAACAGACTGGTTAATAGTTAGTGATTTTCAAAAATCAATAGTTAATGGACTGATTTTTTTGGGGCTCATGGATCGGTTAACCGATCCATGCTCACTCCTAAAAAGAATAAATGGATTCGATCATATGGATCGAGTTCAAATCCTTAGTATGGAGAAATTTTTAAATATTTGAGACAATGCTTAATTTATCTTCTTCATAAACTATTCGACAAAATTTAAATTAATTAAATCAATGAATTTTAAATATCGAATAGTTCTAAAAAGTATTAAATATTGTCTAGTAAAAACAATAGTTGGGTATATTATACGCCATCCGTTTTATTCAACGCAACAATTTTCGGTTTTTCACACATACCAAAGAAATTATTAATTAACATCAAATTCAATTAATATTTATTGTAATTTACTAAAATGTCTTTATATTAATTGTCAATAGTTATACAATTTCATTCTATTAATTATTTTTTTTTCGGATATATGAAGATAAATATTAGATGCTCAATTTATTCAATTAAGTAATTATGTCCCACCAATAAATTTTAATAAAGTGATACTAATCTATATATACCATAGATGTGAAGTCTTGAATTAAGTTCTAATTGAATTTTTATAATTTAAAAGAGAGAGAGAGAGAGAATTATGTCCCAAATAAAGTCTACTAAATTTGAAATGGGAATTATACTTTTTATTTATTTATTTAAAGAATGATAAACACATAATAAAGAGAGACATGGTTGTGATATTTTGTTTTCTGAAAAGAGAAGCCAATACTAACAGAGAAAAACAACTCTCCTCTAGGTTAATTTCAACCCATGGCCATCGAATTATTGTCCAAATTACGCAAAAATAATAAAAAAAAAATTTGTAAAAATCACTAAACTTAGTACTTATATATAAAAAGATCACTTTAATCGGTTTCCGATAAGAGGCTCGCCGAAAAATCTATTTGACATGTCTAGTCAGCGGGACCTGCGCACGTGACAGTACACGTGTTGCCAACTCAACATGCCACATAACATTTTGTACATATCATTCGGCACGTGGCATCCAATTAACCCCTCATTTTTCTTGCCCACGTGTTTGCTAAGATGGCATGTGTCCTACCTCAAATACCGACTTTCTATTAATTGGCATGCCATGTGTACAAAACATGCTGATTAGATGTGTCAAGTAAATTTTTCGGTGAGCCATTCACCGAAAAACGGTCAAAGTAATTTTTCTATATACAAGTGTTAAGTTCAGTAAAAAAAATTATTTTATTATTTTTACATAATTTAAGTGATAGTTTGGTGATCATACGTAAAACTAATCCCTAATCCTATCTAAGATATTTGGGTACAACTATGACACTTAAATCACTTTATTTTGTTAAAATAATCATATAATCTTATTTTAACCTTCAATATATACGGCAAAATCAGCTAGGAAAAGTCAACCGTTTTTCTTTCCCCATAACTCTTCCTAAATTTGTTTCGATAACTTATTTATTAACTAATTAGATCTAATTTCCGTACATTTAGAATTTTTTTGAGCAGCCCTAAATCATTTAGATCAATCAGGCATCATGTGAAACGTATTCTTGCGGCAATCTTACAATTAGAATAATTAGTAATTCCTTAATATAATTAAACAAACAAAAATGTTTCTGTCAAGGTCTGCCTCATGACCAACAATCATCAATTTATAAATTGTCCGTTTGTTGGAAAAAAGAGCTGAAATTTGAGGAAGCTAAGTTCAATTTTTAATGTCAAATTAGGTTTCAACAGGTCTAAATTGGTGTGAGATTTTCATAAAAATTCCGTCAATAAAATTAAAAAGAATTACAACCTCGTAAATAAATAGATCGTACCATATAAATATGGAAAGAACAAATTATACTTGTCGAGATTAGATAGATAATGATACCCAAATTATCACATAAACAAAAAGATACAAGACATAAATGGAGTAAGCTTATAGTTTTTTTTTTTTCCCTGTGTATGTTACATAAGCTTATAGTTCTTATATATATGTGTGTGTTATATATATGTGTGCGCGCGTGTTATATGTGTCTTATATATATGTGTGTGTGTTACCCAAATCAGTCAATAGTACTATTTAAAATACAATTTGACAGTAAAAATACGCTAGTCAAGGATTTTTTCTCTTCCAATTAATCATAATTCGAATTATACTCTCTTCAATTCAGTCTCTGATTTTTTTTTTTTTTGGTAATTGACATCAGTAATTTGTGAAAAGAGAAGCAATATATATGCTTTATTTGGATAGAAGTAAATTGTATTTACTTTAATGAATGGAAAAGAAGGGAAATATAAGTAAAGAAAATTGTATTTCTCTTATTTTGATATACGTTGTTTGGTTACATATAAATTTTCTTTCATTTTCTTCTTTGGTATTTTCACTGTTGATCGTCTTTTTCTTTGCCTCCACTGTTCGCTGTCTTCTTCCTCACCTCTACCGTTCACCGTCTTTTTTAGCTCCGCCACATGTATCAGTTCATCTGCATCAGAAAAGGGTTAGGATAGTTCCTCTGCACCTCCTTCGCTTCTGCCACCAGCGCCAACAACTAGATTTGCTCTTGCATAATTCTTCATTTTCATCACAATCTTATTACTTTTCTTAATTTACTCTGCTTTCTCTCCAAATTGGGAGAAAATATTTGGAGGGTTTTGAGAGTAAATTGGGAAATTCAATTTTCCTTGATTTCTTCTCACTTACTCTCCTATTTTGCAAGCCAAATGGTGGGACTAGATTGAATTTCACTTATTTCTCTTCCATTAACTCCCAATTCCCATTGATCCAAACAAAGGGTAATAGAATCAAGAATCATGGTCTTGACAAGCTTCTTTTTCCTTGGAATTACGGTTGCTGTGATGGGTTCGGAACATGTTTCTGGTCTCTCTCATTTATCCGCCTTTTGCTTGTAATGCTCCATTTTCCTCACTTTCTTTATGTTCCTTTGCCACCACAGTTATCAAATAATTGCACAAGAACCAATATTAACTTTCAATTTGTCCTAAGTTTTGACTTTTACAATTAATTAATAGTAGAACTTTTATAATGGGGTAAAAACTAAATCAGTCATTTATTCATTGATTTAAATCTACATAAAACTTTATATACAGTACAGTAATTTGGACATTAATCTTTTAGGCAAAATCAAGACATTTTAGCCAATTAGAAAGAGTTTTAGTCTGGTGCACAGTGCGCTACACACCATTCGATCAGATAATCAATATATTAATATACATTTATTTTTTATCTGAAATAACGTACAATATACACATGCATTATGCACCGAATCGTCTTAAAATTAGAAAGATTTTTTCTTTTATCAAAATAAAATTTGTATTATGTAAGTTTATTATATAAGATTTTTAGCCGTCAAATAAATGGAAGGCTTCATCGTGTAAAACGGGAATTCCATAGGTAATTCCCCGTGGAACGGAATTAGATAATTAATACATTCATACATATGGTTTTGATTTTGTGATTTGATATCACTTTCCGACCAATTGTTAATTAACCAATTAAAGAATATATTGAATTCTGCTTACTTCTAGTGCTTTTGAGGAAAAAAAAATTGAAAAAAGAAAAAGAAGAAAAAAAGAAAAGGAAATTCTGAAGGTGGCTTTTGACCATTTACATCATGAAGACTGAAGACATCCTTAATTATCGATATATCATCAAGACAATTAATAATACTAATGAGTGTTTGTTTGGCCAAATGTGGTGGTGCCTGTCTAATCTAATCTAACCCCATATCTTCAAGTACTATATATATTTTTATGGCAGAAAATTCCAATTTATGTCTAACGTATTTTTGGAATTAAATTTTAAGATTTTTACTTTTCTTATGAAATTTTTCATATTCATTAATATCGAAAACTTTAATGGTATTAGAGCGTTGTTAGAAGCATTTTGAAATGCTTTATAGATTTTTGGATTAAATTTTTTTAAAAATAAGTTATGAGCCAGAAAAAAAATTGATTTGAATTAAAAATATTAAAGGAACATATATAGATGGATATTTTATAGTAAAAAATTGAAACAATAAGCACACATTAGATAAAAAAGTTATGTTAAAGGTAAATCGGATTTTCTAACAAAACATTAGAGATAAATAATAAGAACCCTATTCTAGTTTTTAATTATAGGATTTGCATTATATACTTAAAAAAATAACGACAAAGTACATATACATTGGAATATTTAACAACAGAGAATAATGTTAAAAGATATTTTATCCGAACCATGAGATAAGATGTGGGGAGTATGGGTGAGCAAAACTGAATTGAAATTGAAAAACGAATAGGATAACACACAATTCGATTATTTCTGTTCCAGTTTGTTCGGTTTATTCAGTCTATTTAATTTATTTTGTTCGGTTTGATTTTTATATTGAAAAACTGAATAGATCGAAACAATTGAACTTTATACACTTTATATTTTTTAATATTTTATCTATATAATATATAATTCATTATTTAATTAATTTAGTATGTCATATAAACTAGTTATAATCCAATCATAAAATAATTATTTAATTATATATTATACACAATTATATTTATAATTATATATAATACATAAAATTAGAATATATATATGTAATAAATGTTGTCTTAATTTTATAAAATTACATTTTAGGTGGGACAAAATTTTATCAAAAAAGCGACCTAGGACGGAAGAAGTAATTACTTAGCATTATGAATCTTTCGAGATTAGTTATATAAACACTTAGTACATCAATTTTTTAAATTTATATATATAATAAAGTATTTTGGAATTTGAATTTTGTAAGAGATTGATTCATCACATGTACTTTTATTAAGCAGATAAAAAAAATATAAAAGTTCGGAAATAAAATTCAGATAATAAATTAATTCCCGAAAAATTGAAGTACCTCGAATGTTAATTTAACGAGTACAGAAAGTAATTGATGGATTGATGCGTGTTTAAGTTAGACAACAATTTGGAGAAATTCTGATATTTAGGGGGGGAAATGGCCCATTATGGTTGGTCCCCTTTAGAATATGAATAGCTAATTTGGTCAAAAAACCAAAGCGGTCACTGAAAAGTGGAAAACATTATTATAATTTGAAATCTTATGTGCATATAATAATGGTAATAATAGTAGCAATAATGTGGATAAATAATATGGACCTTTACATGCAATGCAACGCAGAGTCGGAGAGACTTATTTGCATTGCGTGGAAAAGAAATACGCAACCGGAATAAGCTAATCTAATCTTTAATGGTCAATAAAGTTGTAAAAATAATTTGGAATGAAATGCGACATCAGTCAATTTTTCAATCAAAATTTAGGATTTGGTCAGATAGTCAACTTTATGATTATTATTATTATTTTTTATAATATGAACACAAGACTTTATGACTAATTTAAGTTAGAAAAGCCATGTCATATCATAAATTTGCTATAGAAAAAGGCATACCGTCCATTAATTACTAGTCTCTGTTTGAATTGAAGAAAATGGAAAGCGCGAAGCTTAGAAAGTATTCTGAATTTTTCCAATTTCACTATTTCTTTTATGATTTTATTATCCCTTTTCCCCCCTTCAAAAGCTTCATCTTTTAATATAAACCAATTAAGTTTATGAAACGATTTATGCAAATCAAGTGTGAATTGTAATAGCCAATTATATTCCTACTTGATATGTTCTTCTGGATAGGTTAAAATGAGATGGCCCACCATTTATCTACAATTTCTAATTCAATGTTCAAAAAGAAAGCTTCATTCCTTAGCACTATCCTACAAAAGGTACGTTGTGTTTTTGCTTTTAATAGAATAATTTAATTTTATTTGATGTCTAAATGTGATTGTTACCGCTCTATTCATTCTTTGGACAAAGCCAAAAGAAGGGTCTGATTATGATGATTAATTAATTTGTAGGACACAAATGTAATTAACCACTTTGGAAAAAATTATAAAATGATAAACCCCACTAATTACGACTTAGTGCTAATTACTAATCTAATTTTAGGTCAATGAACTTTCTACGTGTCTTACTATATATTTCATCGCATTATTTTGATGGCAGTGATAACAAAGTCAAAGTTTAATTATGTCCCTCTTTTACGGGACAAAGATTTGATTAGGGTTTTTTAAAAGAATTTTTACGGAAATAGGGTGGTTTGGACAATAATTCTGGAAATAGGGTTACGTCAGAAGCCGCAGCTGACAGCTGCGGCTTCTGACGGTGGGACCCACACGGTGGGTCCCTTTTTCTTGAAGGATGCCGCAGCTGTTAGCTGCGGCATCCATAGGGGCAGCAATTGCTGCCCCTTTATTAATGTACAAGGGGCAGCAGGCACACCTGCCGCCTGCTGCCCCTTGATATATATATATATATATATATATATATATATATATATATATATATATATATATATATATATATAAAGGATTTTTTTTTAAAATAATAATTTAATAATAAATAATATTAATATTATTTATTATAATAAAATAGAATTATAATAGAGATAAAATAAAGTAAGAAATATATTTATTAAATATAATTATATAATTATAATAGAATAATATTTAAATAATATACAAAATGAAACTTTATTTTTTAATTGTCTAATTATAAATTTTATAAAAATATTAAAATTTTAACATTTTTCTTGTATTTTTATTTTTTATGTTTAAAGTAGGAAATTTATAGATAGTATAATATAAAAATTTTATAAGTAACTCAAACAAATAATTTAGTGCAAAAAAAATAATTAAAAAATATAAATTTTCATAGATGCATGAAACAATTACGATACGCTATATAACAGATATTAGTATCATGATTCAATATAAAAATATTTTTGTAACCGCCAACAATTTCACCATCATCTAATGGTCCTTATTTTTTTCTTACTTTCCTTTCATCTTAATAAAAATCTCACACTTTGTGTCGAGTATTGCTGCACTACGTGTGTGTGTGTGTGTAATTAGCGGATGCAATATTTTTTTAATTTTTCATTCAACTACTTAATTACTAATTTGTCGCTTCCTAAGGTTTTTTGAGAAATCTATATATTCGATTCTATATAAACATATATGCGTAAATTTATAGTTTTTGAATCAAATGCAATTGAATTAACTTTGTTTATAACAAAGTGACAAACATTTTTACATTTTATTTCTTTTAAGTAACTTTTTAAGTAACCGTATAGAATTATAATAGTGATAAAAAAATTATGTGTTTTTACAAAAATATTTTTATATTGAATCATGATACTAATATCTGTTATATAGCGTATGGTAATTGTTTCATGCATCTATGAAAATTTATATTTCTTAATTATTTTTTTTGCACTAAATTATTTGTTTGAGTTACTTATAAAATTTTTATATTATACTATCTATAAATTTCCTACTTTAAACATAAAAAATAAAAATACAAGAAAAATGTTAAAATTTTAATATTTTTGTAAAATTTATAATTAGACAATTAAAAAATAAAGTTTCATTTTGTATATTATTTAAATATTATTCTATTATAATTATATAATTATATTTAATAAATATATTTCTTACTTTATTTTATCTCTATTATAATTCTATTTTATTATAATAAATAATATTAATATTATTTATTATTAAATTATTATTTTAAAAAAAAATCCTTTATATATATATATATATATATATATATCAAGGGGCAGCAGGCGGCAGGTGTGCCTGCTGCCCCTTGTACATTAATAAAGGGGCAGCAATTGCTGCCCCTATGGATGCCGCAGCTAACAGCTGCGGCATCCTTCAAGAAAAAGGGACCCACCGTGTGGGTCCCACCGTCAGAAGCCGCAGCTGTCAGCTGCGGCTTCTGACGCAACCCTATTTCCGGAATTATTGTCCAAACCACCCTATTTCCGTAAAAATTCTTTTAAAAAACCCTAATCAAATCTTTGTCCCCTCTTTTACACTAATCATAGAAGTAATTAGTGGAAGATGAAAGCTAATGAATGCATGCAGCAACTATCATGGCTCCCACAGCCTTGAATGTCAAAGCTTTAATTATGACCAGAAAAAAAAAAAAAAAAAAAAACCTAACTGTTCTTTATGACATGTAAATCCAGGATTGGCTCATACAATTAATTACATATATGTGGACAATAATTTTTCTCTTATTAAGCATAATATATTACGCCATAATTAAGGAATAAAAATTGGGACTTATCTACCAAAAAATTAAAAAAATTACTAAAAATGCAAACCTAAGTATTATGTACTTTGACTGGTCCTAACGCTATACAGTTAGAGATACCATATACACTGTCCTTTTTTTCTGATATTATAGACAGCTGAAGAGTATATTCCAACCGTCAAATCATGCTGACGTACGCGGGCATTTTGACCATGACGTTATTATCTAGACTTTTTAATTGTTTCTAGAAATCCTTTTTTTTATTATTTTTTTTCGCATATTTCTCAAATAATGACTTTTGAAATGTAATGAATAAATTCTTAAAATAAGAAGCATTTATAGGGCAAGATCAATATAATCGAATTAAAAATTATTTAAAAGAAAATAAAAAAATCACTAAAACAGATAGAATGTAAAATATACATATATTTATATCGTGTACGTACTACTAATTAAACGGTTTAGATATGTGTGCACCACATACATGCATGCATCAATTACCACTTAATAGGAAAGGCTAGAATTTAGACAAATTTGGATTTTGCAGTGCCGAACCTAATTTAGGTAGCATGGGGGTATTTCTTTATCTCTTGAGCTTGCAAAGTAGGGCTGTGCATCGGTCGGGTTCGGGTCAACCCGACCCGAACCCGATCAACCCGAAAACCGAAAAATGTCCCATATCACACACCGAACCGACCCTATATCTTAGTAGGGCCCCGAACCGAATACACCGATAATTTTCGGGGCCCAACCCGATTAACCCAACCAACCCGATCTCCCCCTCTGTTCCTCTTCCTTTTCGCAGATCTCTTCATCTCCCTCTTTATGTGGTTTTCCAACAAAATAAACAACAAATCATCCACAAATCATCAAACACAAACCCCAAATCTCTTTGAACCCATTTCAAATTCCAGATTTGGATGAATAAGAGTAAAAGCAGTGCAATCGAAAAAAAAGGAAGCTGCAGTTGAGAATTCAAGAATTTGCAGTGGAAGATTCCAAATAAAATGTAGCAACTGCTCCTCTCAGTTCACCTTGAAGACTTAAAAAAAATCAAATACAAAATCAAAATCAAAATCAAAATCAAATCCCATAAAAAAAATTTGCAGTGGAAAATTCAAAATCAAATACAAATCCCATAAAAAAAAATTAAAATCAGATTTGAAGAAAAGAAAAGCGATTGAAATTCGAACTAGGAAAAGAAGAAGACGAAGAAGGAGAAATAAATTCTAAGGGACAGATTGAAACTCGAAGAAGAAGAAGAGGAAGACAAAGAAGGAGGAGACATCAGATCTGAGTGAGAGAAAGAGAAGATAAAAACGAAGGAGAAGGAGAGAGAGAGGGAACCAGAGCTGGATCTTCAGCGACGGAAGAGAAGCCAGACGTCGGCGATGGAAGAGAGAGGGGTAAAGGGAGAGGGCGATCGGAGGTAGGTAGGTGGGGGATGAAGAGAGAGAGGTAGAGGGAAAGGGATATCGTGAAGAGGGAGGGGGCAGAGAGGGTAGGGCAACTGGGTAATGAGAAAAAAAAAAAAAAAAAAGAGCTTATATACTCTTTCGGTCGGGTTCAGGTTTTGTAGGTTTTAACCCGACCCGAACCCGAAAAATCCCATTTTTTAGAACCGACCCGACCCTAATTACCCGAATAACCTTACCCGAATTAGATATTCGGGTCGGTTTATTCGGATTTTTCGGGTCGGGTCGGGTCCTGCACACCCCTATTGCAAAGTGTTTATAATATTTATAATATGAATATATATGGCGTGATGGTGATTGGTGTGCATCCACAAGTTAGGCGAAGTTCAAAATTGAATGGCCAATTAAATGGGGACAAAGTCATACTCACAAGAATTTGACTGAAACTTTCAATTCAATCATTCAATTCTTAAGACAGGGACACATGCACACTACAAGTTCATTCAGTTTTTGCATTCTATCTATAAACAATCACCCAGTTCTTAGTCAATTTCTGCAAAATTCCCCATATATCGGTTATTTCCATTTAACTGTTATCATTTGTTCCTGCCCCCATTTCCTATTTTTTGTAGCTACAAATATTTTTTTTATTTTTCATTAGCATCTAATAAGCTATAGGGTTAATGTGGAGATGACGTGGATTGCTAATTTCATCTCAGCATTTGGCTACCACAACAACCTAAAAAATACTCATTTAATTTATTTTTATCTGTCACTTTTAAAAAAAATTCAAATTACATTTAAATATCACTTTTAGATTTTCAATACAATTTATTTTTTTTAATTTAATTTTTCTTTTCAATACAAATTTATCAATTATGTTTAACTTTATACATTGAAATATTCGATTTTATCTTAAATTTAAAGCTAATTAATACTCTTTAATTCTAATGAAAATAACAAAAGCGATAGATAATAAGAAACGGATAGGATACTAATTAACTGAAATCAAAATTGACTTTTTATGCGGAGGGCTAGTGATATAAATAAATAAATCAATACATTAGGCAATTCTAAAAATAAGTGCACAGAGAAAAAAAAAAATGAACCAAGCATAATTTTATAAGAGAAAAAAAGAATAAGCATCGAGGCAAAAATTAGGCAGTAAGAAAGTAATTAATGAAACAAATGGCGGTGGTAGGTGGAAGAAGAAAAATATAATCATGTATCTTTAATTAACCATTGGTGAAACGTTAATTGCAGCCTGAAGGCCTAATTACAACAACAAAGAGCTATAAAGATTTTATTGCAATTAATACAACATTTAAAATCACAAAACATAAAGAAGAAATTTACTTTTCCCTTTGCAAACAAGTGGTAGACTCTGTTTTGTGATGTCAGAAGAGGTGCAAGCAGAGACAAAGGAATCCAACATCTGTCTCTTCACTAATTTCCTTGGTTTGGGGAAAACACTTCCTTGTTTGATTTTAAAACACTGAGAACTGGAATGGATATGGGATCCGACCACTTCTTCATGTGGGCTCTCTTTCTTCTCCATATCTTCCTTGTTTGGTTTTTGTTTGGTACTTGTAGAGCTATTTGATACTCCAATGAAGGATGTGGTGGGCTTATTCGCTACCTTGGAAATTACTGAGTAATTACGTTAAAAATAATTAAGAACCCATCCCAAATACGCGTGACACGTGGATGTATCCAAGCTCTCTAATTTTTTATCACTTGCTATAATATTGTGTCATATAAATGCCCCAAAATTTAATGTGACTTTCGCTGAATTTTTATCATCACTTGCTTACACGTGGACGTATTGGAGCTAAATGTTTGTTTTTTTAGAGTTTTTAGTAAGATTATTTATTCTCTCCCTCGCTAAAATTAGCTGTGACTTTTTTTAATTTATTTTTTTTCAATATAAATTAATCAATTAAATTTAAATTTGTATATTAAAACACTCAATTTTAACTTAAATTTAAAGATAATTAATATTTTTTAATTCTAATGAAAATAACAAAAATAACACTCAATTGGACTTTCAAATTATTACCATAAAAAATCATTAAATATAATCTCACTTTGTTTTTATAAAAATTCTTTATATAATAATGATGACGACGAGAATAAAAAGTTTCTATATATTTTGAAAAGTTCTGAAATATTTTGGATTCAATTGTCAATAAAATTATATTAGAATTCTAATTGAAAAAATAAGGAAATGTATATATGCTGAGGATTGAAACCAAGTACACGGAAAATGGGCCATGATCTGAAATTCGAAGAAAATGACCCCTTAATCTTATCTTGTCTTTCATTAATTAGATTTTGATTTAGCCCATCACATTAACCATTCAATTAATTATATTATCTCAAAAAACATGCAATTAATAAACCTACTAATTTAGTACTTAGTAGCACCTTTAATTTGCTTAAATTAAATTCAATTACCGCACAAGGAGGTTTCTTGGATATTACCCTTTCAATTTTGTAGGAAACAAAAACAATAATAAGAATTCCTAAATAAATAAAAAAATAGTTAAATGAGCATTCGTAATTCTCACAATAATATTAAAAGGTGAAGTTATTAGCTAAATTCGATTTATTTATTTAACAGATGTTACTTACTTTAAATTTACCAAGAGAAAGAACTAAACCAGTTATGGTGAGCCCATCTTTGGTTATAGAGCAATTATTATGGAAATACATGTGATTAAAGCTTGTAATTAATGAATAAAGTTTGATACATGGATATACGTACCTTAATAATTTCTGTAAAGATATATGTAGTATTTTCTTGTAAACTGTAAATTATGGATCAACTAGAAGCTTTTTATAAGAAAAACTGACAATAAGTACTAATTAATTAATCCCGCCCCACCCTAAGTTAAATCTTACACAATTAATTAAGGCAACCCACCCTTTTGTTTGGTGGAATTAAAGACCATTTCTTGATCTTGAATCCTTGATGGAGAAGAACAGGAGCCACAGTTGAAAAGATGTGAAGAAACAGATTGAAGTATATAATCAAGAATCATCCTTTTCACCAGTCTTTTCTTTGCTGGAATTACAGACCATTTCTTGATCTTGAATCTTGAGATTTCCTCCTTAGCTTCAACAACTTCTTCTTCACCTAGGTTGAGCTCCATGTGACTCTTCAATTTGGTAAGGATCTAGCAAAAGCTAAGAATAAAAATGGTGTTTGGATTTGTTATGGATAATTTTGCTCCAAATTGATCAATTATATAATGAGGAAAATCAATTAAAATGGCCAGCTGGCCAAATCAAGCAAGAAATTTAAGTGGTCCTAGGTCTATTGACTTCGTTTCAATATGCATAAGCCTATAATTAATTTTAAGAGAAAAATCAAACAAAACTTGGATGCGTGTGTTTTTGTTCTTTGATGATTCCTAAGACCCCACATGTCTGGTTTGGGTCAAAACAATATGTATATATATATATATACTGATATGGAGTTCCACTATGGAAACTGAACTCTTTCTTTTTGGCTATGGATAAGTGGATGTTTGGACCTATTAAAAAAAGGTTGAGAACTTCAATTGGATGAGGAAATCTGCTTCCAAGAATCATGTAACATTTTCCTTTAAGATATGTAATTCTAATATAAATAAATTAATCAATTCAAAGAATTATATAGTAATTATTAATCTATTCAAACATTCTAGTACAGTTGTATTGACTGTGATTAATTTATGTATGAATTGATGTTCAATAATGTGCTTGACAACTCACTATTGACTTTATTGACCAAAGGCAAAATCCTAGTAAACCTTTTAAAGGGAAACAAAAATCAAATGAAATAGAAAACAACAATGAAAATCAAAGAGGGATTTGTTATCTTCTTGGAAAGACTAGACAAAAGATAAGTAGCACATGGGTCCAGTATATAATTTTGGCTGTACTTATAGTGCATTCATGTATTTATAGTTATAATTATAATTAGCAAGTTGATCTTTAACCATCAACATATGTACTCTTGTCACACTAAATTAAGTAACCATGCTATCTCTTTCATAAAAATAAAAAAATTAAATAAAATAAATAGTTCGAACTTATTTCTTACAAACATTTTTAAATACTCGAGTTTGAATTTCATATTTACCCATTTTGTATATTTAGTAACAAAACAAATATTAAATAAATTTAAAAATTTAAAAATAGGTCATTGAGGAAATCAGATACAAGTGATCGAATGTAAGCGTTTTTTTATTTTATTTTATTTTAGGCTAAGCTATTGTCATTTCCTTTTATTTTTCTTGGTTGATTCTCTTGAATGAGACATTTCTTAAGGGAACATCTCGTGGATTTTAACAAGGTATTTTGGGCTCCACATAACCAGTCATAAGAACAACTGGAAAAAAAGAAAAAAAGAAAAAGAAAGACTAGAAATTGATTGAAGAAGACAGCCGACGTTAACAACCTACCATAATCTTATCTGTCCAAATCCACTTAGAATGTTATAACTAGAATATATATATATATATATATATATATATATAAAACATTTGATTAATGGAGAAATCAACACAATCAAACAACACTAATATTATATTAATTACATACTCAATTTAGCTAGTGATATAATTTGATGCCATCTTTGATTTTTGATCTGCCTGTACATTTCAATTAATCTCCCCCCCTTATTTTTGGTAGAATTATCCTCTCCTTTGTCGGTTTTGAATTAATTTGGTGCTAACTTTCCTGATGCTCCAATGAATTAAATCTTCAGCTAGGTTGGGTCCATTTGTTGATTTGCTGGGTAGGGATGTCATTAAATTGTGAATTTATGTTTATTTAAATAGTAAATATATTAAGATTATAGAATTATAATAGCATGCGCGCGTATAGCATACATATATTTGATCCGTCCAATCGAATGTATTACCGATTGCGCGATTCTTATGCACACACCAGGACATTGATGTGATATGAGATATAGCAAAAAGATTTATGGAGTCAAAAGGACATGTTCTGTCTTCTTTTGATTACATTTATTTCCGTGCTTTTTCATTTTGAACACCCACCAAAGATTTCCCCTTTAAGTTGTTTGCGCTATCAAACAAGAAGTCGGTAACCTTATTGTCCCACATGCAAGCTGTTGCAGGCAAGTCAATAGTTTCTTTCTTTTCTTTTTTCCCAAAAAAAAAGAAAAACAGTTAATTGAATAAAAAATACAACGCATATGATAAGATACTGTGTCATAAATTATCACTACATAATTTTAATGTTATTTTGGTAGAAATATATGATGACATGGCTTGATTAGCATTTTCTAGGGCATGTATGACTTAATTAATCCATACCTTGCGTGTAAAAATAAAAAACAAATAGGATGCCATGGCCAGCTAGGAAGTATAGTAGTCTTGGCTACTACTGCCATAAAATTCACCCTCCGATATTCAATCAAAATTATAAAGCAAGTGCAAAGACAATAATTTTGAAAAGTTCTAGAAGAAATTATTAATATCTTGAAACATAGATTTATATAGTTCTTTTGTCTTGTTTACTTCATTTTATTTTATTTTATTATAAGAAATGCAATTGAAACTCCAATGGAAAATTTTATAATTCCGCACCACTTCCTCTCGATAATGCTACATAGAGTGCATTAGGCTATGCACAATTGTTATCATCACATACTTTCGTCGTTGTTTTATATTGGTCCATGAAAAAGATGTTGCTCTCACCCACTCACCAATATCCATTTGAATGATTCACAAGGATTGATGTTGTTACGAGGATATATTCCATAGACCCTTCCTAGAACAACAACAACAACAACGCAGACAACGACAACATTGTCTTCTCCAATAAACATGTATGAATGGATTGTGCAAGCATTCTTTCAAAACAAAGGGGAAAACATCTTGTTTTGACTGATTTTCCAAGATTCGTGAATTATTGTCCATAAAAAAAAAAGAAATTAGAAAGAACAATCCTGAAAGAGGGAGTTTCAAGTAGAAATTTTCTTGTTTCTACGTTTATTATTGGGAGTTGATCAAGGACTGGGCTGTCTGGCCCAATTTGAAGTAATATTCGGGTTTAAATAATTGGGCCGGGCCTGGACTAATCCGAATTTAACCGACTAGAACTAGTAGAATAGTAACAGGGAGCCAGCCTTGTGAAAAGAAAATTGGCGAAGAACTAGAATTTCGCATGCGCCCATAGACAGACACAAACACGGGGGGAGAGAGAGAGAGAGAGAGAGAGAGGGGATGAAAGTAACGTGGAAGAAGAATACGAGCAGCAAGAAACGGCCTTTGGCAGCCATTTCAAAGTACCCAAATCTCCCTTTTGATCAGCATGACCAGGAAGATTCTATAAACAACAATAACAGAAATGAGGAGAGTACAAGTAATAACCAAGGTAATACCTCTAACGACCCCCTTGATTCACAATCCCACAAGCAACTTGCCCACTCCTTTCAAGCTCAAGGAAATAAACTAGCTGAGGTATCTCCTCAAATTCTCTCTCTTTTCTCTTCTTCTTATGTGGTATAAAATAGTTGGGTCCCGGAAAGTTCTAATTTTCTCTGGCCTGGACTCATGAAACGCCAAAACTTAGCAATTTGATGAATTAACGCCATAAGTTAAAGTCCAGCTTTGTTGGGTTTTCTGGGTTGTTGGCTGGTAATTAGTCCATGTGGATATTGAAAAATTTGAATTTGCTTGGTTGTAGAAAGGTTTGCTTTTTGTTTTTCCGTTCATAGGGCATTTACTTATCCTTTGTAGCAAGATTGGGGGTCTAGAAGGCGAGGAGTTAATTCAGTTAATGATTATCATACATTTCAGTGACCCAGTTTTTGCTGTTATAGTGCTGCAATTATGGATTGCTTCTTTGGTCTTCTTGATGGTACTGCTTTCTGTTGCTTTGTTTATATTTGGCCCGACATTCAATTGAATGGTGTTATTTGTACATATTTTAATGCAAGATCCAGTCAGATTGATGGAATTGGCAAATTGAAATAAACGTTTCTAATGATTGCCAAATGGCATTAGGTTGTGACGGTGGTGATTTGCTTCTTTGCATAATGTATTTTTGATGCACACTTGTTTTCAAGGATGGAAAATACCGTGAAGCGCTTGGGAAGTGGGAGGCTGCTCTTAATTTGATGCCTGAAAGTGCTGTCATCCATGAACAGAAAGCACAGGTTTTACTTGAAATTGGAGATGCATGGAAAGCATTGAGGGCTGCCACTCGTATGTACCATTTGTTGTTTCTTTTCCTCTTTTCGTTTATCTAGTCAAGCAATTTGCTCTATTTCATTTTGAGTTGATTTTGATTTCTTAAAATAATTATGATCTTAATTATCTTAATATGCTTACTTTGGATTTTAACTAATAGGAGCTACTGAGTTGGAACCTGCCTGGGCTGAGGTACAGCAATGCTATACTCTTTTTTGTTTTTGTTACTCAAAATTCTTTCTTGGTTTGGCAAATCCTTAAGATGATAGTCCCTTCTATGGGTTTTGTTTATTGAGTGATTTGGTTCATTTTATTTTAGTCATTGCTTGATGTAAAAGTTTGAACACAAAGACTGATTATTGTATACTTCCTTTATTCATACTGGCTCCACAAAGTCTTTACTCTATTATCCTGTATTAACAAATATCCAATCATCATACTTTCATGAAGTTGATACAAATATAGTAATTTGCTGCATTTTAGACATCAAATAATGATGGTAGAAACTTTCTTGCAAGGATATTGATTGAGATATTTGATTTTAGATTCAGATCATTATATGCCCAACTCCAAAACTAAATTGTTATCTGACTTTTGCTTTATTTTATGATTTTGAGCATCCTTGCATTGCTATTTATCATCTTTAGAGGAATAGTTATCTTCATTAGCAGGTGTGGCAAATGAATATCTCAATCTTAGATAGTTAAGTGTGGTAGTGTAGCTTTTGAACTTGCAATTAGCAATAAATTTTCTTTATCATCTATTGCATCTATTTTAGCCATGGGGAGAATGATAGATTTCTTTTTAGAATAATATCTATTTTTTCTTACAGATTTTTTTCAATTTATATTGTGGCATACCGTTTCATTTCCCTTTGTTCTTCTGCTTGTAAGATTCGAAGTTGATTTTATCAACAACTCTATATGTATGACTGCTAATAAGGTTCAATTAGCAAACTCAACTATAGAAATGGAGCCCATATTAACAAAGGAAATTGTAGTTAACTTGTTGGAAAGTTCAAATGGATAGGAACTATAATTGATAACATGTTACAAGTCCTCTGATTTAATTTTACTGTCAGTGTGGCCAGTGGTTGTACTGCTTTCTCTCTGTTAAGCTCATCATCTGATGTCAAATGTTTGTTACTTGACTAGTACTTTGGAATCCTTTGCTTTCCTCTGCCTTCTCACTTGTTCCCAATAGGAAATTACTTTTTAAATTTCCTTATCTTTTTGAGCTGCATTGCCTGAAGTTGTTTATGGCAGATCCCAGTTATTAGCTTACTTCGAAATTCATTTCCTTCTTTCTTATATTCGGAGTCTTTCAGGCATGGATCACTCTTGGGAGAGCACAATTAAACTTTGGAGAACCTGATAGTGCTATTGAAAGCTTTGACAGAGCACTAGCTATTAAGGTATGTTCCTTGAAGACTCTTACACTTTTGTTTTAGGACCATCTTTTGTCTGGCCTTTTGATTTAGAATTACTGCGTTATTCCGTTTAAGTAGCTTCCTCATTTGTATTATGAACTACAAGAACAGTGTTTAGCCTGAAAATTGAGAGCATAATTGGGTTATATGGAGTCTGCTTTTTGTTTCTGCTGGTGCATTTCCTGTGTGGATAACAATATCTCATGTGTTGAAGTAAGTTATCTTAAACAAACCTTTCTTTGAGCAATGTA
Source organism: Excoecaria cochinchinensis (assembly GCA_947683425.1). Lineage (NCBI taxonomy): Eukaryota > Viridiplantae > Streptophyta > Magnoliopsida > Malpighiales > Euphorbiaceae > Excoecaria > Excoecaria cochinchinensis. The sequence continues at coordinate 9,526,088 of CANTUQ010000054.1, read as the reverse complement.
GTATCTCACTTGCTTGGCACTTTTATTTTCTCCATCAATTGAATAGAATGATGAGAGATCAATTGGAATTTATCTTTATTTTCTTCCAAATGGGTCAGTTATGAGGTAATCTTTATAAGGCCAAATCCTGGCATTTAATGGCATCAATACCCAAGTGAAGTGCTAAGCTCCTAGAGGTTAATTGATCTTGTTTGTTGCTCTCTGACAGTTTGTCTTATAATGGTGTTCCATATGCAGCCTGACTACAAGGAGGCTGAAGATGACAGGTGCGCTGCATTGCAGCTTGTCAAGAGACGAAAACAACTACATTCATCAGGGTTGAGTACTACTGAAAGCCGTTTTAAGGTCGGCGACAAGGCTGAGGCCTCCTGAATATACGCACGGATCTTCAGTTAAAACATTAGATAAATGCGTATGTATGATGCCATGATTTTGGCTCCTGTAAATAAGAGAGGAAGGAGTGATGGAAAGTGGATTTTAGATAATTGATTGTTGATGACTGAACCAGTCCTACAGAATTTGTGCTGGAAAGATTTTGCTTAGTTGCAATCTGGGATTGAGAATGAGTAAAAACTGCCTGTCTAAGGAACTTTGCTTCATACAAGGCTGTCTACACAAGTTCAAACCAGGACTTAAAATTATAGTCTGCTTTTATAGCCCAGAGGTCGATAGCAATGCCCAATATCTGTATTACAGATTTTTTGTATCCTTAAAAAGTTGTTTAGAAAATGAATTGCATCTAAGTTCTACATAATCTAAAATCAAATAATAATAAAATAAAAGGAAAAAAGATAAACTTTTGCATTTACCTCAAATCTTTAGAACTAATTATCGCTAAGTTAGTAAAAATAAAAACAAAATTGGGAAAATGTATTATTTTGTCTCTCAACTTGTATAAAAGAAATTTATATGTATCTGCCTTTTTTTTAGAGCAAAAATGCTCTTCAATTTATAAAATTCGGACAAATTTGTCTTTCATTTATCAACGGTTAACTTGGATGTTAACGGCGATGATGTGGCTTTTACACGTGGCAAAATATGTTATGTTAGCGCTACGTGTATTTTAATTCAAAATAGACAAACGTACTAAAATACCCTTGACTTAGTCTTCAGAGTTCTAAAATGTCTCTATAGTTAATTTTGGAACAAAAATACGCTTAATGTTAATAAAAAAAAATACTAAAATATCCCTGAATATTTACATTTTTTTATATTTAATTTTACTTATATTTATCATTTTTTTTTAGTCAAAGTCAAGCTCAGTTCAAGACACAACGAGGAGTATGGGCTGAGAGTCTTAAAAACCCAATGCCTCTAAGGCCTGGCGTGTAAATGCACGGACGTATGCAGGAATCAAGGAGATGAGGGCAACGGTCTGTCCGATCGGATTGACGGTGCACTTCCTCCAATGGTCCACTGATACACACTACCGGCCTACGTACTCTGGTAGTGGACTAGAACACTAAAAAGAGTGTGCTCGGTTGGATAGAGCGTGAACATTTCGAATTTTAAGTTAGACACTTTCTAAAGAGAGAGTAGTGAGAGAAGATCTCAAATTGTATTACTTGGGTGTAAAATGACCTGGTATTTATATGGACGGAAAGTCTACTTGAGTATTCTACTTCGGTGTCAGAGTAATTAGGCAAGTATCGTGTATTAGTGGACCGTTGGGAAAAGTGCCCCGTCAATCTGATTGGACAGTCCGTTGGACCCATCTCCTTTGTTCATTCATGTGTTCGTGCGTTTACGCGCTAAGCCTTAGAAGCATTGGATTTTTAAAGCTCTCAGTCCATGCTCCTTGTTGGATCTTGAACTGAACTTGACTTTAGCCGAAAAGAGAAATGATAATTTGAGTATTATCACTAATTAATAAATATTTATGTTTGCAAGAAAAAAATATAAATATTCATGAGTATTTTAGTACCATTTATTAACAATAGAGATATTTTTATTCCAAAATTAATTATAAGAGCATTTTAGTACCCTTAAAATAACCTCAGGAACATTTTAATACTTTTATATATTTGAATTAAAATACACGTAGTGCTGACGTGATATATTTTGTCACATTAATGCTGTTAACACCCGAATTAACTTGAAATAAACGGAAGGGCACACTTATTTAAATTTTATAAATTAAAAAGTATTTTTTGCTCTAAAACAATGACAGAGAATATCGTTCCTTTCAAATAAGTTAAGGGTAAAATACTAACCGACTGAATTCGTTGCCCGAAAGGATATCAGATTTTGTTGGAAAAAAAAAAAAAAAAAAGAAGAGATAATAACAAGTGTTACGTCGACATAATTGCCATAGTTGACAGTAACCGACCGAGTAGCTGCTATGGCAGATCCAAATCAAGAAGAAGAAACTGGGAGGCTAGCGATCCGCCTAGCTAATGCCGTAGTTTTACCCATGGCACTTAAATCAGCTCTCGAGCTTAACATCATAGACATCATTTCCTCTTCCACCAACAGTGGGGCGCCTCTCTCATGCACCGAGATTGCAGCTCAGATTCAGGCCAAGAATCCAGATGCTCCAGTCTTAATTGACCGTATGTTGGGTCTTTTAGCAAGCTATGATATTGTCAAGTGTTCATTTCACAACAAACAAAATGGCGAAGTTGAAAGATTGTATACTTGTGGACCCATTTGCAAATTCCTTACTCAAAATCAAGATGCGAAAGGATCTGTTGCTCCTCTGTTTTTGTTGCATCACGATGAGGTTTTCATGAAGAGCTGGTAAATTTTATCTTTCATTTCAATTTTTCTATCAAGAAAACAGCATAATTTTTGGTGGGTTATTTTCAGTTACCACTTAGTTTATAGATCTCTAGTTATTAGATTATTGCCTTAAAAAGATCAGATTTTCATGAAAATGAAGAAAATTCTGCAAAGGAAACACTTTAGTCATTTTTTTCAAAACTAACTATAAGAGAGATTGAACATGTGGATGCTATGTGTCATTTTGGTATTCATTGTCATTTATTTCATTTGCTAATTGAATTTTCCGTTTAAAATAAAGAAATAGTTTTCATTACTTTAGAGGTAGACACTGCCAAAAAAAAAAAGATTTAAAAGTATTTTCATCCTATTTATAAATATAAAATTTCGAGATTATGGTACGTAGAGCATAATGTAATTGGAGTTAAATCATGATTAGGTACCATCTGAATGAAACAATACTTGAAGGTGGGATTCCATTCAACAGAGCCTATGGAATGACAGCATTTGAATACCCAGGAATTGATCAAAGATTCAATAGAGTGTTTAACCAAGCAATGTCAAATCATACTACCTTAATCATGAACAAGATTCTTAATGTTTACAAGGGTTTTGATGGCCTAAAAGTGTTAGTTGATGTGGGTGGTGGAATTGGAGTTACTCTTAGCATCATCACTGCTAAGTATCCTCACATCAAGGCCATCAATTTTGATTTGCCCCATGTTTTAGCTGATGCACCTTCCTATCCAGGTACTTTATTACGTTCTCATATATTTGTTTTACAAGGCAACTATAAACATTGAGTTTATATGTAGGAGTGGAGCATGTTGGGGGAGATATGTTTGTTAGTGTCCCAAAGGGAGATGCAATTTTCATGAAGGTGAGCTTCAATATGTTCTTTTTTAACTGAATTTTGTTGTATTTGGCAAAATTGGAAGTGTTCATATGGATAAGAATGAATTGTGCAATCACTTATGATCTGTTAATTGTAGTGGATACTTCATGACTGGAGTGATGAGCATTGCTTGAAACTTCTGAAGAACTGCTATGAAGCACTCCCTAGAAATGGCAAGGTGATCATCGTGGAGTCGATTCGCCCTGTTATTCCGGAGAATGTTGTTTCTTCACACATTGTGTTTGAGCAAGACTTATTCATGTTAGCTCAAAATCCTGGAGGAAAAGAGAGGACCCAAAAGGAGTTTGAGACCTTGGCACTGAAATCGGGTTTCTCATGTTTTGAAGTTATATGCTGTGCTTGTAATAGCTGGCTTATGGAATTCCACAAATCATGATTGTGTAATAAAGTTGATGGAGGAAGCTTTATCCTTAGTGTTTGGTAAATGAGCTTTAATAATGTATGAAAATGATTTATGACAATGCCACATTATACAGGGTCTAAGTGTTAATAATGCTAAATGTGCAGGATATGAGTAATTTGCTTTTAGGGTTAATTTGGTTTAGCTGATGGACATAACCGGTAGCTGATATTTGTTGCAGGTAGCGTATATCTATTTTTGGTAATTAATTAATTAATTAATATTTAAATGTTTGGTAAAATTATGTAGTGTTGTTGCTGTTTAATTATATAATTACTAAAATTTGTATATATTTTTTTAATGTATTAATATATTTTTATCATATTAATAAATAAAATTAGTGGACATGGGCATGAGCTTTTATTTCATAAAGCTGTAAAATTATAATGATATAGCGAGACGAGAGATTTTTTAAATAAATAGCAGAGCTGAAGTTTGAGGATATATAGTGAACGAATAAGTTGACTAGTGAGATACCATTGAATTAACAAAGTGTGTAAATCAATCAATGATCCTAAGATGGCAAATCTAAATGAATTCAGAACTCTGTTTTTTTTATTATTTATTAATAAAGACCTATTTGTATATTAATTTGGCGGCAGAGAAGATATGGAGGAAAGGCGGTCCTTGTCCTTCTTGGGAGCATATATGATGTAGAATATAATGTAAAAAAGTTGGATGGCACAGCCAATGGCATTGATTATAATAATAAAAAATCCATCAGTCTTGAGGAAACCATAGTATAGTATAATAGCAACATTGCGCTCATTAAAGCAATCACATATGGTATGGATTGGAAGCCTTCAGATGATTTCTTGAGGTTTTTTTAATTTTGGTGTTATTTTAAAAAAAATTTCGAAAAATGGGGTAACAGTAAACAAAATTAGCATTTTGGGGTGCCGAAAACCGGCACAACAGTGTGCCGGTTTTCGTCAGTGTGGGGCCAGCCGGTCTGACCGGCTGGCGTGCCAGAAACCGGCACAGCACAGTGCCGGTTTCTGGCACTGAAGTGACAAAAACCGGCACCTTAAGGTGCCGGTTTCCAGCAGGAGGACAAGCCACTGCAGTGGCTTAGTCAAAAGTAGTTTAGTTTTATTATTTTTTTTTTCCCTCATGCAATGGCTTTTAATTCATTTTCTAATGCCTTCAAGTGTGTACATCATGGCCAGCTATTACCACGGCAAAAACTACCATCACTGCTCTGCATCTAAATAATTTGTATAAATAAATCAATATATAACACATATTTATATAAACTTGATTTCTCACTTTTCTTTGAGCCATGCAATTATAAATTATTCTGTCACTTTTCTAATATATCATTATTTAATATTTTTATTATCTGATAGTTTTCATACATATATTATTATTTAATAAATATATGTGTAAATTGTAATTTTAAGAATTTTAAATATATATTTTTTAATTTAAACGTCTGTTTATTTGAAATAGAGAAAATATTATTATAGAGAGCTTCTATACTTCTGTATATTTCAACTTAAGCTATATTCTTTCCTTAATAATTTTTTTTTTGGTTGACCAACGTGGATCTATTACACGTTCTCCTATTTTTCAATTTCTTATTTTAAGAAATTTAGAGATAAAGTAAACCCCACAAGTTTTGCTAATAATCAAATAATAAATTGTTAATTTATTTTAATAATAAAATAATTACTATTTAATTTAGTTTAAATTAAATTTCACCCTACTTTCTACTTTTATATATCAACGATGGTTGTTATTATTATTGTTATTATTCTAATTCTCTAATTCTATACCGTTTGTATTTTATATACTAATTCTAATTATTTATGACAATTATGTGTGTTTCAAAGTCCCGTCATGCAGCTAGAAAAAGAAAAATTTACATAAATCCTTTTATTTTATTCAAGTTCAAAATTATAATCAACGTTATGTTTTCCACATAATATACCAATAAATAATAATAAATCATGTGGAAATATAATTATTTTAAAGAAGTCAATACAAATTGTCCCATTAAAGGGATGATCACGGGACGGGGCAGAGGTGGGAAATGGCTCCCCACCTATTGCCCCACCCCCGGTAGGATTATGGGGGAAGAATTCCCCCATTTCCGCCCTGATGAGGATTTCCATTTTCGATCAATTTTTTTAAAAAAAAACTAATTATAACTAAAATATAATATTTAACAATTAATTATAATTAAAATGCAACATTTAATAATTAAAAAATCTAAATTCAATGAATGTATTCCACGTTGGTCAACCAAAAAAAAAATTATTAAGGAAAGAATATAGCTTAAGTTGAAATATACAGAAGTATAGAAGCTCTCTATAATAATATTTTCTCTTTCAAATAAACAGACGTTTAAATTAAAAAAAATACATTTAAAATTCTTAAAATTACAATTTACACATATATTTATTAAATAATAATATATGTATGAAAACTATCAGATAATAAAAATATTAAATAATGATATATTAGAAAAGTGACAGAATAATTTATAATTGCATTGCTCAAAGAAAAGTGAGAAATCAAGTTTATATAAATATGTGTTATATATTGATTTATTTATACAAATTATTTAGATGCAGAGCAGTGATGGTAGTTTTTGCCGTGGTAATAGCTGGCCATGATGTACGCACTTGAAGGCATTAGAAAATGAATTAAAAGCCACTGCATGAGGGAAAAAAAAATAATAAAACTAAACTACTTTTGACTAAGCCACTGCAGTGGCTTGTCCTCCTGCTGGAAACCGGCACCTTAAGGTGCCGGTTTTTGTCACTTCAGTGCCAGAAACCGGCACTGTGCTGTGCCGGTTTCTGGCACGCCAGCCGGTCAGACCGGCTGGCCCCACATTGACGAAAACCGGCACACTGTTGTGCCGGTTTTCGGCACCCCAAAATGCTAATTTTGTTTACTGTTACCCCATTTTTCGAATTTTTTTTTAAAATAACCCCAAAATTAAAAAAACCCCTGATTTCTTCTTGTAAATTGTATAAAATGTTGGCCTGAAAAAGAGAGTTTACATACGTAGATATTCATTAGCAAAATGTAAAATAGAAAATTGAATAATTTGCGAATTTGATGAGAGGTAATTAATTAATTAATAGATAAGTAGAAATAATTATGAAGTCATGCTGATTTATAAACTCTTACAGTGGCGCCAAGAACACCATGAACGATAGAATGTTACCTGTGCAGACCACATAATTATTTTCACTATTTTTCCTTAAAAAATCTACAGATTATAAATAATATACATTTATTTTAAGTTAAAAACTTAAACATGAGTGCATGTAGTTTTACCTAGTACACCAAAAATGTAGGCGAGATGTTTATGTGCGAAGAGGGTGAAATCTGGCGAAGCACTGCTGAAAAATCCACAGCAAGGTTAATGCCTTAATCCAACTCTTTCCATGATCAACATCAATTTATAATTGAATACAACCAATGTTAGGCCACTTTATTATTATTATTATTATTATTATTTTTTGAGCTAATTTTGGCCACTAAATTTTTAGGTGCGTTTTATATCCGTTATCCAGGTAATTTTTAAAGTTGCGGAGATAAATCATATAGGGGTGAGCAAAAAAACCGATGGACTTGGTTAACCGAAAAAAAAATCCGAAACCGAACCGATGGACTGGTTAACCGATTGTAATGGACTGGTTAATGGTTAGTGTTTTGAAAAAACCGATATTAATGGACTGGTTAATGGTTTTTGACTCATGTGACTGGTTAACCGAACCGAAACCGAATTTTTAGTTAATTTATTAATTTTTTAATAATTTATAACAATTTATATAACAATTTATCGTAATTAAAGGTGATCACGTACTTTTTTCATTATACTAATCATTTTTAAGTTTTTAAGTTTTTTAATTGGCTATTTGTAAGTATAACAATTTATCTAATTAAAAGTGATTATGAACTAGTTAATATATTTACTTATTAAATATTAATTTTTAAAAATAAATTTGCTTATATCCACCAAATATTTTTATTTTATCAACAATAATGTTATATTATAGTGAAAAAATTTTAATTTTTAAGTATCTTGAATATTTTAATTTTATTTATGAATATATTTATAATTATAGTGGTTAACCGAAAAATATTGGGTAACCGATCCGAAAAACCGAAACCGATGGACTGGTTAACCGATGACAATGGACTGGTTAATGGACTGGAATTTCGAAAAACCGATATTAATGGACTGAGACTTATGGACCGGTTAACCGACCATGCTCACCCCTAAAATCATATATATATTTATTTATAAATAGTTACTGACTTAGATAGAAATCATATAATTAATTAGCCATTTACTTATATATATATATATTGATATCAACTATCAACTAACATGAACTGCTGAATCAAATGGATTCTTAAGTGTTAATTTGTAGTTTTTTGTATTGACACTGTGTAGATTTGAAATTTAGAATATTGTGATTTAATAGTAAGGTAAGTGCTATTATTAGGTTACAGGTTTAATACATCAATTCCTTGGTATTTGAACTTTTTAAGAGTTTAATTTACCACTTGAATTTTTATTTTTCAAATTTTATAATAATTCGTGACAAATGGCTCGATTATAAACTGACCATTGACTAATTTCCTCTGTTCTGATTATAGAAACATATGGTTTGTCTTCAATTTCAATATGTACACTTTTAATAATACACCAATGGCATTTTGGAAATTTGCAACATGACTTTTGTATAATCAGCTCACGCTCAGTCTTAACTGTCCACTTTTCTCTAAAATATTTGAAATAAATTGATTTTATTCTATATTCCTTTTATCTATTTTTATCCATTAAATATTTAAAATTGATATATTTTACTTTTACATATTTATCAAAATGAACATATTTTTATCCCGTAACATTATATAATTGATTGACATATAAAACACGGCAAAATTACTTTATTTAAATAGTTAAAAAAATTAATGACAAAATTGCATTTTTTCAGAATAATTCAAAGATAAAAAGTTTTTAAAAAATACATCTAAATATTGTCAAAGCATGGGATAACTATTACCATAAAGCATGAAATTATTAGTGATATTGATATACTAAGGAAACAACGAATATTATGGTTGTGAGAGTCAGTATATAGTATACCATATCTTTTTATTTAAGATAAGACTGATTTGGCGACTGGCCAAATTATTTAGCTAAAACTAGTGATTTTATTTTTATGTGTAAGCATTAATTGAAAAGATTGTTGGATTGTCTGCACTTATACCATTGTTTTGGCCATGCAATTACATCACCATTTGTTAGTGTTAATGCCATTTTCAATATTCGCTCACAAGAAAGCATAGAAAAAAAAAATAATAAAGAGAATAATTTAAAACTCAATTAATTAGGAAGAATAATCTCTAATGATTTAAAGTAAAATTATATATAGTATGTGCCGTGCATGATCTGCATACAAAATGTATAAGTAAATCCAATTAATAAATCATTGAAAAAACATAAATTGTGGCTAGTCAGTGGGCGCTAGAGATCACCAGGGTAACCTTCTTGATGCCAAGGCTGGTATGGTTAGGGCTAGATCTGTTTTTATTGGAGCTATGGCATTTAGGAGCTGTGAAGTTAGCGACCTGTAAATGATACAGAAATATTTTCTTCGAGAGTGATCCCTGAACTCTCATCCACTCCTTGAAGCAGAAGATATTGTGAACATTATAGTAATGATATTTGCTATCTTTGTAAAGCTTTTATATCCTGTAATTTTGGTCTTGTTAATAGATCAGCAAACTGGGTAGCTGATTTTATAGTTCATCTTGGTAGAGCTTATAACTCTACTGCCAGTTTGGCTTCTGAGTAACCATCATGAGCTCGTGTTTTTTTTTTTTTACCAAATTTTAAACTCGAATAAACATGCGAAGAGAATCTGGATTTTAGGCTTAGGATTCTTTAGGAGAACAAACCCATCCATAATAAAAACTCAATAACTTGGAATAGCGCTTAAGTAATGAACTTGCCCCAGCTTGCACTTTCTTCATGTTTTGTTTACAAATAGAATAGTTGGATAAATTAAAAGCCATAACCATAAATTTTACTAATTTAATGGCAATAATTTTATTTCTCAATTATAATTTAACAATCATTCAAAGAAAAAAAAAATAACATGCTTGTGGTACATAAATTAAAATTGACTTCACGCATTTTTAGCATTTTATTATTGGTTTAGTTTATTAAAAAAACGACTGCGAAGAATTATTGTCTCAACCGTTAAACCAGGGCCAAATCCCAACAAAACACCCAAATCAAGACCTTCTCCTGTGGTTTTCTTTTCTTGAAGAGAAGATTTTGTTCTCATCTCGTCAAGTACAAACAGAACACTACTACTCCACATGTTCCCAAATTCCCTAAGAACATGGCGAGATGCGCTGAGTTTGTCTTTTGTTAATCGTAATTTCATTTCAAATCTGTCCAAAACGGCAGGACCAGCAGGATGCACTACATAGAACAATTCATTCCAATCCTCAATCCCAGCTTGTTTAATAATCCTTTCTTTCCCCAGCAACTCCAATATATTATCCGTAATAAAATTTGGCACCCCTTTAGATAAATAATAGGACAGCCCCATTTCTGACGTCTGCCCTACTATCGCTTCCTCTGTGTTGGGAATAATGTTTTGCGAAGCTGAAACTAACTCAAACAGTGGACTTTCAATGTTAGTCCGAGGGTCTGCTCCCACAACCACCGCAGCAGCTCCATCCGAGAAAAGTGCGGAACCCACGAGGATGTCTAAGTGGGTATCTGACGGAGCATGAAAACATGCTGTCATATTTTCAGAGCAAACAACAAGAATGCGAGATTCAGAATTATTTTCAGCGATATCCTTAGCAAGACGGAGTGCTAATGCCCCTGCATGTTTCAAAAATTATAATATAATTTCTTTTTTAATATACAGGTGCTGATAAGTTAAAAATATAGACAAACAGGGAAGGCTACATGCACGTAAGTTAATTAAGCCTATATTATGAAAATATTAGATAAAGAAGCTGAATAATATATATAACAGTAAATAAGGCTTACCTGCATAACAACCATTTTGGTATACCATCAATCTTTGAACGTTCAACTCAAGGCCAAGGAGCTTGACTAACTCAAAATCAGCACCAGGCATATTTAAGCCTGAAGATGTGCAAAATATGAGATGTGTTATTTTTGATATTGCTTGGCCCCATTCTTGTATTGCGTTCAAAGCTGCTTCTTTCCCTAGCTTGGGTACCTCTTTCACTAGAATTTCTTGTCTTGCTTGTAAAGATGGAGCCTTGTAAATCCCAAAGTTTGGATTCTCCCTAATAATTTCTTCTGTTAGGTACATGTACCGCTTTTCGATGGTTGATTTTTCACCTGTTGTACGTAACAAAATTCAATCATTCAATGATGTTTATAGTGGTTAATAATACATATGTTTGATAATTAAATACTTACAAATACGTTTGCATTTGTCTTTTAATTGGGTTAAATGCTGGCTTTGAGTAACTTTGAAGTAGAAATCTGGATAGTCTGCTTGATAGAAGCAGTTGGGTGGAACTGCTGTGCCTATTGCTAGAATCGTGGCTACACCACTTGCTCTGTGGCACAACTCAATTTTGCCTTCCATAGAATACTTAATTTGGTATGCAAAAACTAAGAAACTCGGTATCAGCAATTGTGGATTTAGCACAGCCTCTTGCATTCTATATATAGGATTTAGGATACCCATTAGGCTTTAATTCTTTTTTTTTCATTGACATTGACATTTTTAAAAGTGATTAGTCAACGAATACGCACACGTTGAAAATAAATAATGAAATTGACAGTTTGATTTATTTAAATTAGAAGAATTAGAGCCTTGCTTATGGGACAATTTTTTTAAATAATATTTTTTTAAAAAAAATTATAAAATTTGTGCCTCTCAAAAAATATTTTTGAATTTATAGTGAAACAGAAACAGCAACAAAAAATTACAATTTTATAATATAAGATTTACCAATCTCGAAAATAAATTTTTATTTAAACTGCGAACGAACTAATACAATTTTAAAGTTCTGTTTTTTTTTTTTAAAAGCTGCAGACAGCTATGCAGCTTATTTATTTATTTACAAAAAAACTGCAAGTCCAGCAGTTTTTCAAATTATTATTATTATTATATCTTTAAGACTTTTGCTTTTAAACTGGGCCATATTGGATTCATGATTCATCAATTTTGCTTTTTTTTTTTAAAAAAAAATCTTTAATTTGAAAATGAAAATTAAATTTGGGAATATTTTTGGAAAATATTTATAATTATAAGGCTCTTAGATTTTGAATAACAAATAAACATAGCATGCAGTCAAGAATCAGGTCAAGTAATGTGGCATATATACCTGCTAGAGGTTTTAATTTTTTTTTTTCTTTTCTACTTGCTAAATTATTCAGGTAAAGTTAACAAAACGAGGAGAGACATTAGCCTAAAAAAAATGTAATTAAAATTGTATAAACGTTAATGAAAATATAACCTGTTTTCTTCCAATCTCAACTTAAGAATTTAGAGGACGAATGCGTATTATGATTAATCTTAAATTTCATTGATCTTTTTCTGTAAATCGGATTACATCATGTTATGCCTATACCGTAAATCCTAAATTACTTTAATTTGGCCACATATATTTATAATGGCATTTAGGGGTGAGCATGGTCGGTTAACCAGTCCATGAGCCTCAGTTCATTAACCAGTCCATGAGCCCCAGTCCATTAACCAGTCCATTAATATCGGTTTTTTGAAATTCCAGTCCATTAACCAGTCCATTACCATCGGTTAACCAGTCCATCGGTTTCGGATTTTCGGATCGGTTACCCAATATTTTTCGGTTAACCACTATAATTATAAATATATTCATAAATAAAATTAAAATGTTCAAGATACTTAAAAATTAAAATTTTTTCACTATAATATAACATTATTGTTATTAAAATAAAAATATTTGGTGGATATAAGCAAATTTATTTTTAAAAATTAATATTTAATAAGTAAATATATTAACCGGTCCATAATCACTTTTAATTAGATAAATTATTATACTTACTAATAACCAATTAAAAAAACTTAAAAACTTTAAAATAATTAGTATAATGAAAAAAAGTACATGATCACTTTTAATTAAGATAAATTGTTATAAATTATTAAAAAATTAATAAATTAACTAAAAGTTCGGTTTCGGTTCGGTTAACCAGTCACATGAGTCAAAAACCATTAACCAGTCTATTAATATCGGTTTTTTCAAAATACTAACCATTAACCAGTCCATTATAATCGGTTAACCAGTCCATCGGTTCGGTTTCGAATTTTTTTTTCCGGTTAATCAAGTCCATCGATTTTTTTTTGCTCGCCCCTAATGGCATTGGCTTGTTCTTTATTTCACCAAGTCTTGGAATCATGCATTATGAGTTTGTGCTCTCCTTTTTTAAGAAAAATCATTTGAAATATTTTTTTTTCATATAAATATGTGTTTTTTAACAACTAAGTCTATTATCGGAGATAGACGTAAGATACAATAAAAAGACTATGGACCAAAATTTAAATATGATATATTATATTTAAAATCTCATTAAAAAATAATAATTATTCCACTAATTTGAACTTTTTTATTTCATTAAACTATTAAAATCATATATTTTCATATATAATTCAATAAAAAATAAATATAACATAAAAAAATTAAAAAAATATATATATATCATACGTATTATTTCTTATAATTTTAAATAATTAAACTAAATTCTTTAATATACTAAACTAAAGGCAATTTGATCACAGATAGAATCCATTTCTTTTGTTCTACCACTTATATAATTTTTTGAATGTGAAGTATGCTCAATATTTTAAAAATTATCAAGTGGCACAAAATTGAGGTTTTCATCAAGTCTATTAAAAGCCGAATACTTGAAAAATATTTTCGAATATAGTTATGCAATGCTATTGTTGCAGCCACAATATTTATTTGAGTTTTGAATAAAAATGAAAGCATGTCACGTAAATTTTTTTACATTTGTTTCCAAATTCTAAATGTTCATTCAATGCAATTTTTAAGCGATGAATAAGCACTATTAAAAACTTATTCGTATCTATTTGCAGGTTCACCACGTTGAAATTCAAGAAGATGATATCTTACCCTTTTGTAAGGTCATAGATATCTTTTCATTTGTGTATAACCCATATCTACTAAATAATATTTGCCTATATTTTTTTTTTAAAAAAATAGGGTATTAGCTATATAGAACAATAAAAGAAATTGTTATGAATTGACATAAAATAAATTATATTGAATATTACTTGGAAAATTTAATTCATTTTTGTTAATTGCATGAAAGAATATGCATGTATCATGTGCCGCTCCTTTTCATCTGGTTAATACAAATGTAAATTGTATATCAAAATTACATGCAGTCATGATATTTTGTGTTGGTATTTCTTTTCTTCCTATAAATGGTATTTGATTTTTTAAACTTATACTCGCTGGTACATATGTACCATCAATAACTGTTATGTAATCCTAAAATATAAAGAGATATATATATATAAATAAATACATAACATTTTTGAAATTTTATGAAATAAAAATATAATATTTAGAAATATTACCTTAATATAGTAAGATCACATGAATAAACATTTGAAATTAAAATAAAATTCTAAGGATTGTTTTGTAGTAGATCTTCCCGATCTAAGGATTCTAGTGACTGCTCCTAAAATTCCCCTAACCCTTAACCATACATATGTGCATAAACATATATTACAACATTTGGAAGGAAAAAAAAAAAACTATGCATATATAAACAATTCATATCTTAACAAAACAGTATTAAATTTGTATCAGGTGTTACTCCTAACGAGTTTTTTTTAACAAGATGAATAACGTTATTATGAAGCAATGAGTAATCTCCACATAGAAATTAATGCTCAAAATCTTCTGCTGAAACAATCAATTAGAGCATTCATAACAAATAAGCAAGTTACAAGCTAAGAACTAATCAAAATTATATAATCATGGCAGCTAATGAATTTTGAATAAACTTGCACTTGACAAAATAAAATCGCGTGGCAGCAATAATACTTATCGTTCTTCACACTACCCCCAAGGCCAATGTTACAAGCACATAAACAATGACTGAAATATCATATTGTCCATATCCACATGGACAGAAGAAGGACCTGATTGATCTCTTTTCGGTTACTAATTGGTAACTAACAGTTATAATTTACTTGCCTATAAAGGTACCATGTGACTTGTACAGGAAATTCAATTCACACCGTATACATGATTGACATAAAAGTCTTTTTTTTTTTCTTTTTTTCCTTTACCATCGAGTGGTAATAATACAAAAGCAAAATGAACTGCATAAAGCAATCTAAATAATTCCACAGCATATTCTAGGGTTAATTTCACTTATAATCACTGAACTTATATTCATATTATACTAATAAAATAAAAGAATTTTTGTTCTCATAAAAATCTCCGAACTTAGAAACATATTTACAGAAAAATCATTTTAACCGTTTTCTGACAATTTTTTCACCGAAAAATCCAGCCGGCGCGTACACTCAGCACCCCCATGCACATATGGCTTGACACGTGGCATACTACGTGAAAAAAATGACATGTGAGCAAGTCATGTGGCATGCCACATGGACATTTTGACAAGTCAATTTGCCATATAACATACTTACATGTCATTTTTTTTACAAGACATGCCACGTGTCAAGCCACTTGTGCATGGAGATATTGAGTATATGCAACAACAATAATTTTCAGTGATTTTTCGCCGAAAAACGGTTATGTGATTTTTCTATAAACCTGTTCTAAATTCAGTAATTTTTATGAGAATATTTTTTTTTCATTATATTAGTATTATTTGAGTATAAATTCAGTGATCATTGGTGAAATTAACCTCATATTCCACAACTTTTTTTGGTCTGTAACTCTAACTTTCTCACCTACAACGAAACCATTTATTTGAACAACAAAAACTAAGAGATCACGACTCATGCATCTTCTGCCTTTGGTCTACAATAAACCATCACTACAAGAAAAAAGTATTTTCCCGATGGAAATTACCAACGGAAAATATGTAATTTTCGTCGGGAAGTAAAAATGCCGACGGAAAATGATTCCGTCAGCATATTAGGTGTAGGAAAATTTCCCGACGGAAAAATTTCCGTCGAAAAATTTCCCGACGAAAATAGCTATTCCCTCGGGAAAGTTCCCGACAGAAATAATTCCGTCGGTAATTTCCCGACGGAAAAAGTTTTTCCGTCGGTACAATTTACCGACGAAAATTGGTTTTTCGTCGGTAAATTCCCGACGAAAATACCTTTTCCGTCGGTAATTTTCAAGAAAATTTAAAAATTAGATTTTTTTTATTTTGTTTTTATGCAGATATAAACTGTAAAATTAATTGCAAAATAATGAAAAAATAAATATAATATCTAAATTTTAATATCCAATAATAGTCGAATTTAATAATTGTGCTAATTATAAAGTTAGTAATTATTTAACAACATAATATCCATATATGTCTAATACAAAATGATAACTAAGCTGATGGCGATGGCGGTGAAGTACGATCAGACTGATGCGATGACGAGGCAAACATACCCTTCAAATTTACCATCTCATTGCGTAGCTCAGATAAATTTGCCATCTCATTGCGTAGCTCAGATATGTAGTCGAGAGATTGTTGCCATCGAGCCTCTGAGTCTTGCCATCGAGTCTGTGACTGTTGCAATTCCGATCTCAGCTCACTTACAGTATTCCGAAGTTCAAGTACTTTCCTGGATGCAGACCGTCTATTAGATGCGACAGTACTTGAACTTAAGGAATGCAAGTAACAGGATTTTGCCAAAGAACCTAAGCCAAATACCCGTCCTCACTGGTCTCTACCACCAGCCACTTCATAATAGATCTGATTCACATCAACATGATCAAAAGTCTGTGAGCGTTGCTGAATTGTATCTTGAACTTGTTTATGTCGTAGGACAAAGATTTTACAATAAGTAACGATTAATAATAACTAATCTTTAAAATTTGTAAAATATAGTAATTTGGACATACATGTAAAACACTTGACCGAGAATTGACGAACGTTTGACCATCATGCTTGTTGGTGTGGGTGTGTAAGAATACCTCAGCATGGGTAGCCGGTCGACCCATCGATGCTTCCTGCAAACATAAAAATAATTAAAGGCGGACTATAATTTATTGACTATTCGTACAAGTTTTTATTAAAATTTCGGCAGAGTTTCCCCTATATTTGGAGCATACCTCCTGTATACAAAGACGGAAAAACACTTCAAATTTCGAGACTATACTACCATCCAACATTCAACAACAATGTAAACTCCTCACACAAGTAACATTCCCATCCTCCTCTATGGTAATGAGATAAATTTTAGACATTCTAACCATTAATTACAGTGGTAATAGTAATATTTTGTAATACTTACAAGTCTATCTGCATGTTCCCGATGGGACATCGACCCTCCAGTGTGCAAGCATGAACTGAGTCCCTCAGGTCCTCCCCGTCTGTTACTAGAATTCCGCTCTGAAATGAAAATGGCTTCAGGGGTCATCCAATACTGTCTTCAATGTGCCCATAAATCTTCGGTCATGTAGCGAGGTCGGACACCACCATTCTTTAACAAGCAGACTAAATCTCTGTAACGTGCCCGCGCACGAGTCTGCCACACAGAATACATGATATCGTCAAACGCCGGGTCCCAACAATATTTTTTCTTATGAGATAGACAGAACAAAAAATAAAATGTAAGCAAGAGTAAAATATAATTTGTTATGTAACAAAATTTATCATAAATTTTTTACCTTGAATTCTTCAAAATAAAAATTCTTTGTTTCCTCTGACACATTCTTCCAGACAAACCCATCGTATTCAATTCTGTTTTTGAAAGAGGTTGTCATTATGCGTGAGCACTTTCCTGAAGAATTCAATTTAAGATACAACAATGTGAATAATGTTAGTACAAGTAATAACTGTCATTGAAATCATAATGAAGTGAAATATTAATCACTTACTCCTCAGCTGTGATGTTGATGTACATTCTTCCATCAACTCGAGCCAGGAGTAGGCTCCTCCGCTTGTTCTGTTCCTGACACTTAAGGTGTCATAGAATCAGGGTGTGCCATATGAGTGGAATCAGTGGAAGGAGTGGTAAATGGTGCAACAGTTGGGATGGTCGGTGATGCGGCAGCCTCAGTGCTGGCATTGAGCCCATGCGATGGGGATCCTCCATCACCAGTACTGTCACTGCCATCATCCAACCCGAGTCGTGGAGGAATCGCTGTTCTCTTCTTTCGCTTAAACATTCTTCAACCTGACATTATAAGGAAAATGCATATTGTCAGATAATAGAAAATAATTACATTGTAATAAATATATTAAACTAAAAACCAAGTCAGTGCAATATTAATTGTTCTCACATGATAAACAAGTAGGTAAATAAATTATTCGCTATCGTCACTAAACTGTAAATCGTAATTCAAATCATCCTCATTTTCCGATGTATTTTCCGATGTATAATAGGAAAATTCTGGCTCCTCATCAGATCCATCGCCAACCAAAGTTTCCTCATCATCCTCACAGTCAATGTCAACAAATTCATTGTCCGCATAGTTCAATGGTTCGTTATCTTCAAAATTCAGAGAGTTATTAATTTCATGAACTTCCGGTTCTTCCTCCTGAAATGCATCATTATTTTCAGAACGTGCACTTTGTCCGGCACCTTTCCTTTCATAAATGCCTCTTGGTTTTACTTTGCATGCTGCTAACCATTCCGATCTGTCTCGGTTTACGCTTGGATAAGAGACATAATATACCCGGCCCACTTGCATTTCCATAAAACAGTCGGTCTTTAACAAAATGAGAGAAATGCATTAAATTTCTTGTAACTTATCTGCACTGTTTGAAATGGTAGTAGAATAATTTTGAAATAAGAAGTGCTTTTTCATATAATTGATTTGGATATGGAATATTAGGAAAATTTTCAATTACTAATTTCTTTTTTTGAAAAATTCAATTATTAATTTTTTATTGATTTAGAGGTTATGTAATAGTGATAATTAATATATCTGATATAAGAAAAATGTGGCAGTATGATTTATGTTTTTGGTCCATAAGAGTCATGATCCTTTAACTTAATATTCATAACCAATTATCGTAACAGTCAGGCAAATATATATATATACTAATTTTAATTAACCATAATCCTACTAATACTAATAACACTAACAATCATCTATTTCAACAAATGTTTAACATTCTAACAATAATTAACACTAATTAATTCATTGTATTATTTAACATAAATAATTTAAATTAATTCTAACAACAATTAACACTAATTAAAAATTAATTTCTCATTCAAACAATATTTAATACTTAATATTTAACAATGTCTAATTAAGTTAAATAAATTAATAATAATAATAACAAAATTTCCTAATAATAATAATAATAATTAAAAAAAAACTAACAGAGAGAGGGAGAGATCGGCTTACCTGATGCCGGAGGAGAGGAGGAGGAGGAGGGAGGAGGACGAGGCAGAGGAGGAGAGGCGGCCCACGCCGGAGCAGCGGCGGTCAACGCCGGCGGAGAGGAGATGGAGCACGAAGGGAGGGACAGAAGAGGGAAGAACGGAGCGAGAAAAGAGGGAAGAGAGGAGGAGGAGGAAGGGAGGGGACCGGCGATCGGAGGGGAGGGGCGGATCGACAGCAGGGGCCGGTGGTCGGCAGGGGAGCAGAAACCAGAGGGCTGAGTGAGGGGAGAGGGAGGAGAGAGAGAGGATCGGGGGGGGGGGGGAGGGGACGACGTGTAATTTTAATTTCATTTTCCCGACAGAATGAGTTTTCCGTCGCTACAAATAGCGACGAAAATCCAATTTCATCGGTAATTACCGGCGGAATAGTATTTCCGTCGCTAAAAATATTTTAATTATTATAATTAATTTTTTTTACCGACTGAATCACATTTTCGTCACTAAAAATAGCAACGGAATTCGATTCCGTTGCGAAACGTAAATTAAATTTTTTTCTTTTTTTTTACTGATGGAATTATATTTCGGTCGCTAAATTCTGTTGGCATTTCTGGAGGGAAAGTTTGGCGCCTTTTTTAGCGACGAAAAATAATTTTCGTCGCTATTTATCGACGAAAAATAAATTCTGTCGATAAATAGTGACGAAAAATAATTTTCATCGCTATTTACCGACAGAATATGTATTCCGTCGCTATATAGCGACGGTATCAATTGCGTCGGTAAATTTTCGTCGCCATTTATCCAATTTCTTGTAGTGCATAATGATAGAGTTTGGTTATACTCATGACTCTAATTTGGATAAAATTTCAATCCAAATAGAATTAAGTAATTTAATCTGATTAATATTACCAAATTCTATCTTAGAAATAGTCTGAGTTATGCCAAAAATAAGTTTTTATACTTTACGATCTCTATAAATAGATGGAAGATCTCAGTATTTGGTAATAAAAAACATATATCCTGCAAGAATACTCTTTACCACTCACACTTGTTTTTGTGTTGATCTTTCAGGAGTTTTTAGATTGTGCAATAACTCTTGTTATCCCGTACGTGGATAAAAGTCAAATCAGTAACCAAAAACAAAGTGGATCATTATAGACGTTTTCGCAACATATTTATGTGCTAGATACTATTTTCTAATATTATCTCCACATAAATTATTTTCCCATCACATAAAATAATCAAAAATCCCTTTTTATTCTGTCAATAAAATCATATAACATTGAAAAAAAAAACGAAAACAACTCTTATAGAATTCCAAGTAAAAAACAAAAGAAAGAAAAAGAAAACTCTAGAATTGAACAGGATGTAAGATGAAGCAGAATGAAAAGATTTAAAAGAAGAAAAATAAATTTAAGATAAATTCGATAAAAATATAACAAATAAAAGGGTATACGAATAGTTATTGAGTTTACCTGGAATAGAAGCCAAAACGAGAGAGACAAGAACGGACTTTACTTCTACCCTATTTTTAATAAGTTAATATAACTAGTTTAATTGTCAATTAGTTAATATAGCTAGTTTAATTATTATTATAAAATAAAATAAGAAATATTTTTGTCTAAAATAAATACATCTGTTATCCTGAAAAGTTAAAATTCAACTTTTTTGAAAAATTTTAATTTTTAGCTTTTTTCTAATATAAGGGTTTTTCATTTTTCACAAAATTAATTTTTTAAAATTAGTATTTACTAGACATTTGTTTTTATCTCATAATTAATTTTTTATCAAATAATCAGCTTTTTACACTTGCAAAAGCTATGTTAAACACATCCTATTTAATTTTATGCTATTAATTGTAATTTATATTTTTCATGCTATATTATTAACTATGATTTTAATAGTTTTAAAAATAATTAATTACCCTTTCTATATTTGGTAGGGGTGAACACGGTCGGTTAATCAGTCAATAAGGCCCAGTCCATTAACCAGTCCATTAACATCAGTTTTTTAAAATCACAGTTCATTAATCAGTTCATTAATATCGGTTAACCAGTCCATCGGTTTCAATTTTTCGGACTGGTTAACCAATATTTTTCGGTTAACCATTAAAATTATAAAAAAATATTTATAAAAAAATTAAATTATTGAAAATACTTAAAAATTAAATTTAAAAAATAAACATAATTCAACATAATAATGAAATATAATGTCAAACTATAAATATAATTCAACATAATAATTAAATATAATGTCAAACTACAAACATAATTAAACATAAACTAAAAATGTTCAAAGTCTCTACAAATTAAAATTACAAATCATAGTCCAACAAATAAAATTAACATAAAAATATAGTCTAACATGAAGCTGCAGTATCTCCAATCTAATCATCAACTTGAATGACATTATGATCTCTTATATCACAAGTTGACTCTGTAATTTAAAAATAAAAAAAAAATATTACAAATTAATTAGTTTGAAACCATAAGTGAAAATATAAATAAAAAATTAAAATAAGGAAGAATAATACCTATCTCCAAACTTTCACGTTCCTCTAGAACTTCTTCAATAAAAATTGGTTTACTACTTGATCTAAACCAATCTTGTCCACAAACAAGCGCTTCCACAATTCTAGGAGTCAAACTAGACCGGAATGAGTCAAGAATACGGCCTCCTGTGCTAAAAGCAGATTCTGAAGCAATAGTTGACACAGGCATTGCCAATACATTTCGAGCTATTGCAGAAAGTATTCGATACTTTGATGAATTAACCTTCCACCAATTCAGTATATCAAAATTTTCTTTATCTTCCTCAAGCACCTCATTGTAGTACCTATCAAACTCAGTTTTTACATCCATGCTACTTTGAGAAATTTTTTGCTTTTTCAAAACTGCTCGAATAATATCTGTAGTAGCTCTAGTCTTAACCTCATTTTTCTCAACCTCAACTGTTTCATTTGCTTCTACTTGAGTGGATGGCACTATAGATACCCCATAAGAATCATACGTACCAGATAAAACTCTTCTCAAATTGCATTTAAGCTTTTCACCATTCTCAATTCCATAACAATGATCAATGATGACATCAACAGATTCTAATTTAAAACGAGGATCAAGCACCACAGCAACAAACAACATAATATTCACATTATCAACATTTGCCCAGTACTTATCAAATTTATTCTTCATTTTAACAGTCATTCCCCTCAAGCCCAAATGATCACTTTCACACCAATCGAGTAAGCATTTTTCAATTGATTAACCCATAACCTCACCAGAATGACTAGAAATTGGACAAAAAGAAATAATCTTTTTATGCAAAGTCCAATCCTCATCAATGAAATGACATGTGATACACATATAACTCAAATTCTGAATAGAAGTCCATGCATCAGCTGTAAGACAAATTCTAGAAGATAACTTCTAGAAGATAACTCAAATTCCAAACAGGGATTACATTTTACGTCTTTTAAGATTTTGTTGCCTTTTTAATTTTTAAGGGATAAGGACCTGATTTACTATTGGATATATTTAAAAAAAGCATATTTGGATAAGAAAAAACAACTAAATTCCAAAACCAAAACAACAAACAATTCCCATTTTGTTCACAAACGGCATTAGCAACTGTCAAATATTCTATTACCACTAATTTATTTCAATATACCCTTAAGCTTAGCAACTAAAATATCTTCTTTTTCTTTGTGGCTTTGGAAATAAAATTCAGAAGAAATCAAAAAGAGATAAAAGAAATGTGCTCTGATAACAGATAATAGAGAATGAACAATAGATAGTTCAATTATGCAACAATGTCAGACAGTATCAATGAAATTAGCATACCCCTTATAGCCAATACATGTGCTCCACATTAACCAACCACATCAGAACTGATTTGAAAATAGCATATCTCATTATTAACTATTTTAAATTTCTACAATATATATAGAAGAAAACATATGAGCTAGCCAAAAACGCAGATGGGTAAAGCACTCAATCTGTGAAAACATACCACAACTTTGATCTTAGCCTTTGTCTATGGCAAAGCTCTTCAAGAGGTTAACGTCTTAGAAATCAAGAGTTGTACCTGTTGGATTGTTTGATAAATAAGGCTTAGATTCATCAAACATAGTAAAGATAGCAAATAAATGCATAAAAATAACACATACTCTGATTTCAAAGATGGATCTACAGCTCTGTCAAAAGCAAGAATGACGAGAGGCAAAATGGCCGGCGAGAGGCAGAACAGCTACCAATTTTAACGGAGACGACACGATTTCCAGATAGAGAAAGGAAGATGGGCTGTAGGTTTTGGTGGAGAGGCAGAGGCTACACTATTTCCTTCGAGACAGAGAAGGAATATGGGCTACCGATTTCAATGGAGGGGCAGAAAATACAAGATTTTGAGGTAGAGAAAACACAATTTCAATATAGAGAAGGAAGATGAAGACCGATTTTGATGGAGAGGCGAAGGATTTCTAGACATACAGAGAAGATGAAGAAACGATTTTTAGATACTGAGGGAAGAGGCAGACACCATTAGGGTTTTTTTATTTTCTCTTTTATATATATATATGTATATATAATAAAACCGGTCGGTTAACCGAAACCGACGGTTCTTTGAATCCTAAAACCAAAACCGAAAATTTTAAAAATCCCTAACCATTAACCATTAAAATCGGTTCGGTTAACCTATTTTCCGGATCGTTTTCGGTTCAGTTTCTCGGTTAACCAAGTCCACCGGTTTTTTTGCTCACCCCTAATATTTGGGATCGATAAAATAGTAAAGTTATAGTAAACAATTTGTTTTTTAACCATAATAACTATAAATTTTTAATAAAAAAAAAGTGAACAAAAATTATGTGAGGAAGTGAGGGAGTATTTTCTGTATAATTTGAAGTGTTTCTAAATTCATTTACTTCCCATATAGAGTAAGTCTTTATACCTATATATACCTTGTGGATTGTCTATAAGATACAAGAGGAAATTTCTTCTCTAAACTAGGTGCAATATACCAGTGCAATGGTATATTGACATTTAGGAAAAAGAAATTACAAAAACAGTTTTTTACTATGTGTCAATATATCATTGATTTGGTGTAATACATTATTAGGTGTAGGAAAGTATTTTCTAATAGAAGAATAATAAGAGAATATTATTTTCTCCATTTACTTTATATTTTCTGTCTTAATTTTACTTTGTTCTATTTATTCTTATGTCTTTCTATTTGTTTGCAATATTTTTTTTTTTTTACTTTAAAAATTGATAAATGTAAATTGTTTTAAATTTTTAATTAAAATAACCTTCAACTCACTGTTAAATTACAAGAATTATTGCTGAACTCCTCTTTGATTTTTCTAGAATCAACAGTCCTTTTTTTCTTTTCGTTTTTTTTTTTTTTTTTTTTTTTTTAAGTAAAGAAAACAAAACATTAACAATTAAACGCTAACAAGCCTCATAACTGAGGATCCAAGACTGTCTCCAAGAACCGAAAGGGAGACACGTGAAGGAATGGCAATATGCCATTGAAATTGCCTGTCTTGATCAAAGCTAGATTTGTTAGACCGTCTGGCGTCTGCCACCGAATTCGTCTTACGCACGGTAAACATGTTTAATGTTAATAATCCAACCATATGCAGAAAGATATGATTTAATCTGTCTTATCAGGTTCATATTAG
Organism: Excoecaria cochinchinensis; assembly: GCA_947683425.1. Classification (NCBI taxonomy): domain Eukaryota; kingdom Viridiplantae; phylum Streptophyta; class Magnoliopsida; order Malpighiales; family Euphorbiaceae; genus Excoecaria; species Excoecaria cochinchinensis. Next base: position 9,500,850 of record CANTUQ010000054.1, on the reverse strand, counting down.
CTACAAGATAAGATTGGTAACGACGAAGAGCGTGTATCACGCTTGCATTGTCTACCTGAATTTTAAGATACCAATCTCTTTCCATGACCTCCTATTAGAAGGACTAGCTCTAACTCATCTTGGATTTGTCTAAATCAATAGTATTGCATGAATCATGTCAATAGTGCATTGTGACGTACGCATGTTAGATACTATCTTAATCATTTTTCAACTAATTTTATGTAAATAACAATATATTATTGGACTGGTTCTTGAACCTTGCCCAGGCGGGATCGAACCTCCAACGCAGTATTAAATTAAAAGATTTAGTTCCTAAATCCTCTTTGTTTTTCTAGAATCAACAGTTGTTTTAATATTATAAGATAGTGTACCCTATATTATATAAGATAGACCCCTTTCCCCGTCCCCGCCCCGAATTCAAGGGCGGGGATTTTTTTTCCCCCATCCCCGCCCCCGCGGGAGAAAAATTCGGGGATTCCCCGCCCCGTTCGGGTCGGGTCCCCGCGGGGGACGGGGAATCCCCGCCCCGTGAGCATCCCTACCTATATATAGATTTAACATGAGACAGTAAGAGCATCTCTTAATTAATTGCAAAAAATGGTAACCACCGCTAAACAAAACAATGAAGAAGAAACAGAGAAACTAGCCATCCGCATAGCGAATGCAGCAGTACTTCCAATGGTGCTAAAATCAGCCATTGAGCTTAACATCATTAACATAATTTACACAGCAGCCACCAATGGCTTCCCCCTTTCACCTTCAGAAATTGCACTTCAAATTCCCACAACCAATCCTCAAGCACCCTTCCCCATCGAACGAATGCTTCGCCTCTTGGCCAGCTACGATATACTTGTCTGCCCATTTCACACCAAACAAAATGGACAACTCCAAAGATTGTACAGTGCCACACCACTATACAAGTTCCAGACTCTGAATCAAAATCAAGAAGGAGACTCTATTGCTCCTCTGTTTCTTTTCCATCATGATCAGGTCTGCATGAAGAGCTGGTACTTAAATTAATTAATTCCCTTCTTTCTTCTTTTCTTTTCTTATAATGATGAATTATAGGTGTCAAATTGATGATCTTTAACTAATATTAATTTATCAGGCCCCATCTTAATGATGCTATGCTTAAGGGGGGGATTCCATTCAACAAAGCGTATGGGATGACCAATTTTGAGTACTTAGGAACAGATGAAAGGCTCAATAGGGTGTTCAATGAAGCAATGTCAAAGCACAGAGCCTTAATTGCTAAGAAGATTATAATGTTTACAAAGGATCTGATGGCATGAAAGTCCTAGTTGATGTGGGAGGTGGCACTGGAGCTGTTCTTTATCTTATCACTTGTAATATCCTCATATTATTAAAGGCATCAATTTCGAGTTGCCTCATGTTTTAGCTGATGCACCTTCATATCCGGGTATATATTATTTTCCTATTCTTAAGTATTTTCGTTATTTTTCATGGATCCGATCCAGATAAAAAAGACTAATTAAGTGTCCATACGGGATGTTATTATAGGGGTGGATCATGCGGCCGGAGATATATTTATTAGCATCCCCAAGGGAATGATATTTTCATGAAGGTAGAATTTTTTCTTTAACTTGGATATGTATGGTTAAAAAAAAAGTGAAAATTAATTTTGATTGTGATTTTAATTAAATTTATTAAATGAAAATTGCAGTGGATACTCCATGGATGGAGTGATGAATATTGCTTGAAGGTTCTGAAGAAATGTTGGGAAGCAAATACCTTGTAATGGGAAACCGATTGTTGTGCAATCAATACTTCCTGTGGAACCAAGTAATTCTGTTTCTTCACAGATTGTTTTTGAACAAGATTTATTCATGTTAGCTCAAACCCCTGGTGGAATGGAGAGGACACTTAAAGACTATGAATCCTTGGCTATCAAATCAGGTTTTGCCAGTTGTCAAATCATCTGTTGTGCTTACAATAGTTGGGTTATGGAGTTCCAAGAATCCATAGTTGGGGAGACAGGTATTGTTTAAAACTTACGAGGAATTGGTGGGAATGTGACAGTTATTGATCAAATGATGAAGCATCAGAAATGGTGGTGAAGTGAGCTCAAAGTCCTGAGGAGAGGACCCAAAAGGAGATTGAAGTCATGTCATTTTCTGTTGCTCATGATTTTAAGTTTAATTTGCTATCCAATTTTATCTTTTGCTTTCTCAGTATATGAGCATATTAATAAGTAAAAGGATTGCTTATCACCATTGCAATAACTGGAAGTGAAAAGTTGCAATTGATTTATAATTCCAGAGTTTTCTTAGAATCATTCCAATAACCATACATATGCCGCTTGTTGATCCTCACGCAAACGTTAATTCACGTGGATCAGTAGAGAAGACATAATTTTGCTTATGGGATATTAAATGGCTCAATTTTAATTTATTAGGGGTATAATTGGTTCATTCAAAACCTAGAGGGTTAATTTGACTATATAGGCAAACTTGAAGGGCTAATTTGGCTCTTCGGCATATAAAAATATGCAAAGAAAAAGAAGAAAATTCAAGAAGGCAGTGTAGACTTTGGCATACAGTTAATGCAATTGAACTGACGCTGACATCTCATTACGTTCAATATTCTTTTGGTTCGCCCATGATGCAATAAACTATCCAATATTAAAAGCAGTAGAGAGAGAGAGCACTCTCAATCATATAACAAATTAGAGCATTGTGCCCCCAAAAAATAAAGAACATATAACAAATGAGAAAATATCCTTTCACTATAAACAACAAATTGTTAGGAGAAAGTTTTTTACAACATTGCTGAAATGAGAAACATTGGCTTCAAAAATATTTGATATACTTTAGAACACTCCGCACAGGTATTGAGCTCTCACTGTTTCAATGATTGTTTCCAACAGAGAGATATAAAGATTCTCTGATCCTTGAATTACATGTCTGTATTCAGAATTGCCAACTAGCTATTTTACAAGCCTTGCACCGAGTCATGTACCTAAACGTCAGCAAAATCTAAGAGTTTACAACCTATTGAAAGATTAGCGCTCCATTATGAGGCGAAAACAAAATTCTTGGCAACAGTTACTTTTACAACATCAAATCATTTCTGACAAAAACCATTTTTGGTTCACTCTTCACCCCTCCATCAAACATCTTATTTCTCACACTACACAACTTTATCTTCAAAATTTAGAGCCGCTGTTAGAAGTATGTTCATTGGTTCTCTGTCTTTGTCCAATTCCTGTTCACATTTCTGATTCAGTTCCTTCTCAAGATACTGGCATGCTCTTTTACCCACTTCAACTTTCCTTTTCATTCTATTTTCATGCTTTTCATATTGCCTCTTCACCCTGCGTATTTTCTTGATTTTAACCTCACATTGTCTGCAGTACCATTGCCCTTTTGGTACCGAAGTGCGTGGTGGATTCATGCAATACATATGATATCCATGATCACAACTATCGCATAAAACAATCTTATCATCATCCTTATCAATAAGGCAAATCCTACATAGACAAGTAGGGCAATACCAACGAGGACCATATGATTTTAACAGGTTACCTGTCAGGCACCTCATGTGGTAATACTTGTAAGGGCATCCATCATGCTCGCATATCTTTACTTTCTCCCCATTTCCTACCTCGCTTCCGCACAATTTACAAAAACAGACATTTTTACTTCCTCCTGATGGTTGACGAAAATCATTCCGAATACAATTTGAAGTCTTTTCAATCTCAACTGTTGGGGATCCTTTTTCATCACCAGGTTGAGTCCATAGAGTCCTGGGGGCGTTCAGCCTCTCACACACTACACAGTTTTCATGGGGAGAACCCATTCCTCCTGCAGCACAGTTGGCACAGTACCAACTTCTTGCAGGAATCTCTTTGACAGCAGGTTCAATACAAGATACATGGTACATCTCCTCACATGAATCACATACCAAATAATCCTTCCCATCGGCTTTGTCACCACAGCGATGACAAGTGCAAACACTGTATACACTGCAAGGGTCTATTTGCTTCGATTTACCATGAACATAAGATTCTCTGGTGCTGAACTGCTTTGCAGCAAAGGAATTCAAAATATTTCTTAGAACCAACCTAAAACCAGTCTCCAACAAGTAATTTAAGATTATCACTACAATATTCACTGCTAATGAATTCTAAGATTAAGATTATAGACACTGTATACACCGCAAGGGTCTATTTGCTTTTATTTACCAAACAGCTTTGCAGCAAAATTTAAAATATTTCTCAGAACCAACCAAAAGAACCAGTGTCCAACATGTAATTTAAAATTATCACAACAGTATCCACCTCTACTGAATTTCTAAGATTCTACATCATAGATTGCTAAGGCCATTATGATAAAACACATCATAGCATAATGCAATCTAGGAACAGCGACAACATGCTTCTTCTTTGGAAACAATAAATTATTTTGGTATATTACAAAAAATTCATAACTAAATGCATGCATCAATATTTAACTGATGGATTTGTAAAGCATGAACCCAAATCCATTCTATGAGACAGTTGATATCTGGAAGTTGGATATCTTACCTGCTCATGACAGTAAGTGAATGATACATCTGATAGGCTCTTTGCAATAGAAATCAACTCATTACCAATGCTTTGAAGCTTTTTCCATACCTAAAAAAGATAAAAAGTTCATAACGATAAGCACAACAAATATAAATTGCACTTTCTCAAATAAGGGTAAACAACATTGGTAAAAACTAGAACAGTTAGCTTGCATTTTTGAGATTGGCATAAATGTGTCCTGCTATTGGAGTGTCTTGTAACTAAGCATGAAAAATAAACACAACTAAGTTGGACAAATAAATCAACAACAAAAGTAAATAAACTTTGTCATGGAATAAAACATTATACAATAATGACATAGGCACATAGTTGCTTTCATCCCCCACACTTCCATTTAAAAAAAAAAGGAACGTAAAATAATCAATTGCTTTTGCTCACTCATTTGTCATCAAAGGAATGAGGTTGTAGAGCTGATTCACCCATAAGAGTGACATCCAGTAGTAAATGGATTTTGAGAACTATGATTCTCCATAAAGCACATAGAAACTTCATTTTTCTGTCTAGGCACAACAGCACTGAAGATATCGATGTCTCGCATGAATATTATACAGCACAAACAACAATATAAAAAAATCAAGACACTGAACCTAAGTTATAATTAGCAACAAGTACGTAAGAGTGGGCGCGATGTATGAAAGTTACCTGTTGAATATCAGAAGGGAAAAGCCAAGGTGAATGTTCATAAGTGCCATCTTTCATCCTTATGTTTATGAGACTTAAGCTTAAAAGGTTGTCAGTCTTGATTTCTTGGAAATTCTCAAACAGCAGTTTACACAGTAAGGTGAATTTTTCAGAGTGTATAATATTAAGGAAAGCATGCTGGCACAAATCAGTGGCAGGACGGCAAGTTCCATTTGAAGATCCATTTGATGTGACATTTGTATGCTCTCTAGGTTCACAGTGAGTTCCATTAGGAATACTCTCTGATAATGATGAGCATTTATCCCTATCTTTGTTGTGACTATCTGTTCCCTACAAAACAGCCAAAAATTGGAACAATAACAATGGAAAATTGAGGTTGAATTTAATATCCATTATTATCAGGAGACGCATTATTTGAGCAGCACAAACCTTAACTGTCATCATAAGTGCATCGCGGATGCAACCCTGTATACCACCTTCATCATTATTTAAGGACTGATAAATGCGTTCAAGGATAAAATTTCTACATTGCCTGAGTGAAACATCATCTGAACCATCCAAAGAAGTATGATTCCCAATAAGACAATCCCGCTGCTCCTTTACAGTCTACAAAATATCACATGTAGCTAGAATAAATAAATAAAAAGAAAGGAATGAACTTGAAACTTTTCCAATAAAAAGAATAGCTAAGCTAAAACAAATTACAAGAGAGAGAATAGAACAAAAGTTTGCTGTAAAAACCACATGTAATAAATGCTTTTATTATGAATTTTTTTGTTTCACCCTATACAAATAGGGTGTTTACACAGTTGAAATACGTCCTTGCTCATTTCAAATCTTGAACAGTATTGCGATAGGTACAATGAGCATAATGTGACAAAATAAGGTCACCTGCTTATATTAACATTAATCTCAAATAAATAAATCCCACTACACCATTAAATAGTAGCCAATACAATTGACAACTGTATTGCCTACTTTCAGATGTAAAAAGGATATAGCGATGTAGAGTTTCTGATTGTTTATTGATTCAGTAGTAAAAAGGTGATGATTTAATCTCAAATAAATAAATCCCACAGCACCATTATATAGTAGCCAAAACCATTAGCAACTGTATTGCCTACTTTCATATGTCAAAAACAATGTAGAGTTTCAGATTGTTTACTGATTCAGGAGTAAAAGGTGGTGACCATAAAAAATGGGAAGATTTTATTTTTTTAATTAACAACAGCTTGATCACCTAAACAGCCACCAAGAATTATATTCCTCCACATTTTAAGAATCAAAGAGTGGGAATAAAGGTCTAGTCCCATTTTCACTTCTGATATATGAAATAAATAAAAACCAAAAAAAAGACATAGAAATATTGCTCCTTTCATTCCTCATAAGCATGGCAGACAAGCAAAACCAAAAACCCAATACAGTCCATCTTACAAATGATCAGAATGTGGAATTTCAATAGTCGAATTTCTAGCATAGATCAAAATCATCCATTCAAAATGTAATTAATTATATTACTGTTCCCGGTCGTCCATGTAAAAGCATCATATGCGATATAACAATATGATTAGGTTGCAAGAAAAGCTCCTCATAGTTTCCTTTAGTGGGAGCCAGGATGACATGCAATTGAGACTAATCTTTACAGTTTGTGTAAAATTGAATCAGAAGTCCAAGTTGTATTATGCTCAAGCAATGGCGGATTTAGAATTTTGTTTAGCAGGGTCAATTTTATATGATCCATAAATAACTTACTCAATAAGATAATAAAATTTTTCCTTAATACATAAAACTTTCTTTAAATTTGTTATTTAGTTAGGGCTGCTCTAGATCATCTCCTATGTTATATTTTTTCCTTTATAATGCCAAATTTTAATATATTCAGATAGTTAACTTTTAAAAATTTGTGGGGTCATAATTTTTAATTTTTAGATTTTACTAGGGTCATTCATGATTTTTTTGAGAACCACCTCTGCATTTATACAAAAAATTGTTCTTAGAACCACCTCTGCGTTTGAGTTCATCTTTCATGTAATTTTCTGACTAGCATTTATGGAATAAAATGTTTCGACGTCCTTTATTGATACCTATGTACTGAAGTAATTTTCTCAAGACTTTTGAAAACAGATCAGAAGCGTTTCAGTTTGTCTCTGAAGACATGCATGGTGGACAATACCATGATTTTTGTTCTTCTAAAATCAACTAAAAATAGAGGCAGTTACTATTAGAAACAATTTCTTGCTTTCTTTAACAAGCCCCGGATCAATAGCTCTTCCAGGGAATCTTAAACGTATACTATCAATAAATCATTCAACATCCTTAATCCCCATATTTTTCATGGCCATTCGACCACAAATAGTCATCCAAAGAAACTGCGAATCCCTAAATATCCTAGCCGCTCCAGAAATTTATGAACCTCTATTTTCTTTCTTCTAGCTCAACAGATATTTTCGTGCCTGTTCCTACATTTGAATTATCACCTGAAAAGTTTAAGAAAATGCAAAAGATGCAAAACTGAGATTTAGCACACATTATGTCCTCTCAATATGCCCAACAACCAGCTCTTCGTTTGCCCTCAAACATCAATTAAAACAACCACAAAATTGCCAAACCAAAAACCAATCTAACTCTATTGAGCTCTAAAATCCCGTTTCCAAATCCTAACCCACCAATAAAAATCTTTATCCTTTTTACAACACATTATCATAATTCTTTCGAAGTTGTTAAACAGCAAGGACATAAAATACATATTTGTGCCAACCAAATCAGAAAATAGATGATCATACTGTTGCATAGCAAAATCATATTACTCAAATAAATGATAATACTAAGAAGCCCACGTTTCAAGTATTTAAGCCTTTTAACAATTGTTTTTCTTCACCACTATGTATATTATTACATAAAAAAAAAAGATTTCAGAAATAAAAAAGCCTGATGTCAAATTTGGTCATTCCATAATATGAGCGAACTAAACTACTACTGTATTCTCACTATTATGTCTTACATGTATTTTCATATAAATTTCCATGCATTTATTTTGATGATATTTGCCTCACTTTGCACATAGGCATGCGTTCAACATGGTCCCCAGCTCCAAGAGCCTTTGGCAATTAAGCATGCCTATCCAATGCTCTTTAATAATATAAAATCTACTTAATGCAGCAGAACAAAATATTAACCTTGCCTCGATAAAACTACTCAGTTTTTGTCTTGACAATAAGATCTAAACCATTCTGAGAATATAAAGCAACCCATTATATATAAGAACATGAAGGTGTTGGGATGAGATGAGAAAGGATATGCTGCCAAGAATTCAACCCTATAAGCACCTTCATGTTTCCCTGTGCAGCATAAATTTTTTCATGTTCCTCCTACATTCAAATGTACAGATGTACTATTGGCATTTTTATAATTACAACCCTGAGGAGGAATAACACCTTGGGCCACGTCAGTTATTATACTTATTCGCAAACTTAATCCAGAATTCAAAGTTTTGCATGAGCAAGCACACTTCTCTGCATGCAGTGCTTCCAAATAAAGTTTACCCTATACTTTCAAAAAGCTTACTAAGGTCACCGTGATTATAAGCAGAATCTAGAATCTTACTGTCAAACATAACTTAATATGAACAAACAGAATAGCAAATCCATATAATTGAGTAATTAATTGAGGAAGAAAATTACTAAGGCAAGTATGAATGTGCAGATATGAACATACCTTGTCTTCCAGTTTACTAGCAGCTTCCACAAAATCTCTCCCATCCTCATGACCTTTAATCTCTGAACTTGACCTTGAGTGCTTGCGCCTCTTGTATGTTCGAAGACAGTCCCTGGGCCGTGAGTCCCACTCACCATTGCCATTCCCAATCCCAATTCCGAAACTATTATCCACTGTTTCGCTTTTCAAGAACTGAATTCCCTCACACGTGCTGCCACCATTGCTTGTTCCTTCCTCACCACCCATATGTTCAAGCGGAAAGAAAAGCCACAAAACAAGAAAGCCCTAATTTCGAGCTTTAGAGCACCAAATTAGGGTTCCACTGCGAAAACCACATTCAAATAATCAAACTGTGAGTAAATTGCCAGATGACAAGAGGAACCTAGGAATTAAGAATCCAATACTTTCTCCAATTGCATTCACAAAGACCCAAGTCCTCTATTTTGCAGCCAAGAAAACATATACCACAAAAAAAGGTAAAAACTAACAGAACTTTGCATCTAACCGCTCCTGCAACCTTTCAGTTTCCCAAGTAAAACAAAGTCAAATTCTTTGACTAGAATATAAAAAGCACACCATTTTATGTTACAGTCGAAAAATTTCGACTGAAGAATAAAAACCTTATCTTGTTTGCCTTGTTTCGGTGTTTCACATTTTCTCAGTTACCAAACAGAGTAAACCAACAAAACATAAAAAGTAAATTAACAGAAAAGAAAACAAGAGAAGATAAAGCATACCCAAATAGAGGTATGAAGCCAGGAGCTGAAACCCTAAAAACCTTGAGAAGAAGAAGAAGAAGAACTTGACTGGTATGAGGGTTGAGGGTGGTGGGGGCTTGGCTCTCAAGTTGCAGGTCTAATCCGTGAAGTTTTTAAATTTTTAGAATGGAGTCCGATTAGTTTTTCCGCTTTTTATTTTATTTCGTTTTCTAATTTCTCAATTATTGGGCGATGCGATTCGGATCTGGTAGTCCATAACCCGTTTATAAATGGGCAGGTGATAGGAAAACTGACACGTGGTGGTTCCCCGCCCGATATGGGTTGACGATGCAAACCATGAACCGTCAAAATTCCAGGAGGATCCGTGTATCTAAACATGTAAGTCTTTCATGGCAATTTGATTTTCCTTTCACTGCAGAGTCTGCGGAATATGTCCCAACTTATATACTGTACGAGTCACTTTTAAGTATATATTATATTTAAATTAATACTCATTTGAGCCGAAAAAATTATTTATGGGGGAGCTTGTTAAAATTAAGAGAGTTTTCTGTTAACTCACGCGTATTTTTATTTGATTAAAATAATCTCATAAAATTATCTCCTCTCGTGCTAATTATTTTTTCAAAGACATGTCCAGATCTGTAGGTCGAGATTTATTTAATTCATTACAATCAATAGCCCAACAAAAGAATGTGCGTGACTTTACAAATTATGGAAAAAAAACTTGCTTATATAATGAATCAATTAATCAGAACTGTCTAATAAAAAATTTATAAATTACTTTTTTATACTAAAAATAAAGTGATGCAGCTTATTAAAAACACAAATAGGAAATTATATATTGATAAGTTTTGAAATATCAAAAAATAGATTGATTAAAACTTGAAAGGGGACTGTACGAGTGCACTGATATAACTTCTTAAATTGGTATAGCAACATAAGGTGGCACATCGGTTGATCTGCCACCCAATGCAGCCTCTTAAATGCTAGGCTTCGAGCCTTTAGCTTTTGTTTTTAGTTGGACTCCGAATGCATTGGGCTTTTCATTGTAAGTTAAAGCTTTTTAGAATCGAAATATGATTTATTGGTTGAAAATATAATTATAAAAAATATATAATTATAAAAAAAACATAAATCTATATAAAACAATAATAATAACAATAATAATAATATTTAAAAAAAAAAAAAAGAATTATCCATTTGAGCATCCCACGAGAGAAGACAGTTACTTGCCTTACTTCAAAGAAAAAAGTTATAGGAGCTTTTTAAAGTTCGCGCACACGCTTCCAATAGATGCCATGATGGGCTGCCGGTGCGACGTACCCCAGCTAGAAACAGACACCGAATCCGAAACCGAACTTATTATGCTTTGCCTTTCCTGCAAGGAGGACTACGGCCCCCATGACGCCGGCACCTGCAAGGAGTGTTATGAGGAGGCCAGCGAGACTGAGGATGAACTCAAGAGAGAGATCGAAGATCTCAAAGCTAAAGTCGCCTTCTTGCGATTCTGGTCTCCACTTGATCACCACCATGGAATTAGGTCCATCGCTCCCTCTTACACCGACGTCGTTTTAGTTGCTTCCTCAGATGATGGCCCTACTGGCTCCCCTGTGCCTGTCCCTGCTCATAAGTCTGTTTTGGTGAGCACCCATTTCCTCAATTTGGATGCTTAAGGCTTCCTGCATACCTTGCTTTTAACAGAGTGTCATTTTTATTCGATGGGATTAATTAGCGTGTTTTATTGAAAGTATTGATTTTTTCTAACGGCCTCCTTTTTTATGATTAGTGGATTTTTTTAGGGCTTTAGAATGCTTTGATTTTAATGCATAAAGTTAGCCAGCTGCCTGATTCAACTAGCATTTTGCTATGTGCTTGTGTTCTAGTTCATAGAAGAAATGGGAAAAAAAAAAAAGGTTCCTCAACTCCCTTCTCATGGATTATCTAGAGGAGCAATGAAATGGAAATTCATTTATTGAGCAATATTATTTTAAATGCACTGACTTATTAACGTGGAATGAGTATTAATTAAATCTGTCCTCCACATGAATACTTTTGATTTGTTTTCTTTCAGAGTCGGAATTGATATTTTGGGTATATGGAGAAGCCACTTTTCATGTGCTGTCCTCTCATTTGTGATCTATGAGAGCTGTGTTCCTTTTACCTTTAGTCGTGCCTTCTTTCCTTAATATCTCTTCTTTATTGCACATACCAAAAAGAAGCTGATCTTGTAGAGTTGGATTACACTTCATTTACTGTTCTTAACTATCACCATGCAATAGAGATTCTTGTGGACGAAAAAATACAAATGTGTAGTCTATGCATGCTACTCGGCTAATTTGAATCAGGGTATTGAATGCCATCTGGCATCTCTTCCAATTTGGGAAAGATGCTGAAAAGTTATTCTAGTTTTGTCTGAATTCAATTTTGCACTTGCAGCTTCATGTAGCTGCCATTTTAGGCTATACATGATGAAGTTGCAGATATTGGTTTTTCTATCCTAATATCTGTTTTGTCTTATATTGAACCATTAAGTTTATAATTTTAGTTACTTCTACTAATATAGCTGTTCTTAGGTGCTTTTATTTGACCATGGAGTCTATCAACGATTTGAAATGAGCATCCAACTATCACTCTCAGAACCTGTTTATGTTTCACCTCATGTGGTTAGGAATTCACTTTTTGGCTGCTGTGCCTATTTGAACACATAGAATGGCCATATAAATGAGTATGGACAGTTCATAAGTTGTAAACCAGAGGAAAATACAAATCATATTTGCTTGTATTACAGGCTCGATAATACAATCTTTGGATACAATATTCAAGTCTTTATAGTTATTTCTATGTGTTTGTCCTCACTGCATTTCTTTCAACAAGCATGCAGAGATCAAGAGTGTTTTTTTAACCATAGGGGACAATTTTGCTTGCCTTGCTTGCATATGGTCCACATATAGGATAACCTTGGGAAAATCTACTCATACATTTAGGTAAATTCTGGACATGAATGTTATCAGGTGAGCCGTTCCCCTGTTTTTAAAGCAATGCTCGAGAATGAGATGGAAGAAAGCCGGAGTGGCACCATCAAGATTAGTGATGTATCATATGATGCCCTTCGCGCATTTGTGAACTATTTATACACTGCTGAAGCATGCCTTGATGAGCAAATGGCTTGTGACCTTCTGGTGTTAGCTGAAAAATACCAGGTGAAGCATCTTAAGGCTCACTGTGAGAAGTTTTTGGTGTCTAAATTGAATTGGGACAATGCAGTTCCAAGCTATGCCTTTGCTCACCAACACAATGCTAAGCATATGCTTGAAGCGGCCTTGTCATTGATCACAGACAACATGGACAAGCTTACCAAACGGGAAGAGTATACAGATCTTGTAGAAAGGGATCCTCGGCTAGTAGTGGAGATTTATGAAGCATGTTTATCAAAACAGGTCAATACAGCAGCGCAAAGAGTTCTTTCATAAATCCATCAGGGAACTATGGTTCGTTTGGTGCATTTGTCCAAAGAAAGCATCATTTTTTGCCTGTGGGTACCAGTGCTTGATGTTGAATTAACTTTGAAACTTACCAATGTTGCTGTAAATTTGTTGGAAAGCGTTTTAGAACTATTGGATATGTAAAGGTTCCTCTTCGTGCTTCAAGAGCGACTTCCTTAAATGGTCCTGATAGCATCTTATATGCCACTGTGGCTCCAAGAGACTTATGTCCATCTCAATTTCTTCTTTCCTTTTTCCTTCATGTTACCATCTTTAGCATCCATTATTTAGTGCGAGATGATTCAGTGTGCCGATGAACACCTATTGATCAAACATACACAAACTATTTTTTGATTCATCAGTGTGCATCAACACACCGGATTAGTACTCTCATTCAGTATACTGTAGGATCAAATTGTTTTTAAATTTAAGGAATGCTTTTATTTGACGTCTCTCTATACTTTTTTGGCCTTTATCAAATACTCTTCTCACTTCTCAGTGCCTTTTTTTATTTATTTTGATGAATTTATATCGGCACTGCATGGTAGGAATAACAAGAAGCTTATATGTGGGCCGTTTGTAATGTTAACATTGAAAGTATCACGTTCAAATATTGAAAATATTTATTTGCAGAAGAAAAAAAATATACCTATATCTTCTTTTCCTTATATTCGCTCTTTGGTATTCAATTTCTGAGGTATTCATGAGTAATATACAAACATGATTTCATGTAAAAATATTGGTAAATTTGTTTTGGCTAAATAGCAAAATTCATTAGGAAGGACTCTCATCTTTGCTTATAGAGCAAAAGACATTGTCAAGGCATACGTTTCTCGCAGATCAAAAACTTCCAACTTGTATGAGGACCTTCACCTGGGTCATGAAGAGAAGCCACCCATCCCATTGCACTTGCTATCTCTTCAAGTTCACCCATAACTGATACAGTGTCACGTATATATGCAATTCCACCTGGTCTTAGCATCCTATCCATCTCTACCATTATCGTAGACATATTGCATTTGTTCCTTAAAAACAAGTAGTTGTATTCAAAATTTACTCCTACTAAATGAGTAAACACACATTAACAATTAATAGGATAAATGCAACAGACGTTGTCCATAGCATACCTTTTCTGCTCCACAGAGAACAAGCCTGCTGCATGCAATAGGTCGTATGTTCTGGGATAAGTATCGAATGGCTCACACCTGAACAAACTTTTGAAAGTCAGTAGGCCATGACTATTGCTCAACTCAACATAGTTAATTTCAAAGGAAAATGATTTCGATTAAGCACTTAAATGAAATTCTAAAAATCAGTTAACACTATCCATACCAGTCGTGCATTACTCCTATAAGTCCACGGTCATATATAACTGGTAATGTATTAAACCCATTAACAGGAACGACATTCATAACCCAAGAACCAACATCTAGATCATGTAATGCTGCCGCAAATCTGCAATAGTTGAAATAACCAATATTAGCAAAATTGTGACATGATAGCTCTATATCATGAAATATCATGAAAAGTTGGAAAAAAAAAAAAAGAAAAAAGAAAAAAGAAAAAATACCCTCCAAATCCAGCCCTCATGTCCATGACATTTCGGAAATTCATCTCTTTCCAGTGGAAAGCTCTAACATAACTATCTATTATTTCATTCCAATAACTTGATTCTGCCTTAAAGAGTTCCTTTCTAGATATTGATGCATCCATTTTTATGCTTTGCAGTCTGTCAGGTGGATAATGAAGTCGTGCAGGCCATGTAGTAACATTGCCTCCATAACTGTTCTCAGGCAGTCGAGTTATGCATGCTCTCAAATTGACATACCTGCAAGCATCAGAATTTTTATACATGATTGTTTTGGTCTAAATACCCCTTACTGCAATCCTCTTTCCAATCTATCGCAAAGAGTGCTTTTTGAGTCTTTATGTCAATTTTCCAATGGCTACAATCTTTCAACTTTTCCAGTACCAATCTAAGCAACGAAAGTGATCATGAAGGTGTAGACCAGGGCATACCAGACATTGTCTGGATCATCACTTGAGTCGCACAGTGGAGGCTGTGCTCCAGTATCACGAGCAAGGTAGCAACTGTTGTTTAAAGGTTTCCTCCATATGGCAATGTATCCTTCCTTCTTTATGAGTTCCCAACAAACTCGACTAGTAAGATTCAGCATCTCTGTTTAAAAGATTATAAATAAAGTTAAATAGAAGGTATGAAATCCTCATCTTTAATTCTATCTACATGAATGCAATAGGTAAAAATAGCCATGACCCAAAAACATAGCAACACAGAAGAAAAAGGAACCCGCGAACAAGATGGCCAAGAACTGCAACTGCTAGCCATTAAAATTAACAAAATCCAGTACCTCTCCATTTTTCTTGCAGATTTTCTTCGTGTTTATACACAGGTTGTGATGCCCATACAAAGTATCCTCCTGCCCTTAACATTCTATTAGCCTCAAGAAGTAAAATCCCATCTTCATTTGCAGACAAAGAAAGGGATGGCCATGAATATCAAAAATCATTTCATTATTAAATAGTTAACTTGATTATGATACTCTCAAGACTATAAGTGGGTTAAAATAAAAACAATACCATCACTAGTCCAATCAATTCTGCATCTTGAACAATGTATCAAGCTAAAAGCTTGGCTTGGATACAACAAACGCCTCGAAGCAATTACTGCTACCATGGCTGGAACTCCACGCTCCAGTGCAAATTGAATCTGGTTCTCATGGACATCTTTTGGAGCTATTGATAAAGTGGTAACATTTCTCTTGAACAGAAATGCACCAAAACTTGCAACACCGCAACCAATGTCTAAGGCAACTCGGGTTCGTTGGCCAAATGCAATATCAGGAACCATCTTCACATTACAATTAACAGAGTAATCAACATGATGCAGATAAAAAAATGGTAGTAAAAATACAAAACAAACAAGTAACCAACCTGAGAAATCTGATCCAAGTACTGATCTGCTCCATGAATAAATTGGGTTCCGCCTCCAGGAAAAATGAACTTATCCCCTTGTATTGCTATCCAATTCTGTCCACCCTTATCTTCAACTAGACGTGTATGAGGCACATTACTGAACCATACCTGTAATTACTAGATTACAAGCTCAAAATCTGAACTCATCAAGAAATTAAAGGTGTGAACTTTAATTAATTAAGCAATTTTCAGACATTACCTCATCTCTACTCTTGGGCCAGGGTATGGATCTTCGATACCCTTTAGGCATAGGAATCAAGCAATCCAATCCGTTTCCCCGTTCAGGGCAATGCCTTTCGAATTTTTCCATACTGCCAGTCAAATTCAACCTTTTAATCTCCTCTAAATTATCCAAACAAGGAATATACTCAGATTTAGCCTCTTCACACACCTTATACTTCTCATACTTAACTCTAATTTTAGTATTTTCTTCCCTTTGTTCTTCTCTGCCACCGCTCAAATTCTTCAGTTCTTCAATGACACTGGAATCAAAATCCCCAATTTCAAACTCCGCTGTCATGGCCCCAGTGTCATCCACTATCCCGATCCTCGGTGCCACCTTGATCTCCGGAGGCGGCTGACGCTGACGTCGACGATGATTGGAGGTTTTGGGGGTGGAGGGCGGGGAGAGTAAGGTGGAGTTGTCGGCGGCAGCGGAGGTGGAAGAGAAGTGAACGGAAATAAGGGAAGGAATGGAAGGGAGATGGTAGAAGAGAGCGATTAAAGAGGAGGAGAGAAGGAAAATGGATGCAATTTTAACAAAGTTGGGAGTTCTGAAAATATCTAGTGAGGCGGCTGGCTTCATGGCTTAGAAGTTAGATTCTCGGTTTTCCGGTTGAGGGAAAACGAACGGTGGCGATGGTAGCGGAGACGGCGGAGCGTAGTACAGAAAGAGAATAACAGGAAAAAAAATAATCAGTTGGGGAGTTAAGAAATGCAGAAGGCAGAGTTAGGATTTAGGAAGTGTATGTTGAGGTGGACAGTAGGTCCCATTAAATCTGATATGCCCAATCATCAGAAAAATACGACAAATCGGATATTTACTTGATTAATGAATTTATTTATTTATGTTATACAATATTTATTTTTTAATAAAATTTAAATTTTATTTATTTATTATTTTTAAATTTGTAATGTAATTTAATTTTTTTTCAATAAAAGTTAATTAATTAGATTTAAATTTATACATTAAATTACTCAATTTTATTTTAAATTTAAATTTAATTAATATTACTTAATACTAATAAAAATAATAAAAGTAATAAATATTATAAAACGGAGAGGGTATATAGCAAATTAATCCTTAAATATATTATTGTGAGACAATCCTTTAAATAATGCATTTTTCAAAAAAAATTACAAAATTATGGTGTTTTATAAATTATTTCTCGAAATAGGATTTTGGTTGCAATGCGGTAGTTGTGAGCTGCGACTTTACTTTAAAAGTGTCTGAATAGTATGCTATTATTCTGATGTAAATTTTATTTTTTAAAAAAAAAAAAGAAAAGAAAAGAAAAAGAGTGTGTATATTTGATTTGCTTTCCATTCCTTTCATTTTCTTTTGTTATTTTTTTTAATAAATTGTTAATTTTTAGTATTAAATTCATGATTTGTTATTTGTTTTCATTTCCTTCCTAATTAAATTAAATGAAATTAATGACCGAGATAGCACAAATTTGTATTTTTAATTTTTTTTTAATTATTAGATTATTCTTTAATTTCCGACCTATCACTTTTTTTCAAAGTTCAAATCACTAATTTAATAGGAATATGTTCCTTATTATTTTGGTGACCTTATATTATTTCTTTTTACAAGAAGTTTCTATTACATTCATTTCACTTCATGTGTATTCTAATTTTTTTGTTTTTTGTCCCACGTTAATTAACGTATAAAAGTTTCTATTACATTAATGTTTCATATGAAAGCCATTAAATTTCGAATTGTAATGAAATAAATAAATTTTTAACATGTTGTTAATGTTCTTATTCAAAAATCGAATCAATTATATATAACTTTTCATAGAATGATTCTGATTTTTTTTAATATAAAGATGGTAAAAGCATTTCCTACACTAATTGTTATCTTATTTTATTATAGAGTTGAAGACTGATATACTCTTTTTTAAATTCGTTAATTACTTAAAGTATTCGAATTTTATCAAATATTTATTTAAAATTAATATTGTACTACTTGTATTCGTTTCAAATTCAATTACTAATACATGCATAATATCCTATACTCTTTTAAGTGCTTATTTACTAATATTTTTTCAAAAAATAAACAAATACAAAATCAAAATAGATACAGATAATAAATTTATACGTAAATATATACATAAACATCAAGATTAAAAAAAAAAAACACTTCCATTCCTATTTATAAATAAGGTAACTGATAAATTTCGTAGGAGAAAAAAATATATATATTTTGAATGTCTTAAGAAAAAGACATATTAAAAAAGTTAATTTAAAAGTGAAAATTGGATATATAGAGAAAAATTCGATTTGTAATACAAACTTCTATACGTTAATTAAGGTGGGACAAAAAAAAAATTAGAATATACTTAAAGTGAAATGAATGTAATAGAAACTTCTTGTAAAAAGAATTAATATAAAATCACCAATATAATAAGGGACATATTCCTATTAAATTAAACTTTGAAAAAAAAATAAAAAATTAAAGAATAATCTAATAATTAAAAATAAAAATAAAAATGTAGGTTTGTACTATTTCGGTCATTAATTTCATTTAATTTAGTTAGGAAGGAAATGAAAACAAATAGCAAATCATAAATTTAATAATAAAAATTAACAATTTATAAAAAAATTAAAAAATAAAATAAGAAAAGAAAATGAAAAGAAATGAGTGCTTACCTTTTCTTTTTTTCTTTCTTTTTTCTTTTTTTTAAAAAAAAAAGAAAAGAAAATGAAAAAGGATAGTGCTTGTACTCTCTCTTCCCTTCCTTTTCTCTCTTTTTTTATATAAAAAAAAAAATTTGTTGCTGCTCTAACGCAGACATTGCAATCAAAACCGGGACAAAGATATATTTAGTATTTTTAATGAAATTATTTTTGAAAATGGCGTGAATTCTAAATTATCTTCGAATTTGGGGTGACGTCAGAAGCCGCACAGGTATCAATTACGACTTTTGACAATTGATCCCACAACCTGTGGGATTGATTGGACGTTGATGCGGCAGCTCCATGCTGCGGCATCAAAGTTTACTTTTTTTTTTTAATAAAACAAATTAAATAATAGCTTTGGCCAGGGAAGAATGCAATTTTTTCACAATTGAGATAGGTTCACAGTGCAGCTCACGTGCTCAATTTTCAATTTGGGCAATGAATGCCCTTAATTCATAATAATAAAACATATACAGCACAAAAAATTTGGATAAATTTTTATCACTATATAAATTAAATTTTTAAATTGATTTTTCACATATGCAATAATTTAATTTTAAATGGTTTTATACAAAAATTTGCATACACAGCTTAGTATAATTAAATTGGTCCGACTCCCAAATAACTCGATCTAATTAAGAAAAAAATAATCATTGATTATTTATAAACTTAATTTAATTGCCAAACTTAATTTAATTACCGATTATTTATAAACTTAATTCTTAGACTAGAGAAGTATTGATTATTTATAAACTTAATTTAATTACCGATTATATATAAACTTAAAATAATCATTTGAGAAATTCTAATCCAACCGAAACTAACATGAAAATAGTGACTCAAAACTAATCCAACCCAACCCGTTTGATATGTCCAATTTTAAAACCGATTATTACTCATTTTGTACCCTAAGTAAGTGATAATATATATAAAGCTAAGTCAATTTTCCTGTATAAAATGAAATTCTACAATGAAAATAAATTCCCTATGGCACAAGTGTATGCAGACTTGAACAAGTTGATTATTTTAAGTTTATATATAATCGGTAATTAAATTAAGTTTATAAATAATCAATACTTCTCTAGTCTAAGAATTAAGTTTATAAATAATCGGTAATTAAATTAAGTTTGGCAATTAAATTAAGTTTATAAATAATCAATGATTATTTTTTTTTTAATTAGATTGAGTTATTTGGGAGTCGGACCAATTTAATTATACTAAACTGTGTATGCAAATTTTTGAAAATAACAAAAAATATATGTATAAACCATTTAAAATTAAATTATTGCATATGTGAAAAATCAATTTATTTAAGGAAAAAAATTTAATTTATATAGTGATAAAAATTTATTCAAATTTATGTGTTGTGTATGTTTTATTATTATGAATTAAGGGCATTCATTGCCCAAATTGAAAATTGAGCACGTGAGCTGCACTGTAAACCTATCTCAATTGTGGAAAAATTGCATTCTTCCCTGGCCAAAGCCATTATTTAGTTTGTTTTATTAAAAAAAAAAGTAAACTTTGATGCCGCAGCAGGGAGCTGCGGCATCAACATCCAATCAGTTCCATTGGCTGTGGGATCCACGGTCAGAAGCCGCAACTGACACCTGCGACTTCTGATGTCACCCCAAAATCTGGAAATAATTTAGAACTCACACCATTTTTAAAAATAATTTCATTAAAAACACTAAATATATTTCTGTCTTATCAAAACCACCCTATTTAGGGAAATAGTTTAGAAAACACTCTAATTTTGTAATTTTTTTAAAAAAGAACGCATTATTTAAAGGATTGTCTCATATTTTTCCATGCTATGAGTTTTAAAGAACATCATTTCAAATTAGGTCTGATTAAAGAAATCAATAAACATTGAAGATTAAGGATTAAAAAACAACCAAAAAATTAAATTTAAATTTGGCGTGTGTAATTTTCTAATTTACTTTACTTATTTAAGTACACTACATCTCCTTTTGATTACCTTCTTTCTAATTCATTTTGTATTTTTTTTTATATTATTTTGGGGCTTTAATAAGTTTGGAGACAAGAGCATGTGGTGGAAGCTTGAAAGAGGAAATTAAGACAAATAAACTTATTTCACTTTATTATTATAATAATTATTAAAGCATTTTGGATCCCAAATTTGTCTGCTTCATGAGTTGTAAAACTTTGAGAATTGAGAAATTCAAAGTGTAATGTGCGTTTCAGTTTTATTTTTTTCATTTATAATTATTTATATGATCTTTTTGGATCAACCGCATAAATTTAAATTTTTCGTGTATAAAATATATAAAATAATGAGTGTTTATGTCTGTTGGATCTTTACGAAAGAATCTCTGGCCTCTAACTTTGTAGTGTTAAGTTTCTAATCACTTATTTATTTAGTGCCTGTTTGCTTAATAAGCTCTCACGTAACCTTTAATAAAATCAACACGTGCAATGCAACCCTAACAAATTGGAGCCTCGCTAGATTGGCAAGAGGTGATTATTAAAATAACATTTTATAGAAAAAAACAATAATTGGTAAACTAGTTTTAAAAGGACATAAATTGTTTCCAAGTACTATGTAATAAATAGATATTAAGAGAGTGATTTATAGGTGTGTATGCAGTAAGCATATATTTATATCGTCCGATTGTCAAAACATATGCAATTTGAATCGCGTGCCATTTTTTTAATCCGATCGTCAAAACGTATGTAATTTGACGGTTCAGATGTATACATTCGATATGTATAGTAATTTAGATAGATATACATAAATATATTAATTGCATAGATTTTAATTATTAATTAAAAAACAAATCATTATAAAATTTAATATTATGAAATTTTTCATTTTCACACATGCATATATATATAAATCACCAATTATAAAGTATATATCGTTTAAAATAAAAACATAAGAAAATGCAAAAGAAGAAGAAGAAGAACCAAATGGAAACACTAATTAGAAACTTGATCCATCATCATTTTCTTGAATTCTTGAAAATCAATGAAGCCATCAGAATTCAAATCAAACTTGAAAATCATAGAGCTACAATCTTCACCACTCTTATTATTCAGTAAGCCAAGGGCTGAGAGAACAATTTGAAGCTCATTGCAAGAAATGAAACCATCCCCATTCAACTTGAATGCACTAAATGCTTGAAAAGGCAATTTTCTTCTTCTAGTCCATTCTTTGCTATGGATTCATAAAACTCCTTGAATTCTTGGAAGTTTAGGCTTGATTTTCCTGCAATTGATTCAACTTCCTTAATGCTAACTTCGACTCCAATGTTCTCTCAAGAATCCAATTGAGCTCCTCAACATTCAAATGGCTGTCCCCATTTTTATCTAATTCTTTAAAGATTTTATGCAAGTCTTCGGCATTCAGAGCAGAAATCTTTTCCATTTCTGATTGATTAATTTAATTTGTAAAACTATATGGGGAAAAGTGCTCATATATTATTTATAAATGTATGTATCTTGAAGTTAAAAGCCACATGGTGGTAGCTAATTAGACGGTGTAGCCATTGACCAACAAAGATAAATATTGATTCTTCACGGTGTTCTATTCATTTTGAATAGACTAATGTGCTCTCGTTATATTAGATTTTAGCAAATGGGTCTTATTTTACCCAATATATTATGTTGTAGAATACAATAGGAATAATATGAAATGGTATGAAATCTGTTATAATAATTTTTTTTTTTTGAATTTGATAACACAGTAGTTCATATTTTATCATATCACATAGCATATCATATCATAATTTTTATATTTTACCATTAGATTAATGGTCTGTTTGACAGACCTTAATTTTACTTTATATTTTGCAAAATTGTTTCAAAAGTGACTTGTTAAATTTATTTCGGCTTCTTGAAAAACCAACCAAACAGGTCCAAAGAATCTCCTAAACTTACGTATATAAGTACATGTATATATATATATATATATGTATGCATATATATGTATATGTATATATGTGTGAATATTGACATACATATGTATATATGTATTAAAATGATTTAAAAAATTAAAAAAATATCTTTTATTAGTTATCCAATCCCTTTTTTATTTTAAAAAACTGGAAAATCTATTTTCTATTTTAGAAAATTAACTAAAATAAATATGATTTTTATTTTCTGTTTTCTGTAAAAAAAAAATTTCTAAAAAATTAGACCAATTTTCTGTAAGTGAATGGGCTCTTATTTTTATGATTCTTGGAATTTTTGCGGCTTTGAATTCAAATTAGTAAGAAAATGTCTTAATTACATTAAAAGACAATAAACTCTTGGCTAAATAAATTAAGCAAAATTATTGGAATTTTCCTGGCTTATGACGAAGTTATGATGGCTTAATTCTTCATTATAGTTATGGCAGTCTTTTCTTATTTTTTACACAATTTTCGAAAAAAGAGAACTCATGAACAAGTCTCAAAAAAACAAAAGAAACCATCTAGCTAGAACTCTGCAACATCATGTTCTTGAATTCTTGGAAATCAAGAAAGCCATCAGAATTTGTATCATAAACACGAATCATAAATCTGCAATCTTTCCCACCAGTCTCCTCCCACAATCCCAGTCTTTCTAAAACCCTTTGAAGCTCTTCACAAGAGATGAACCCATCTCCATTTTCATCGAACACCTTGAATGCACTCACAAGATCTTCTTCTTCTTCTTCTTCTTCTTCCACCACTTCCTTATTTTCTTCTTCTGTTTGCTTAGCAATTGAATTATAAAATGCCAAGAATTCATCAAAGTTAAAGCTTGAATTCCCCACTGAAGACTCCAGCTCCTTTAGGCTCAAACTCACACCGATTCTCTCCAGAAGCCAATTCAGCTCCTCTAGACTTAACAGCCCATCGCCATTCTTGTCAAGCTTTTCGAAAATTCTCTGCAAGTCTTTGGTGTTTAATGGACACATTCTTCTTTTTCTTGGGGGGGGTTATAATTTCTGTGTTCTATTGTTGACTAAAATTTTCTGATATTGCGGTGAGTCTATACGAAAGAATCTCTGGCCTCTAACTTTGTAGTGTTAAGTTTCTAATCACTTATTTATTTAGTGCCTGTTTGCTTAATAAGCTCTCACGTAACCTTTAATAAAATCAACACGTGCAATGCAACCCTAACAAATTGGAGCCTCGCTAGATTGGCAAGGGGTGATTATTAAAATAACATTTTATAGAAAAAAACAATAATTGGCAAACTAGTTTTAAAAGGACATAAATTGTTTCCAAGTACTATGTAATAAATAGATATTAAGAGATAGTGATTTATACGTGTATGTATATCGTGCAATTTGAATCGCGTGCCATTTTTTTTATCCGATCATCAAAATTAATGTAATCTGACGGTTCAGATGCATGCATCCGATATGTGCTAAAATTTAGATAGATGTACATAAATATATTAATTGCAAAATTTTAATTATTAATTAAAAGACAAATCATTATAAAATTTAATATTATGAAATTTTTCATTTTCACACATGCATATATATAAGTCACCAATTATAAAGTATCCTTTAAAATAAAAACATAAGAAAATACAAAAGAAGAAGAAGAAGAACCAAATAGAAACACTAATTAGAAACTTGATCCATTTCTTCAAAAAAAAAAAAAAAAACTTGATCCATCATCATTTTCTTGAATTCTTGAAAATCAATGAAGCCATCAGCATTCAAATCAAACTTGAAAATCATAGAGCTACAACCACTCTTATTATTCAGTAAGCCAAGGGCTGAGAGAACAATTTGAAGCTCATTGCAATGAAACCATCCCCATTCAAATCGAATGCACTAAATGCTTGAAAAAGGCAATTTTCTTCTTCTAGTCCATTCTTTGGGCTTTTTTTGAAATTGGTGTGGAAAGGATAAATAATTAGCAAAATGGTGCAACAGTTAACTTATTTGGGATTTTGGGGTGACGGAAACCGGCTGGGTCAGAGGCCGGTTTCCATTTGCCAGAAACCGGCGCATACTTGCACCGGTTTCTGACAGAAAGTGCCAGAAACCGGCTGCACAGTAAGCCGGTTTCTGGCAGCTTGAAACCGGCTGTACAGTGAGCCGGTTTCTGGCACTTTGCAGCAATCCCACGTAGGGGTGAGCATGGTCGGTTAACCGGTCCATTAACCTCAGTCCATTAATATCGATTTTTTGAAATTACAGTCCATTAACCAGTCCATTACTATCGGTTAACCAGTCAATCGGTTTCGGATTTTCGGATCGGTTACCCAATATTTTTCGGTTAACCACTATAATTATAAATATATTCATAAATAAAATTAAAATATTCAAGATACTTAAAAATTAAAACTTTTTCATTATAATATAACATTATTGTTGTTAAAATAAAAATATTTGGTGGATATAAGTAAATTTGTTTTTAAAAATTAATATTTAATACGTAAATATATTAACCGGTTCATAATCACTTTTAATTAGATAAATTATTATACTTACTAATAGCCAATTAAAAAAACTTAAAAACTTAAAAATAATTAGTATAATAAAAAAAAGTATATGATCACTTTTAATTAGGATAAATTGTTATAAATTATTAAAAAATTAATAAATTAACTAAAAATTCGGTTTCGGTTCGGTTAACCAGTCACATGAGTCAAAAACCATTAACCAGTCCATTAATATTGGTTTTTTCAAAACACTAACCATTAATCAGTCAATTACAATCGGTTAACCAATCCATCGGTTCGGTTTCGGATTTTTTTTCGGTTAATCGAGTCCATCGGTTTTTTTGCTCACCCCTAATCCCACGTGAAGCTGCACAGGAAGCCATGGTTTTTGTTTTTTCCCTTCCCTTCACTGTCTCTACATTCAATTACAATTGATACTTTGCGCTCGGAATTGTTTTTGCCATTCACTCTCTCTGCTTTGAAGTATTTCTTTATATCAAACTCTCATCCTTCAATCAATTTATTTTCAAGCGATTGTTTACTCTTTTTTACTTGATTAAAAGTAAGTTTATGATAGTTTAATTTTGTTAATTTGTTTATATAAGAGGTTTATTTTGTCATTAACATGATATTATTGTTTAATTTATAGGTACTTAAAATTTTGAAGCCCAAATACCTTCAAACTTTGAGGTAAGACAATTTAGTTTTATTTTGTTATTGAATAATTTGTATTTATTTTGGGGCTTAATTTTAAAGTGGGGTGGAAATCAAAAATATTTAGCAAATTGGTGGTAATTCTGTCTTCCTCTCCTTCAAACACGCCATTTAAAACAGAATTAACAACTCATTACAAGATATTGCAAATCAAATTTTAACACGCGTTGCATTAAAGGTAATGTATGTATAATTTATCATTCCGTGAAGATAATTCGTTAGTTATATTATATAAATGTTAATGTGCTGGTATGAGTAATTGTGAAAAGTTATATAATTTGGAATTTAAGTGTAATTGTATGTTATAAGTGTTCGTTAATTTAAATAAACAATGTATTTAACTATTTTTAAGATTAGATAATAAATATGGCAATAAGAATTCATGATATGTGTGCATATGATGCAGGAAAAATGTCAATTCCAACAACTTTTATAATTCATACCGGAGGGCAATCGACGTTTGGCGCATCTGGGTTTAATTATGATGCTTCGAGCCCTTCAGCTAGATCGAGAAGGATGAAATTAAGGTATAAACCGACATTTGCAGAACTTCTTCACAAATTGTCAGTTAAATTGGAATCGACTGCAGAAGTGAGAATCTGTAGGGTGATATATAAGTGTCCAGTTTACAGTCAGGGAGCGATTTCCTGGGCTACAATGGATATATTGGATGATGATGATATTGAGCGAATTTATGAAAATTTTAATAATTTTCCTGGATACAGTATTGTGGAGGTAATAGTCATGACGGAAGAAATAGCAATTGGCGATCCCGAAAATGAATTGAATAATTTTAATCAAATGGGAAGTGGAGGAGAAATAGGGGATGGACCATCTATGGACGAAGTAAACGAGTTGGGTGGTAATACACAGTATCCAACTATTAGTCAGTCCGAGTTCTGTACACAGTTTGAGGTGCCAACAGAATTTGAAAATATTGATGAAACTGGGACAATAGATGCAAGTTCGATTAGAGAGTTAAGGGTTCCAAATGAAGTAAATTTTGGGCAGCTTGATTGTGTTGCTCGTGCAGAAATAGCAGGTCAAAATACAGATGGACATGTCGCCGGAACGACCACCAACGGTTATTTATCTCCAAGTTGCGATCCTGAAGATGATGATGAAGAAATAGATTTAAATGAAGTTGATCAAGGCAATGGGGACGAAGGAGATGACGACATTATTCCAAGCAGTTCAATACATGTGACGGAACGCATACAGAATCTGCAATTAAATGAACAAGGTGGGCGGGTAAGTGGGCAGTCAAACCTTGCACAGTTTCAGTTTTCATCAGCTCACCACGCGTCCATTAATTTTAATGAAGCGGAGATTAACATGTATGGCGATTTTCCAATGATAAGATTGGATGGTGTTTCAGAGTTATGCGAAGGATTGGCCTTCACGTCGAAAGACGAAGTGAAGGCATGTGCGAAAAAGTTCTCAATTATTAATAATGTGTCGTACAAAGTGGTAGAGTCGAAGCCAACGTACTGGGCGGTATGCTGTACACGCGCTGAAGTAGGTTGTCCGTGGAGATTGCGAGCAATTAAAAAAAGGACCTGTCCCTATTGGAGCATTAGTGTTTATAAGGACCTCATAACTGTTATGCTTCAGCGGTGTCACAACACCATAGACAGCTTGATTCGCAAATTATTTGTGATTGTATACTTGAAATGGTTAGTGCTGCACCTGATCTTAGGGTCAGAGTAATAATTGCTGATATGAGAAATCGGTTCAATTATGATATCTCTTACAGTAAAGCCTGGTATGCAAAAACTAAGGCTTTGGAGGAGATTTTCGGTAATTATGAGGGTTCTTATGGCAGGTTGCCGGGATACATGAAAGCAATGGAGACATACAATCCTGGAACTGCATATGACTTTATTGTTGACGAAAGTATGAGACCCAATTGCAAACAATTCAAAAGGCTCTTCTGGGTGTTCAAGCCATGCATTGAGGGACTACCTCACTGTAAGCCAGTGTTACTAATTAATGGAACCTTTTTGACAGGAAAGTTTCATCAAACTTTGTTGATTGCAACGTCCGTAGATGGCAATAATTTCTTATACCCAGTAGCGTTTGCTATTGTCGAGAGCGAGAATAAGTCGAGCTGGTCTTGGTTCATGACGTGCATTAGGCGATACGTGACAAGGCAGTCAGGGATAACTGTTATATCCGACTGGCATGCAGGGATAATGGCCTTATTTCGCGACGATAGTAGCGGTTGGAAGGAGCCATTAGCTTTTCACAGATTTTGTCTCCGTCATTTCGTAAGCAATTACAACACTGCTCACCGGAATTCAGCAATTAAGGACATGTTATATAAGGCCGGTATGTATAAGATATCTTTATTAATTATTACATAATTATGAAGTGCTAAGTTAATTGTTAAATTTATTAATATATAATTATTAAATGGATAGTGAATATATGAAAAAATTATATATATATATATATATATATATATATATATATATATATATACAAATAATTTTTATTTTTCCAACCACGCATATCTCCTGCGGGAGGAACTACTCCAAGTAAATTATAACATAAAGTCCCCCAATCAAGATTAGTCATTCCCGTTACAGGCCTACCCTCTATCGGTAACCCTGTCAACACTCCCACATCCTGAAGGGTTATTGTCGTCTCACCACATGCGAGGTGAAATGTGTGAGTTTCCGGTCTCCACCTCTCAATAAGTGCAGTAATAAAATTCCAATCAACATTTATCAATCCAATACGGGCTATTCCTAACAACCCTGCTGATGTTATATAGGGTAAAATTCTAGGATTAATCTGTCGGTAATGCTCAACTACACTTCCTCTACGTGTCCTCAAAACGTCTCTTTCAACCTTTGAATTAATTTCAAACACATACCATTAAAGGTCATAAAAAATTAATCATTAATCTACACAATATATAAAATAAAAATTAAAAATTACCGAATTATTCCATATGGCATCCAATCGATGCTTTCCTTGTAATGATAGTAACTCTCCATTAATTGGACCAGGATTTATTCGTGTAGCTCCTAAATGATATGGATCCATGTTCGAACTTGCAATTCAAAAAAAAAAATCAATCGTTACCAAATATTTATGCTAAATAATTTTATTTACATAATTCTTTTCTCCATAACTTATACATGTAAACTAATAAACAAATAAATAATAACTGTAAAATTTTACTATTACCATAAAAATTTCCAAACTAATCATTATATACAACATTAAACTATTTGCTTGTAATTAATTTTTTTCCTAACAAATAACGATTACAAATTTGCTATTGTTAAATTTATTTAAATTAACTTAAACATTTTCAAAAAGAATTTAAGTAGCAATATCATACCTATAATGTTGACAATTGGTAATTTTCAGAAATTCCAACACCTAAAATTAACATATAATATCTAATTAATAATAATAATAATATAAATTTTTAATTAATATTACATATAATAATAAATAATATTATCTTACCTGATTGTATTATATCAAAAAGAAGCCGGCACGATTTTTGTTCCTTGGATGCAAAATACACTTCCACAGACTGATACAAACAATGCAAATGAAAGAGGTAAAGAAATAGAGAGAAAAGAGCAAAAACTGATACAAACAATGCAGATATGAAGCTCAAACAATGCAAATGAAAGAGGTAAAGAAAAAAAATATAAAAAAATGGCTCAATTATGCTCTCCCTGCAGCTCCACTTGAAGCTGTAGGGAGCTGCAGCTTTGCTGGAAACCGGCGCCAGGTGGCGCCGGTTTCCAGCTCTCCCCTGCAGCTCCACGTGGTGGAGCTGCAGCCTTGCTGGAAACCGGCGCCACCTGGCGCCGGTTTCCAGCAAATCTGCTCCCCACATGTACCTATACCGGCACCAATAGGTGCCGGTTTTTAGCACCCCAGCCGGCTGAACCGGCTGGGCCCACCCCTGTCAGAAACCGGCGCACTGTTGTGCCGGTTTCTGGCACCCCTTTTCCTTAAATTCTTTTACTGTAGCCCATTTTCCCTAAATACTTTATAATTTCACCCCATTTAAAAAAAAAAAAAAAACCCATTCTTTGCTATGGATTCATAAAACTCCTTGAATTCTTGGAAGTTTAGGCTTGATTCCTGCAATTGATTCAACTTCCTTAATGCTAACTTCGACTCCAATTCTCCCAAGATTCCAATTGAGTTCCTCAACATTCAAATGGCTGTCCCCATTTTTATCTAATTCTTTAAAGATTTTATGCAAGTCTTCGGCATTCAGAGCAGAAATCTTTTCCATTTCTGATTGATTAATTTAATTTGTAAAACTATATGGGGAAAAGTGCTCATATATTATTTATAAATGTATGTATCTTGAAGTTAAAAGCCACATAGTGGTAGCTAATTAGATGGTGTAGCCATTGACCAACAAAGATAAATATTGATTCTTCACGGTGTTCTATTCATTTTGCATAGACTAATGTGCTCTCGTTATATTAGATTTTAGCAAATGGATCTTATTTTACCCAATATATATATTATGTTGTAGAATATAATATGGATAATATGATATGGTATGAAATCTGATATGATACGATAGAAATATAATATGATATGGTGTGTGATTTAATTAGATACGATAAAATATAATAAAATATTTTTTTTTGTAATTTGATTACACAGTTCATATTTTATCATATCATCATAATTTTTATATTTTACCATTAGATTAATGTTATGTTTGACAGACTTTTTACTTTAACTTTTGAGTAGTCGTAAAATTCAAAGTTTTACATTTGCGTTTGAAAGGTACTTTCTAAAGTAACTCTTCTGCTTTTAAAGAGCTTTTGTTTATGTTCGGATTCAATGTCTGAAACCATTATAATTATAATTATAATATGGATAAATAATGACTATTTTGCAATTTTTATCACTTCATGATAATATTATATTAAATTTTTTATTAAAATAAATTATAATATTATTTTATCCATTCCATAATATTTGTCCACCTTTTCTTTTTAGTATTTTCACAATAATAACATTTAAAATTTTCATGTAATGTTACTAAACATGATATTTATAGTTTCAATAATATTTATTTACTCATCCTATATTTAGAAGTAAAATCCATTTTAACAAATTTGCAAAATTGTTTCAAAAGTGACTTATTAAGTTTATTTCGGCTTCTTGAAATCCCAACCAAACAGGCCCTAAGAATCTCCTAAACTTGCTTTGATTTCCATAACGGAGACCCTTATTTTTCTGATTCCTGGAATTTTTGTGGCTTTGAACTCAATTAGTACGAAAATGTCTTAATTAGATGAAAAGACAGTAAAAACTCTTGGCTAAATAAATTAAGCAAAATATTTGAATTTCCCGTCTCGTTCAGATCGAGTTCCCGCCGGAGACGGAAAACCCCCTCCCCGTGATCATCCTTACTTATGACGAAGTTATGATGGCTTAATTATTCATTATGGTTATGGCAGTCTTTTCTTATTTTTTACACAATTTTCGAAAAAAGAAACTCATGAACAAGTCTCAAAAAACAAAAGAAACCATCCCTTATTTTTTTACACTTTCTATTTATTTTCATACATATTAAGTGATAACCCAGCAAATATCATTTGCTCTAAGGCCCATCTAGTCGGCCCATCCAACTGGCAAGGCCCAAAGCCCATCAGCCAAAGGTATCAGACACGAGCTCCTAGGCAGAGCACATGCCCGATCGGCTGATGTGACCGCCAGTCCCATCAGCCGCCTGACACAAGGCAGCGCCCATGTCTACCACCTGCTCCTTGTCATGTCGCCGAATACCTACTCTGACAGCCAGTAATCACTCCCCAGGCACTCGAGTGTCCCTCAACTACCTCGTATAAATAGCCCAGCCAACGATGGCTCCAGGTATTGAATACACGACATTATCTCTCTAAAGCACATTCTCTCTAAGCTACTAACTTAAGCTTCGGAGTGCTCACGCCTGGTCCGACCGGGCTCCTCTTATTGCAGGTTTCTCTCATCCGATCGGATCGCCCTCTCTCCTACAGATAAAGACATTCTTGGATTTATCATTTGGTGCTTTCATTGAGAGATGGCAAACTCAAGATCCAATGAGAATACGGCCCCCATGGACCTCGACCACGATGACAACACCCGTGCCATATCAGGCACCTCGAGAAGGAGGGAAGCGCCCGCCAGGCCCCCCATAAGGGCCAACCTCCTTCCCGAATTCGATGATGCCGCAACAAGGCAGCCAGAGGACACCCCCATCACTGCGAGAGACATGCGCGCTATTCTCAGTGATTTTACAAAAAGCATTGTCCAAACCCTCAAGAAGGGAAAGATGCCAATCGCTTCTGAAAGAGCCCAAGAGGATTACCTCATGGGCGAAGACTTCAGGAGAAATAGGAACAAGGGAGTCATTATTAATGAATCCCGAGTTCAAGGCGCCAGGAAAAACGTGACCAGAACCCCAGGCAAGAGCGACAAGGGGAAGCAGATAGTGTCTGCAAGTAGGGCCTCTCCCTACAGCAACAGGTCTGCTACTGTGTCTACGAGGGATGATGTGTCCTACATGTGCACTCCAAGTCGCGGCCAAACGAGAAGGCATAAGGGCGGGGAATCTACCGCCACGACCCTAAGCAAACAGAATCAGCCGAACAAGCAGGACCAGTGGTTTATGCAGAAGCTGAAACAGTTTGGTGTCCTCGCGCCCAAAAGAGGCACATTCGAAGGAAATACTTGTGGGAACACTGCTTCTCCCTTCTGCAGAGAGATCACCGATGCTGAGCTCCCCCCCAGGTGGCGAGATGTGGTCATGGAAAGGTACACAGGCAAAACAGATCCTGCCACGCACTTGGCAGAGTACTTGACCAAGGTACAGGTCTATACTTATGACGAAAGAATAGCCTGTAGGGTTTTTCCCACCACTTTGGGAGGGGATGCATTGACGTGGTTCCATGAGCTGCCCATGGGATCCGTTACGTCATTCAGACAGCTAAAGGAGCTGTTCACCATGAGGTTCATTGTGCAAACGCGTGCGCCCAAGACGGTGAACGACCTGTGCAATCTTTACCAAAGAACCGATGAAAGTCTTCGAGACTACATCGACAGGTTTCAGGCTACCATGTCTGAAGTGAGAAATGTCAGTGTGGAGATGGCGACTACCGCCTTACAAGGGGGCACTACTGACCGACCGCTTTTCGAGTCGCTTACAACAAGACCCCCATCCAGCTTCGCTGAGCTAATGGAGAGGGCTAGGCAACACATCCAGTTGGATGATGCTCTCAGGTCCAAAAGTAGAGGAAGGACCAGCGTTCTGGACCGCTTATAATATCCGGACAATCGCTCTACTCAAAGAGCCTCCACTTCCGATCGGACATCCAAAGGCCAAGATGGAGCTCAAAGTTCCAGGAATCCAGGCCAAGCCAGGGGATCAGGAAGAGACAGGAATCCGCGTTCAGACGACCGGGCCGAGAGAACGTACACTCCTCTCAATGCTACCCCGACTGCGGTGTTGATGTGGATCAAAGAAAAGCATCGCAGAGTCAACTGGCCCAGAGACCTCTCCGGAAGAAGTCGGGATGCGAGGGACCCGAGCAAATATTGCGATTTTCACAGAGACGTCGGTCATTTAACCGACGAGTGCACTTCGCTAAAAAAAGAAATTGAAAGGCTGATACGCCGTGGGGCCCTCAGGAGATTCACAGGCCCAGCTAGAGGGGATGAACCCTGTAGACAGCCGAAGCCTCGCAGGGACGATCCTGACTCAGACGACGATGGTGAGCGCAGGAATCCCAGAAACGCCGACCCTGCCAGACCCTATGCCGGGGTCATAAATGTGATAACTGGAGGGTCATCCTACGGAGAGGATCTCCCCAAGAAAGGGAAGGGGAAAGGCGTCTACCTCTCCCGACAGGCCGAACAGCCCGCCTCGGTCACCATTTCCAGCGAAGACGCACGAGACGTCCTGTTTCCACATGAGGACGCTCTCGTTGTAAGAGCTCGGATAAACAATTTCAATGTAAAAAGAATCTTGGTGGACAACGGCAGTGCAGTCAACGTCCTAACCCTCCAGGCCTACCGAGCCATGGGACTTCCGATCGGAGAGTTGAAGACGAATGCCACTCCTCTGATCGGCCTGGGCAATGCTACCATCCCCGTGGCGGGATCTGTAGAGCTTTTTGTCGAGCTCGGCCAAGAAGCAATTGCTCATGCTTGTAAGGTAATTTTCATGGTTGTGGACATGACATTTGCCTACAACGCCATTTTTGGCAGACCACTGCTTTTCCAGACTGGAGCTGTGACCTCCATCCGATACATGGTGATGAAGATTCCGACCACAGGAGGCGTCGCCGTCTTGAGAGGTGACCAGAAAGCATCCAGGGAGGCTTATATCACCATGATAAAGCAGCAGCGAGAAGCGATGGTCGTAGAGCCAGGCCTTGAACAGAAAGAGCAGGCGGAAAGGCCCAGGATGGACCCAGCAGAAGCCACAAAGGCCAGGTCGCTCGATAGAGGCAAAAGTGTTCAGGTGGGGACAAGCATGGATAGAACAACTGAAGAAGCTATCATGCACGTCTTGACCATCAATCAAGCGACTTTTGCCTGGAAGCCAGAGGATATCACTGGCGTGGACCCCAAAATAATCACCCACAAGTTAAATGTGGACCCGAGCTTCCCTCCGATCCGCCAAAAGTTGAGAAGGCACGCGCCCGATCGGAGGAAGTTCATTTCAGAAGAGATTGATAGGCTACTCAAGACCGGAACTATCCGAGAGGTAGACTACCCCGAATGGCTGGCTAATGTGGTGTTGGTCAAGAAGAAGTCTGGCAAGCTGCGAATGTGTGTCGACTTCACCGACCTCAACAAGGCATGCCCTAAAGACAGCTATCCCTTGCCAAGTATTGATCAATTGGTAGACGCCACAGCATGCCATGCCATTTACTCTCTTCTGGACGCATATGCCGGCTACCACCAAATTCTGATGTGGCTCCTTGACCAGGAGAAAACCAGCTTCATCACAGACGACGGAACGTTCTGCTACAGGATGATGCCGTTCGGACTGAAAAACGCTGGGGCCACATATCAGCGTCTGATGAACAAGATTTTTAAAGACCAGATCGGGCAGAATGTCGAAGTATATGTCGACGACATGATCGTCAAGAGCCGAAGCGCCGAAGAACATCCAGCCGATCTGGCAAGAGTTTTCGATACTCTAAATAAATTCCAGATGAAGCTCAACCCGGAGAAGTGCATCTTCGGGGTACCATCAGGGAAATTTTTGGGATTCCTGGTCTCTCAACGAGGGATTGAGGCTAATCCGGAAAAAATAAAGGCCATCCTCGAGATGCAACCCCCCAGAAGCATAAAAGACGTCCAGAAGCTGAACGGAAGAATAACAGCCTTGGGACGATTCATTTCCTCTTCAGCCAAGCGCTGTACGCCCTTTTTCAAGAAGCTAAGGAAGAGCGAAGCTTTTGTCTGGGGGGAAGACTGCCAGCGAGCCTTCGAGGAGCTGAAGGCATTCCTCACCAACCCGCCGCTGCTCAGCCGACCGGTACCAGGTGAAAATTTATACCTCTATTTAGCCACCTCTAAGGAAGCTGTTGCAGGTGCTTTGGTCCGAGAAGAAGATACCCAACAGCTACCCGTGTACTACGTAAGTGAAGTGCTGAGGGGTGCAGATCTGAGAAAGGGACCGGTCGAGCAGCTCATTATTGCCCTCATGATGTGTGCAAGAAAGTTGAGACCTTATTTCGAGGCGCACACAATTGTAGTCAGATCGGGTCATCCTCTAAGAAAGATACTCCAGACGCCCGATCTGGAAGGCAAAATGGTGGGATGGGCGATTAAGCTACAATCCTGGGATGTCAGATATGAACCCAGAAAAGCTATAAAGGCCCAGGCTTTGGCAGATTTCATTGCCGAATTTGCGGGTGAGGAACCACCAAGTCTGCCCAAGCCACAAAACTGGGAAATGACAGTGGATGGCGCAGCAAACGACGCTCGGGGAGGCGTCGGCATAGTAATAAAAGGTCCTTTGGGCATCACAATAAGGTACGCCATAAAGCTTAATTTTAAAGCTTCTAATAATGTGGCAGAGTACGAGGCGCTCCTTCAAGGGCTGAGACTGCTCCATGCAATCCGACCGGAGTCAGTAGCCATCAGGAGCGACTCCCAGCTTGTCACCAGTCAAGTTTTGGGGACTTTCGAAGCACGTGAGGCCACGATGATCCAGTACCTGGCCAAAGTCAAGATTGCTTTTGCAAAACTGGAAGAGGCTGGATCGGAATGGGTGCTACAGAAAGTCCCGAGAGACCAAACTGCAGAAGCCGATCGGCTAGCTAAGATGTCTGCTTCAGCACAAAGTGTCATAGAAGAAAACATTGCCGTTGTAGACCAGACTTCCTCCTCCCTAGACGAACCGGAGATGATGGAGATCGATCAAGAGAATGAAACCTGGATGAGCCCAATTACGCAGTTCCTCCAGACAGGACGACTGCCCGAGGACAAGGACGAAGCTCGAAAGGTATCTCGAAAATCTCTCAATTACTCCATCATCAATGGTGAATTGTACAAAAAAGC
The DNA here is from genome assembly GCA_947683425.1 of Excoecaria cochinchinensis. Lineage (NCBI taxonomy): Eukaryota > Viridiplantae > Streptophyta > Magnoliopsida > Malpighiales > Euphorbiaceae > Excoecaria > Excoecaria cochinchinensis. The sequence continues at coordinate 9,464,137 of CANTUQ010000054.1, read as the reverse complement.
TTTCAGTCACCCTTGGCTAAAGTGCGTGTCGGAGGAAGAAGGGGACTACATCCTCAGAGAGCTCCACGAGGGCATATGCGGCGCGCATGAGGCAAGCAGAGCCATGGCGAGAAAGGCCCTTCAGACAGGATATTACTGGCCTAGCATGCTCAAGGATGCCCAGGAGAAAGTAAGGATATGCCCGCAATGCCAAATTCATGGCAGGATTATAAGGCAGCATGGAGCAGACCAACAGCCGATCGGAGTTGCATGGCCGTTCGACCAGTGGGGGATGGACATCCTAGGACCTTTTCCCCAAGGCAGAAAGCAGATGAAGTTCCTCATAGTAGCAGTCGACCACTTCTCCAAGTGGATTGAGGCTGAGCCGGCAGCCACCATCACAGCCGAGAGGGTCAAGAGCTTTACATGGAAGAACATCATCTGCAGGTATGGCTTACCCAATGTTTTTATTGCAGATAATGGCAAGCAGTTCGACAGCTCCATTTTCAGGAACTTTTGCCAAGGCTTGAACATCAAACTAAAGTTCACATCTGTCGCTCATCCCCAAAGCAACGGAATGACTGAGGTCTCCAATCGGACCATCTTGGAGGGATTAAAGAAGCGACTGGGTCAAGCCAAAGGCAACTGGACTGAAGAACTGCAGAGTGTGCTTTGGACATATAGAACGTCCCCCAGGACAGGCACTCATCAGACGCCATTTTCTCTTGTTTACGGCTCCGAAGCAATGATTCCCGTGGAGGTCGGCCTCCCTTCTTACCGATCGGCTCTCTACTCCGAGCAGATGAACACTCAAGAGAGATGCCAAGACTTAGATCTCATCGAAGAAAAGAGGGAGGGCGCCTACGCCAGGATCGCCGCCTATAAACAAAGAGTGGCCAGATACCACAATGCTAAAGTAAGGTCTAGAACCTTCAATGTAGGCGATCTGGTACTCAGAAAGGCAGAACTAGGCTCGGGAAACGCCGGAGTGGGAAAGCTAATGCCAAATTGGGAAGGGCCCTACGAGGTATCTAAAGTCCTAAGCCCGAGCACTTATAGGCTCCGAACTGTTGAAGGGCGAGAGGTTCCCAGAAGCTGGAATGTTGAAGTACTCAAGAAGTATCATGTCTTATAATGTATCAGAACCTGGCAATTGACTGATTAATAAAAAGGTTCCTTCTTTCATATTCGTTCAATTAATGCATAATTTAGCGTTCTACGATTAGGCTTGATGCCCGTTTCAAGCTACAAAAGCGAATCTAACGTGATGGAGGATCTTACCTCCCCGAGTATTATCCGTATTATAGAGGATCTAACCTCTCTCGCTCGGTTATGCAATTGTTATGCAATATTACGAGTATTCTCGGCTATGCAATTCTCATGCAGCTCGACGAGTATCGCTCAACTCGATTTCGCAATAACTATGCGACTCTACGAGTATCATGTAGCTCAGCTATGCAAACCTCATGCAGCTTTATGAGTATCACTTAACAAAACGATCTGAAAGAGACAGACTGACCCGATCGGTCACTTAGCTTCGACGCTATTCGAATTCAGGAAGTACTTGTGAAATTTAATGCAAATTTTAATTACGAGTTTTATTTAGCTCGATCATATTGCAAATTTTAGTACAAACTTATGTATATCTTGATTTACAGAATTAGGCAATCTTATTAATACAAAATGCCTCCAATATACAATTTATAAAGAATCGTTACAAAGATAGAAAACAAAGGAAAAAGTAAAACTGATCTAAATTCCTAAACTAACTATCTATATTTACCACCTCCACCTCGCCAGGAGGGTCAACAACCTGTTCAACGATCGGATCGGCCGTGGCTTGAGAAGGGTCGGCAGCTAACGGTTCAGATACTGCCCCCCCTTCAGAGACAGGCCCAGTGGAAGAAGGCGCCACTGGCTCAGCTTCAGGTGCAGGAGGAACCTCCGTTTCGGCTTCAGGGATCGAAGACACCACAGGCCCCACTTCAGATGGAACCTCTTGAATAGTCGGCAGAACTGAGGGACCTTCTCCAGAAGTTCTCTCAATGACTTCCTCCTCGGGAGCGCCTTCGTCGTCGTCACTGCTTGGAGGAGCAGGCAACGAGGCCGGGTCATCCATCCATGACAGATCCGCCCCAGGGAAGCGCTGCCCAGCTTCATGAACTAGCCGAGACAACAGCCCCACCTGGGTGTCTGCCAACTCGTCGATCAGGCGCTCCTTTTGGTTGGCAAGTTCTATTTCAAGAATCTTCGTATAGGAAGCCTCGTTCTCTGCCGCCGACGTCTTCAAGGACTCCACCTCTGTCTTCAACCTGGCGTTCTCAGCAACCCACTCTCTGCATTCAGCATCCAGTCGGTTCGCATCTGCCTCGAACCGCCTCAGTTGTCCACACTCTGCGGATAGGCGGGCTACTTTGCCCTTCAGCCTGTCGGCCTCGCCCTGCCGAGCTTTCAGCTCCTGGGCACTCTGGTGAGCCTCCTTTCTCAAGGCTACTGTCTCCGACTGAGAAGCAGTATATCGCTCCTCCAGCTTGGCCACCTTGGCCCGAAGGTCGGAGGCCTCTTTCTTAGCTGCTTCACAGCGTGTGTTCGCCTCCGCCTTAGCTGTGGCGCCCGACTCGGCCCTTCCTTTCCACAGACCGGCCATCATGTGCAGCCGCTGTGCCCTCCTGGCAGCCTGCACAAAATCAAGAATAAATTCATCAGACACAGAGGTGTAAATTAACACCAGAAACAAAACGACGAGTCCTTACGTCTATTAATTGCTGATTGATAGCCTGAACCTCTCTGTTGAGTTGGCTAGCGTCCACGGCATCCCGATGATCTTCATCCCGGAGAAGACCACGGCAAATGAAGTTGGCCACTTGACCCACTGACCATTCATCGCCAAAGTTCTCCCTCATAATGTCCTTCATGGGAGCCGGTCGCCGATCGCTAGATCGCCGTGGAGATTCGCCACGTAGAATGGTCTTCCCTCTGGCGGCAATCATTGCGTCGGTCTCGGCTATCATCTCAGCAACTTTCTTTCTGGCCGCTTCATCGGCTCTTTTCCTCTTTGCGGCCTCCTCCGCCTCTCTGATCGCAGGACCGATCGGCTGATCGTCTTCATCCGACTCATCCCGAAGAGTGTGGCGCTTTGGACGCACCGGCGAAGGAGGGGCCTCCCTTCGAAGCACAATCGTTGGCCCGGCTGCAGTAGAGATAGGTCCAGTGGTCGTAGTTGTAGCAGCAGGGGGCGCCGAAGAGATGGGAATGGCCGCAATGGCCGGAGTCGTTGTAGAGGCGCCGGCCGCCCCCCTAGAAGCACCAGCAGCTGCTCGGGATGATTGCAGCTCCGACGCGGGCACGAGCTTCCTCCTCTTCCTCTGCTCTTGAGCCCTCCGCTCGGCCTCACGTTTTTGCTTGATCTTTTCGCCGAGCTGCTTGGATGCATCACTCCCACCAGCCATCTCAGCTGCACAACAAAAAATAAGCGAGATAAGTTTTTGTACACAAATTCTCCTTATAAAGCATAAATAAAATGCAATGCATTATGATGCATAATGCCAATGTTTTCTTCACGGCCCTAATGCTCACGTTCTACGTCCTCTGTGCCTTCAGAACTGGAAGACCCGAACAGGGTAGTTAAGAGCAAGCTGGACTCGAAGGGTTTCCCATTCCTGGCGACGGCGGTCATTAACGTTTTAATGTCCTGTTCATAAGAAGGCTGACCGACGGCTAGGTCATTCAAAGCCTTGACCCTGACAGATCGGGTGAGGCGCACCCCAAATCCACCTTTCCTCCCCATCAGGAAATACAGTTCTTTGTACCCTTTCATGGAGGTGGGGACGACCATCAATTTCCTCTTGGGACGGCTTGTAAAGAAATACTCCGTTCCGTCGCTCCGAGACGAGATGTAGAAGAAGTGGGTGAGTAGCTCCAGAGTTGGCGCCACCGATTCGGCTATGCAAAGAATTCTGAAGCACGCCACCGATCTCCAACCGTTCGGATGTAGTTGGTTGGGGGCGAGATCATACCCCCTCAATACCGCCATCTCGAAGGCGCCCAGGGGGATCCTCAGGCCCGCATCCAGGCTCCGAAGATGGCAAATGAACCATTCCCCATTGTCTTGCCCAAAGGGCCCCTCCGTCACCGCCATCGACTCAGGGCAGGCCAACACCTTTATCTCTTCGGAAAGGCCATATGTGGAGGGAATTTCGGCCACCTCCTCAGCAGTCAGGCGAGAATGCGGTGCGACGGCTGGTTTGTTCTCGTACCACTCCAAAAAGTTTGTGTCTAATGCTTCAGCACTACTGGAGGCCATCTTTAATAAAAGGAAGAAAAAAGGGCGCAACTCTCTTTTCTAAATGGAATGGGTGCGGAAGGAAAACGAAAGATGAAATCGCAGAGAAAGCAAACAGAGGAGAAAAAACTTACTTACTTGATGAGGAAGAACTCGAGAAATTTGAAGAAGAAATAAAGGAGTAGTTGCAGAGATCTGGAAATCAAAGGAGGATTTTGACAGAGCTTCGCTAGGGATTTCGAAAGTAAAGAAAAAACGCTTCATAGAGTCCCCTATTTATAGGCTGGCGCCTCTCGAAAATGCCAAACGACGCACCATTCAGCAGACGCCACGTGTCGAAAGACATCACGCCCCTGTGAAGGACGAAGCGTCGCCCTCGGTACATGCGCAACATTAAATAAAAACAGCTGTCTAAGCACGCGCGCCTCTTCAGAAAAAGCGCGCCAGTACGCGTCTTCGGATCGGGATTTTCCAGACCAGATCCCATCCGAGCGGACCAACAACAGCATTTCTATGCCCGATCGGACCCGTTGAGGGGGGACAAGTGATAACCCAGCAAATATCATTTGCTCTAAGGCCCATCTAGTCGGCCCATCCAACTGGCAAGGCCCAAAGCCCATCAGCCAAAGGTATCAGACACGAGCTCCTAGGCAGAGCACATGCCCGATCGGCTGATGTGACCGCCAGTCCCATCAGCCGCCTGACACAAGGCAGCGCCCATGTCTACCACCTGCTCCTTGTCATGTCGCCGAATACCTACTCTGACAGCCAGTAATCACTCCCCAGGCACTCGAGTGTCCCTCAACTACCTCGTATAAATAGCCCAGCCAACGATGGCTCCAGGTATTGAATACACGACATTATCTCTCTAAAGCACATTCTCTCTAAGCTACTAACTTAAGCTTCGGAGTGCTCACGTCTGGTCCGACCGGGCTCCTCTTATTGCAGGTTTCTCTCATCCGATCGGATCGCCCTCTCTCCTACAGATAAAGACATTCTTGGATTTATCATTAAGGAATATTGGAAAATTTTAGTAATTATGGTCAAGGAACAAATTTTTTCATAAAACGTTACTATTATATCCATCATAAATATAAAATTAGCAATTAAGTATTATTGCAATTATAAAAATCATTTTAATAGTATAGCATAAGAAATTTAAATTGCAATTAATTATTCTATCCATTCCACTTATCGCGATAATTTTTGAGATATTTTTTTATTACACTTAAAGTGATAATTTTAAAATTTTTTTAAGAAATTAATTATATATTTTTCTATTTTATCCTGATATATGAAAAAAAAATAATATGATAAAAATATATAATTGTAAAAAATTATTAAAATGATATTTTAATAAATTATAATGAGAAGAGGGAGTAATTTATATATAACATTGCATCCACAGAAATTGAAGGTTTGTTGCCACATCTATAACTATGTAAAATTATTGCACCTTTTTTCTGAATTAATAAAGTTGAAAAAGCTTAAAATCATAATGTATATATCTTTTTCTTACCCAACAAAATTATGTATCTTAAATTGAATTTCGATTCCAACAATTGGCGATCGAGGTGATCAAAATCAAGGGTCTACTTGACAAATAAGCCGCCCCTGTGCATTAAATAATAATTTAATGTCACGAGATAACAGCGGGAAAATTCAGCCTAGCCATGATAAATAAATGGCATAGAATTAGCATAACTAATTTAAAAAAGTCCAAGTTGGAGAAGGTGTACGTAGGTACGTATCAGCCCAAAGTTTTTGAAAATAGAAAGGCAATGCGTGTGTACGTCCAGACTTTGAACTATAGTACAACTTAACTACTCAGCATTTGACAGGTAAAAGGTTAGTTGGCTTGCGTTTCTCAGTTCTATATTATACTTATAAAACTTTGACTAGTACGGCAATGTACCTTCCATATAATTCCAAATTGACCTTTTATATATATCCTCTCTTAACAGTGCCCATGCGATAACAATTTATATATTACGATAAAGAAAAAACGTAATCAACTGTTAGTTTCATTGCAAGACTATAAATATAGCACTACATAGCGTTGGATTAGCGACGGATTTGTTGCAAATTAATTGAGAAACAGCTTAATTACATTCAACATATGTACCTTACTTACATAATCCATTCAAGAAAAGTAACATTAATTAACACAAAACTTCGCATTTTACGACGTTCTATGTATGTGTGCCACACATGATCTATCTTAACCTAAGATTTTTTTTTTATATATATAATTTTATAAACCAAATCAACAATAAAATGTCTTCTAAGAAAACCATGAAATGACAGTTTATAGTTGATTAGATAAGTAATTTCTAAAAGCAAAAATTTTACCAAGAACTATCTAGCTAGAACTCTGCAACATCATGTTCTTGAATTCTTGGAAATCAAGAAAGCCATCAGAATTTGTATCATAAACACGAATCATAAATCTACAATCTTTCCCACCAGTCTCCTCCCACAATCCCAGTCTTTCTAAAACCCTTTGAAGCTCTTCACAAGAGATGAACCCATCTCCATTTTCATCGAACACCTTGAATGCATTCACAAGATCTTCTTCTTCTTCTTCTTCTTCCTCCACCACTTCCTTATTTTCTTCTTCTGTTTGCTTAGCAATTGAATTATAAAATGCCAAGAATTCATCAAAGTTAAAGCTTGAATTCCCCACTGAAGACTCCAGCTCCTTTAGGCTCAAACTCACACCGATTCTCTCCAGAAGCCAATTCAGCTCCTCTAGACTTAACAGCCCATCGCCATTCTTGTCAAGCTTTTCGAAAATTCTCTGCAAGTCTTTGGTGTTTAATGGACACATTCTTCTTTTTCTTGGGGGCGAGGTTTATAATTTCTGTGTTCTATTATTGACTAAAATTTTCTGATATTGCGGTGAGTCTATAAATAGATAAGCCATAAGCGTGTGGAGGTACCGTGCCGAGAAATAAGTACAAGAAAGAGATAGATTTTCTTTGTGGTGCCATACAAGTTCAAGGAAATTTGCAAGAAACTTCGTGAGCTCAAGTCACGAGCAATTAGAATTTTCTTTTCTAACGTTTACTTCAATTTTCCTTTGTTTTATTTCAATTTTTTATTTTTTCGAAGATGAAAAGATAAATATTACCATGACTTGAATCCATATAATTTTCTCTGTACGCTAATCAATTATTCAGTTCTTGAATCTGTGCAAAGGGACAATATAAATCCATAAACAAGTTTATGCATGGACGGCTTAGAGAATTATACTATTTGCAAAATCATTTCAGACTTAATTCATATCCAACCTTCTAAATTTAGAAAAATTTTATATCGACATTTAAAAATCTATTATATATAAAAATTAAAAATTTGAGGCTAAATAATTATTCGGAGCAAAATTACTAATGCTTATAATTTAATTGAGGGGAGTGTTGGTATATTACGCCACTATACTCAAATAATGGCATTAGGACATATACCATTATCACAATAAGGAGAAGACAATGACAAAAAAAAATCTAAAGGTAACCGTACAAAAATGTACACTAAGAACTGTGGTTGGACGATTGTACACGTTTGCAGAAGGTTATGGTGTATCATATCATTATCACACTTAATAAGGGAATGACAAGAAAAAAAAATCCAGAGGTGACCGTACAAAAAGATCAGTAAGAACTGTGGTTGGACGATTGTACACGGTTGTAGAAGGTTCTAGTATATATATTTCTTTTCTGTTTTATTTATTTACTTTGCAAGGATATTATTAGTTTCGTGTTAATCCAAAAGAAGCAGAGATTTGGCAATGATGGAAATGCGTGAGATAAAGAAATCCCTGCTATGTTATGTCCGACTCATAATTTATGTGGTCTCAAATACACGTACCCTTTGGTTTTTGTATCTTTTGTTGGGGTTGCTCCAAAAACTGCCAAACTGAAAGCTCCAACCCAAGTCAATCTAAATATTGGTTATCATTCAGACTTTGATTTCTATTTCTTTAATAATAATAAGAAGGAACCTGTTTCTGGTATATAATATAAAATTATATTGATACAGTTTGGTCCCTTGGGCAACCAGCCCTTCATGGCCACGAAGAGCCGTTAAACTCATGCAAAATTAAAGCCCCTCTTCATTAAAAGCTCATCGGAAATAGATAATTCCTACTCTTGTCCATTTTTGGGTTAGAAAATTTCCATTTAGGCATCTCTGCAAGCAAAATTCTGCAGCATCCTGAGGGAACGAAGTTAAATATTTTCCAGTAGTCCCACTGATTTTCCAAGAAAAAACATGTTATAGACAACTTGTGCATCGACTTTCACCTGCATTAGAGATTTTAATCAATTACTATGAAGTGTTATCACAAGGCTAAGTGGATGTATTAAGTAATAGTAACAATCCTCTTATTCAAATGCACCAATAGCTGTTTTAAGCAAAAACAATATTTGAAGTTATTTACTATTCCTCTCCAGGAGGAAATTAAAAAAATGATACTAAACCACCTCAAAAAGAATAAAATGAACAAGCTAATACGAAATTGAGGCTTGTATCCGGCAGCAAATATCACCTCATTTTATCTTTTGTCAGCTATTTCTAGCTCCAAGGAAACATAAAGGCGGTTTTATTCCTACTTGAACACTGTATTTGGCTTGTGTTGTCTCTGTATAAGTTTTACCTTCAAGCTTTCAATTCAAACTTGCCAGCTTCTGTATAATGCTTTTCGAGCTGCTCCAATTTTTCGAATCTGAATCCCCTGATTCTGATCTCCTCAGGTACTGAAGTATCATTGCGGTCAACATTTTCCAGGATCCAGCCCTTGTTCTGTACTGAACCTCCGACCTCCACCTGTTAAAAGGTTTGCCACGAGAAATGTAAGTTATGGGCAGATGAATCATTTTTCCACGCACAACCAAAGTAACAACTTCCACATAGGGTGCAATATGTATCAGATAAACAGATAATAACAGAATAAGATTCCAGAAAACCCATAAAATTTTCTGGATTGCATGTTTTGGTTGCGAAGGAATGTGAGATACAGAAAATTTAACAAATTGCTTAACATTGATGGAGTAAAAAGATCGCATTTGTCAACTTGTAGCAGAAAACTCGCATAGTTTAAAAATGCCACATTTCCACTCTCCCATACCTCCGCTTCATCAACAGCTTCTACTACAAGAGCTCCATCTAAAGACAAATCTTCAACAAAGATATTACGACCCCTAATGGCCATAGTGGATCCCTGAGAGATGGAGCAACTTCCTTTAACTTTATTCTTGACATCAGAAAATGTCAATCCCCATTTTGGTTTCCATGTGACACGAGGCCACACTTCAACCTCTTGGCCATTGAAGACCTGTTCAACTGGATCATCCACTTGGACGCCAACCTGGAAAGATAAATTGCGCAACACACATTATGAAGAGCACGTGTAAATTTCGAGAAGAGGAATAAGGTCCAGTATACCAAAAGAGCAAACCTTTCTCAGAATCAGGCAGTTTGCACGATAGATGGCCATTTCTCCAGAAGTTGCACTATGATATGGATTTCCCTTGGGTACCTTCAGTAAAGTTGTACGTACAAGGCAATAAATTGTAAACAACATGCTCAGACAAATTCCATCATTCTGGGATAAAAAATGCTATGTGATTCTTCCTAACTTTTTTCATCCCCATAAAGTTATTGAGGATCAACCATATATCACCGACCCAGATTTTTCAACCAGTTTTGGATCTTCAGCAGCATATTTCAATTTTCACAAAATATAACCGCCACCTCAAATTCATGGTCATCTAGGAGTATTACCTTAGCAGCATCCTCAGGATTGTTCTTCACAGGTGCATAACCAAGCCACGTATCCATCACCTAAGCAAATACATAAAACTGGCTTAACAATAAATTCAGCAGTAATAACAGCATCTTAGGGCAATATAATATGAAAACATAAAAAAGGCGACAAAACAATTCCAAGTAAATTCAGAGACACGGAGGATCAAGACAAGGAACAATAATGTAGGTGTGAATGACTTGAAATAATTACCGTAAATCCAACCTTTGCTGATGGAGGCAATGTTTTTGGATAATCCTGCATCATACATTCAAGTCGAGTTGAAGACTTAAATGAAGTTTTGCTGGCATCTTTGTATCTGCAGCAGCAACAAAAACAGCAGGAAAGAAAGGAGATCAGCCCATTGTTATAGGTATCTAGTAGTGAGGATTAAACTATCAGAGGATTGCTTAAATATGAAAGTGAAGAAATATATTTTGAATTTTTGTTTAGCAGCATACAAATAAGTAATAAGTAGAATAGCAAGTAGCAAAAGAAAGAATTACTTTGGATTCACAAACTCCTTAATAGCTCCTCCAGTTCTCCTGAGCTCCTCAATATAAGGACCAAGTTCCAAAATCAACTGCAAAAGGATTAATTTTGGAACAAATGACTAAGCAAAAAACACTTTGACTAGCACCCTAACAGAGGCAACAATCTCCAAAAAACACTATGACAATAGCATATTGATTTCAATAATACCTTAAAAACATCATATCAATTTACAGTATCTACCTCTAATAGAAAAACGGTGGCCTCAACGATGTTGCCAAGTCTATAAATACATCATCTCGATAAAACAAGAGAAATTAACTCCCAAGAATCATGTTCCTATTCCTCTAGTTGATCACAAGAGTTTTACTTTATCAACATCAAAGCCAGCTTGTAATGTATTTAAGAGGAATAGCTAAAGTAATACGGCACATATCAACGTGCAAAGGGAGAAAGACTGGGGAAAATAAGTGCCCGATGAGACAATTCTCCTCCAAAACATTCAACTAATCCAGCTAATACAACATGCTAAGAGAAATTTGTGGAATTAATATCAGCCAACGAAAAATTAGCTGATATTAGAATGCTTAGCATCATCTAAAAAGGTACCAGCATATATAACATTAGGAAAACTATCAAAATCTTAATGTTTCACTAGTAATCTTAGTACATCTGAACCAAGTACATAATACTTTGTGTCAGAAATTACTTGGTTTATATTTCCTGGAAAAGGAGAATAGCCTGTATCAGAGTTGACATCTCCATCAGGATGCCCAGTTGCTCTTAACAGAGGATCAAGCTGATTGTATTCCACGTTAATCACCATTGACCGCCCTGAATAACCAATGAAAATAAGCAATCAGAAAGTATCAGGGATGTTGATCACTGTGTGCACAAATATGAACTCCCATGAGTTTGCTGTGTAAAAGGTTCAACATTCTGAAAAACGAACAGCATCCAGAAGGTTTACACATTTTCTTTTTATAATTATGGTGAAGGTTATAAGAGCAACAAAAAGAAGCACCACCTTTTCTAATTATGCAGCACACAAACAAATAATAATAAAAAATAAATAAATAAATAATACAGCACAGAAGTGCAGAAAGTCTTTATTTTTCCACCTCCCCAGAACCCAAAGAACAAGAAGCCTCCCTTTATAGAATAGAACTTCTAGATAAGGGGCCAAAGCCTGTTTAGACTAACTATCCGCACAAAAACAAGCAAGACAGAAGTTCGATCTCACAACTGGTAAGCAGCAGAATATTAAATGATACTATTGGGTTAATAACCTGAATAAAACTGAACTTTTGTGTGTTTCCTCAACAAAATCCAATTCTTTTATTCATTGGAACACAACTTACTTTTGTTTCAATGGTATTCAAACTCTTTTGGACATGTATAAAAAAAGACTTGTATTACTAATAGTGATTTAGGCAAGTTGAGTTGGATGGCTAATGGTAATTACAATATTTCAGTTCAGTCATTGAGATCACCATCCCTAAGCTATAATTCATAAACATGATGTCCTTGTATTCCAGGATGGCCAAAATATACTCATTTGACATTCTTTTATGGAACTCACTTTGCCCACTCAATTTTTTTTCCTTTGAATTATCACAAAATAAAAGAACTGGATTACATTATTGCGAAATTTGAGATTATTCAGGTCATAAGCCTATTGAAATCCATTTTGATTAGGGGAAATGAATGATGCCAATACCATCAGCATGAGTGAGCCTGGTAATTCCTCCAATAGCTTCCTTAGCTTTGCGAGGGACAGCAAGTGAGTTAACATGGTATTGTTTGGTAGCACTAACGCCCAGTGAAGCTGGAATTGCCTACATAATTGCAAGTAGAAATATCTTTTAAAAAAATGAGAAAACAGCCAAATACATCTCTAATATTAATAGTAGTGTGTAAGTGGGCAATCAGCCAAACCTTGAATAGAAGTCCATTAGTATCTTGGAAAAATAGAACCCACCTCACACCAGCATCATGCCTGAATAAGAAACGTGAGCACAGTGAAAACAAGGAATCTGCATATTGCTAAACCATATCATGTGCAACAAAATCACCGAACATCATCATCATATGTGTATGTGGGTGTGGAGAAAAGCAAAAGGTTTTCCATGCCATTAATCTATACTAGATCCAAGTTTACCAAGTGAAGATCTCATTGAAATAAAAACTTTAACAAATTCTTCAAATTAGATAAGCATTTAAACATACCATTTATAAAGAAGACCGCTGGAATAAAGAAGTGCATGCACATCACCATGGCCATGAGGTTTGGTCTATACGGATGACAAAAGGTTAATCATGTATATACCTTCCAGAACTTTGAAGTTGCACCATATAACAGAATATACACGACATCTACCTGAATTCTGTATTTGTTCTGTGGATCCAAAGCAAGCCTAGCATCATTATCTTCTAAGCATGCAACTTTTTCCTGGAATGAATGGGAAAGGAAACACTTCAGTGCAACTATAACGCATAACTAAGAAGATGCCTGATAATACATCAATGACCACTCGCATACCTGCTTAAGAAGTTTCACTTGAGATGGTTTCATTCCAAAATAAGAATTTGATTCTAATAGCTCTAAAGTAGGAGCATGAGTGTCATCTGACGTCATGATAGCAAAAGGAATATCCCTTTGACATTTATCTGCATTGGCAAAAACAATCATGTTATTTGAAAAAGTAAAATGTGCCCTCAGGAGATTCAGGATGAGCCATGCATAAATGGAATGAAGACAATGTGCATCCTTAGTTGGAAAGTTTTCTCATGTGGCTGCCAATTTAGCTCGAATAACTGCCTAAACTTAAGGCTAATTTGAGGGCCAGTAAAAGAGCTGTCAAATACTCAGGTACACTCAGTTTTGATAGCAGGTGCAGTTAGGATCATTTCTGGAAAGCTCAAATACATGAAGCAATAAAATATATGATATCTCGCATTGCATTAAATGAATCAAGCAGGCAGTATCAATTAGTCTCAATTGTTCTCATCCCCACCCCAATGTTACGTGGAAAAACATGAAAACTTCTTAATCCAGTAGTTCTACAACTCTGATACACTAGCCACTTTATCATCATGAATGACAATTTACTCAGTTTCTCTCGGAGCTGCTTTCTGTCTCCATCACATATTAAAATAATGTTCACCAATGCAGAAAATTTTAGATAGAAGAGCTAGACTGCTCCATCATGATTCAAAATTCACACATTCAGTCAGCAACTGCATACAGAAAGACAGACACACACGCACACATACATAATTAAACAAAATACTGGATGATTATGACTATTTTACCTGTAACTGCATATTCTATTTTGCATTTTTCATTCAGAAAACATATTCTTCTGCTTGCTGCTGCCAATAAGGTGTTTATAGTTCAAAGCTTCTAATTCATCCAAACTGGTATTCACTACTTTCCTAGCTTTACACCCCAAGGTAGAGGTTCTGTTAAGTATACATTTCTCTCTTCCTTACCCACATTACAAAGAAATAGACAGAAGCTCTCAGAACAGAGGCTTAAAAATGACAATTTTGAAATCAATTCGTGAAAAGTGATCATTTTGTTATGAAATTGCCAAAACCTAGCTCTTTCCTCTGAATCGTAGATCCTAATTTGTATTCCTAGTTTAAATATTATTTTATTCTTTCCAAGTATATAATAACAAGTGCTCGCACTTTGCCACTCTATTTTCCTTCAATTTTATGCCGTTTCCCACTTTGCTGCAAGTGTCTAGTAATTTATATTTATGGAAAATAACCAATGACAAATTTCAGCATATTAAGAGTTGGTGGCTAGCCTTGTGTCATTCTGCAGCTAGCTTCTTGAAGAGCCAGAATGCACTCAATGTAATGGTGCAAGAAACATGTTCCTGATGTGGTTTCCACTGGAAGTGCCACCTGCACAAGTAAGATTAAGACTATCACAAAGTTGGTATTACAAGTTAAGAAAAAATGGTTAATTGTAAGGTGTCCATTTTCCAAAGATACTGGGCTATAGTCTGTCATGAGATCACTATGATTTGAGTTCTTTTTACAACTTTACAAGGAGTTCTAATTTTTCAATATGTGCCAATGAGAGGCCAATCAATATATTGCAAATTAGGTGGTAACATAGGAGAATATAGGATCAGCAGCCTTCAATCCTTGTCAGGAATAAATTGGCATAGAGTATTCAATTAAATAATCTTCAATACAAGTTAATTGTTGATGGGATCATTTTCTTATATTAGACTAAGTTAGAGTTTGATTTGGAGCTTTGGAGGAACAACTTAGAGTCAATGAATTAAAATTTCGAGGCAAAGGGAAGTGAGAAAATTGGGAATAATGTGGACATCTAAAGGTTCTGCAGAGCCCACATCTTTTTAGACCTAAATAGTAAGAGGGATGAATTTCAACCATAGGATGGTTAAAATGATGAAGTGCCCTGGCTCTTTTAAATTATGGCATCCGAGTAAGCTGATGGGGTCTAGAAACACAAAACTGGACTAGCCATGGTGTTTAGCTTTGAGTGCTTGAATATGAAGAAACATTAGCATGGGAAAGATGGGGACAATTATAGAAAATGTGTGAAATATAAGACATAACTGAGTACAGAAAGAGCGCAATTGTAGACAAGTAAAAGTAACAACAATTCAAGATAGGTAAAACGCCTAAAGCATTTCAATTGTGAACCAGAAGATGCACTAGCACAAAGAGTTGAGCACATTCAAGTTACAAGAGTGAAGAAATAAGAGACAACTCTAACATGACTTACGATCAGTAGCAAGAAGGATATAGCATCACAAATAAATTTCACAAATATAGATCAAAAACTAGCATTAGAACATTTAATGAATATACCTCTAAACTGAGAAAATGGAGAAAAATAAAGAAAAACACCGCACCCGTCCAACCCAACTGGGATTTTGAGAAGTGACTGTTAAACAGGACTGATTGGTTTGGGCTGAGAATCAAATTAGAGGTATGCGTAAATGCCTGAACTTTTTGTTTGTCATCTAATCTCTTTTGGATCAAGAATGAAGCATTCTACTATCATGGAGACAGAAAGGCTCATAA
The DNA here is from genome assembly GCA_947683425.1 of Excoecaria cochinchinensis. Lineage (NCBI taxonomy): Eukaryota > Viridiplantae > Streptophyta > Magnoliopsida > Malpighiales > Euphorbiaceae > Excoecaria > Excoecaria cochinchinensis. Next base: position 9,448,502 of record CANTUQ010000054.1, on the reverse strand, counting down.
AACATAGTATTTTTATTTGGAAGTTTGTAATGGAGTAAGTTTGTGACATTAAAGGATAAGGAACAGCAGCGGAAACAACATCTACACACACTTTAAGAAAACCAACTAGGGATAAAAGAGAAAAAAGGCAAACAAAATAATGATAATTTGCTCAAGTGAAATAAGGCAAAGTAACAAACATGTAATATGAAGAATATAAAAAGTTCAAAATTGAAAGCTAGTAGCCAAAGATGAAAATTTAAGAGTATGTGGGCCCATGCTTCATCTGAGAAGTAAACATTGTCAGGGCCCATGAGAATGGCTGAAGCCCTTTTCAAACCCCCAAGTAGACAAAAACTGATAAATGAATTGATGACGAATATCAGGATTTTACAAATTAACTGACACTGATATGTGATCTTATATCATTTGAAGTTCTTACTTCATAAGGGAACAAGACTATTTACCTTAATTCCACTGTATCCTAGACGTTCCCCAAGCCCACCTGCAACAAGAACAAATGCAGCATTCTGGGCCTCCCTGACTCCTGCCTCCTCAAATTTGATAAAGTTTTCATCACCAAAAGTCAGGTTTTCTCCTGTTGGAACCTGAAAATTGATCAATGCATCAGCAAATTATTTGTTGTATTTATTGTTTAGATGACACAAAACAAATTGTCCAATAGTTAACTGCAATGCAAATGATGAAGAACAATGATTCATAGAATGTTCTTTTCCTTTTGGCTACATTTAGGAGGACGTGATGCAATACAAAGTAACCAAATCTATTAATAAATCCAACCTATAAGCAGTTATTGAAGCCCAACTACACCATTGACCAAAAAGATATGTGAGCCATTTCTATTGCACAAAAAATCATAGGTAAAGTTCAACATCATGAAAAGAGAACTAGGTAAAATCTGGGGGCAAGAACATATTAATAATCAATAATAACAACCTCAAACTATCTGTTTCAGGGTTCATGGCACCAATTAAATTCTCAATCACAGAAAAATGTGAGATAATAGAAACCATTTTTGAAATAATTGCTAAAGTAATATAACAGTTCTGCTATAGTGAATGTAAGAGTGCCATGATTTAACTAACTGCTAAAGTAATTTAAGCAGTTCTACTATGTCGAATGTAAACAGTAACATGCTATTATAAATGTGACGAATACAATTATGTTAAATATTTCAATTTTTTATTTTACTGCTCCTCAATGATCAATTATTGCAGAAGACGAGTATTGACTAAGCTGAGCATGGACTTATGCATTCACTTACAGAAGGTGTGAAGCCATCAAAAGGGTTCTTTCCTGCTTTTGAATCAGCTAACAGTTGTCTTGCCGTCTTAATATATGATTCCAAACCTCCTGGATAACTCGAATTTAAATGAGCCACCTAGGTGCAACAACCACATAAGAAATGAGGGTTACCAGATGACAAAATCACATTTATAAGAACTGGAGCAACTCAGATCTGTAGTTTGGCATGCATACGAGACTAAATCATCTTGTGGATGAAAATTTCCCCATGCACAAGAAAAGATGAAAAAAAAAAAAAAACTTAGAGCACATAAATACTTAATTTGAGCAAAGCTTAGTCAATGCATATATTTAATTTGAATTGTTCAAGATTTTATAAAACCTTCCCCAGGCCGCACGCCTCCCCCCCCCCCCCTCCCCCCCCCCCCCCCCCCCCCCCAGCCCTCTCCCACCCCCCAATCTCCTCCCCAACCCCCTCCCCAAAATTTAAAAAAAAAATGTTATTGTTTACTACTTCACATACCGATGACTTTTAAAGCACAACTAGGACTAATCAATCTATTGTCCTGCATCCATGCCTCGATTTTCTTTCTTGTCTTATCTCCCTTCTTTTCTTTCCTTGCCGGGGAAAAAGAAAAAAAAAAGAAAAGAAAAAACTTACTTTCCTGTCATGCCAACTTTAGTTACACAAAAGAATGGACTTTTTTATCAAAATCCAGTAAAAGAAGATTCAACTCTCTCTTCCAGGGCAGAATTCTGATTGCTAATCCAATTAAATAATCAAAACTAAACTAAAAATTTACTTGTTCGGAAAGAAACCAAACCATGACTCTCATTGCACTACTTTAATTCCTCAACGCAAACCCAATTTTCTTATCAGCGGATCCAAATCTACACTCCCGAAAAGGAAAACAAAATCCGAATTGAATTCAGAAAATTCAAAAAATAAACGGGAACATAAAATGGAACCTGTTCAAAAAGGCCTCTCTTTTCCTGATCATCAACACCAGGCTCCGGCCAATGCTCGAACAGATGACTCTGCCCCATTTCCACTAACAACTTCGCCAGCTCAATCTGCCACGTCACAACCACCACCACCGATTCAAATTCAAATCACTCCCCAAATCAAACCATGAAAATGCAAACACAGACGTATACAAACCTGCTCGGCCGAAAGGAGGTGGAGATTTCTCTGGAAAGCGGGGATTGAGGAAGCGAAATCGCCATTGATGTTGAGGTCGGAGAGAGATTGCGTAGTGGAATCCATAGTTGTGAATTGAGAAGTATGGTGGTGAGAATGATTTATGATTATCAAGAAAGAAGAGAATTCGAGTTACGTTAAAAGTGGAGATGACGTGGCTGGAATTGGAAAGCTGACTGGCTACCGCAAATCTACTGGACGTTGGGCCCACTTCCACTTTGACCCTTAATTTTGTGATACATTACCCAATGCCATTTGACAAGAACAGTTACCACTAACAGTGTGCAATGCCATTCTAATAATTGTGCTTAGACACAGAGAGAAGAGAATAAAGCAAACATGCTTTAGCATAACACCTTTTACTAATAAATACGCCTTTTAAATAAGGCAAAAGCAACAACGTTGGTTGAGCTGTAATCTCTCAACATCAACAAATGTGGGGTATTTTAGCATACGCTTACATGATTACAATAATTATCCTCTAGAAAACCTTTATTCTCATCATGAAAGTGAGAGTTTTTTGCGTCAATTTATCTAATAAAACAAAAATATAAAATATCCCTATATCTAATTTATATGGGAATCAACCAGGCTTGAAAGGAAGGCCCAATACTGATCCATTCCGTTTCAGAATCACACAAAATCAGGCCCAATCATGTTTGCATGATTGCATCCCCATCTGTTGTTAGAGATGCTGGTGGACACGGAGCAGTCAAAGTTCGAATTTAGATGTAATTTTGATTTATTTTAAAGTTTGGATTTAATTTAATTTAATTTACTCATTATTTATGAATGTAATTTGATTGTAAACTTATTATTTGTATTTATTTTAATTTTATATTATTTTTTGAAAGAATATTAATAATAGATAATAAATAATATTAGTAATTAGACGTAAATTGAATATAAATTGTGTGACTTTAATTTTAAATGGCATGAATATAATTGAAGTATTTTAATTAATAAATGGGTTGAAAACGCCACCGTTTAACTCATAATTAATATGATTAATTACTCTTGCGTGACTTTGCGTCAACGCCACTCACACTCTCCTAGTCTCCTAAAGAGGCAATCTTTTTTCTATGCTCTGTTTCTGGTTCTCTCTCTCATATTTAAAACTTGAGCCTTGAGGGTTTCTTTTCTTTTCTTTTTTGTGTTCTTGCCTGTCAATTAAAATTTTCAAGCCATATCTTCAATTTTCAGGTAATTTCTTTTGTTTGTTTTTAGCTATGATTTAGTAGCAATGGAGGACTGTGTAAGTTTTGGTGCTTTGTTCTGTTTTGGGTTGTGATTTTTTCGAAGAAAAATTTTCCCTTTTCTGTTTCCGTAATTTTTTTTTTCTTTTCGTAATCCTTTAGGTGAAATAGAATGGAACGGAAAAGGAATTATTCTAGTTTTTCTGATGGGATTAATGCCGACGATGAAGATGATGGTTTTTGGGGTGATCCGAGGTTGGCTAGGCGATTGAAGAGAAGGAATATTGCCAATGCCAGTAGACATTTGAAGCACAATTCTGGTAGTAAAAATAAGTCCACTGAAGGTAAACGTTGTATGACTCCCAATAAAATCCATGATACTTTAAATGCTGAAGTCTTCGTGGATGCTGATTACAAGAAGTATCTGGTTAGTTTATCTTCAGAATTTGCGAGTATTTTTTCTAATCATAGGTATTCGAGTAGTAGTGACTTTGGAGGTGATACAATGCTAGAGAACATGTCGGCAGATAATGCTTTAGTTAACAATATTAAAATGGCTGGCGAAGTGGATGATTGCTACATGAAGTGTCTGTGTAGCTTAACTGTAGGATTACCAGGTAATAGTAATTTTTCTGAACGTAGGTTGGTGGATAGTGGTGACTCTAGAGGTGATGCCATGGTAGAGAATATGTCGGCATATGATGTTGATTCTATTGATGATTATATTAACTATGAGAACAACCTGGAAGAAGAATCACTGGATGTGGATTACCGGGATCATTTACATAGTCTAGCTTTAGAAGACGATCATAATGATAATTCTATGGTTAGTGATCTTGATGTTGATGCTGTTAATGGATTTTTAAAAAGTGGTAATAGTGGGGAGGAATTGGTAGGTAATAAATTTCAGAACAATGCTGGTGTTGATGATGATGCTTTCAACAATGTGGATCCTCAGTCTAAGAATATCTCAGAAAGCAACAATAATCCTCTAGGGCAATCGGGTGATAGTGCTGCTGGAAATGATTGGTCTTGGGATCATGTTCCTGTTGAATTTAATGCTGTTAATCAGTCTGTGGAGAATGGTACTTGGGATAATTGGTATGAAGAGAATGCTGCTGCTGATGCTAATGGTGGATCTTTCCAGTCTCCATCTGCAAACATTGGTGCTGATTGCCGTGATGGTTTGGATAATGATGATCCAGATTATAAGTTTTTCATCGAGAACCTGAGAGAAGATGGAACATCATATGTGCTTGAGGTTCCTTTGCCTGATGGGACTACCCTCAGTATCAAGTATGAACAACATGACAGGTATAGAGTAGAAAATCCTAATGCAATGAGGGCTAGGCAACAAGCTGCAGATCTGACTGAGCGTCATTGCAAATCAAAGCTTGAAGGTGACTTGATGGATGAAAGTTACAAATTTTTTCTCAATTCTATGAAGATGGAGAGGGATCGTGTTGTATTTGTGCCCCAAAGTGGTTCAAAAGTGGTATATGATGACGATGAGGTGAGTTCATCTGATTCAGAAGTAATGATTCTGGACACTGATCCATTTGCTGATGAAAAATATACACCATTCGTGCCCTCAAGAGTACATGTACTGAGCGTATGTATCTTTGCCTTATCAACTACACTTATATAATTGTAAATTATTTTTCCTTGACTGTTTGGATAGCTGAAATCCACTCTTTTTGTTCATGAACAATTTATGTTGTTTCGCACATCAAGGATGATGAAGGCAATATGGGTTCTTCTAGAAATACTTGTTGGTTCAGGGAGAGGGTTATAGAAAATCTCAAAAAGCCTTTTGACAAAAAGGAGTTGAAGAGACTTATTCATGATGTGAGTGTGCGGAAACCAGTGGAAGTGGAGGGAGAAATGCGTGGTGGACGAAGTAGGATACGTATCTTGAAGGAAAGAGGCAACTCCTATTTAGATATCCATAGAGGTAATATTTAATCTCAACATTTTTTTTTTGCCTCTTTCTTAGGATATGCATCTCTTTGTACCTTTTGAAGGCACAATTAATCACAAATTCATGTGCAATTTTTAACACATCTAAGGCATAATTTATGTTAATACATAAATGGTACCTAATGATATTGACCAATGAATTATTTTTGCAATTATTTTATTGAGTCCTTTTACTGATGATAAAAGAGTAAATGATCACAAACACGTCAAAGTTAAGCATAACTTAGATCTGCATTTGTTCTCCTGTGACAGTTATCAAATTGTTTGTAGTGTAACTCTTGTGTATGATGATGGTAATCATATTTATTTTCCAAAACTGAATAAAATACATTTTAGCAGGCATATTTGGTTCTTAAGTTTTTCCACTTTTTTACTTCCTGTATTTTGTTCACATAGACACTCACAGGGTGAACATTCAAAACTTTCTGGAGAAAGAGACAAAGACCAAGCTAAATGATATTGGATTTTAAAAAAATGAAAAGGGGAAGTTATTTGTTTCATGCCACTCTGCTCAAGATGCATCTCTTTACTCCCTGTCAATTCATATGTACAGCTGAAGCATGGTCATTATGACCATGATTGATGTCAAATATGACTATGCATTTTTTATGTCTGTCTGAGGGTTTGTTCATGATCAATTTATTGTCTTTCTAAATGTTGTTCACAAGCTTTTCATGTTTACTCACAAATAATTTATTCCCACTTTGGGCTGAACTTCAATGTTAAGTAAAATTAACTTTTTGTGATTTTGTAGATCTTGAAACACGGATCACTGCAGCTGGAAGGAATGAGCCTAAAGTTTTGAATCTCTTGCGTGGGTTTTTCTTTTGGTTGCAAGTGAGTGTATGATTCTTGATTTCCTTGAATTTACACTTATCTCACCAGATTGCATATAGTTTCATATGTTGGATGAAATAAACCCAAGTAAATGTAAAACAGCATATGAAGTATCCATTAAGTTACTGTAACATGAGGAGGGCCCCATCAATTTGCATGTATATCTAATAAGATAGCTAGTCTTGGCCTTCTGTGCTTGTTTGCTAGAATGAAACTTGTGAATGTGAGTTGTCCAGTACACACATGTGCTCATATATGATAACACTTCGTGCATTTGATTTTAACGCTATTATAAGTAGCATTTTATGATGTGTAACACTGCTGCAAATTTGATACAGAATATGGTGCATGATGGAATGTTCAAGCCTTGGGAGGACCCAGCATGCCTGGAAGTGATGCCACAAGGAGTTCAAATCTGATTTGCTTGCAGTTGCTGAAGATTTAAAATATATACTTGCTTGCGAAAGAATATTTTGGCTCATACAAGATTGCACAGGATTATCGCATCAGGTCTAAAAGGTATCAAACCAAAAAAGCTAACTGCTGCTGAAGAAGGTGCATGATGTAACTTTTTTGGATGTGAAAGAAGCTGTAGTAACCAGAGCATGTCACAGCCCAATACTTGTCTATATTTTTGTCTAGCCACATTTATATCTAACTCATTGTGCATCTGGAAGTTGCCCATCCTCGTTAAACAAAATGCGAGGCTTCCCCATACTGAAATTCAATACCTTTGAGTTCATGTTATACTTGATTTTGCCATCGTATAATAGCTTCCTTATGTAGTGCTCAATGTCTGAACCAATGAGTCGGAGTGTGTATTCTGTCAATGGGGCACCCTGATTTCAAATGAGGTGTTAGACTATCAGCTCGGATGAAACAGATTCAGAGCTAATGCCTGAAACTCTACCTAGTCCACCAATAGAAATTAGGATGATTCAATTGACTTAAACTCCTGGGTTTCAACCTAGGCTATATACAAACAAGGTGGACAATCTTAGAGGGGGGAGAATGGGATTATCTTTTTTATAATGGATTAAAATAGAGGCATTCAAGCTAAGTATTGTTTGATATCACATTAAAAAGCTTTCTTTCACCAACAAAATTATTTTTATGTTGTAGTGTCCGTTGGCATATAGAGATGCAATTTTCTTTAAGTCTAAAAGCTAAGTGATAAAATGTTGGGCAGAATCAGAAATACCTCATAGTGATCCACAAGCTCCTGGAAGTAAGAGTAGACTTTATGGCAAGTCTCATCTGTCCACACAAACTCATTGGTAGGATCAAGGAGAAGGGTGAGCTTATCCATTTGAGTTTGATCCATTTCCCAGGTTTCAGGATCAATGTAGGCAGCATAGATCCTTACATGGCGCGTCACGCTGCTTAGCCATTGCCCTCCATATTCTCTGCTCAAGTTCTTGCTCTTCACATTCACTTGTTTTTCCACTGGTCTTGGTTCTGTTGGCTGTTTCATCTTCTCCTGTTCTGCTTCTTTTTCCTCTCCTATATTCACTTTCTCTGTTTCTTGGACTTCAGCTTTTTGTTGAGCCGAAATGAAGAGAAATCTTTTTTTTCTTAGTTCTGTTTTGCCTCCAAGCCAACCTACCATGGAGAATTTTGTGCAGGCCATGTATGAGGATATTGCTGCCATTGCTGAATGTTTAGCTTTATGATGTCCAAGCTTTCTGAATATCAGAATTTTGCAACTTTTTTCTTTGTTAGTATTTCTGGGAATTTACTTTTAGTGCTTGAGGTTTTAAGAAATTCCAGGAAGGTCAGTGGTTTTAGGGCCATCTATTTCTGTGGATAAGATAAATTTGTTTTGTAGCAGGTAAGGAGTCTGTGGCGAAGAACAACAGAAAATTGGTTGCCACCAGTTCATTACTGTTGCACTTCTATCTTTAACGAGAAAATGCCAAGGCATTTGAAAAATTAAATTTCCAGAAGGGAGAAATCTTGGATTTTAATATTATAATTTATAAATTTCCACGGCACAAATTACTATGATTTGTTCGGTATGATGAGAAGAAATATTTTGAATTTTATGAAATTAATTATTTAAATATTAACAGAATCAATTTTGTCGACAATAAATTAATAGATCTAAAAAAGGATGCTCTCTATTCCAAGAATATAAGCTTGATTTTTCCTTTTCAATTTGTCCCACTATATAGTCTAATGTTTTTTATTTATATTATAATTAATGTATTAATTGGACTATATTTTTATTTATATTTCTACTATTTATCAATTATTCAATTTGTCCCATTTTATGTACCTTGCTATCAACAACTATGAATTATAATTTCTTAGTTTTTTACATGATATTCTTAATCAATGTAGACAGTAGAAAAAATGCATAGTTTCAATTATATTAGCTAATTATTGACAAATAAAAAAAAAAAAAAAAAGGATCATTATTTGTGGAATGGAAAGAGTATATTATAAATATTTATTACAAAAAAAAGGATCATTATTTGTGGAATGGAAAGAGTATATTATAAATATTTATTACAAAATTGCTTGAACAAGAATTGGTAAAATTTCCAAATGAATCAGTTTAAACAATAATAAGATAGAATCTCCCGATGAAAATAGCTTTACTTTTCATTCATTCAAAAGCACAATAACTATGAGAATGAGTGTTTTTATTCTAAATATTTGTGGAATGGAAAGAGTATATTCTAAATATTTATTACAAAATTGCTTGAACAAGAATTGGTAAAATTTCCAAATGAATCAGTTTAAGCAATTATAAGATAGAATCTTTTCATATATATTCTGTTTCTTACAATGTTCATATACATGTAAAATACAAAATGCATCCCTGTTGAAAGCCTATAAAAGAGAAGGCAAACGAAGTAAAACCTATGAAAAAAACTTTTGGAAAAAAGAGACTATGCACAAAGACAAGATTTATCAAAATAATTCTACCTAAACCTAAAATCATTCTAGGACTCGGGTCTCAGATCGATTTACCACCTGCGCAGAAAAAATGAATTTCTCCTCACTCAGCATAAGCTTTATGTGCTGCGCACTTGAGTTTACCACTAAAAGCTTGTTGTCAAGTATTCATTATACGTATTGGTTTAATAAGCTCATCAAGATCAACTGATTCCATGGGATCACTAAGACTAGAGACTGTCTGTTCATAGGCAGGGTTGCTATTTTCTTCAGCTTCATCACTAAAATCAAGGCTGATATAATCAGTGATGCGTCCTTCAAAGCAAATGTTACTAGTATCTTGCATTAAGTGCTTTTCAGAAACTGCAACTCCAGGTTCGGAATGATTTATATGCATTGAACCAAAATACCGCCCTTGGGCATTCTTTTTCTCTCGTGATTGCTTGTTTTTCTTCCCCTTGCTTCTGTTTTTTGGGTGGTGAAGCTTGCATTTGGATCCTTGAGGACAGGATCCTGTTGCTTCATAAGTGGGGCAGACATAGCTGTGCTTCTTCCGACACTGTATAGCAGATTTATTGAATTTTACACTCAGAAGATTCCGTGAGGTAGTGTGCGGATGGAGGAAAAGGGAAAAAAAAAAAAGTTATCAAACATTAAACATATATGTGGAGACATTTTTTACTTAATTAGCAAATTAACAAATGCAGAAATTGCGAGCATTCAACAAAAAGCAATATTCCAGAGCTCAATCAATTGATATAGCAATGTACGCGAAACCAAGAACCACTTTTGCTAGTCTAAGCCTATAAAGTAAGGTGGACATTTCCAGTATGTTCCTTGCAGAAAATATTGAAGGAACAATTGCGAATAAGAGCCTTAACAGGAAAAGACATGCTTGGGTTTTGGAACACGACAGATAATATGTAACAAGCTAAATCAGCAAAACGTGTGTTTGGATTGTGTAAAGCCCCTAACTGCTGCAGACACAAAACGTTACCAAATAATTAACCAGAGAGTTGGCTCCATTGGCATGAAAAAAAAAGTGTTAAACAGTCAAATATTGTTGCCCAGATTTAGGATCAATATAAACCTGGAGAAACAAGGAAGGTTTTCTTCAAAACAGATTCAGCTAAGCGACAATATTGTATTAGAAGCCAGATTCTGAAACTTCAGCAATAAGGAAATGCATATTTCTATCATGATTAGAGTTCTGCCCCCTTAAAAGTCTTTCAGTTGACTAAGGTAAAAAAGGTCATTGTCCCTAGTAATGGACTGAATGATTTTTCACCCTGATTTTGTTGTGATCAGTTAATGTACTCATATCCTGGCATCATTTTACTGATAAAACATTATAAGCCAAATGGATCAAGTTGTATTTAAATAATAAAGTGATACCTCATTCCCATCAGCACAATATCCCCTCAAAAATCCTTCACAAGTAGATGCATCTGGATTAACGTGCACATGCCTGTATGGGCAATTCTTATTGTTGCAAATACCTGCAAAAGAATTTGTCATAATTCTGCAATGCAGCTAATACATTAAACAGGAAGAGAATATAGAAACAGCACCTTGCAAAAAGTAAGAACAATCTGGCATTCTTTCTGGAATAACCTGCAAGAAAGTAATCAAAGGAGAATGTCAATAATACCAACAAATAGGCCATCTCATCAAACAGAAAACACCGAGCATCTTCCCAGCACAAGTCTTTATGAACCTTGTGAGTCAATTTGCAGTCCGAGTTAAAACATAAACCATTTAGAAACTTTGTGCACACTGCAATTTTGGAGGAATCATGAATGTAGGGACATTTTCCATCATCTTTGTTGCATTTCCCGAATCTTGTGAAAAACTGACAGTACTTTCGCTTTCTAGCCAATCGTAATCTCGCAGTGTGCAAGCTCCATCGAACTTTCTCACTTGCCAAAATCCGAGTGCGTTTCTTGGGATCCCTAACAAGTTGGTTGCCGTTGCCAATTCGGACATATCTGTCATTCATTTACACTTGATCATTCAAGTAACTTAGTAATCAAAATTACTCATCTAAGGTTTTTCTGAAACTTCAGTTATTAAGATACTCTTGCTCTGATTGCAATCAACTAGCAAATAAGGCAGTAAAAACTATAAAAATAAGGACATACTCATCTTTTCCAATCACTAATCTCCTTGGGACATAAGATCTCTTGGCGTTCTTTTCAGTTTGAGGAGCTGCAGGGTATGATGACTCATCATCTACATAGAACATCAGATTTCAATTGTTAGACAAAATGAGCATAATAAAAATGATACTGCCATATAATCAGCGTGACTACCCATAGGTCTAACAATTTCACAAAATTATGGACACCTTGTTCTAACAATTTCACAAAATTATGAACACCTTCATTGACTCAAGTAACAAATTTCTTAATTAAATAAATTTGCCCTTCAGCAAAAATCAAGGTGAGCAGTGTAATTGTAATCCTAAATTTAAGAAGGGATCTGAAATGCAGAAAGGGAAGTAATCTTAATTTCAAGTTGAATTTCATCACATTTGCATGAGTTGAGACTAAAAACTTTGCTCTTCTCTTGATTCAGAAGAGAGAAGAAGAGAGATTTCAGGGTTTGAATCGCTCACCTATTAACAGTACAAGGAAAACTCACGAATATAGCACCTAATAGCTTCACAAAAGTACAAGGAAAATTCACCAGTCTACCAATGTAATTCTAGTCCCTTCTTACTAAACCTTTATCACTAAATTAATATGCCGCAATCTATAATTGAATATTGGAGGTAAAACCGCCATATAAACTTCACAGAGAATAACGAAACAGAGATGTATAAAGCCAAAGTAATCTAACAAGTTTAAGAGACTAGCGGAACCTATAAGATCCAACTCCTTTTGCATTGGATGCAGATGTTGCATCTAGTAATTCAGTGCACTATTTATGGAAAATAAGATGCAAAAATAAAAGTTCTGGCTTAATGTAAATATAAGAACACTATGCAACCAATATGGTATGCAGAAGCTAGTACCATCAAAGATAAAATATATTCAAGAACCGCTACTGCTACTTGAAGAGATGGTCAAATAATTTTAGAATTCAAACAACAAAAGAGTTCAAGATTCGACAACCTGATATCCTCTGCAGGGTCCGTCTTGAGGAATCCATTTTATAATGAACAGAACCAATGCGAAATATCCGTTCTCCTGCCAAAGGAAGCAAGTTACAGGGCATTGTATTACAAGTTAATAATTGAACCATTCTTCTCAGATAGCACCTTTTAGGGTGCAAATGAAATGCAGCAAAAATTCGAGCTGCATAAGAAGAATGTGAAAAAATATCACCAAAGTACATGAACTGCAAAACCACACCAGAACCACTTCCTACCTGGGTGAAGCTTTATGTTTCGAACTGACTTAAGAGAAGAATAATTCCTACATTTTAGCCCAGAAACAACACTTGAAGCACTACTCTCCTCTCTTTTCTTCCTCTGTGCCTCAGCAACTGCCAAGGTAGCTTCCTGTAAGTGAGCCCAATATAAACCATTAACAGTGATATGTGTTTTCTAAATTCCGAATAAACATCAGCCTACTTCTAAGATATAGGGAAAAAATAAACTTCTCTTCATACTCCAGCTCAACTGACCTCATTAGCTTTCTTTGACTGTCTCTCAATGGACTTTGACCATTTTAAACTAGATCCACCAACACTTAATACCTTGGATTTTCTAAGCGAAAACCCATGTTTTGACCTTGTGTAGACAGTGTCCCTTTTTCTCAGAAGCAACAATTTCCTACTAAAAAAAAGAAAAATAATCTACCAATGTTTAGGGAAAAAAAAAAGATGGACAAACATGATAAAACCGAAAGAAGCAGCACATGCATTAAGAAACCAGTGCAACTTGTACCTAATTGTAGATGGGGCACTACCGATCAAATTGGCAGCTGAATTCGGCATGAAATTTTTCCAATATGTTGCTCTTTTCCAAGGAAACAAGTGAGGCAAGACCTTTTGACAATGCAATAACTCACCATCGCCATTCGATTTAGCACTTCGTAGTGTCCAAACCAAAGAGAGTTTTGAAGGTTTAGGCATCTTTGTCATAACTGCAAGCGGACAGTTCAATTCAGTGTTTTTCTTTTTTCAATTTATAGTATGCCAAAGAAGACAAATTAATTTTTACCAACAACAATTCCAGATTCATGCAAATCCTGACTCAACATCCTGAGCTCAGTTCACTGTTCTGGTCCACAAATCCACTACTGGCCCCTCTAGCAATTATGCTAGATGTTAATTTTCGTATAATTATGGTCATCAATTGGCAAGATGACTAAGCAAGCATTCTTAAAGAACTTCAGAATCAATTCCAAAGGCAAAACAATAGAATCAAATAAGCATCTCAAATCTAAATAAGAGATGTTCAAATCAAGAGAGTTGGACATGCACATACAACTTCATGTGTAAACACAGGAAGGAAGCTCATAATTTCTCACTTTATCTAGAAAATTAAGTATTACAATTTATTTTACAGCTCATGCTTAAATTTCACATACAACAGCAGATTACCAGAACTACCTAGCAGTCTCATGCATAAAGGATTAAATTCTTTATCATTCCCCTCACCTAGGTTCCAAAAACCGGTGGGGTAAAAATAAGCACATGCATTTCTGCTGTCCATCAATTTCCCAAGACAAACTCGTAGACAGATAAGAGTGACCATAAAGGAAAAATAAATATATCGGGTTACTGATGCAATAACTGTAGTCTAAAGCCAAGATCATTAGAGGTGTTTTGCAACTTCTATGCAAAAAGCTTACTGTCTTCAGCGATACAGGCATCTTGGAAATGTGGACCATCCTCCACCCCCTAAAAACAACCCTTCCATGAAGAAATGAGGTAAGGCAAGGAAGATTTTTCTTCAGTATGAGTGTTTTCTACTGAGAGATTTAATAAATTTAAATAAATATGTCAATATTTATTTATTGAAGCTCTGAGAGCAACAAGATCCAAAAATAGAATAATGAAGTCCCCAACTAGACCGCTAATTATGACAACACAATACTATTAAATGAAAAAAAAAAAAAAAAGATTTCGCAGAACACACCTTTGCACAACCGCCTCTTGGTCAAACTTCTGCTGGAAGTATTGTTATCAAGAGCCTGTTCATCAGAATGCACACATCCATCAGGCATGCTGCCTGTCAGCTTGACTTGACTCTCCTGAGAAGTCCTAACAAGCTGATTTTTCCTTCTCTTGTAATAGGCATCAGAGGAAGTGGGTGGAGTATAACATGCTCTCTTTATTGACAATGAATGAGGATTTGAAGTTGCAACCAGCTGATTTGATTTTCGTTTAACATATGTTATACTGCTGGCATTTGAATTAAACACATTCCCATCATTTAGCTCACTATGGCAGTCCAAACTGTTAACTTGACCATTTTCTAGCATGGGATTTTCTGAAACTCTCATTGCATCTTCAGAAGACTGTAGCACACCATTACTTTCTGCACAAGTCACAGGATCTGATAAAGTTTCAGCAGCACAATTGTTTAGAGGTTCTGCTGATGAGGAAGCCATACAGTCCCCTGAAAAACTGGATGGGTGGTTTGGTGTTTCAGTGGCAGTTGTTAACGGTGGTGTTCTGGGTCCCTCAAAAGAAGCACTCATTGACATTCTCCCCAAATTTGGTGGCTCAGCAACAACAGTTCTATTTTCCAGACCATTATTCGTCTTCACTTCATCTGTACCCAAGGAGTTCAGCCGACATAAGGATGAACTTGAACTATGAGGACCCTCGGATTGGGCAGACACAACAGCCGGTTTTCTGACAAGGCTGTTACCCTTCCGAATGTAAGAGGTGCTCTGGAGCTTTGTGATATTTTTAGGCAACTGCCTTTGAGTAGGAACAGTGGTGGAAACAATCTTGTTTCCTGACATAGCTGAAGCAGAAGAATTATCAGTTCGATGCCATGTTCGAGGTTTTGAGATATTGGCTGAAGAGGCTGCTTTTTTTGAATTAGTAAAAGCAAAAGATGTGCGACCTGAATTAAACCTAGAAACAGCTTGGCTAGGCTGGATTTTCCTCCCATATATTTCTGCACTCATGGCACTCACAGTTTGAGTACTATCTTTGGAATCAAGGGGTGGCAAGGTTCCAGTCTTCTCACTAAATGAGTGAGCATTTCCTGCTGCATGTTCTGAGTTTAAAGTGTGTTCAGTATCAAGTGGGCCAGAAGAAGTAGGATACGTGTTAGAGCCACCTTGAAGTGCAGGCTCCCTTAGGGTCTCATCATCTCCACCAACATTTACAATAGAAAGTTGGCTATCTGATGTGCTCGGAATATCAGGCAATGTTTCAGGATTATCCATGTCAGATAATGCATCAGGCACAAGTCCCAGAACATCACCACTGGAATTGGTAGTAGAAACTCCATTACCATCTATTGGTGAAGATAAATAGTTTGACACACCAGATAAATCATTATTCACATGATGACAGCTCTCATTCTCCACATCCATAGTCGGTGATCTTTCAACTGAGTTCAAAGACTGGTTTTCTGAAGGCAATTGACATTGAGCAGTCCCACTGGCAATAATAACTTGCTCTTCTGCAGAATCTACACCCATTCTTTCTCCCTCGACCTTTTCTACATGAGTAGAGATGACCTGACTACTATATCCAGCCAAAACTGTAGGTTCATCTGCAATCTGCCCACCTTCCAATCCTGATTGATAGAGCGGTTGCACGTTTGGAACAGTTAACTCCTCAACAGTTGAACACAAATGAACACTTCTCATATCATCATCATCATCAAAGGAATTTCTAAACGAAGCCGCAGTGCCATGACATCCTCCTTCAGAAAAATTAGCTGGTGATTCTGTGATGTCCTTCTCCACAGGTGGGAAATTAGATTTACACAAAGGATCCAAAGCATCCACAATGGCTTCAACTTTTGGTTGACTCAGACCACAGCAAGAATTGGATGGAGCTTCTGCACTTGATGCTGAGATATCTGGAGTTACTGACCCCTCATTCACATCAGATATTATTGCACAAGACAATTTCAACTGAGAACCAGATAATTTTCTTTTCTTTTGTTCAGGTGACAAAACTTTAGCATTTGAAACATCCATTGCAGTTCCCTGCGGAAAAATAGGGCCTCCATCTCTACAAGTTTGCATGCCAGCATCCGCACTGCCATCCCCAGAAACTGTAACCCCAGTTAAAGAAGAATCTTTGAAAGACAGTCTTAGGGTCGTATCCACCCAACAATCAGAGCGCATCGCATTTACAGGCTCTGAATATGAGTCATTCACCTCTGACTTTGAAAAATTTAGTTGAGGCGTTTCGACTTTCTTATCACTCTTCTTAACGTCAGATGTATCCTCCTCACTGCCACCAACATAAACATTTTCAATTGATATGCTAGCACACTCTGGAGATGGCTGCTTGCCAATACTAGTTCCATGGCTGGAAGAGTTAACATCTCCTGAAACAGTATGGCCACTGTCAGAACCAGAAACAGTCCTCGCCCTTACCCCTTCATTGGAACAGATTGCACCTGAAGCAATATTCTGAATTGCTGTTTCTGCAGAATTGGATTGCCAGGCCATCTTTCCGTTTCCTACACAATAAATTTGACTTGCTATTTCATCTAGACTAACTAACGGACTACCTCTATCTATACAGAGCTGCTTGCAACCAAAATCTGTTGCCCCATTGTCAGAAACAGTGACTCTCTCCCTTGAGTTAATTGAATCATTGTCAGAGTCATACCCCAAGACTCTATTGCATGAGCTTGAGGGACCCTCGTTAGTTCTGGTTTTCTCCAGACCCAAGAAACCAACAGTAGCATTGCCATCAGGTGGAAGCAATGCCTTGGGAGATTCACTCGCTTTACTATTCTCAAGCAATAATGAGTCTTCATGCTTACACTGCTGCTTGTCAACATGTTCGACATGATTAGTATCAGAACCAAACCCTTTTTTTGGTGATTTACTATCCTTGTCAGTATTTATAATAGCAGGCATGTTGTTGGCAGAGTTAACATTTATCATATTCTCATTCATTCTGATTTCTTCATGACTTGAAGAGCCCATAGCAGATGTTGAACAGCTCCTTTTCCTCTTGATATTGGGTGCACATAATCTACCAGATCCAGCACTGGCATTTGTGCCAATTTTAGAAGTCATGGCCTCAGCAAAGCCCTCCACTTTGTCATTCTCAGGCATCACAGATATATCTTTTGAGCAAGGTTGGGAATCAACAATGGAAACTGAAGCTGTAGCATCATCCTTTTTAGCCTTAGAGGATGTAGGTAAACCACGGGTAAGGCTGACTGGTACAACTGGTTCATCACATTTCTTTTTATGCTGTGAACTTGAAGAACTCAAATTAGGGTTTACAACTTTCTTAACTACTCTCTTTACTATTTTTTTCTTCTTTGCAACCTTGAGAGAAGATGTTTTATCAGAAACGGCATTAGTTCCACCATCATTTGACACTGTACCCTTAGAACTCTCAATTTGACTCTCTCCAAGAGAGACTCTAGTCCCACTGGAACCAGGCAGTGAGTTAATATCCTGCGGATTACCAATACCAGAAGGTCTAACTTCCTCTTTGGCTTGTTTTAGGCCCTTGTCAGAACTGGAAGTTTTATTTGCTACCGATATAGCATTGTCCACCTTTACAATTTGTTCACTAGGTTTAATTGGTGATGAACTTAAACTATCCTTATTAAGGACCGATACTTTCCTTATTTTTCCATTCCTAGGTGTAGAATCAGAATCAGAAACAGCTACAAAACTCGGAGAAGATGTCACGATAGCCTTGGCTACCAGTGCATTGGACTTGAAAGAAACATCAAGCTCTACAGGGCTTCCTTCTCTCACTTGCTGTCCCATCCCGCGATCCGGATATAAATTCTGATCCTTTCCTCTGAGTGAAGAAGATTTACTATCATCAAAATAGTAATGCACCCTCTCTTCCTCTCTATTCCTATAATTAGGCTTTTGAATCCTAAGAAGAGCGCTCTTTTTCTGCGGTTGCTTCCTCGGAGTCCTATTATACTCAAAACTACCCTCTCTACTTCCGTTACCAGTATGCCTTTCCAGCTCTCCGTCCGCTTCTCTACCCCTATAATGTTCACGTTTGCCAGTAGCAATTTGAATTCTTTCATTAGCACCAATCTCATGACTCCCCCTATCAATAAACGAATCATCTACATCTCTACTTACCTCTCTATCACGTCCCCGTCTCTGATTCTCACTCGCCTCATCATCATATACCAGACCCCGCAAATTCTCATAACCCGAACCATGATTCATTTGATTAGATCCAAATTGAGTACGCCGATGATAATTGTCATCACTACGACGCAATAAAATTTCTTCCTTCTGTCTAATTTCCATCCCAATTTTATGTTCCTCTAAAAACCTAGAATTACCATCTAATCCATGCCTAATTTTCACAGGGGAGATAGGACGGTTACCAAATTGACGCCGATACGAATCTGAATTCAAATTAGCCGAAGAGTGGTTCCTCTCCGGCGGCCATCTATCGGACAAAAGCCTAGATGGCTGTCTTTCGCGGACATTATCGGGCAAACGACGAAAAAGGTCGTCGTCGTAGGGTTTCTGGTGCAAAATCCGAGGGGAATGGGGGAAATTAGGAACATCAGGTTGGGATCTAGGGTGATTATTATAATTAAGGTTATTGGGATTATAGGGAAGATGGGAATTTTGGGGATTGAATTGAGATTGTTGGGTAGGGACAAGGTGGAATTGCGCCGATACAGGAGAAGGTGGTGGCGGTGGTCGGAGTGGGAGAGGTGGTGCGGCGGGGAGGCTAGAGTGGTGGGGAGCATTCGCATAGATATTAGGGTTTGAATGAAAATGATTATGAAGATGGGGTTGAGGGTGAGGATGCTGAGAGGCATACCTGGTCTGATGAAAGTATGGAGACCGAGGATCCATCGCGGGCTGGATACCGATCAGCTTTTCGTTTTAGTCTTTTCTTCTTCTTCTTCTTCTTCTTGATGATGAGTTTATGGATTATAGTGGTTGGATTTGGAGTTTCTGTGCAAGTGGGTTTTTTTCTCTATATTTTACTTTTTACTTTAGTGCATGGTTTCTAAGGGTCAAATTTCCAAGATTCATTCATACATTACATTGCTAGTTGTTGACCAAAAAAAATATCAACAGATCAAACGGACATGAATAAATATTTATTCTGTCCAAAAACAAATGGACATGAATAAGAATAGTATTATTGCAAATAGGCCTCGGCATCTATTCATGTACTAGTCCGGCCCAATCCAGCAGTATGAGCTACAAAATCAGCTGCAGGGTTAGTTGAGCGTTTAGCATACAAAAAATGAGCATCAAAAGAGGTTGACAGAACAAAAATGAATTGGATCTCCCAAGGTGGTGCAGCAACGTCGTTAACAGCACAATGCATCCTTAATTGTCATATACAATTATAATTATTAAAATATTTTGGATATTTAAAAAGACAACAAAAATAAATGATGAAATAAAAATTAGGAATAGAAAACTATCCCAAATGACATGTCCAGGACTTTGAGATAACATGTATATTTTCTTATACCTCAAGCATATGCTGGTTACCAATAGTAATTGAGACTGATGTAGAACTATTACTTTTAATTGAGCCAATAGATGCATACGGACTAAATCATATATAGTTTGAATACGACTAGTTACCATAATATTTGGTTTCAATTGAATCTAAACTATCCCATCTTAATTAATTAATTAATTATATATGTCATAAGGAGAATGAATTGAGTGTCGGTGGAGATTATTGGATATGGGAAAATGAAAAGTGTGGCCATAATGGGGCATTGATATATAAATGTGGGGAATGGGAATCTAAGAAACAGTAACTTTGAAGGAAAGAATGAACTAAAATGAAAGCCAAAAAGCAGCAATTTCACAATATCACTACTTGAAAATGACACATGTAAAGGGACTTCTATTCTATACGTTCACCCATAACATAGTTTATCAACGTGATGAACTGACAGATGCTTTGACTGACCAAATTTCATGTACTATTGTTAGATACTGTAGTTCCTTTATGTATATATATAAAATATGGAAATAAATAAGCATGCAAAAGAAGAACAAACGATAATTAAGAAACCAGAGCAATGATTACTTGAGGCTCACCACTCAATCAGAGAATGTTTAAAATACAATGAAATCAAGTCCAACATATTGCACTCTTGATTCACTCAGCCACCTAACACCTTTAAAACTTTTAAAAAAAATAATCTATGTCAGGGGAGGAGGAGGGCACACCACAAACAACCTCTCATCCAACGCCTATCTATAACTCATATGTAATTAAACCAAAAACCAAAATATACAATTAATGAAAAAGAGCAATTGATGCTTCAATTACTAGCAAATTTCCTGCTAGAAATGTGTGGTCTTTGTTAGTCAAAGCTTGAAGAACGGCTGCATCTGCCTCGCAAATAGTCCTCTAATGAGACTGTTTGCTCTATGCTGCTCATGGAGAGTGAATCATCCTCCACATCAAGCAATGCCAGGTTCAGATGAGACTGTAGATTAGAGCCAAGAGGACATGCTTCATCGTCTAGCATGTCAGATTCTTCTACATTACTAATTTGTAGCCTTGCCCATTTTGTCACCTCCGCATCTCCTTGAAGGAGCTTCAAAACCTTCAATCATACCAAATATATAGACTTGCTTTAATGTCATGAGATTTTAATACAAAATGAAGCAGATCTTGAAATTTTTAAGTCATAGTATATTTCAAGATGAATTGCAAATTGAAACTTACAAGGCTCATTTGAGGCCTAGCTCGTGGAGAGCGTTTTACGCAGAGTGTAGCAGCTAATACCATCCTTTCCATCTGGTCACGATCATAGTCCTCACCTAAGCTTGGATCTAGCAGTTGAGAAACCTTTCCATCATCTAGAATTGGTTTTGCCTGGACAAGTCAATTCATCTAATTTCAGAGGAAAAAGTCCTAAGATGATCAAACTCAGTGCTGGTTCAATTCAACAGGCATAGACGACTTACCCACATAACTAGGCTTTCTTGACCTTTTGGCAGATCATTGCTTATAGGCTTTCTCCCGGACAGAAGCTCAAGAAGCACCACACCGAATGCATACACATCTATCTTTTCATTTACTTTGCCATACATGAAGTACTCAGGAGCCAAGTAACTGCAGCAAAATAAGCATTACCCATGAGTCTATTTTTACTGTTTAAGATTACAGCAAGAAAACAAAAAACGAAAATGGACGGCAAATTTTATTGGCTGTCGAAGTTATATACCCGAAAGTTCCTGCAACATCAGTGCAGATTATATGAGATGAAGAGGTTGATGCCCATTTAGCAAGTCCAAAATCAGATAGCTGAAGAAAGCAGAAGAAAAGCTTCAGCATCAAAAACAGATTTGAGTAGAACCCACTACTATCAGAAGCAAAGAACAATATTCAAATGCATCACCTGTGGCTCAAAATCATCAGATAATAATATGTTTGATGATTTAACATCCCTGTGGATCACAGGTTGAGCAGTGCCACTGTGGAGATAATCCAAGGCCTCGGCTACTCCAACAGCAACCTTGTGTCTCTCGCTCCAACCAAATGCAAGAGGGTCCTTTCTATTACCTGGACAACAAAACAAAAAAACAATGTCAAAGGTTGTAAAATAAGTCTAATTTACTGCCAAAATTTAAAATCCAATGGATCTGTTAGTTAATGTACCATGAAGATTCTCTTCAAGACTTCCTCTTGATAGGAAATCATAAACCAAAAGAAGATTGTTGTCTTCAAAACAGAATCCCAGAAGAGATATGATGTTCTTATGATTTAAGGTGGTAATAATATCAATTTCTAAAACAAACTCCTTCAATACATCTTCAGATGGCTTTAAGATCTTCACAGCAAGTTCAGTGTGATCAGGAAGGCAGCCTTTATACACCTGGCTACTGCCTCCTTTCCCAACCAAATTTTCTGAAATGAAAAAGGAAACTCAAGTAAATCACAAGAAAAGTGAATAAAGTTTAAGTAAAATGCTGATATTTTTAACTTGAGCAAAGAAAACAAACCGGGCAAAAAATTAGATGTGGCTGAAAGAAGCTCTTCGTAATTGAATAATCTGCAAGTTGCTGAGTATTTTTCTTGAAGACCCTCCAATTCTTTTGGTAGAGCATTTGAATTATTGTCAGGAGAAGCCGGAACTGTTAGTGTTTCCGTCCCGACTGGAACAATAGCACCGCTTTCACCATCTAAACTCATCTGATCTTTGCGCGGATTAGAACCATTCTTTTGGCCTTCCAAATTAGGCAGAGATAATGGAAGTTGCCTTCGGGGCAACCTCATTGCCCACTGAACCACTGAGATCTGCCTCGCTGATGATCTATCTGATGCTTGCCGGCCAGGTAAAATTGCACGGCAAAGTAGTGGCCAACCGGGTTTCAATTCAGGCATATAATTTGATCCAGAGGCTGGCTCTACCTTTGGCACCACCACGAGAGCTAAAGATTTATCATCACCACCATTATCACTATAAGACTCAGTTACAGATTGGGCACAAGAATCATCAACAGATTTACCAACTGCTCCACAAATCGAGCAATTTTGTTTCATGATATTCTCCAAACAATTCGGACGAGCCTTGACTAAGGCCTGCTCCAAAATAGGCTTATTACTCTCTCCATTCTTTAAGGTCTCATCGTTACCACTTTCACTAAGCACTTTAGAATGCTTACTTAAAGAAATTGATCTCTGAATTACATTAAGAATACCATTCCGGCGATCATCTTCAACTCCTGCAGCAATAACATTAACATTTTCATAGAGCTCAACAAAGAGTTATAAATTCCGTATTGAAAGTCTAAAATTAAGATAACAGTATTAATCACGTGAATACCAGTTTTAGGGTGAGAACCCTCTTTTTGAAACACAACTTTCCCATTATTCACAGCAAGAACTGAACAATCTTTTGATAGCTTCTTAGCACAATACTTAGCCAGAGATGTCGGTGACCGGATTGTGTGGTGGGCCCGGGCAGCTCCGACTATAATCTTCGTTGCTGAGTAAGATTTTGCTTCCCTAACTAAAATTTTTCGAATCGATGTACCTCTACATATCTTAAGCTTGAGATCCACCTGCCCAAAAAAAAAAAAAAATTCCCCACCAAATGCCACAACTGTTCAGTGTTCTCTTTGATAACATAGTAGCTAAATAAATAAAAAAAATTAAATTGGTTAACCAAAATCTGAAAAATTCAAGTCCATTATTCCATGGATGGGTCCTCTATTTAGTTTAAACGAGTGTGCTTGACAATTATTGAAACAGAACCCAAAAAAAAATGACACAATTCATTTTTTCACCAACCAAACATCTGCCAATAAAATCCCACTATTTTAATTGGGGAGAAAAGAAAATAAATCTAAAGAAGAAACATGTTAAAAAAACGAACCTGTTTCAAATTGCAGAAACCTTCATAAACCGCAAGAACAGAGTCAAAAGTTTTGACAAGAGAGAAAAGCGAAGACTTTCCATCACGATCTACGATTTCTATACAAACCCGTTTCACAAATTAATCAAAGCCACTCA
The DNA here is from genome assembly GCA_947683425.1 of Excoecaria cochinchinensis. NCBI lineage: Eukaryota > Viridiplantae > Streptophyta > Magnoliopsida > Malpighiales > Euphorbiaceae > Excoecaria > Excoecaria cochinchinensis. The sequence continues at coordinate 9,424,529 of CANTUQ010000054.1, read as the reverse complement.
AATAACCAAAAAAATATATATTTATTTTTTTCTAAAAAACTAATGCTAGCTCACCATCATTGCCAAGAACATGAAGGGCAATAACAGTATCACCAGGCTGTGCCACTTTGACCATAGCCCAAGTCAACAATTCTCTACTCTCAGAGTCAAGCTTGACCCCTACCATCACCGTCCGGCCACCGCATGAGGCCGCTACTTCTTCTTCAGTGTGCTGCAGCATTTTCATTTCTATACAGTTAAAAATTTCTATCGTCGTTTGTCGCCGTTAATTTGTGGCCTGAGAGTGAATATCATCCTATGCTATTTATGTAATATTTAAGAAGTTTTCAGAGAGAAAGAAAGGCAGAGACGCTGTCGTTAGTTTTTGCTTAACCGCCAGTTCGGTTGTTTGCTTTCGAAGGTCGCAAAACCAGTATAAGAAAGGGAAAGGGAGGGAGAAGGGGGAATGTTAGAGTGAAACCGGATGTATTCTGCTCTACAAGTAACTTTATCACTAAAAAAACAACGCACCCAAATAAAATAAACAAATAATAATAATTAATTAATTAAGAAGATTAAACTTCAAAATTAGAAAAATTGCAATCCAATTTTATTATGTTGACCAGACCACAGTTAGATTATCCTTCAGACATTCAGAAAATATATTTAAAAGTATGGTAAGGTATTTAATTTGCCATGATAATTAATATTAATAGTCATGCGAGAGACATGATGGGGACTAAATTAATAAGTGAGATATTTTTGTATGAAAAAAATTGATGTCATTTAATAAAGGCATGGAGCTTATCAATTGATGAGGGTACACAAACTTCGTATTATACTATATAGTTAATTAAATTAATAATAATATGATTTCAATTGAAATTTCAGCGCACATGGTGGTGGTGTAGAAAAATCACTTAGGATATGAATAATAATTTCCAACATGCTTATTCTTTTGGTTGCGTAATATTTAATTTAGTATTGCCTGATTTCTATCATCGATTGTTATAATATATAGTGAAAAAAACGATAATTTTCAAATTTTGATAAATTTAAAGTCTAGGGAGAGATGAGATACTAGATAGAGAAAGGTTTGATTTACTAGCAATATAGCATAAACGTATAATTTAACAATTAAATTATCTTTGTTCACAAATGGATTGAATTTCCCGCTGAAAACCAGATTGCGCACTGCATGTTACCATTATTCACTGTTTTCGTAAAAAAAATTCAGAAATATAATTCAGTAATTTCATTTATTTTATAAATTTTATGTACTTTTAACTTTTATAAGTTTATTTATACTTTTCAAATGTATTTTTTATTATATTAATGAAAGTTTAATTTGCATTAAAAAAAATATAAATTATAATTTGGATTTCTGCCCTTTTCATCTGATGCTGCCTCAAAGGATATGGATTTTATTTTTGGCAATAAAGAGATTTATTAGCTTAATTTTGCAATTACTAATTCAGTACTAAACTACAATTAATTAGTTTAGTTATATAATAGTAAAAGGTGGTAATGGCGTAATTCTTTGCTAATAATGAGTGTTCTATGGACCACAATTAGGTTGTTTATTAGCCATTTAGCCTTAAATGAACATTGACATCTTATCTCTTCAAACAAATTTTTAACTTCATATTTTGCATTTAAAGTAATTACAATTGGTTAAAAAAATAGTTTTTCTTTTTGGTATAATTCATTCGGTACCTAAAATTCATTGACCCGACTAATTCTAATTTTCACATAATAAACCTACTTTTTTTAACAAACTAGTTTTAAGATTTAAAGCTTTCTGAAATGAGAAATTTTATTTTAAATATGAAAATTTGTCATTTTAGCATATTTTGCTATTGGAAAATTATTTGTGTAAGAAAAAAATAAATGTATAAAATTTAAACAAATTGAGAGTAATAATATTCTCCTAAAATATATGGTAAAATTGTCCTTAAATCAAATTTTAACATTTTTAAAGATTTGTTATTTATGTATTTATATTCATGAAGACTATTTTTCAAGGTTGATATTTTATTATTTAGTTATATCCTTAAAAAATATATATATATATATTTAAAAGTGGGTTATGTATTGGACGATAATTATATATTTATTTATAATCTATGAATTGTGTTTAATTTTTTATTTATGCTAAACTATGTAAACATTAAAGATTAATAAATTGTAAGCAGTGATAGAAGCTAGAATTATTATTTCCCCATTTGCTCTAGCCAATTGTGTCAAAGTAAAAATATAAGGTGGAGAAAAAAAGATTAAATATTTTATTTTGACAAATATATTTTTTCTATATCATTTGTTGAACCTTTTGTTATATATAACTATGAAATGCTAGCGGTGAGATTTTGAAAATTTTACATTTAAATTTCAAAATCAGAAATCTATTGAAACAAAATAGAAGACGAATGTTAATTCAATATGTATATGATCGTGACATATATAATATGTGTACTATGTGCTTGATTTTTCTAAGTGATTTTGATGGATGATAAGTACTACTGGACAAAAGTAGGCAAAATGTGTAAGAATTTATATTTATTTATAACGTGATATAATTAGATGGGTGCAAATATTTAAGATTAATTTTATCTACAGTTGTTAGATTTATGCACTCGTAACTGAAAAGTTACAAAAAAAATATTATAATTTATCAATTTTAATTTAAAAAGTCATTTTAACTCGAAATAGATCAAAATCCTATTAAAATATACAGTTGGCATGCAAATTTATCAGTTTATATTTTCTACTAATAATAAAAAAAATGTAAAATTTAAGGAAGTATGTATGAATTGGAAAATTAAAAATGTGTGCTGATAAATTGGCATGCTAACTCTACATTCCGATAGGGTTTTAGTTGGTTTTTTTTGGATAAAATAACTTTGTAAACTAAAATAGGTTAGCTGTGATATTTTTGTATTATAATTCTTTTTTTATTTTTTATTATAAATGCATAAATTCAATAACCGGTTAAATTAATCCAAATATTTATTAGAAAAAAACTAAAAATAAAACACAAAAGGATAAAATAGAGTATTTATCAAGACGTTTTCAATGGTATGCTTATTTAAATTTAAATTTAAAGGAAATGTATCATGTTTGGAATCTACTCATTCCATTTTCCAATTCCTTTTTATATATATATTTTAAAAAAATAATAATAAAATAGATATTTCAATTTATCTGTACATTTTTTCATTACATAAATTTTTGTACATTTAGTCAAAATCAAGGCGAAGCCACCTTATAGAGAATGGGGCAATTGCTTTCCTTTAGTTCTTTAAAAAAAATCAGCCAAAAAATTAATAAAATTTAAAATTTGTCTATCTTTATGTAGAATATATTAAAATTTTCCTCCCATTATGAAAATATAATAAAATTTCATCTTCCCAAATATCAAATCATGACCGTCCGCTTGTGATTTTAACCATATATTAGGTTGAAACTATAATTATTCGTATGCTTATATTTTGATTTTTTAAAAAAAAAATACTAAACTTTGAAACTGCGGATTAACACTGTGTTTAACAATACCATAAGTTAATTAAGTTATAATTACAAAACTGAGAGGAATCCAATGACTTTAAAAAAATAAATAAAAAACATGGAAACTTCTAATGTTGGTCATTAGAAGTAATTATAAAAAAATTGAATATTGTAGTATATTTTAGTTAAATGTCATTATAAAATGACATCAATATAGAGTTATAGTGTTATGTTCCCCTTAGCGATATTTGCCTAACAATTCTTAATTAACATGATTAACCACATAAACTAAACTTGCTAACCATTCACCATTGCTAAAAGATCTCATCATGCCCTCCTAAATCTCACCAACCTTTCATCAATTATTGCACATTTTTTATTTAATTTTGTAATTAATTAGAAACATTAAATTGAAGATTTTTCATTCATTAAGCCGGCGGTGAATTGAACCGACGGACGGCTCCTATTTAATAAAGGCGCTCGTGATTGTTCTCAAAGCCACTCTATCGGCTGATGAGCTACAAAATATAATTACAATCAATTTGAAAAACCATAATCACGTGTTTTCTTAATCATATACCAATACCATACACGTGGATTTCTTTATTGTTTGTGTGTCCCACGTCAACGGCTACCCTTACACGTGCTCCACAAGATTTTGGCCACGTGCCCTCTTCTTTACTGTATTCGAATCATCGGATCTCTACTGCACTTGGGTCTACTTAATCTCTCGGCTGACGTGTAAAATCAACAGAAAGAAAAGAGCTAAAATAATTAAATATACTTAAAATGAATATCTCAGTTATAATTCGTTTGGATCCAAGTCGGCCTGTTTGGAATGAAATCATAAAACAGGGATTAAAATTTTATAAAAATATACTCCATCTATTTCAATTCAGTTATCGCTTTTTTAATAAAAAAATTATTTTATTTAAAATGTCATTTTATAAAATTAAGATATTATTTATTATATACATTCTAATTTTATCCTTTTATTGGTATGGATATTATATTAATATATTCATTAACCTTTATCTTTTTTACATATTTTCTCAATGTTAAATATAAAAAATATCATAGTTTTTAAAAATAATTTTTAATAAATTAAAAAATTAATAATTATATTTGAAATAAAGAGAGTATATTTTTGTGATGAAGTGTGAATTTTTTGGGATATATTTGCATAAAATAAAGTCAGTAAATGAAGTAACGTAAATGAAATAACGAAAAAAGTCAAAGCCTATACCTAAAGAGGTTAAAAAATATAAAAAGTCAAATTGTAGAATTAAATAATTTAAAAGATCAAGTTATAAAATTTACTACATTTGTTATATATTAATATGAAAGGAAAATTTGAGGAGGCTAAGACACCTCCTCACCTATCATCTAATTGGTCCAGCTAAATTAATTAATTAAAAGCACGTGTATTTAAAAGTTTAATGGCAGCAACTAATTCAGTTAGAATCAAACTAATTTAGTATTAAAAAATAAAATTCAAGAATTTATTTATTGATAACCGAACTCTCTATCCAAGAGTTCGGTAACCTGCTCATTCGGATATCAATTGATAACCGGACTCTCAATCTAACAGTTCAGTAACCAGACTCTTTTGGATATTCACTATATCAGTAGTTCGGTTATCTAAACAGTTCGAAATCAGCGTATGAAAAGTCATCATTCGCGAAAATTTTTCAAATATTCAGCAGATTATAATCTCACAATAATAGAAGTTATATAAAATCACTCATTAAATCCTGGTAAATATGGAATCAAGCACCAATCAAGGGGTCAGAATAATTTTCTCCTATTTAGGATCCTGCTTTCTATTATGTCTATAAGGAGAGCTCTATTTAAAGGAAGAAAACATGTATGTTTTCCTCTCTCGAAACTCTGACAACAGAAAAACACACTTCAATCAATTTACTGACTTGATCGTAAGAGTCTCCCTTATCGGAAACCCATCGGTTTTTTTTGTGCTTTCAGGTGACTTGTTCACGGAGCCATCCCGAAAAACTTGTTTGTCATCATTTGGCGTGGTGAGAGTGAAACACTACCAAAGATTTTCAGTCGACAATAGACCTTTTCCTTGATTTGCCTATCTCCGCTGCCCCATCAGCAAACCAGCCCAATACTGTCGCCCAACCTCCAGTCAATCTCTTTGGCCAAACCCTCCATCACTTACAGCCTGCTTATTAGAGCAAATCTCCCCACTGCCAGCGGACAACTATTTTCACAAGCACAAATCCATACACCAGTAACACCACAATCCATCACCATCCCAGGCCTAACTCCCCAAACAGACTAAACACTCATGACTACCTTATCAGCTATGGTAACTCAAACACCACCTGCAGCACCTACAACCATCCCTTTGGCACCACCCATAATTCAGACACCCATAACTGCTCAAATCCATACACAAACACCACCACCCATACCGAGCGCACTGGCCCCTGGAGCAATAATAACCATGACAATCGAGCAGTTTGAAAAGCTGTTTGAGGAGAGGATGCAAAAGTACCAAAATCACAGTACCCTGCAGTATCAGGGAAACTTTCGATCCCCGCTATCCAGGGATATTTTGGCTGCTCCATTCCCCCAGATACGATTGTCGCATTTGCCTAAATATAATGGTAGCAATGATCCTCGGGTTCATTTGGATGAATTTCATCATACAATGATGGTACATACAACAAAAGATGCTGCCTTGTGCAAAATCTTCCCACAGACCCTCACAAAGTCCGCACATATTTGGTTTCACAATCTATCCGAGCACTCTGTTTATAACTTTGAGTAGTTCAGCGATATGTTCATTGCTAAGTTCATAGCAGCAGCAATCCGCCCAGCAAAGATTTCGGCCGATCTCACTCTTGTTCATCAAGAGAAGGGGGAACCACTTAGAGCCTATGTGGAACAATTCAATGTGGTGGCCATGGATATTCAAAACTTGAATTTGGAGTTAGCAATCAACACCCTCATTCACAACACGAGATATCAAGACTTCAGTGACTCCCTAAGCAAAAAGCCACCGAGTGACTTTATCGAGCTCATGTCTCGGGCTTATAAGTATATCAGAATGGACAAAGTGCACAAGCTTCTATTCAATTCTCAGCTCAGAGAATCAGATAAAGGTTTTTGAGCTGTCCGGGATAGGAATAATGGAGGGCAAGATAATTCTAGATATAGGGGATCGAGCAGCTCGAACCGAGCTTATGATGTTACAAGGCCAAACTCCAGCAATAAGCCAGATGAGAAATTGACACACTTGACTGCCTCGAGGTCTCAGATTTTAGCATGGATGAAGGAAAATGTGTGGGTTAACTGGTCACATCCCATGAGGGAGGATCCCAACAGGGACCAAAGCCTTTATTGCTCTTTCCACAGAGACAAAGGCCATCAAAAAAATAATTGTCGACAGTTGAAGATGGAGATTGAATCTTTAGTTCGGAAGGGTAAGCTCGATCAGTTTGTGAAGGGCAAGGACAGGAATAAAAAAGATCGGTCCCTATCACCTCGGAGATAAGACAATAGAGCTAGTTCAAGTAAGAAGGCTCCAGCTGGGGTTATTCATGTTATTGCAAGGGGTAAACATTACGATATCTTTGAGGACTCCAGAAAGCGAAAGGCAAAGGAAGTATTTTCCCTGGGGGCTGGTCCGATAGCGGAAGGCTATGAAGTAAAGTTCTATGAGGCAGATGGAGCCCATGTCTGGACACCTCACAAGGATTTTCTGGTAGTAGAAGCTTTGATACAGGATTACTTGGTTTAGAGAATTTTAGTAGATACGGGGAGCGCGGTCAATCTCATTACCCTTCCGGCATACAGGGCACTGAAAATATCTATCAATATGTTAGAAGCCGTGGCGGCTCCACTTATCGGGATATCAGGACAATCGATCAAGGTAGAGGGATCAGTCACGTTAGCACTGCAGCTCAGAGACGATGAGACTGTTTGCCACTGCAAGAGCTATTTTATGGTTGTGGATATACCTCTTGCATATAATGTGATATTCGGGTGACCTCTTTTGGTGGGGGTGGAAGCCTATATTTCCATGCACAAGCTGCTGATGAAGATCCCTATTTTAGGAGGTAAAGCGGTACTTCGGGGAAACCAGAAAACAGCATGGGAGATGTATGTCACAATGCTGAATGGGGCTGATCAGGCTTTGCCATTGAATGCACTAGATTACCCAACAGTTTGGAATGCCAAGCCCTTATACTCACTTCAGGAGGTAGAGCTCTCACCGGGAAAAGTGGTCAAAATCACTGCCAACAAAATGAAAAAGGAAAAAGAGGCACTGGTAGCGGTGCTCTCAGAGTTCACGGATGTGTTCGCCTGGCAACCTTCAGATATCAATGGTATATCTTCTGAGGTAATGTGCCACTCACTTAACGTGCAACCTAACTATAAGCCTGTTAAACAGAAGAAGAGGAACCATACTCCCGAGCAGCAGTTGGCAATGACAGAGGAGATCGACACGCTGTTGAAGAATGAGTTTATAAGGGAAGTGTTATATTCGGACTGGCTGTCAAATGTGGTATTGGTTAGAAAATCCAACGAAAAGTGGAGGATGTGTGTTGACTTCAAGGATCTTAATAAGACTTGCCCCAAGGATAGCTACCCGCTGTCCAACATAGATCTTCTGGTTGACTCCACTTCGGGATTCGAAAAATACGCCTTTTTGGATACCTTTGCGGGATATCACTAGATCCCCATGAATAAAGCTGATGAGGAAAAAACTGTATTTGTTACACATTGGGCTATTTATATGCCATTTGGGCTCAAGAATTCCGGTGCCACTTATCAAAAACTGATAAACAGGATGTTCGCCAATCAGCTCAGAAGAAATGTGAAAGTCTACATAGATGGCATGATTGTCAAGAGCAAGACAGCAAAGAGCTTACCAACCGAGCTGGCGGAGACTTTCACAGTCTTGAGAAAGTTCGGTCTCAAACTCAACCCAGAGAAGTGTGCTTTCATGGTACAGTCCGATAAATTCTTAGGGTTTATGATCTCAAATAGGGGAATAGAGGCCAACCCGGTGAAAATCCAAGCTATTCTGGAGATGGAACCCCTAAGGTCAGTCAGGGCGGTACAGAAACTCAATGAACAGGTAACGGCCTTTGGCAGATTCATTTCTTATTCATCTAAATGTTGTATTCTCTTTTACAGTGCTCTAAAAAGGGTAAAAAAATTTGAGTGGACTCCGGACTGTCAGAAAGCGTATGAGGAATTGAAAATATTTCTTCGCACACTACCTCTATTAAGCAGGCCTCATTCGGGCAAAACTCTGTACATGTATTTGGCAATTTCATCCGGAGCTGTTGGGTCGGTTCTAATCAGAGAAGTGGGTAGTCAACAGTTCCCCAACTACGACACCAGCAAGGTCATGAAAGGGGCCGAGCTGAGATATCCTATACTGGAGCAGCTTGCCTTCGTGCTGGTTACATCAGCCATCAAGGTTCGCCCGTACTTCCAAGGGCACACTGTGGTAGTTCGTACAAACTCAAACCTTAAAAAGGTGCTCCAGAAGCCAGAAGCGTCAGGGAGAGTTACTGAATGGGTAGTTCGGTTAGGTGAGTTCGATGTTCGGTATGAAGCACGCTAATTGATAAATGCTCAGGTCCTAGCTGATTTTATAGCAGAGTTGCATACCCCTCCACCAGAATCGAGCCCACATTCTTGGAAGCTGTATGTAGATGGCGCATCTTTATCCACGGGTGTTGGGGCTTGGGTGATCCTTATCGGACCAGGAAAGATAACAATCAGAGGAATGGCTCACTTAGCATTTCAAGCTTCCAATAATGTTGCGGAGTATGAAGCTCTCAGCTTCGGCTTACAGCTCGCCATTGAGGTAAAACCAGACTCATTGACTATTTTCTCTAACTCACAGCTGGTTGTTAGCCAGATGCTCAGGAAGTTTGAAGCCAAGGACCGTACGATGATCAAATATAAAGAATTGACAGCCGCACTCCTCTCTCAACTGGAGAAACTGGGATGTGCTTAGGGATGATCACGGGGGCGGGGCGGGTCGGGGAATTGCTCCCTACCCACTACCCAGCCCCTGGGCTGGGATTCCCTATCCCCGCCCCCGTAGGGAACATGGGGGAAAATCCCCCCCCCCCCCCCCCCCGTCCCCACCCCGACTAGGAATCCATCCCCGATGGGGATGACGCGAATTCCCGTCCCCGATGGGGAATTCCCTGACCAGAGACCAAAGTATGAATTTTAATCAATTAATATATCAAATACTTAAAATAAGAAAAATTTATTCTATATATCGAAATGACTAAGCATAGGCAAGAGTTTAGTAGAAATTTATAAAAAAAACTCAGAGTAGGAGCTACTCTGTATCATACAAATCATAATGTAAAAAAAAAAAAAGATGAGTAGCTTTTAGTTATTTCTAGTTTCTAGCTGAGGCTTGAAAGTAGAATTGAGTATGAAATATTCTAACATATGTATATATATATATATATATATATATATATATATATATATATATATAAAGGAGAGCAATAATTTCAGTTTTCTTTCAAGTTTAAACAAGATGTGCAAAATTAGAAATGAATGCAGCACTATAACCTACATATTAAAAGCTACAAACACAGATAGATGGTTAATCTCTCTTTTTTTCTATTAAAAACCTAGCTATTGCATAGATTATTTTAATTTTGTTTTAATCTTTGAATAATAATTAATAAGCTAACAAATAACAAAGAAATTAGGGAAAAAGTAATGTCTAAGATCTTGAAAATTTTGATATAATAAAAGATTTATAATCATTGCATACATTTTCTTAACATCTAATCAGAAAAATTATGTCTCTCATATGACATTTAAAAGAAAGCAAACCTAAGAAAAGAATTGAAAGCAACAGAGATGAAAACTTGGATCTTGAGAAGCTTAAAGTGCTAGCGACGGCCACGATGGTGATGATGGAAGGTTGTGCTGGCGACGACAACGGCGGCGATAATGGAAGGCTGTGTTAGCGATAGCGACGGTGGCGATGATGGAAGGGCTGCTGGCAAGTGGAAGATGCGGCTTCTGCTGCTCTGTGTTTGGGCTTTGGAAGTTATAACATATTAGGGCAACAATTAAAAAGAGGAGGATTTATATATGGGCCAATTCGGGTAGGGGATCCCCGCGGGGCGGATACCCCTTTCCCCGTCCCCACCTCGAAATCAGAAATGGGGAATTTTTTCCCCCATCCTTGTCCTCGTGGGGGAAAAAATTGGGATTCCCCGCCCCGATTGGGTTGGGTCCCCTTCCCGTTAGCATTTGCAGATGTGCTTGGTCCATCGAGCAAATACCCCCGACAGAGAATGAGGGGGCGAATACCTTGGCCAAGCAAGCTTGCCTCCAGAGCCAAACATCTGCTTCAAACATTATCTGGTCAGTCCTATCGGCTTCGACCCACAAAACCTATAAGGTTCACTTGCAGGAACCGATGGAGGGATGGCGACTTTCGATTTATCAATATTTGAGCATTGGAGTTCTTCCTGGGGATCATGTTCAAGCTCAGAAAGTAGTTCGACGATCCAGTCGCTATATAATTCTAGATGATCAATTATACAGACGATCTTTCTCAGCCCCTTGGGCCAGATGCCTGAGCACGAAAGAGGGTGACTATGTGTTGAGAGAAATCTATGAAGGCATCTGTGGAGCACATGAGGGGCCACAAGCTATAGCTCGGAAAGCCTTGCTACAGGGGTACTATTGGCTTAGCATGGAGAAAGATGCTAAGGAGCTCATTCAAAAATGCAATAAATGCCAAAGGTTCGGTAATTTGAAGCATCAGAAGTTTACTTCTCAGGTTTTGATCTACAGTCCCTAGCCATTCGCTCAGTGGGGTATTGACATTCTAGGCCCTTTTCCCTTTGCTGCTGATAGCGAAAGTTTTTGGTTGTGGCAGTTGATCATTTCACCAAGTGGGTAGAAGCAGAACCCCTAGCTACAATCACAGCGGCAAACATTATCAAGTTCATTTAGAAGTCTATCATTACAAGGTTTGGGATCCCACACGCCATCATTACTGAAAATGGCAAACAGTTTAATTGTGCGGCATTCAGGGACTACTGCTCGGATCTAAAAATCCAGCTTTGCTTCACCTCTGTGTACCACCCGTAGTCAAATGGCATGACCGAGGTAACTAATCAAACCATACTTGCAGGATTGAAGAAAAAACTTGATTCACCAAAAGGCCTCTAGGTAGACGAAATGAACAACGTCCTATAGGCCTACCGAACCTCACTAAGATCGGTAATTGGGGTCACTCATTTCTCCTTCACATATGGGACAGAAGCGGTTATTCCCTGTGATATCGGTACGCTAAATATCCGAACTTCGAGCTTTGATGCTGAGAAAAATGATGCAAGCCTACTATATCAACTAGACAGACTGGAGGAATAGAGAGAGCTTGCTCAAATACAATCTGCTGCCTACAAGCAAAGGATGTCATCCTACCATGATCGGAATATAAAACCGAGGTCATTCAAAATCGGACAGCTTGTTCTTAATAAGGTGGTTGCATCTCAGTCATTTGCGGGAGTTGGAAAGTTAAATCCTAACTGGGAAGGTCCTTACATAATACATGAAGTCAGAGATAGAGCGTACAGATTAAAGGATTTCTCTGGGAAGATACTTCCTCATTCATAGAACATCTCCAACCTGAAGATCTATTATCAGTAGTCTTACATCTACAGCTCAGCAGTTTGTCATAAGCTCTACTTTCATTTATAGTTCGGTTATCATAAGTCCCCCCCAGTAGATGACATTTATGTCATTAGGGTAACGAACCAGCAATTGAGGGAGACACCTGTCAGGCGCGTGGATACCAGTCTAAGGTGCATTGAAAGCAGATGAGCGCGTGGCGCCTTGAAAGGTGGGTACTGACCCTTCATCCAGCGTGATCCGACGGCTATACCAGTTGTTGACATGATGACGTCTCTTCGGTTATTGTGTGGGGAGCAATTATTACCTGATTTACTAACTAGCACTTGCCACGTGTCGAAAGGCTAGTGGTTCACAGTGCCTATATATGTTCTTTCTTTCTCCATCTCTCAATTTCTGTTTTACTTTATCAACACTAACTGCTACCTCTCTGCAAATTATTTTCGCATATTTATTTTCCTTCATTCTTCGTTCACTCGTTGATCTTCTGTTACTAATCCTTCCAGATCTTCTTGCTTCATTAATGGATTTTTGTCGTCGAGTCCTCTTGCTCATCCCTGTTCCAGATTTCTTCCCCAAATTTTTATCTTTTTAGGTTCGTATTGTTTCTCTTTTCTTTTACCATGAGTGCTTCTGAGAGTTCCAGTGAGAGAGTTAGAGTAGAGGAGGGCCTCTTGCATGACGATATTCCAAAATCTCCTAGTACTAGTCAGCCAGATCCGTCTAAGAAAAAGGAGCCCAGTAGACTTCCCCGAATAGGAAGCATCAGCTCGGTTGTAAAGAGTAGTGAAATGTTAGAGCTGCATGAGAGTTTAGGCATTCCCACAAGTTATAGGATCTAAGCTCCTGGGGCTAGTGTCCGAGCTAATGCCAAGTTTTTAGGCAAGAAGACCATAATTGTCTATGAGGCCGATTTTCAGGCTGGAATGAGTTTCCCCCCAACCTCTTTTGAAGTTGAGGTGATGAATTACTATGGTTTAACCATGGGCTAAATTCATCCGAATGCTTGGTGAACCATCTCGGCCTTGCAGATGTGGGTGGCCGATAATGATATCGACATGACCCTCCGACTCTTCTAGACTACCCACGTGATCGGGCTCTGGGTAACTATCGGGGACCACAACTACGTCCAGGCCCAAGCTGGATACAGGATCGTTATAGGAAACCTAGAGTCCTTAAAGAATTGGAAGAACCGCTTCTTCATAGTGGATAGCGATAGTGAGTTCGATTTTCGAACAACCTGGGGTCGGTATGTCAATAAAAATGACAACCCCTTGTATATTTCTGATGAAGAGGAATGAACTCTAGTCTGATGGAAGGCTCTGGCTAGAAGCAAAATAGACATCAGGGAGCAGCTCATGTTCGGCTTAACCCCAACAGAACCATCTCGTCCTTCTAAAAAAGGTATATTCTTTTTGTAATTCTTCCGTTTTAATACTCTCTCATTGTTTGTTTTTTAACAGCGATAAAGAGGACAGAAAAGCCAAGCATGGCCGAGATGATGAGGGTTAAAAGGCAGAAAATACAAATAAACCATCGCTGCAAATAACCAAACAATGAGAGAGTATTTGAACAGAAGAATTACAATAAGAGTATACCTTTAAAAGGACGAGATGGTTATGTCGGGGTTAAGCGAAACATGAGCTGCTCCCTAATATCTATTTTGCTTCTAGCTAGAGCCCTCCATCAGACTAGAGTTTGTTCCTCTTCATCAGAAAAGTACAGGGGGTTGTCTTTTTTATTGACATACCGACCCCAAGTTGTTGGGAAACCGAACTCACTATCACTATCCACTATGAAGAAGCAATTCTTCCAATTCTTCAAGGACTTTGGGTTCCCTGTAAATATTTCGTATCCAGCTCGGGCCTGGATGTAGTTATGGTCCTCGATAGTTACTCGGAGCTCGATCACATGGGTAGCCTGGAAGAGCCGGAGGGTGAAGTCGATATCATTATCGGTCGCCCATATTTGCAAGGCCGAGATGGTTCGCCAGACATTCGGATGAATTTAGCCCATGGTTAAACCATAGTAATTCATCACCTCGACTTCAAAAGGCATTGGGGGAAGGCTCATTCCAGCCTGAAAATCGGCCTCATAGACAACTATGGCCTTCCTGCCTAAAAACTTGGCGTTAGCTTGGACACTATCCCTAGGAGCTCGGATCTTATAACTTGTGGGAATACCCAAACTCTCATGCAGCTCTAACATTTCACTACTCTTTATAGCTGAGCTGATGCTTTCTATTCAGGGAAGTCTTCTGGTAGGGATGATCACGGGGCGGGAACGACTCCCCATCTATTGCCCCGTACAGGGGCGGGGATTCCCCGTCTCCGCTTCCGGCAAGATTACGGGGGGAAAATTTCCCCCCTCCCCACCTCGGCGGGGATCCCCAGCCCCGATGGGATCCCCGGTCCCGATTAATTCATTTCAAGGAAAATTATTAAAAAAGAAGAAAAAGAAAAAGCTTCTTCTGTTTGATTTTTGCCATACATTTCATTACCAGAATATTAGCATATAAGAATCTCACAAGAAAAGTAAAAACCATTAAAAATGAAATTTTTTCATTAACAGAATATTACTTTCAACTTCTAAAGCATCGATCTGGACTAATCAATCAAATACTTAACATTTGGGCACTTCACAAATCAAGGTATTTGACCAAAATAAAATCTGCCAGCGACTATATTAGTTTTGGAACATCAAATCAATGATTTTTCACCACATTACAGAATAGTAGTCCATGCGCAACCACTATAGCCATCAAAAGATTCAGAGAAAACAATAGGAAAATAATGAAGTAAATCTTTTAAAACTTGACAAATTTCAAAACAAAATTCGCTAACCTGATTAACTGCAATATCGGTGATCGATTTGAAAATAAATGGAATAATAATAAATTAGAGCAAAAATAGAAGAAGAAAATAAATCAAAAAAAATGAACTAATAGAATAATCATCATCAGATCAATAGCCTTAAAGCCCTCCAATCCACAACTGGAAATCACTCTATGGTGACCGTCGTGGTAGTGATGGTGGTCGTCGGTAGCGGAGGGAGGATGATAGTTCTTCTTCTTCTTGCAGTGGTTAGAGAAAGAGAGAGAGGGGGAGAGGTGCAAAAGTAATGAAGATTACAAAGAAAGGGATGAAAGAAAGCGGCGGCAGAGTGATTAAAGAGAAAAGATTAGGGTTTTTTTCCTATTTATATATAATGGCATATATGTAAATAATTAAAAAAATAAGGATATTTATGGTTTTTGTTCGGGTCGGGGATCCCCGCAAGGCGGATACTCTGCTCCCCGTCCCCATCCTCGAATTTTCCCCGGGGATGTTTCCCCCCATCCCCGCCCGCACAGGGGAAAAATCGGGGATTCCCCACCCCGTTCGAGTAGGGTCCCCGACAGGGACGGGGAATCCCCGCCCCGTGAACATCCCTATCTCCTGGGCTCCTTTTTCTTCGGCGGATTTGGCTTACTGGTACTAGGAGATTCTAGAATATCGTCATGCAAGAGGCCCTTCTGTACTCTAACTCTCTCACTGGAACTCTCAGAAGTACTCATGGTAAAAGAAGAGAGAAACAGTACGAACATGAAAAGATAAAAAGTTGGGAAAGAAATCTGGAACGGGGATGAGCAAGAGGACTCGACAACGGAAATCCGTTTATGGAGCAAGAATATCTGTGAGGATTAGTAGTAGAAGATCAACGAGTGAATGAAGAATGAAGGAAAAGAAATCTGCGAAAAGAATTTGCAGAGAGGCAGCAGTTAGTGTCGATGAAGCAAAACAGAAATTGGGAGATGGAGAAAGAAAGAACATACATAGGCACTGTGAACGACTAGCCTTTCGACACATGGCGAGTGTTAGTTGGTGAATCAGGTAATAATTGTTCCCCACGCAACAACCGAAGAGACGCCATCATGTCAACAACTGGCATAGCCGTCGGATCATGCTGGACGAAGCGTCAGTACCCACCTTTCAAGGCGCCACGCGCTCATATGCTTTCAATGCACCTTAGACTGGTATTCACGCGCCTGACAGGTGTCTCCCTCAATTGCTGGTTCGTTACCCTAATGACATACATGTCATCTACTGGGGGGGACTTATGATAATCGGACTCTCTATCCAAGAGTTCGGTAACCAGCTCGTTTGGATATCCATTGATAACTGGACTCCCAATCCAAGAGTTCAGTAACCGGGCTCCCTCGGATATCCACCATATCAGTAGTTCGGTTACTTAAACAGTTTGGAATCGGCATATAAAAATTCATTATTCGCAAAAATCCTCCAGATATTCAGCAGATTCTAATTTCACAATAATGAAAGTTATCTATAATCACTTATTAAATCCTGGTAAATATGAAATCAAGCACCAATCAAGGGGTCATAGTAATTTTCTCCTATTTAGGATCTTGCTTCCTATTCTGTCTAGAAGGAAAACTCTATATAAAGGACGAAAAGAGGTATGTTTTCCTCTCTCGAAACTCTGACAATATAAAAACACACTTCAATCAATTTACTGACTTGATCGTCGAAATTTCTCTTGTCGGAAATCCGTCGATTTTTCTTGTGCTTTCAAGTGACTTTTTCACGGAGCCATTCCGAAAAACATATTTGTCATCATTTATATAAAATAAGTATTGAATTACTTGAAACAAATATCCAGTAAGGTGTGGATGAATATATGTGTGCGAGTATATATTATGGTTGGAGGGAGTTGAAAGAGCAAAAGGGAAAAACAAAACAAAGTGGATGATAATAGGGAATGCGATAGGAAATGAAAGGAACATAAAACTCTTAGCGTACTAATCAGAAGATATGTCCAAAATTAAAAAGGAACAGCAAAATGAACAAAAGTGGATGGGTCACTGTTCTTATAGCATGTGATTGATGGGTCCCGCCTAACCTCATTGACTTAGCCCCACTCAATTTAGGGGTTTTCATTTTTCAAGTAGGGCTGCTCTCTTAAATCCTCAAATATTTCTGATTTTCCTTTGCCCTAGTCACCATTATAATTTGTCGGTGGAGTGGATCTAAGTGACGGTGCTTTCACGTGCCAAAAGAGTCCCCACAATCTTACTTGTCCTATATAGGTACACAAAACCATAATGAAAGTAATAATTTTGGATTTTACGATCAATTTTATCTGCTAGGAGGATAGTTTCAATTTAGATACATTATTTGAATTTATAATTCAATCAAAGGATCAAATGCTATAATTTTTTTTTTAAACGGATTATAAAAGAATTAGGTAATAAATTGGTCGGATCGTAAATGAATTAAATTTGATGACATTTTATAACAAATAAAAAAATTACATATATAAAACCAATAAAAATAATTGTTTGTTTACACGCATTATATAAAAAACTATGAAATTACAAATAATATAAATATGTCATATAACGAATTGAAATGCAATAAATTACTTTTTAAATTAAAGGAGTCATATCATAAATAAATTATTGATGAAGCAAATCGAATTTAAATCATATTCATTATAATTGAATTGAATTATATGAAAATTTGGTACCCGTATTTGAATTTGTGTAAGTCTACATGCAACTTATGTTCACGAAAACAAAATGTATTCTCGAATTCAATTGAAAGTAGTTTAATATAAATCAAAATAAAAAGTTTTAAAAAAATTAAATTTAAAAAACCAAACATTCAACCGTGGAATATATAAATGAACATGATCATCTAATAAAAGGACGTCGGGGTTGGTCCAAATGGAAAGCGATTTGGTTCCGCTTAAACAGGATCTCGGATTCGAACTCTAGCGTACGCAAAAAATTTTCGTTGACAGACCTTCCCACCAATAAACCCGATGTGCAACGCGGATCGAATCCGGATGTAGTCGGAATAAAAGCCCCGATGAACCGGGTGTCAAAACATAAAAAAAGGACGTCGTATTTTAAAAAAAAAAAATGATATAAATAAAAGAGCATTAGCTAAATCTAGTGGGGCTACTAAATTTGTACGGATTTACTTACCACATATTATAATTTTAGAAACCAACATATCTATCTGATTTTCAGATATTCGTGGACCTTTATGCTAACTACCAAATCGGCCGGCCATAAACTAATTTTCTAGCTATCGGATTTTTTTCTTTATTATATATAATTATCTTTTTTTTTTTTAATAATTATCAGCAAATTACCATTAAATTAATTATATCCAACTTAGAACACACCTACCTTAACGGAGGATATACTTATTGGCGAATAGATCTATCAACTGCTATATATTGGTTCCAACTAAGAATTATATTACTATAATTTTTTTTTCATCGAACTAATTATTACATAAAAAAAAAAAGGTATGGTTATGGACATTTTCTTTGTAAATAGTTTCTCCATTACAGAATTTGCAATTAAAAGGCTGTTTGCACATTCTCTTTAAATAACTTTTCAATGGAAACATTGTAATCCATCCATTTCTTTTTAACCGTCATTTTTATTATTTTAGCTAAAATTAAAAAATATTAATTAGACTTAAATTTATAATAAAATTTAGTAATTTAATATACAAATTTAAATCTAATTAGTTAATTTACATTGAAAAAAAAATTTAATTAAAAAAAAATCAATTATATTAAAAGTGTAAAACTGACAAATAAATAAAATTTAAATTTTACTCAAAAATGACAGATAAAAAGAAACGAATGAAATAATAAATAATACATTGAGCTGTGTTTTTGTACACTTGCTTTGACGTGGAGAGCTAAATTGCAGCTTGTATAAAAAGAGTTTGCCTGTTATAAAAATAATCCAGCAATTCGAGAGAAAAAAAAAAAAAACTATTTTTTTATTAACGAATTTTAATTTAATGATACTGTTTTATATTTTAAAGTTTTAACTATAAAATTATAAATTACAACTTTAATTAAAATGATAATTAATCCGCACTTGTGGTTAATTTAAATGCGATGAAATATAAAGGAGGAAGGGCATTTGTAAATTATAATGAATTGATAACTGAATAAACCCTACAGTACAAGGCATGTGCGTCGGAGGAGATACAGGGACAAATATATGTTTGGTGCATTTTAAAAATTTATTTATGATTTTAGTGTGTTTTTTGAAATATTTTTGGGATTGGTATTTTTTCAGGATTTCTGATATCAGCTACGGCTTCTGACGTTAGAAATGACAGCTGCAGTTTCTGAAAAAATACCAATCCCGAAAATATTTCAAAAAACACACCAAAATCAAAAATAAATTTTTAAAAAGCACTAAACATATTTTTTGTTCCGGAGATCCACATGTTGTTTGTCTTGGATTAGGTGTCTGTTTTCTTGATACGGCTTCTGACGTTAGAAATTGCAGCTGACGCAGCTGTCAGCTGCAGTTTCTGAAAAAATACCAATCCCGAAAATATTTCAAAAAACACACCAAAATCAAAAATAAATTTTTAAAAAGTACTAAACATATTTTTTGTCCCGGAGATACACATGTTGTTTGTCTTGGATTAGGTGTCTGTTTTCTTGAAATTTTATTCTTGTTTTTATAGAACTAGTTACTCTTGTGCCTCAATCTTGAATTTTTGGTTGAGATCTTCACAGAATAACAAAACCTTGAATAAATAAAGCCTGAAAAATGGGTTGCTGTCTTGCAATGCTCACAGTCCCAACAAACCTTAACAGAACATTTCACAAATGATTAAACGACACTTTAGTAATACTCAAGAAGGGATGAAATTAGGGCAGAAAACAATATTTGTTGAAACATAAAAATCATATGTTGTTTAAGCAGTTAGGGATAATTATAATTGCTTAGAGTCCTGTGCTCCTTACAATGTCCGTTAATATGGGGTTTGGATTTGCAAAACGACATATTAACCAAAAACAAGTTTCTTCATCAACTCCCTTTCCCGCCATAACTTATAATGTTTTTAACTGGCAGAAAACGAAACGTAACTTGTCAGTTGGTGGCTTTTCTTTCTATGACAATGCCGAACAATCTTAGGTAACTTAAAGACTTAAATTCGTGTTTTTATTTTCTATTTTACTTTTTAAAATTGTTATAAAATACTATTCGATTCTTTTTTTTTTATTCTTAAAATTTTAAGAGAAAATACATTTGTATTGTTAATCTTAGATAGGAATTTAAACAGATTGCATATATATATAAGTGCAGCTAAAAACGTATACTTAAAAATTAAAATTTCCTCCCAATTGAATAACTTATCATTAATATGGTCACGCTAGCTTGGAGCATTTTGTGTTTGATAAGAACACACACAAGGGCGGAGCCACTTGCATTTGTGTTATTAATGGATGTTCAGTTATGCATAGCGCAATATATGGTAATATTATATATTAATTCGTAAATTTTGCTTAAAAAATAAAAAATAAAAGAAATAAACAGAAACCCATGAATGAGGGTAACTTTAATTTGCTAGTACAAGAAGAGACAAGTCATGCACCAAATTATTAATTATCATATTCAAACAAAATCGGAACTAATAATTAATTGCCAATTGAAGAACAACCGCATCTCTAAATTAATGGCCTATAACAAAGACCTTTTGTTGTGGCAATGGAATAAGATTTATTACTGTCATCGTCAATATCGCTACATTTAGATTTTTGTGGTCCGCATAAGGTGAATGTGACATTTATTTAGTTTTGTTATACGCGAATTTATTATTCATGCTCATTATTAGGTACATCTCATTCTCATTGCATGTGAGTTTTTGAACTATTAAAATTTTAAAATTATATTATATTATGAAGAACCATTAATTCCAACCATGTGAAAACATAGTTATTTTTCAAGGAGAAGGGAAGCAGAGGGCTCCAGTTTGAGATCCAAATCTCCCAATTACTTTAAAAAGTGTAGCGCAAAATTAGAGCATTTTAAATGCTAAATGGCAAAAACTTGGCCAAAAAGAAATTTAGTTTAACGGTAAAATATATTTTGATATAAAGATATATATTGTTTATATGATTATATATATATATATATATATATATATATATATATATATATATATATATATATATATATATATAAAGACATATATTGTTGGGCACCGGTAGACAGAGACAGCAAAAGTTTTATGTCCAGGATTTCCCGATGCCTTTATGTAGATTAGAAAAATACAGGTTTATACATAAATAGCAATAAATATTTTCGAGGTTGTTGAAAAAATGGGATAGAAGAGAAATAGGTTAAGATATCCAAATGCATCAAATTATGGACAGAGAAAGTGAGTAATCCTACACAACTTGTGTTAATGGGCCTATATAGGGAGCCCATTTTTGCATTTGAGTTGTGAACCATAATATCCTAAATTATCAATATTGTATAGACCATCAAATTTTACTCGATTTGAGAATCAAAGCTACATTATCAGTATTTTTTTTATGCAAATCCAATTTGATCCTTTTATGATCCGATTCTAGGGATGATCACGGGTCAGTCATTTCTCGTCCTTGGTGGGGATCAGATCCGAACAGGGTAGGAAATTTTCAAATTCGGGGAGGAAACGAGAAATAAAATATTTGTCCTGCGAGGATCTCCACCCCGAAAAAAATCAATATTTTATTATATATATATATATATTAAATTTTTAGTTTTCCCCTTTTTTGGCCTAAACTAAACCCACCCCACAGCCCGCTGCTTGTCTCTCCCTCACTCCGCCACCTGCTTCTCCTCCTCCAGCCACTCCACCACTAGCTCTTTCCATTTAAATTCTCCCTCTCCTTCTCTCTTTCAATACTCATTTTCTTTCTCTCTTTTACTGTTATTTCTTCATTTTTCTCCTTGAAACTGTAACACCCCGACTTGACCCTAGAAATTTTGGCTAAATTGAGTTGGGTTATTTGACGTGTTATGGACATGTGGCATCGTAGGAGAATGACACATGGCAACTTGAGAGTATGACACTTGGCAAGAGACTTATTTGTTTTGCTTAGTTAGTGTGCCAAGTGGCATTGTAGGGAAATGACATTTGGCATGGGACATTTGGTTTGAGTAAATTAATGTATTTAATGAAGTTTGGTTGGCATTTATGGATAAGTGGACTTGGATGAGGATTGACCAGCTACTTTGCTTTGCTTTCCTTTTGATTTTGCTTTGCTTTTGTTTTTCTTTATTTCTTTCTTTGTTCTTGGCTTTGCCGTGCTCCTTCTCTTCTCTTTCTATTTTGTTTACTCTTTAAAAGAAAGTCACTTGGACTGGTTTGAAGAGTAAGATAAAGGTTGATTGGCTCTTGAGAAGGTAAGTAGTGAGATTTTGGTATTGATGGTCTTCTTCTTCTACTTTGGTTTCTGTTTTTGATTTAAAGTGAGAAAATGATTGATTGTTAGATTGTTTTGTATGATTTGTTGAAGCTCTGGAAAAGAAATTGGATAAAAGAAAGGAGAAACTCGGAACCGATTAGAGATCCGCGATCAAGCTATCTAAGGTCGGGATCGTGTGTGGTGTGGTTAGATGCATGTTTGAACTGTTATTATCCTTGATTGTTTGATTGATACATGATTGTATAATTGAGATTTTATATGTGATGAAGTGCAAATTGATAGATTTCAAAGTTTAACATGTGTACATATGTGTGTTGATGATGCTAGATGAATTGCCATATAGTTTTTGACTATAAAATAAAAACCCTAAACTTTTGGAAAACTCTGCTCATGTTTTCACCTGACCTCCGTGTGATGTTTTGTTCATGAGTGGAGTTTAACAACTCCAAATTGAGTGACTGTTGTTCCGTTAGAATCAAGACTTCCATTTCTATAACAGTCTTAGAAATGACCTTAAGCAAATTTTGGCTCTAAAACCCTGAAAATTGGCCAAAACAGAGGTGTCTCTACCTTGCCCAGTTCACTTGACCAGTTCAGATTATTTAGATCATATCCGAAGTTATAGATGTCCAATTGACCTGAGATTGTCCCATTTGAAAGTTAACATCCTAGAGAAACATTTGTTAAGAAGAAAGTTTTGCCTAGAAATGTCGCTAACTATGCGTAAAATGGAGTATAAGTTTGGATCTGAAGTCTGTTTAGAGTCTGCCTTGTGTTTGAGGCAGAATAGGTTTACACGGCGGTAAGGTTTACCCATACCACCTTGTAACTAGGTTTACACGGAGGTAAGGGAAAGGCATACCGCAGTGTAACTTGGTTCTGTCCCTTTGTTTTGTTAGCTTGTCTCACGGTAGTAAGAGCCTTTCCTTACCCCCCGTGTGGGGTGGCTTACATGGCGGTAAGGCTTACCCATATCACCGTGTAACTTCCTTCTATTTTGAGATTTTGGTTTTAAAATGTTAGATGGCTTTGAGGGATTTCCATGCTACCGTGTAAGTCCTGTTTTCTCCCAATTGTGTTCTTTGAATTTATTGCATGATTATTTATATATGACATGACTGTCAATATGCCTGTGTTATAATTGTAACTTCGTTCGAAATCTTTTGCTTCTGTTTATCCATACTAAGCGTTATCGTTTAGTACGGGTGCTTTTCCCGTGTAGATTTTCAAGATGCGATTAGAGAGTTTGCATCTGCAGGTCATGGCCACTAAGAGCTTGCTGAAGATCTTTTTGTACTAGATAGAGTTTCTGAT
This sequence comes from Excoecaria cochinchinensis, assembly GCA_947683425.1. Classification (NCBI taxonomy): domain Eukaryota; kingdom Viridiplantae; phylum Streptophyta; class Magnoliopsida; order Malpighiales; family Euphorbiaceae; genus Excoecaria; species Excoecaria cochinchinensis. Next base: position 9,400,811 of record CANTUQ010000054.1, on the reverse strand, counting down.
GTTTTGAGTAACATCATTATGTATATAAAAGCATAGTATCGGCATGTAAATGTTAACTGTTTTGTATATGTATTGAAAATGAATATGTAATAAGTATAAAACTTTGTAATATGTATAGTTTATATATTATTAATGGTATATGTTTGGCCAAAAAGAATGTTCTTATTTTTATTTATTGTTATTGCCTCCGCCTTTGTGTATGCATGTGTACGCATATGTGTGCCTTAGAGTCTGCGTAGCGCCCCAATATTCCTTCCCGGGGGTATTGGGGTGTTACAGAAACCTTTTAATTACACTTAAAAATGGCAATTTTCGGCTCATCTGGGACTTTATAGGAGCTTTGGCCATCTTTACTCTCATTTTCGTCATCTTCTCTCCCTCTGTTTAGGCTCAGGCTCCTGCTCCTACCAACAACGGTAAGCTTCAATTCTTTCGTTCTCTTGCTTTCTTTGGCTCAGATCTAAAATGTTGAAAGCAATTTTTGTTTATTGGCATTGTTCTTCTTCAGCTGGTCCTGAATGACTGAATGAAGAAATTTGAGAAGTTAGGAAATTGGGAAATGAAATTATTTCATATCTATTTGTATTTAATCAGTGTTGAGGTAAGGAATTTGTCGTGGATAAATTTTGTGGCTGGTTTTCCAAGGATTTGATTTACTGTTGTGGCTGATTAGTTGTAATTTTCAATTTCTTCTTCCTCTATTCGATTCTTTTGCCTATGCAATTTTTTCCAGTGTAGTTTTAGCTTCTTTTTTTTTTTATCTTTTGAATAGATTTGGGTGAATATTGAATAATTATCTTCTATCTCATTTCCATTTCTGCAAGTGCAATTAGCATTAATTTGGAAATATAGTAAACCTCAAGGCTGGGATTTTTAATTATTTATGAACAAAAAGAGTATTGTAATATATACTTATGGAATTTTGATTCGGGGATGGGGATCCCCATGGGGAGGGTCCCGCTCCTGGGCAGGGCAGTAGGTGGGGAGCCATTCCCCGGCCCTGGCCCTGATCACTCCTATTAGATTCGAACCATTTGCAATTATGATCAATCAGACCCGTTTATAATTTTATATTTATTTTTTAAAAAATGTAAATATAAAAATAGTTTTTATAAATTATATATGCATAATTTTTTTAATGATTTAAAAAATAAAAAATAATTTCATAAATTTAATCCGTTTAACAATTTAGATTATAACCCAACATGATCCATTTATGATCCGTGAAATTTTGACCTAATCTATTTATGACCCGATTTATCATGACCTAATTTGACCAAATCCGTCCGCCACCTATAAATTAGTATATATGTAAGTGGTTTTTAGACTATAATATACTGATTTTTGTTATGCTGTTAACTAAAACGATCTTATCTAAAACGATCTTATGAATAAATAAATAAATAAAATGATCTCTAAATACATAGTATGACTATCACTACAATAACTCGACATTATACTTTTTTATGATCTTTACATTTTTTTTAACAACTCAACATTATATGATGAAGATAAATTTTACGTTTGCACTTTTTTAGTTTTTTATGATCTTCACAATTTTTTTTTAACAAAATTTAGTATTTATTTAATATTTTTATAAATTTATTTTTCTATTTGTGCATTACAATTCGTTCTTATTTTTGTTACATTAGTTATACTTATGCTATTTTATTTTATTATTATTTGCTAATTTATTCATTTTATATCATAAGATTATACTTTTGCAATATTTAATTGAATGTGTATATTTATATTATATTTTGAAAACAATATATACCCTTATTTTTTAATAAAATAATCCTATCAAGTTGAAATATAAACATTTTATGTTTTTTTCCCCCAATTGTTATGGTAAGCTAATCCAGATTTCTACTTTATGATAATTAAAGCATTAATGCATTTGTTAATTTTTTTAATTTTATTTTTAACAGTATTTTGTTAAAATATCTATAATGGTATGAACATATGAGAAGTAATTGCAGTAAACTAAAATTAATATATGGAAAGAATGTGTATTATTGTTATTATTATTATTATTATTAAAGTAATATTATTTTTATTTAAATTTAAATGTCATTTTAATAAAACGAATTAATTGTGTAAAGGTACGTACATAAAAAGTTAATTGTTAAAATTGATTAAGCGACACATTAGGCATAATGATAAATATATAAAAGAGAACAAAATTACAATAATGGTTGTTGATTCGAGTGGTAAGAAATTTAAATTCTCACAAATAAGATTTTAGGTTTAATTTTTACTTCACGTATGGAGTGTATGCAATTGAGAGAATCACCCCTAAGATTCGATAGTGTTCGACTTTGAATTATCACGCTATTGAGAGAGTCACCTCTAAGGTCAAACAGTGTCGAATTTTGAATTATTACGCCATTGAGAGAGTCACTCCTAAGGTCCAATAGTTTCCGACTTTGAATTAGTCGGTCCCTTGAACTTAAAGAAATCAATCTGAATACCGGAAGATCATGCATAAAAAAATATTTTTGGAACTTAAAAATCATAAATTGTTTAAGCAGTTAGGGGTAATTATAATTGCTTAAATGTTTGCATATGCAAAAACTATATGTTTAACAAGAAGAAGACAATACCCTCTGATTGCATTTGCACTGAAAATATTTAGCTCAGTTTAATCTAATTTCCCCTTTAGCTTTGATTCCAATAAAAGAATGTAATTACAACATAGAAAATATTCGGGCCCATTATTGGGCTGGCCTGTTGATCAAGTTTAGAGAAGTCCATATAAATTTTAGATATCTATTGGGCTTGGGTCCAACTTAAGTGCTGTCAACCAATTTGGACAACACATATAATTATTCAGTTCTCATAATGGTAAAGTATACATGAAAATTTTGTTTGGTTTTCTTGTTATTGTCTTTTGTTGTTTTGATTGTTAAAGTTGTTAATGTGCTTAATTCGGATTGACTTTGAGTCTGATTTGCAGAAATTATGATGGACATTTTCCAATAAATACAAGATCAAATTTTGATAGAAAAAGAAAGTGAACTTTGATGAATATAAGGAAGGAGATAGCTTGAGTTTTTTTTTTTTTTAGTGCATATTTACATATTGAGTGGAAGGTATTTTATTTATAGTTCAGAACTGGGTTGAATTATAGATGGGTTAAAATTTTATGGGTCATGGTTTGGATAGTCCAATTGAGATATAATCTAAATAGGTCATTGTTAAACAGATTAGGTCATAAATGGATTGAATAACAGATTAGGTCATAAATGGATTGAATAAGTCAAATTTTATGATATAATTTTTTATTTTTAAAATTTTCATTGAAAATAAAAAAAAAAATATTATGCATATATAAACTATAAAAAGATATTTTTTCATTTACAGTATATAAAAACATTATAAAAATATATGTGAGTCCGATTGGATTATGGCTAAAACGAATTATAAACAGATCGTTTGAATTATTCGGCGAATCAAATGGATTGAAAAATAATGAATTAATCTCTGAATGTAAAAATGTGAATAATATAGATCGAATTCACTAATCAAATTAAATTTTTGATAAGTTAGTTTTATTCGTTTTATAGTTTCTTCAATGCAAGTTTAAATTAGTCCAATTAATGGCTTTGGGAAAGTAGTGGTTACATGCGAAGGTTCTTCAAAAACAAAAGAATATAAAATGATTTGTAATAATTAATAAGACAACAGTGCTATTTTCAGACAATAAGACAATAATTAGGCTTTATCTGTTAGGACAATGGTAGGTTAGGATAACAACATTTTTAAACAATTTGTTATGACAATAATGTCTGATTCAAATATTTATTAATTTTTTTTGGTCAATAATTCAAATATTTATTATTCTCTCCTTTCCAACAAAAAATAAATAAATACTTTAAATACTTTAAAAATAATTTTAAAAATTTATGGTGGCGGTGGCCTACTGGCTACTGGCCTTATGTAGTTCCATCCTTGGTCTTCCACTATATCTTTTGAGAAAAAATTTGTTCCATAAAATATTAGGCAGCATTCATTATATTCATTCAATTTTACTATTTTTATTAGAATTAACACTACATTAATACCTTATTCGTAAAATAAACTACATTCTCTCTCTATATATATATATGAAAAGGAAGAATATGATTTCAAAATCAAGACCTCTATATATATAAGGACTAACATTTATTTTACATATATTCACTTGAAAACTATTCATTCTATTTTATTTTATGTGTTATTTTTGAGTAAGATTCAAATTTTATTTATCTGACACTTTTAAATTTCTAATAATAATTTTATACTTTTAGGTAGTGCTTGGAATAAATGAATTCCATAAAATTTTATGGAATTCATTTGTAATTCTCATTTTTCATGCTTGGAATGCAAAAAAATTAGGAATTAAATTCATAGAATTCAATTCCATGAAATTCGTTATGCTTTCACCAAATTTCATCAAAATAGGTGGAATTTGCAAATGAATTTCATATTTTTAAGAGCTAAAATTTAAAAAATTATAATACCCTCTTAATCATTTGTTATAAATAAATTATTTTTATGCAGCTAACGTCTGTTATTGTTTTTTCTCCATCACTGTTCTTCTCCCTCTCCTATCACTATTCTTCTATCACCAAAAACCACTATCACCGAATTTTGACTCGTTTCCGTTGGATATTTACTGATTAGTTTCATTTGGTATGTATGATTTTTTTAATAATATTATTATTCAAATCAAATTTTTGAAATGTTAATATGGATTACTTTTTTTTAATTATATTATTATTGATTCAGTATTTATCGAAAATTTTAAAATAATGATTAACGGTTGTTAATTTTTTTTTTTTATTGGGAGTAATTTAAAGAAGATATCAAAATTGACATTAAGGATATTTTAGTAAATAAAATAGAAATGAATTCATTTATTCCAAATATAAAAATAAGAAATTCATTTTCAATTCTATATTTTAATAATTTTATTCCAAATATTGGAATTCATTTACAAATAAATTCCATATGCAATTCATTTGTAAATTAATTTTACAAATTAAATTCATTCGTTCCAATCGGAGTCTTAATAAAATTTATTTTTTTATTCCAATTTAATTTTTTCAATTTAAATTAACCAATTAGATTTAAACTTATACGTTGAATTATTCAATTTTATCCTAAATTTGAGTCTAATTAATACTTATTAATTATAGTAAAAATAATAAAAATGACACATAAAATGAAATAGACGGGTATATTTCAATCTCATTAAAATTTAACTTACTTTTTCATAATACTAGGAAAATTAATAATTCTTTTAAAACAATATTTTAATATTAGATTCTAATTTCAATATATTGAAAGTTATTAAATTTGAGCTTCCTTTTTCTTCTAGCAAAGAAAACCAATTATTATTTTTAATATTTATAAAAGAATAATATTGCAATGAAATGATTTGAATATGTAAATTTTTCAATACATTTCGAATTTGTATTTTTTTTAAAAAAAAATATTAATTAAAAAATTATCCTTTAAGAGGTGGCAATGGAAGGGTTGGGCGGGTTGGGTTTGGGTTGGGTTATAAATGGATTGGATCATAAATGGATAGGTCATAAATGGATAAAAATATATTAATTATAAATGGGTCAATAACCAAATAAATTGTGTGGATTTGGGTCAATCCATTTGACTATATTTTTAATAAAAAATAATTATCGATATAATAGCAAAATACTAAAAAAATTACTATAAAAATGTTGGCGCAAATGGATTAGGTAGCCCAAATGGGTCGACGGAGATGTAAACAGGTGGGGATGTCGATTGATTTATAACTGTCCAATTTACTATTCATTTGGTAAAAATTTTGGCAGTATAACAGCTATATATATAACCTACTTTTCCTGCAATTCAAACAATTTAAAGCTCACACAGGAGTATAACAACACAATAATTCATAAACCAAATGGCTTTTTTTTTTTCCATTTTTAAGTGCATTATGTAATCTTAAATTATTTCACTTACTTCCTAAACTCAATTTCTCCCAAAATAAATTTTATAATTCTTAAAATATATAAATTAGCCTCCCTTCAAAATTTCAGTTCAAGCAGAGTCCGTTTCTCGATCTGATACATTTAAATCAGTCCGTTTCAACAATTTTCAGTATTACCAAAAAATTAATTTTTTATTGTCAAAATTTTTTAAATATTAATCTAAATCTATATATACCATTAAAATAATTTTTTTAGGTCATTTGCTATTTTTAGAGATTCGGTCAAACCGATTACCTTTTAAAACAGGCCGAACCTATCTTTTTTTTTTTTGAATTTTAATAATCTATTTGAGCTCATTTTTTCTTCAAATTTTATCATCGGACTCCTCGTAACTAATATTTTTCGATGGTCAAATAATTTTTTTTTTATATTCGGGTGTAATTTTTGTTACAAGTGCACTATTTGCCGTCGAAAAATACTATTTACGACTAATTCGATAACTCGGCCATTACAAATCTACCTAACAAAATATGTATACACATTACACAATAATAATATAGGGAGACAGCCCAAACAAAAGATCCTGTATATTAAGGCAAAAGTTTTTGATGTTCAAAAAATAATGAAAAATAAAGAAAAAAAAAACAAATATCAATTGGATCTAAAAAAAATGACTCAAATAGATTGTATTTTATATGTGTAGATTTTGAATGGATTTAAATAGGTCAATTTTTTAATTGAATTGAATTTGGATCAAATTTTATTAGATAAATTTAAGTGATTTATTGAGTTTACTATTTACGACTAACTCGATAACTCAGCTATTATAAATCTAATAAACAAAATATGTATACACATTACACAATAATAATATAGAGAGATAACCCAAACAAAAGATCTTGTGTATTAAGGCAAAAATTTTTGATGTCCAAAAAATAATGAAAAATAAAGAAAAAAATAAACAAATATCCATTGGATCTAGAAAAAATGGCATAAATGAATTGTATTTTATATGAGTAGATTTTGAATGGATTTAAATTGGTCAATTTTTTAATTGAATTGAATTTATATCAAATTTCCTTTGATAAATTTAAGTGATTGGTTGAGTTTGAATCATTCGTCCACTTTAAGATGTGGAATATTTTCTAAACAAAATATTATTTCTGCTTATACACGTGTCCCATTAACAGAGAATTGAGCGGCGACAATCATAAAATCTCGATCTAGTTAACTTCCATTCTATTCAATCCAATCCCCTTCTTCTCCATTATTTATAAATTCTTTCTCGAAGAAATTTTCTTGCCATCTGGTATAAAACTGCCAATTTTAACGCAACTTGCGCCACACACGCACCGGTGAATCAGAGTAAGAGTCAGTGATTAAGGGGAGAGAGAGAGAGAGAGAGAGGGAGGGGATCTTTCATGGGCTTTAACCTTGCTGTTGTGCTTCAATGGCCAAACTTCTCTTCTTTCTATCTGAACCAATTCACATCACAACCAATTTTCTTTTGAGATTCCATCCCTTGCCCATTACCGGGGTTCACCTTCTCCTTATCTTTCTCCACTCTCTTTTATAATTTTTACCTTTCTTGCCGGTTCTTCCGGTGAACTTTTTTATTTTTTCTTTCTGCTTTTGTTTGTTTGTTTGATTGATTAGAAAAAATTGTCCATATAGAGCTCCTCCTCCAATTTTCTGAAGGAAGTAGAGGAAAAGGTTAAACCCTTTTCTTATATTCTAGAATTTGTTTTATCCTTCTTTGACATGTATAAGAAAACTCATAGTTGAATACTAATTTGTGTCTTTTCTTATAAAGTAATGAGATTGAACCTTGAATATTCAATAATAAGGCAACAATTTTAAAAGATTCTTTATATGGGTTAGTTTTTTATTTATTTTTTTTCATTTATATTTGCTTTCATGGTAGCTCAATGACGAAATTGTTAAGCGAATGTTTTCTTTTTGAATGTGCAGTTATATATAGACTATCCAATCAGTGAATTTAAATGGCATCTGTGTTTCTATATCATGTTGTGGGAGATCTGACGGTGGGGAAGCCGGAGATGGTGGAATTCTGCGAGACTGAAACCGTTGAATCGGCAATTCGGGCGATTGGAGAGTCGACAGAATGTGGGATTCCTGTGTGGAAGAGGAGATCGCATCTGGGTATGATTGAAAACAGCGAAAGTAGGCAACAGAGATTTGTGGGAATCCTTCATTCACTAGATATTGTGGCGTTTCTGGCTAAAGCTCAGTACTTGGAGGATCAGGAGAATGCCATTAAGGCCGCAGTTTCTGAAGTGGTAGTTCCTGATAACTCCCTGCTGAAACAGGTTGATCCTGCGACAAGGTTAGCTATCAATTTTGAAAATTAATTATGTTGTCGGGCTTTGTTCATATTTAGATGTGTCTTCTGATGTTAAACTGATGTGTTCATTGCATGGATTAGATACTTTGAGAGGGCATGTTGATTTGTTGCTCCTCGTGGGCAGCAATGCTGTTATGGTGCTGCTTGAAAATTTGTGTAAATTTTATAATGTTGTTTATGCTACCTAAAAAGTTTTCCCCTTCGCAACAATGGGTTTATTTAAGAATTATATGGAGGATGCAATGTAAGTGTTTCTGGATTTATCACTATTCTTGTGGTTCTTTACTTTTTATAAGGTTACATAATGTCTGCCAATTGTTTTCCAAATATATATATATATATATATATGTATATGTCAACGGCACCTATTCCTCTTGAATTTATCCTCGAATGAACATTTCAATCTTTAGCTTTCCTCCCTTCAGAAAACGGTGTAAACTTTTGTTGCTTATTGTTGATACTTGAAGTTATGCATGTTCACTCTATTGTTATATCTTTCGTTTTTATGTTTATTTATGGATAGATTAGTTGTAGTCTTGTAGAAGTTTGTTCACCATAGGTACGCTCCCCTCCTGTTTTTAGAATTGTCAGTCCTAATCTTTCAGGTTTGGATCAGAATCATCCCTGCGGCATACAGTGGGAAGTGGGAGTAACAAAAAGGCTGATGTCCCCAGTCAAGTGAAATAATATTGCTGTAGCGTCCTTTGTCTCAAAGTGTATGAATCATATAATTATTTCCATTTTGACATCACTTGAGAATCCAATTCATCAATTAAACATTCACATGAACACGACATTAATCACCTCCTAATCTTCTCATAACTTGCAATGATAACTCACGATTTAAGTGGTGGTATTTATTTTCCTTGTGGTTGTTGAAGTAGAGCATCAATGCCTTGAGAAAAGAAACATAGTGGGTAGATGCAGTGCAGTGATTTTAATTATAATGGCAATTCTATCTATATGATGCAACTGATGCTGTTCTGGCCTGTCACTATGCATTATTTTTAAAAGAACAGAGAATCGCAATGCGTTTAACAAATAAATAATTAAGGAGCTGAATTTCAATTAACTAATGAACAAAGTAGTACATTAAGAGACTTCATCCATGATGCACAAATTATTTACCAATTAACTTCAGTAATTAGTGTGAAACAAAAAGAAAACTAAAATCTTTTGTTTTTACTGTAAAAGGGAGTATCTAGGAGAGTTTTGAGAGTTGAGATAAATTGTCAAGTAAAACAATCATTTAGTAATAATTTTGAGTCGTATGAGCAAATGTAGGCAAAAGAAAGGGGAGAACTGTGACTGCCGAATGAAAGAGTTGGTTAGTCTCTTCATTACTGTCAATAGCAGTCATATGTACGTCATTTGAAACCCTGATGTGGTTTGGAAAGCAAATGGAACATTGATTAACAGAAGTTGCAGTTGTGCTTTCATTGCTTGTGGTGTGAAAAGGATGAAGGGTAAGGTATTGAGGTGCCATATATATTGAAATTAAATTATACCTTACTAGATGTGCAGGTTTTATTATACCTGGGTGTATGTTATTGACATCCTTTGATAAGTAATTAGTCTTATATGGAAGCTAACTTTTAGCAGGTAAGATAGCTTCCGAAAATTACCATGTAATAGAGCTTGAGGATGCTCAGACTCATTTTCTTCATAAAATGTGTTTCTTTTGCAGTGGTGAATTTGAGCTGTTATAACTTTCTATGAAAATTGAGTTTTGTTTTAATTGTCATTTTCTATCATAAAACCAAATTTGATTGTATTGATCAATACTCATTGAGTAACTTCCCTGAATATCTGGTAGATTGATTGATGCGCTGGAGATGATGAAGCAAGGTGTAAAGCGTCTTTTAGTTGCCAAAAGCACAGTATGGAAAGGTATGAGCAAACGGTTCTCAATTCTCTATAATGGTAAGTGGCTCAAGAATGCTGATGGTAGCAACAGCAGCAATAGCATCACTATCAACACCAATAGATCTTCCTCATCATCCACCACTTCTAGCCGGGATAAGTTTTGCTGTCTCTCCAGAGAAGATGTCATCCGTTTTATCATTGGTTGCCTTGGTGCTTTAGCTCCACTCCCTCTTTCCTCCATCTCGTCCCTTGGAGCAATTAACTTGAACTATTATTCAATTGAGGCATCTCTTCCAGCCATTGAAGCTACACAAAAGCTACCTAAAGATCCCTGTGCAGTTGCTGTTGTGGAGCCCATGCCAGATGGCCGTTGTAAGGTCATAGGGGAAATTTCTGCCTCCAGATTGTGGAAATGTGATTATTTGGCTGCAGCATGGGCTTTAGCCAATCTTTCTTCTGGGCAGTTTGTGATGGGTGTTGAGGATACTTTAACTCCAAGACCACTTCCTGATTTTATAGTTAACTCAACAGTTGAGGATAATAATACGACAAATGGTGGGGGATCAACAAGACTGAGGAAGTTCAGCAGCAGAAGCATTGGGTTCAATCCGGGCAGCTCAAGTTTGGGAAGTGGTAGGAGCATGTATCGCGGCAGAAGTGCACCCCTAACTTGCAAAATTACTAGTTCGCTGGCTGCAGTGATGGCGCAGATGCTTTCTCACCGTGCAACCCACGTATGGGTAACCGAGGATGACACTGATGATGTTTTAGTTGGTGTAGTTGGTTATGCAGATATTCTGTCTGCTGTAACTATGCCCCCGTCATCATTTATTCCGGCTAATCGTTCTTTTGAGCGTTTAGTCACTGACATTCAGAATTGAAGTTCAGCCATATAAGTTTATACAACTATGGTTCTGAGCATAAGCAGTTTTGGAGGGGTGAGGAAATTGAGCTTGTCTAGAGTTTGATGTAAGTTTATTGATGAGATGTACCATGTTGTAATAATTAAGTTATGTTAATGATGTAATTAGTTTGCTAATTAAATTCTTGCAAAATGGTTGCTAAAAGCGATCTCTTCAATTACTGATGGAGTCCATTACTTACAATTACAGTGTGTGTAATTGGGGAAGAGGAATATGATTATGAGCACATGCTAAATGTTATGACTGATTGTTACTACAATTTTTACAGTGCGTAATACAGATTAGCCATGTGGTTGAATTTGAAAGAGGACATAACCTATCCAACCACGTAATATCGGTTGAGGTAATTTAACAAGATTAACAAAATGATTTTTTGTCTAATTGTCAATATAATTATAATATAAAGCCTTTTGTCTTTTAACTTGAAAAGTAGGTATGGTACAGTAAAACGTCTCAGCTCCACTATTTTTATTTTTATTTCTTACAATTATTCTATTCCTTTGATAAATAATAATATCTTAATGTCAATAATTGAATTAGGTATATCACTTTCAGTGTATTAAACAATATATATTATTATCTTTATCTATTTTTTAATTCAATGATTGGGTTATATTACCCATAATAAGCAACCAAATAAATATAAACCTACAATTTTTTTTTTTATTGGAAACGAATATGTATATATATGTTTAAGATAACATAATTGACAAGTTCACTTAGTAGTGATAAATATTTTGTTTTGTTTCCTTATTTTTTAATTTTTATACTTTATTAATAAACATCAATTTACTTAATTAAATTTTATTTTAAATTAATTTCAGAGTGCAGGTAAGTTGGCAGGAAATTCTTTTGGTTTAAACGAGATCCTGAGTTCTATACGTAACCATTTAAAACTTGGAGGCAGAACTTTACCTCCTGCAATATTTTACAGATAGTAAACAACTGTATAAATTGGAGCTCATCCAGGATACTGCGTAGTGTGAATAAAAAAAAATTATTTCAAATTTATTTGAATCATATAGTTGATCTATTTATGTATAATTTACAAATTTGATTTAAATTTCCTAACATTTTTAACAAACTAAATTACAGTTTAAAGTTGATAATTTCATAATTTAATCACGTGATCAATTAAGTTGGATATTCATATTAGTTAAAGTCTATCATCTAATTAGAAGCCAATATCACATTCTTATGTTTGTGTCATTTAATTTTCTGTCTCTCTCGATGCTTAACTATATAGAGTACATATAGTCTGTCTTTTGACATGCGTTTGTCTTGCTCTGTAGCAAGTTTTTTTGAGTTTTTATCGCAACTATGAGTGAACAGGAGTATGAAAGGGATGTTACTAGGCATGTTGCTCAATTAACAGTCAATGATGATGAACCTAAGGGCATTGTTATTGAATAGGATGAAGTGCAAGGCCAAGGTGTGGATTTGAGATGGAGTCTGGTGGGGAGCTTTCTTACTAAGAAAGTCATCAATATTAATGCAATGAAACAAACGTTAGCTGCATTATGGAGGCCAAGCATGGGTGTTTTTATCAAAGATTTAAGTCCAAATCTGTTTATCTTCCAGTTTTTCCATGAGATAGATCTTTAGAGGGTTATTGACAATAGTCCCTGGACTTTTGATAACCAACTTTTGCTGTTTAACAGGATTCAAGAGAATGTTCTGCCTGAAAATGTTCCCTTGAACTGGATGGGTATCTGGGTGCAGGTTTACAACCTCCCGATTGGTTTTATGTCTGTCAAAGTGGCTGAAAATATTAGTAATCACATTAGCAGATTTATCAATGTAGATCCTAAAAAATTTACGGGGACATGGCAAAATTATATGCGTGTTCGGGTTTCCATTGATGTTACAAAGCCTGTTAAGCATGAGATCAAGATTAAGAAGGCTGGTGGAGTTTGGATAAAACTTGACTTTAAGTATGAATGCTTGCTAATAATATGTTTTCTCCGTGGTTTGTAGGGTCATTCAGAAATGAATTATTCTAGTTCGTATTTTAAACCGTTGTATGAGTTGTTTAGAAGATTTGATGAGTCTATTAGGACCAACAATACACATTCAGCAGCTCCCTTTGGTAATCCTTGGCTATGGGAATCTCCACCCATGAAGCAGCAGGAGTAGTTTGAGAAATCATCTTTTGGCGAGGCCGTGGCAGTTGATCAAGTTGGATATGGTACGTACAATTGTTTGGGCGTAATGATAGATGCTAATGTGGGTATTGGCAAGGAGATCTTGGCTGAAAAAGAGGCGTTTATTAAGGATAGTGGAAAGGGGAAAGAAACCGTGGGCAATCAAATACAAAGATATGATGAGAACCGTGAAGATATGGAGCAAAATGATGGGGTCATTATTATAGATTCCAAAAGGAGGAGGCGAGAGAGTCAACACAAGGAGGGTTCTAGTGGGTCTAGGCTTGGTGCAAGCCTAAGTGCAGTAGTTGAATTGGACCAAAAAAGCTCAACAGATGCGGGACCTGGGGATCAGGCCCGCCTATCATATTGAGTTGCCTCAGCTGGAATTGCCGTGGGCTGGGCAATCCACAGGCAATTCGTCTCTTAAAGGATTTGGTTCGATCCAAAAAGCCCAAGTTTTTATTTCTTATTGAAACTCTTTGTAAAAGGGATAAACTGGAGAAAATAAGGCTTTTGTTGGGTTTTGAATGTTGCTTTGGTGTTGATGTCATGGGCCGGAGTGGAGGTATAGCTTTGCTTTGGAAAACTAAGAGGGAAGCAGCCTTATTGGGTTCTCTAGAAACCATATTGATGTGGAAGTCCATATTCAAAATCAAAGCAAATGGAGGTTGACAGGTTATTATAGAGTAGCTAATAGGAACAAAGAAGCAGAGTCATGTAATCTCATCCGTGCTATGGCTAAGAAGTCTTCTTTCCCATGGTGTATGTGTGACGCGCGCCGAACCCGGAAACCCAGCAAGGGCCCTCGCTTTGAATCCGCTTTAGAATTCGAGGTATGAAGGTTCGCGTCTTTTGATCATGGGGGCCATGAGACATCATCGGTATGTTCCTCCCAATAGAACATTGGGGAGAACAACCTAGCCTATTGACGCCTAAAGGCACCTTTGAGGTATTTGGAGTCGCCACCCAATTTGCGTGAAATTGGGAAAAGGTTTCTCACCTCTATTGGTCTAAACCAGAGATATGGTGTCCGGGACTTCCCTCTTATTTACGCTTTGGTTAATTATAAATGGGTTCTTAATTTCTTAAAATTATATCTCTCATCTCACACGATCGATGCATTCAAATTAAATAGCGCATTGCAAGCATTCAAAAAGCGATAAAGGAAAGCAATAAATAAAGCGATAAATAAAGCGATAAAAGAAAGCGATAAACACGCAAGCACGCAATTACAAGAGAAATAGGGGCGGAATACAACCCCAATAAAAGGAAATTAAAAATGTAAATGGGACGGAATACAATCCCATAAAATAAATAAAGTTGCCCCAAAATTAATTACAAGGGCCCAAAAAAGAAATGAACTTGAATTTAAAACACTCACTCAAGATTAAAATAAAGAACATACATAAATCGGGACATTATTTGAGGAACATTGGTTCCTTCGCACTTGTTCGAAATTTAAGAACATTGGTTCCTTCGCATTTACTTAAAAAATGGTTCGAAGAGTCGTTTTGGTTGTTTGGAAGAAAATCGGGATGAGTGATCCCATTTTATTGAAAATTGACTCTTCGTTTTAATTGTGATAATTTTATTGTTGGCCTAAAACAAGGGACATTGGTCCCACTTTTATTAATAAAAATTTCAATTTAATTATAGAAATGTTTTTGTGATTTTTTATCGCACGCGTGCATAAATAAAATAATTATTTACAAATAATCACAACATGAAGAGAGAGATTGGAAAGATCTCACCCAAATCGGAGTGTCTGTCCACGCGTCGCGACCCATCCGGGGAGTCGCGGGGCGCTCACGTAGCCCGACTCAAATTAAAACTCATACAAAAATCAACACAAAAAAGAATATTAGTAACAACTCCAAAAATTAATCAAATGGAGACAATGTAATGACAATAATAAAATCATAACAAATAATCATAGTATGGCGACAACAACAAAATAATAATAATAATAATAATAATAATAATAATAATAATAATAATAATGAACTACATGGCAGCAACCTATAATAATAATAATAATCATAAATGTAAAAACAGAAAATAAATTATTAATAGTAATAATAATAATGATAATAATAATAATGAAAACAGAATATTAAATAAACACCAAATAAATAATAATAATAATAATAATAATAATAATAATGATGATAATAATAACTAATTAACCATAATATTGATATTAACAGGATGTCACCGAAGATCAATATAATAATAATAATAATAATAATAATAATAATAAAAAGATTGCAAAGACAAAATCTAAAGATCATAACAACAGTGCTAACCACAAAAAAAATAATAAGTAACAAAGGGTAATAAGGAGAGAAGGATGGCGCCAAGGATCAAAAAAAGTAAATCAAAATCATGGGCAAACATGCTGACAGTGATAAAAATTAAAAGAAAAAAAGGGACGACAAATGAATATAAACATGAAAACCATAATAATACTAATAATAATAATAATAATAATAATCATATAAATTGCAACGAGAAATAAGGAGGAAATCAACTTAAAACAAACAAATAATATATCAAAAATAATATTAATCACATTAAAATGTCAAAAATAAATTATAGATATGACAATAATAGCAAAAAATAATATTTAACAACAATAAGTAATGTACAAAAAGAATAAAAGAGAACAAGTCCAAGAATGTTTACCCTCAGAATTTTTAGATTGGAAATAGGATGTCTCAATCCGTTCCACTTGTCGATTTTTGATGATGATAATATAGAATGTAAAAATTGTGTTAAGAAAATTAGTTCAAGAAAATATTTTTGGTGGAATGAATAAAGCTAAGAAAATTAATTTCTCTTGCTCAAATCAACCCAAGATTAAATATTTTGTAGTAGCAAAAACAAAAAAAAAAACTAGAGAAGAAAGTTTAAAGATTTTTGAAAAATTTTGAACAAGAGAAAAACTTCCTGGAGAGTGAAAAAATGGTGGAGAGGAAAGCCAAAAATTCTATTTTGCCAGTGTTGCCGTCCCAAAAATTGAAGATTGAAATCCATTTTATTTTTCGTCTTCGCTAAAAATAGAAAGAGACAAATGAGTTTTATTTTAGTTGATCGAAAATAGGATAAAAACGTGAAAGGAAATCGAAGAAAACAGACTGAAAATCGCAGAAAACCGGCGAAAACGACGCAAAGAGCAGGTGGTCGCGTGGAGAAGGGCACAGCGCGCGGGGACAGTACGCGCATGTACAGGGCAGGTGGTCGCGTGGTGAAGGGCACAGCGCGCGGGGTCGCGCGCATGTGCACGCGAGGGGCGCAGATGGTCGCGCGGTGGCCAATTGGCCACCACGCGGCCACTTTGGCCAAATAGCCAAAGTGGTCGCGTGGTGGCAAAGGCCACCACGCGACCCAGTGGTAAAGTGGCCATATATGGCCACTTTACCACTCAATTAAAATCTTTTATAATTTTTTTTTTTAAATCGTTTTCTTTAAATCATTTTTTCTTTTTTCTTAAATCTTTTAATTTATTTTTTTTTAATTAAACTAAATAACTAATTTAATAATTAATCCCTCCTTTTTAATTAAATTAATTACTCAATTTATTCAATTAAATTAAAGAACTAATTTAATTTCCCTTTTTCAATTCAATTCAATTAAATTAAATGACGAATTTAATTATTATTTTTTTTTGTTTTATCAAAATAATACTTTCCAATAATATTATTTTTGAAATTAAAAAATTAATAATAATTTTTTATGATAAAAAATAAACGAGGGTCTCGACAAGGGAAACATCATAAATGACACCTTTGCCTGTAAGTCGGTATCATTTTCATCATCGGGTAATTATGATCTTGGACCGCCTCAGGACCCGGTGTCTACAGTTGCCCCCAATTTTGGGAAACTTAGAACCTATGTGCCTAAGTGAGCCAAAATTCAGAAAAGAATGGAAGAGACACGTACCTGAGGCGGTCGCTTTCCCAAACAAGGAGAGATTGTTGGTGTGTCATGCTTTCTGAGGTGGTGCTCCCTGGGAGGTCTTTAGCTGATCGGCGCCCCCTGAGAGGTCTTTGACTAGCTGGTGCCCCCTGAGAGGTCTTCATTTGATTGCCCCCTGAGAGCTCTTCATTAGCTGGCTACTTCTTGAGAAGTTTTCGGTTGATCGCCCCCTGAGAGGTCTTCGGTTCGCTGCTCCCTGAGAAGTCTTCGGCTGATGCTCCCTGAGAAGTCTTTGGCTGCTGCTCCCTGAGAAGTCTTTCGCTGATGCTCCCTGAGAAGTCTTTGGCTGACGCTCCCTGAGAAGTCTTTGGCTGATGCTCCCTGAGAAGTCTTTGGCTGATGCTCGCTGAGAAGTCTTTGGTTGATTGCCCCCTGAGAGGTCTTCTGTTAGCTGCTCCCTAAGAAGTCTTCGGTTGATCGCCCCCTGAGAGGTCTTCGGTTCGCTGCTCCCTGAGAAGTCTTCGGCTGATGCTCCCTGAGAAGTCTTTGGTTGCCGCTCCCTGAGAAGTCTTTGGCTGGCTGATGCTCCCTGAGAAGTCTTTGGCTGATGCTCCCTGAGAAGTCTTTGGCTGCTGCTCCCTGAGAAGTCTTTGGCTGATGCTCCCTGAGAAGTCTTTGGCTGGCTGATGCTCCCTGAGAAGTCTTTGGCTGATGCTCCCTGAGAAGTCTTTGGCTGCTGCTCCCTGAGAAGTCTTTGGCTGGCTGATGCTCCCTGAGAAGTCTTTGGCTGATGCTCCCTGAGAAGTCTTTGGCTGCTGCTCCCTGAGAAGTCTTTGGCTGATGTTCCCTGAGAAGTCTTTGGCTGGCTGATGCTCCCTGAGAAGTCTTTGGCTGATGCTCCCTGAGAAGTCTTTGGCTGCTGCTCCCTGAGAAGTCTTTGGCTGACGCTCCCTGAGAAGTCTTTAGCTACTGCTCCCTGAGAAGTCTTTGGCTGCTGCTCCCTGAGAAGTCTTTGGCTGCTGCTCCCTGAGAAGTCTTTGGTTGCTGACTTGGATTGAATTGATGTTTTGATCGATGTTGTCGCTTGCCCTTTCGTTGGCGTTGCCATTTGATTCTTTCTTTCTGCAAGACTTAGAAAGCAAAACATGCAGGAAAAGTGGTGAGCATGCACGTGAGATGCATGTGTCATGCAGCAATGCAGGAATAGAGTTCATCCGAGTGGAATCGGGGGCGTCAGCTGGTTTGGTTATCCGTCGCGATTGGCTTGATGCCCTCTGAAATTGCTTTTGAATTTTATGCCTCTAGGGGATTATGAGGTTCTCCTCTAGTACCTGTAGTCATTGTTTGAAGGTAGTGCGTCCCTTGTGGATTTTCACACTAGCTTTTCTTAGCGGGAGATGCGTCCTTGTCGGATTTTCACATAACCCTGTGCCTTATTTTTTGCCTGGAATGGACCCAACCCAATCCAGCGGCTTTTATTTATTTTATTTTTTATAGGGCAGACTGCCTGTCGCCAGATTTTCACCCTGCCCTTCGGCCTAACTTTTGCTTAGAGCGCCAGTCACGGTTTTCATCTCTAACGGCTTTTTTTTTTTTTTTTTTTTTTTTGCGAGAGAAGTTGGAGTTGTTTCGAAAGGTCTTTCGGGTATGGTTGGCATGTGCTTATGTCTCAGATATTGGTTGTATGAGCTTGGCTCTTTATTAGGAAGGTGCTGTAGGATTGGCTTCACAGTGGGTAGCAGGATGAGATGACTGAAGTGCCTGAGTGGTGAGAATGGTAGAGGGTAGATAGTTGTTGTAAAAGGTCTTTCAGGTATAATCGGCGTGTGTTTGCGTCTTAGGTCAAGGTTGTCTGAGCTTGGTTTCTATCATGAGGGTGCTATAGAATTGGCTTCACAGTTCATAACAGGAGGAACTAACTGAAGTGCCTGAGTGGCGAGAGTGGCAAGGGGTAGATGGTAGCAATGTGTTGGTTTCATGTCTGACCCAAATGACTTTGAGGGTGCAAAATGAATTGCTCTAGTTACACCAATACATATTTGCATAAATGCATATATTTCAATCTGATTTCATAACACATGATCACTATTTGGCATTAACTCGAAAAATATGGGACATCATCTAATCTCGGGATAGATCTTGAGAGCATCAAACTCCTGTTATCAATCAGCCCTCGCGGGTTTTCTTGATTGAATATTTTCTCTCTTTTTTTTATTTTTTATTATTATTTTTTTTTTTAGCCTTTGCCATGGACCCTCTTTCAGTTCGTCAATGTTGGTTGAATTTGCTTTCATCTTTGTTAGCCGAAGAGACTGCTGCTTCTGAGAATGATTCCTCTTAGTATCAAAATTTTGGTGTTATCGCTTGTGCAGATTGGTTGAGTTGATGGGTTACTTATTTGGGGCTTGAATGTGAAGTTTCATGCTTGGCTTTTATTGGCTTTGGCGGTTCAGCTTGAATGATCTGGGGTACTTTTATCGATTTTGGTGGTTTAAACCCTGGAATGGCCTTTCAATGGCCAGGCTAGGGTAACAGGTTGGGCTTAGATGATTTGGGGTACTTTTATTGGCCTTGGTAGTTCAAGCTTTCGAAATGGTTTTCGTCGGCTGGGATTGGATGGATGGCTCGGGGGTTAGCCCTTTTGGTCCTCTCCAGTAGCTAAGAAGAATGGCAATGTGCAAGCATGTGTAGATCAACGGGATTTAAACAAAACTTGCCCCCAAATAGCATTCCCTTGCCCCCTGATCAATTCTCTCTTTTCCTCCCTCTTTTCTTTACACCCCATTTTTTTTTTTTAATTTTTTTCTTTTACCCCAATTTTTTTTTTTTTTTACAACCCAAATTTTTTTTTTTCGCCCCAATTTTCTTTCTTTTAACAAGCTTTGCCCAAATCCTAAAGTTTACATATACGTGCACTTTTCATCTTAACTACTGGGACCATTGTTGTTCAATCTGGTCGAGCATGTAAGTTTTGATAAGAAATTTGGCTACAAGGGTTCTGGATGGTTAAGGGTCAATCATAATCGATTTTGAGGGTGCACATTTCAAGGGGTCTAGAGGAAAAAAGGTCATATAGCTTGGCTCTGATGGGTTGTTTATTTCTCGTGGTGGTCTTGAGTTTTATTTGTCCGACTTTTGATGTAAATCTTGGAGCTTTATTTTATTTGGTCGCACCACATGCGACTCAGGTGTTGCGGGTGCAAAGAAATGGCTTTCAAAATTTGGTTCGTCATCATGTTGGCTCGTGAAAGTAGTATTAATCTCAAGAATGTCCTTATCAATTTTCAACATGTCATACCAGATCCGGGCAAAGGCTTTTTTTTTTATTTTTATTATCTCTCAAGTTTTTATCTCACTTCAGGAGTCATAACAGATGCTATCAAGATTTTATTTGGATTTCCCAAAGTTTCGAGACTAGATGGAGTCGTATTAATTGGGTTAATATCAAAATGAATGGATGCATCGTAATCATGAGAAATGAAATCAAAGAAACATCACATAAACAAAACAGGAATTGTTCAACATGTTACAATAACCAAATTGTCCTAAAAGAGTTCTGGAATTGAAAAGTAATAAAACATCTAGAAAAACATAATCTTCTTCTTGCGGCTTTGGAGGAACATGCCGCTCAAGTGGATTGATCCGATCACATCTCTGGTGGAGGGACCGCATTGTAGTATGCTTTCTTCTTCCTCTCTCTCTTCTCAGGATCCGTGATCTGCTTGGAGTCGATGAGGTCCTGGATCTTACCCCTCAAGATTCGGCAATTGTCAGTTAGATGCCCGGTGTGTTGGTGGTAGGCGCAGTATTGATCACTTTTGTGCCCCGGCTGTCCCTGGCTTAAGGCTGGTCTGGACGGCAATGGCTGTAACTTGCCCTCTTTCATTAGCCTTTCCAACACCCAGGATAGAGGTCGACCCAAGTTAGAGAAGTACCGCTGGCCCTGTTCTGCTCCAGTGGCTGAGACCTCGGCTGTCTTACCATTTCTGCTACTGCTACCCCCGGCTCCTCCTGACTTGTAGCCTGACTGGTTTCCGAAATTCCTCCCAGCGAAGTTATTTTGGCTGGCTTTCCTTGCTAGGTAGGCCGCCTCGGCTTCTACAGCAATGTCCTTGAGGGACTCCCAATCCCTGAGCCCTTTGAAACTAAGCAAATCCCTCAAGTAGGGGCAGGAGTTCCTGATGAACAGTCTGATTTGATCGGCAGTGTCGGGCTTACGCTTCATTTCCATAACCCGATTCCTCCACCTGGTGAGGTACTCGTGGAATGATTCATCATATTTCTGCTGAAGAAGCTCGAGGTCCTTTAGAGTGACCTCCATTCTGGTGCTGCAGTCATATTGTCTCATGAATTCATCAGTCAGGAGGTCCCAGTCCTCCTTCGATCTCCTATCGAGGCCATGATACCAGTCAACCGCTGGACCTGCTAGGCTGAGGCAGAAGTAGTCCACCTTTTGCCTCTTAGTCAGTCCCGTGCCTTTCATCACCAGGGTATACTGCTTTATGTGTGCAGACGGGTCCAACGTCCCATCGAACTTGGGTAGCTCGGGCATCCTAAACCTTTGGGGCAGCAGCTCCTCATCCCCCAAATCTCTATCCTCGGGGTTAATTCCCTTACCAGCTGTTAGCAGGCGAGTGATTGCCTCAATTTGTTGCCTCATACCCCTCATAGCTTCACCTTCACCCCTGGGTGCTTGAACCCTCACGGCTTGATGGGCTGCTATTTCCTCAACCTCTTCTTCCATAAAGTCCTCATCAGGGTTTGGGATCCTTGCCCTTCTCGGCTCAACGGGCACAGCAGCGACTTTAGGCTCTTCCACAGGTTGGTGGGCAATACCTCCAATAAGGGGAGCCTCTCCACCAGCAGGTGGTTCGGCTTGCCCTCGAGGAGGGGCTACCGGTGGAGCTACTGGTGCTTGTGGCGCAGGGGGCTGAGCAATCCTTTCGGCCATTGCTCCCATCATGTCCAACATCCTTCGCTCGAATTCCTCGAGTCTCCTAGCGAGGTCTTGAGTGGTCAAGTTTCCAGTTTCTTCTGCCATTGAGGATGATTCGCTACTTGTTGAGAATGACTCAGAATCCCAAAAAGGCACCAATTCTAGCAATTCGAAGGGTGAGTCTGTTCTCACTAGCCGGCCGTCAGAACTTCTAGTCCACTTGGATGAATCTATGATGGCTGAAACGCTCAAATGGTTAGCATGATGCATGGATGACAGTTATAATGCATGATCGTGAGTTATGCAGCATTTCGCAACCACATACAAGCAAGTAGATCCTTCCACCTTATCACTCCCACACACGAGGTCGTGCGGTCTCTTTTCTAGGTGGGCTTAGTCCATGGGTCAACAGGGGACCCAATGAACGCGTGATGTGCACGGTAAAAAGCCGGCAGCATAACACTCTTAATCTAATGGACATACGCATGAGTTTTGGCCGTCTCGTATTTGGACATTTCAATCTCATTAAGATGGGCCTACCAGGACATGAAAGCCTTTGATAAAAGACCATTTTAAATTGGTTGATATTGTCTAATACGTGATGGCCCATATCACAAGCATTGTATTAAGGAGCATGTTACCTAGGGGGAGTTTCTATTTGCCATTACATGGGCTTTGGTCAAGGTGATGAATTCTTGGTTACCCAAGCATGATCCCTGCCGACGGGTCTAACTCGTCATGAGTATAGCGACCGATCGGGTTATCATTTGATATACCAAAAAGGCACAAGGCTTGGGCTGGTGATTATCCCTAACACTTCCCTACAATGAGTGAAAGTAGGGTCGTGCTTCGGGAACGCACCGAGGTAGAAAGGGACCAACTAGCGTAATTCTAAGGCTCTAAAATGAGATGCAAATTTGATAAGAGATAGAATTTTAAGTTTTAAAAACCCAATTATATATTTTAACCAAAGCACTTTCGGAGCAAAGTCTCAAACACAAAGTCCCCAGTGGAGTCGCCACTGTGACGCGCGCCGAACCCGGAAACCCAGCAAGGGCCCTCGCTTTGAATCCGCTTTAGGATTCGAGGTATGAAGGTTCGCGTCTTTTGATCATGGGGGCCATGAGACATCATCGGTATGTTCCTCCCAATAGAACATTGGGGAGAACAACCTAGCCTATTGACGCCTAAAGGCACCTTTGAGGTATTTGGAGTCGCCACCCAATTTGCGTGAAATTGGGAAAAGGTTTCTCACCTCTATTGGTCTAAACCAGAGATATGGTGTCCGGGACTTTCCTCTTATTTACGCTTTGGTTAATTATAAATGGGTTCTTAACTTCTTAAAATTATATCTCTCATCTCACACGATCGATGCATTCAAATTAAATAGCGCATTGCAAGCATTCAAAAAGCGATAAAGGAAAGCAATAAATAAAGCGATAAATAAAGCGATAAAAGAAAGCGATAAACACGCAAGCACGCAATTACAAGAGAAATAGGGGCGGAATACAACCCCAATAAAAGGAAATTAAAAATGTAAATGGGACGGAATACAATCCCATAAAATAAATAAAGTTGCCCCAAAATTAATTACAAGGGCCCAAAAAAGAAATGAACTTGAATTTAAAACACTCACTCAAGATTAAAATAAAGAACATACATAAATCGGGACATTATTTGAGGAACATTGGTTCCTTCGCACTTGTTCGAAATTTAAGAACATTGGTTCCTTCGCATTTACTTAAAAAAGGGTTCGAAGAGTCGTTTTGGTTGTTTGGAAGAAAATCGGGATGAGTGATCCCATTTTATTGAAAATTGACTCTTCGTTTTAATTGTGATAATTTTATTGTTGGCCTAAAACAAGGGACATTGGTCCCACTTTTATTAATAAAAATTTCAATTTAATTATAGAAATATTTTTGTGATTTTTTATCGCACGCGTGCATAAATAAAATAATTATTTACAAATAATCACAACATGAAGAGAGAGATTGGAAAGATCTCACCCAAATCGGAGTGTCTGTCCACGCGTCGCGACCCATCCGGGGAGTCGCGGGGCGCTCACATAGCCCGACTCAAATTAAAACTCATACAAAAATCAACACAAAAAAGAATATTAGTAACAACTCCAAAAATTAATCAAATGGAGACAATGTAATGACAATAATAAAATCATAACAAATAATCATAGTATGGCGACAACAACAAAATAATAATAATAATAATAATAATAATAATAATAATAATAATAATAATAATAATAATAATGAACTACATGGCAGCAACCTATAATAATAATAATAATCATAAATGTAAAAACAGAAAATAAATTATTAATAGTAATAATAATAATGATAATAATAATAATGAAAACAGAATATTAAATAAACACCAAATAAATAACAATAATAATAATAATAATAATAATAATAATAATAATGATGATAATAATAACTAATTAACCATAATATTGATATTAACAGGATGTCACCGAAGATCAATATAATAATAATAATAATAATAATAATAATAATAATAATAATAATAATAATAATAAAAAGATTGCAAAGACAAAATCTAAAGATCATAACAACAGTGCTAACCACAAAAAAAATAATAAGTAACAAAGGGTAATAAGGAGAGAAGGATGGCGCCAGGGATCAAAAAAAGTAAATCAAAATCATGGGCAAACATGCTGACAGTGATAAAAATTAAAAGAAAAAAAGGGACGACAAATGAATATAAACATGAAAACCATAATAATACTAATAATAATAATAATAATAATAATAATCATATAAATTGCAACGAGAAATAAGGAGGAAATCAACTTAAAACAAACAAATAATATATCAAAAATAATATTAATCACATTAAAATGTCAAAAATAAATTATAGATATGACAATAATAGCAAAAAATAATATTTAACAACAATAAGTAATGTACAAAAAGAATAAAAGAGAACAAGTCCAAGAATGTTTACCCTCAGAATTTTTAGATTGGAAATAGGATGTCTCAATCCGTTCCACTTGTCGATTTTTGATGATGATAATATAGAATGTAAAAATTGTGTTAAGAAAATTAGTTCAAGAAAATATTTTTGGTGGAATGAATAAAGCTAAGAAAATTAATTTCTCTTGCTCAAATCAACCCAAGATTAAATATTTTGTAGTAGCAAAAACAAAAAAAAAACTAGAGAAGAAAGTTTAAAGATTTTTGAAAAATTTTGAACAAGAGAAAAACTTCCTGGAGAGTGAAAAAATGGTGGAGAGGAAAGCCAAAAATTCTATTTTGCCAGTGTTGCCGTCCCAAAAATTGAAGATTGAAATCCATTTTATTTTTCGTCTTCGCTAAAAATAGAAAGAGACAAATGAGTTTTATTTTAGTTGATCGAAAATAGGATAAAAACGTGAAAGGAAATCGAAGAAAACAGACTGAAAATCGCAGAAAACCGGCGAAAACGACGCAAAGAGCAGGTGGTCGCGTGGAGAAGGGCACAGCGCGCGGGGACAGTACGCGCATGTACAGGGCAGGTGGTCTCGTGGTGAAGGGCACAGCGCCCGGGGTCGCGCGCATGTGCACGCGAGGGGCGCAGATGGTCGCGCGGTGGCCAATTGGCCACCACGCGGCCACTTTGGCCAAATAGCCAAAGTGGTCGCGTGGTGGCAAAGGCCACCACGCGACCCAGTGGTAAAGTGGCCATATATGGCCACTTTACCACTCAATTAAAATCTTTTATAATTTTTTTTTTTTTTTTAAATCGTTTTCTTTAAATCATTTTTTCTTTTTTCTTAAATCTTTTAATTTAATTTTTTATTTAATTAAACTAAATAACTAATTTAATAATTAATCCCTCCTTTTTAATTAAATTAATTACTCAATTTATTCAATTAAATTAAAGAACTAATTTAATTTCCCTTTTTCAATTCAATTCAATTAAATTAAATGACGAATTTAATTATTATTTTTTTTTGTTTTATCAAAATAATACTTTCCAATAATATTATTTTTGAAATTAAAAAATTAATAATAATTTTTTATGATAAAAAATAAACGAGGGTCTCGACAAGGGAAACATCATAAATGACACATTTGCCTGTAAGTCGGTATCATTTTCATCATCGGGTAATTCTGATCTTGGACCGCCTCAGGACCCGGTGTCTACAGTATGTTACGGGATTTTAATGATATTTTGGCTCAACATGAGAAGAGTAGAGGCGACATTTAGCCAAGTTATCTGGTTGAAGGTTTTCGGTGTGCAGTAGAGGATGCTCAGTTGCTGGATTTACGGATGAGAGGGCATGCTTTCACGTAGTCCAGGGGCAATGTTGAAGACGATTTTATAGAGGAAAAACTAGATCGAGTGTTAGCTAATGCTGATTGGGTCTTGAAATTTCCCCACCATTCGGTCTATAATATAGATCAAACTTCTTCAAACCACAATCTCATTTTCCTCAACCCTTTTTATTCTCACTCCACCAACACTGGTCGTAGATTTAAGTTTCGAAAATGCTTGGATTCGGGAATCTAATCTGCTGGAGGTAGTGTGTAATGCATGGAACCCCACTGCCAATATTCCCTTATCAACCAAAATTAGGTGTTGTGGAGAAGCTTTGGCAAAATGGGGGCAGATTGTTATAGGTAACTTTAAGGATAAGTTACAAGATCTAAAAAGAAAGATGAAGGAAGCTCGTGTAAGGATGCAGCATGGGATCTTTAGTGATTTACATAAGAAGTATTTAGATAAATTATGTTAACAAGAAATTTTTTGGAGACAGAGAGCTAAGATCCTCTAGCTCAAGGCTGGGGATTCCAACTCCAAATACTTCTATGCTGTTGCTTCCAAGAGAAAGAGGAAAAACAGAATTTCTTAATTAAAAGATCCCACTGGTCGGATTTGTCACTGGAATGATGGGTTAGAAGAGCTAATCACCTCTTACTTTCACGATATTTTTATTGCCACTCACAACAACACTAGATTTATAGCCTCTTTACTCAGCAACAAACTGTCGGTAGAACATAACGAGATGCTTTCAAAAGATTTTATAGCAGAGGAGGTTAAGAAGGCTATGTTCAATTTGAACTCAGATAAAGCTCCAGGACTTGATGGAATGAATGCGACTTTTTATCAGAGATGTTGGAGTGTAGTAGGAAAGGATGTTACAAGAGAGTGCCTGAATATCGTAAAGAATTGTAGTATGCCAGCTCATTTATAAGAAATAGCTATTGTCCTTATTCCGAAGAAGCAAAATGTGGAAACTATGTTGGACCTCAGATCCATAGCTCTTTGCAATGTGCTTTATAAGGTGGTTGCCAAGATGCTAACTAATAGGTTAAAATCTATTCTTCCTGCTATTATTTCCTTGAATCAAAGCACGTTTGTGCCTAATAGACTTATCACTTACAATTTTATTGTCGCTTGTGAAGTCATGCATTGGTTAAAAAGGAAAACCCAAGGAAAAGAGGGGTTTATAGTTCTCAAGCTAGACATGAGTAAGGCTTATGATCGTATGGAGTGGCATTTTGTGGCGGAGGTCTTACACCGGATGGGGTTCAATTGTTATTGGGTAAAACTGATTAAGATGTATGTTGAATCAGTTAACTATGTAGTTTCCTGTGATGATAAGTTAATGGGGTCCAATCTCCCCTTCCAGAGGTTTAAGGTAGGGTGATCCTTTGTCTCCTTACCTCTTTATTTTGTGTGCAGAAGGGCTCACTGCCTTATTCAATCACTATGAAAGTCAGGGGCTAATTCATGGTTGCAGAGTAGCCAATGGAGCTCTAAGGATCTCTCATTTATTCTTTGCATATGACAGTTTCATCTTCTTTAAAGCAAAGCTTTAGGAGGCTGGTGCCATCAAACAGATTTTGGAGGCTTACTCGTTGGACTCAGGTCAGTTAATCAATTATAGTAAGTCCTCTCTAAAGTTCAGCCCTAACACCTCAAGTTCTACCCAAGAAGCTATCTATTCGGTTTTATCTATTAATCCTGGTGCTTCTCATGAATCGTATCTTGTGCTGCCAGCTCTGATTAGGAGGAATAAACAGGCCATTCTTGATTTTATAAGCCAAAAAATCCGAAAGAGAATTAGTGGTTGGAACCGTACTTTTCTATCACGAGCCGGGAAGGAAGTTCTTTTGAAGTCCATTGCCCAATCCATTCCAACTTATGTGATGAGTGTGTTCCTGCTTCCATTAGGATTGTGTAATAAATTGGAAAAATCTCTCAATTCCTTTTGGTGGGGCTCTAATTCGGCAACAGGTCGTGGTATTAACTGGATGTCTAGGAGTAAATTGTGTTGGCCAAAAGTTCATGGGGGTATGGGTTTTCGATCCCTTAGGGACTTTAATGTTGCTCTGCTAGGAAAGCAATGCTGGAGGCTTCTTACAAACTCTAATTCTTTGATGGTTAAGTTCCTAAAGGCTAAGTATTTTCCGAAGTGTAATTTTTGGGAAGCTTCTCTTGGCACAAATACGAGCTTCACTGCGCGCAGCACCTTGAGTGTGCGGGATAAAATTAAACTTGCTTGCATGTGGAGGGTGGGCGATGGTAGGAGTATCAACGCTTTATCAGACCCTTGGTTACCTGATTTTGACTGTCCTTTTGTTACTTCTCAGTTAGATGGATCGTGGGCAAATCTGAAAGTTAGTGACTTACTGATCAATGAGCCACCTTGTTGGAATGCTACTCTTATTAACTCTCTGTTTAACCAAAGGGATTGTGAATTGATTTTTAAGATTCCCACTAGTCTGTTTAAGTGTGCGGACAGATGGCAATGGAGGTTGGAGAAGACAGGTACTTACTCGGTTAAAAGTGCCTATAATTTTATCCACTCTGGTCTTCCTCCCTTTTTAGATACCATATGCAATGTGGATTGGAAAAGAGTTTGGGGTTTGTCTATTCCCAACAAGATTAAGCATTTTTTCTGGCGAGTGATCCATTCTTGTCTTCCTGTGCGTTCTCTTCTGGTTACTAAAGGTGTGGAAGTTGCTAGTTCTTGTCCTTTTTGTCATGCGGTGGAGGACTATTATTCACATTCTTTTGGATTGTTCCTTTGTTAAAGAAGTTTGGGGTAAATCTCTTTTGGGTTTTATTAGAGGAGCTGGTACTGATATGCTGTAGTCGTTTCGGTTGCTAGTTGGTTGTCTAGATCTGGAGCGGTGTGGTTTCGAGGTGGTGATTTGCTGGGCCATCTAGAAGGCGAGGAATGATGTAATCTGGAATAATGCAAAGCCTACCCCTTCAGCCATCCTTTCTCTTGTGGATAATGTTTTGAAAGAATGGAAAGTAGCTCACTCTCAAGCAGTGTGCTCTCAAGACAGGTTTTCTAGTTCTTATGTGAGGTGGTCTCCCCCTTCTTCTGATATTCTAAAAATCAATACAGATGCAGCATTATTTTCGGCTTCTTCTCAAATAAGTTTGGCTTTTGTTGCGAGGAACAAACAAGGCATTTTCATTGCAGCCGGTTGTAGAACAGTTTGTGGCCTTCTTGATCCTCTGATTGCTGAAGCTCTTAGTGTTCGCGAGGCGCTTAGTTGGCTCAAGGAATCCAGGATCCTATCTGCTATGGTTGAAACAGATTCTCAACTTGTTTACAGGGCTTTAATTTCCAGTTCCTCGATTGTTCCAATTTCGGTCTTATTATTATGGATTGTAAGCTTTTGTGTGTTTCTTTTGAAAACATCCAATTTGGATTTGTTAAGCGATTTGCAAACTGTGTTGCTCATGCTTTGGTTAGAGCTGCTCTTTCTATGCCAGGTCGGGTTACTTGGAACTTGTCTCCCCCTTGTTGTATTATTTCGGCTCTTTTGGCTGACTCTTCTTAATGAAGATTTTTTTGCTTTCAAAAAAAAAAAAAGTCTATCATCTAATTAATTCCATTTGAATAATGTTGTCCTCCAATTTGTAAAATTTGGTCATTTTTGCCCCCATTTAAATGAATTATTTAAAATTGGCATTTTTCTTTCATTAACACTTACGTGAGATACCTCAATGGAATCTCAATGATTAATTATTAAATTACCTTTTATGCCTCATCTTATTAAGTTCTAATACTACACGTACGTATTATGATATTTGATTTGTAATTTAAGATATATGTTTTCACTCGAGATACCACATGGTTATACTTAACGGACCAAAAATGTCAATTTTAAACCAATTCATTTAAATGAGAGTCCGAGAGTCTATACTGACATTTAAAATAGTACGAAAAGTTTTTTTTTTTTTTTAATGCAATGTCAATTCTAACAAATCTATTTAATGAGGGCAAAATAAATGAATTTATATCGTGATAATTTTGATAAATTTATATTTCAATGTCTAAATATTTCAACTTTATTCTATTGAGCATCTCAAAATAATTTTTCATTTTATTTAAGCTCTTAAACATTAAAATTTTTTATTAACCCCACTCCTTAATAAACTTTCAATCATGATTTTTTTTTAATTTATTCAATATGTGATCAACGTAAATTCAACGTTTTATTAATTTTTTTCTCAGTCAATTTTTTTTCTATAGTTCATCTTCAAACATTTTATTTAAAAAAAAAAAACTTATATCATTGTTGGAGATAATATTCTAGGGCCAAATAATTTGAAGGATAAATATGTCTTTAAATTGTGAAAATAGTTTTTGGCCAAATACATTTATCCTATTATTATATAGTTTTGTAAATTATTGATTTAGTATTGGCACTTTTGACGTGTTATAAATAATTTTCTGAAATATGTATCCCACAAAGTTATTTGTTTATTATGAGGAGAAATAACAAGATTTGAAAATTAAATAACAATTTATTGGACGATTTTATTATGATTATTATCATCATTACCATCTCAATTAGGCTGGATGAGCGGATATAGACTGGTTAACAGTTCACAATTTATTTTTCAAGTGTAGTCCATCAATATCAATTTTTTAAAATTAAAGTTAAAGTTTAGTCTATTAATAACTGATTAATCGTTAATCAATTAACTGCTAAATGTATTCGGTTAATCATTAAAAAATTAAATATATATTGTTATTTTATGCTTCATATAAAAAAATATGCATTTATAAAATTAAATTATAAATTCTAAAATTTTTAAATATAATAGTACAAATAAAAATATAAATCATTAAAATTTAATATTGATATAATAAAAAAAATACATAATTGCCCTACAAGATAATAAAAATAATTTAAAGCTAATATATATATATATATATATATATATACACTTTTAAAAGCAAGATTATGGAATTTAAATTATGATTAAATAGAAAAATGGACAGATTTTAAACCATGCGCGATTTATAAAAGAAATATATATAAAATCATTAGGAGAATTAAAAAAAAAAAAAAAGCATAGAAAAGTGAAATAAGGTAATGCTCTAATGAAGAGTAGCAATTTTGAATGTCCGCTTTCCAACCAAGTAGTAGCGATGTTGTTCTTGCTTTTCCTTCACAAAATTCCATATTCCCTTTTGTATGGGTTTATTATTCCCTCTTTTAGGCTACCTAAAAAATTGGCCTTTCCTTCATGTGCCCACGCAAATCTCCAAAAATACAAACAAACGGCATAACCCATTAACAGTTTTTGAACTTTCCAGCCTTCTCCTCTTCTGGGTAAGTCTCAGTCAACTGTATTGTATTTGCTGTTGTCATCAATTATTTCTTGGTCTATTCTCTTGATTTGGGTTCATATCTTTGTGAATATTTTTTTAATTCTAAATTGTTTTTACCTTAATGCTCTATTTAAACTGTAATTCTTTGAATTTTGCATGGTTCGGCTTCATATCCGATCTGTGTTGCTTCTGTTTCATGAATTTGCCTCCAAAGATTGAATTTTTTAGCAAAGACATTATTTTTTTGAGTCGGTACTTGGAATATATTTTGCTTCCATCTGGGTTTGATAAACTACTCTCTGTAGAGGATTTTCATTGATAGGGTCTATCTGTTCAATTTTTAATGGCTTAAGGGAGTACAGTACTTGTGGCAACTTCAAGCTAAAATTTCTTCTGTATTTGGACATATATTTGTTTTGTTTTTGCTATAAATCTCACGAAGAGAATGGTTTTTGTATTATTTTAAGAAATAGGCATTTTCTGTTTCTGTTGGTTCACTAACTTAATATCACTGATTTCATCACCTTTTTTTTTTAATTAATGGTACTGCAAAAGTATTGAAGACATCCAGGAAGATAATTTTTTTCTAATTTTTCTCTAAAAATTTCATGACCAGTCCTCGTTTGCAGCTTATAAAAGTTGATTCCATACAGGCAGCGTTGTCTGTCATCTCTGTTCATATAAATTGTCATCAGCTGCATTTATTAACACTCCATTAATTTATATGCATTTTCTGATTGTTACTACTAGTGGCTTGCATTTCAACCTTTTTTTTTAATGTACTCTTAAGCTATCCTTTCATATAATGCCTATCTGTAAAACTTTTGGAAGATAATGAAGGAAGCTAATTTCCATAATTGTCATGCTAACATTTGCAGTGGCAGCTGCAAGAAAGTTTCCTATCTTTTCGACCGCCAGCAAAATAATTGAAGTCATTGCAAATTGAATCATGCAGTTTTATCACCATCCGTACTCTTTGGACAGTCAGAAGGTGAGAATTGTTTTGGAGGAGAAGGGCATTGACTACACGTCACACCATGTTAATCCTATAACAGGCAAGAACATGGATTCGTCATTCTTCAGAATCAACCCAAGTGCAAGGCTTCCTGTTTTCCAGAATGGCGCCCACATCATTTTTGACACCATTGAGATAATACAGTACGTCTCATACTACCGGTTCATATAGAATGGTTGTCCTGTAATTTCTCCTTGAACTTTCATACATGTGGTGAACTCCTGGGGCACTCATTGCATTGTGTTAATTCGTTGAGTTTCTATTGATTCACTTATTTTATTTTTATAATCAATTCTGTGGAGAAAATGGCTCTGAAGTAATAAATAAATTTGCAGGTACCTTGAACGCATTGCAGTTGTCTCATCAGGTGCTAATGAGACTTCATTTAGCAGTGGAGAAGTTCTCGAATGGATGCGGAAAATACAACAATGGAACCCCAAGTTTTTCACACTTTCTCACATCCCTGAGAAATACCGTTGCAGGGTTTCCAAATTCCTAAGACGGGTGGTGATAGCTCGTATGGCTGAATCTCCTGACCTCGCAAGTGCTTACCACCAGAAGCTAAAAGAAGCATACGCGACAGAAGACAAGCTGAAAAACCCAGAAGTCTTGAAACGAAGCAAAGAGCAACTCGTTAGGCTTCTGGATGAAGTTGAAACCAAGCTGAGTGACACATCATATTTAGGTGGGCAAGAGTTCTCAATGGCAGATGCAATGCTGACACCAATACTGGCTCGCTTAGTACTGTTGAATTTGGAAGATGAGTACATTGCTAGCAGGCCAAAAATTGCTGAGTACTGGATTTTGGTGCGGCAGAGGCCTAGCTATAGAAAAGTGATTGGAAAGTATTTCAATGGCTGGAGAAAATATAAAACACTGATAAAAACATGGTGTTTTGTTCGTTTCCGGAGTCTGTTGAGGAAATACTGACCAAGTTAAAGAGTTGAAATAACAGGATGCTGTATATCAGGGAATTTTTGTGCCGAGTTACAAAATTTATAAGAGTGCTAGTAAATACAACCCTTTTCGTGTCAGAAACAGTTCAATTGGGTTTCTCTATTTGCTTAAATGGAGATTAGAACTTTGAATACGCATTTGGAAGGCATGTTTAGTTTCAGAAATGTTGAAATTATAACAAGTTGTATGTATTACGTCTTCTTATATCACAATACTAGGACCGTATGTTTAGTTGATCGCGCATTTGCACTTCGTCATATCAAAAGTGAGAAGACAGTAAGACACTTTCAGAGTGGTCATTTATACACTTTTTCACCCTACTTCAGTTCTGTTCTGAACACAATTTATTTTGAGGACAATTACCTGTTGATACAGGTTTGAGCACCACCAAATTACAATACGTTATGTTTATAGATTTTGTGAGGAAATAAAAAATTACCAATTTTTTTCAATTTAAAAATCAAAAAGAAAATTACCAATTTCTTCATGCAAGCGTTGCAACCACCGACCATCATTCCGGAGCTGCATCATATGCATATCTGTGAATTTAGCTTCGCAGGAACCAGACACAAACTCACTATCTTCATGTACATTTATTTTATCCTTTCCGTCGTAAAATATCATTGATTAGATCAACAAACTGGTCCAATTTTTTCAGCGAGACATTATGAGAACAAAGCAATCTCACATCCATTTCATGGAGTTTCCAACAATCAAGCCACAAAAACATTGAGCCAAAAGACGATACACAATCTTCCATCTTGTCCACCACCATGATTTTGTCCTTTCATTTCTGTTATCTTTTTTTCTTTTATCCCTTTGGATGGAATATACAATTAAAGCACTGATAATACATAATCCTGAGCATTCCATGAGAAATGAAAATTAAACAGAAATACTTGCCTCTTCGAGGTGCAAACAGAGGTATTAACAGAGACATTTCAGTGTGATTTCCCCAGTCATAGTATTAGAACTTGACAATGAGAATGAATGGCCATTCTGAAATTGAATGAATTTTTCCACTGAAAATAATAACCTGGAAAAAAAAAGAATCGAGAGAATACATCAAAAGTATGGAAGAAAATCCAATAGCTCTTTCGAGGAATTCCTAGAATCATTACTAATTTAGGGTACTATTTTGCTGATTTATGCAATTGCCAGCCTTCTCCACCCTACAGCTTACTTCCTTTGAACAGTATGAATTTTTATGCTCATATGGTACACTCTCTACATCATTGGTGCATATTCCACCTCTTGAATTATTTCCCAAGTATCCCCACCCATCTCTATTCCGGATCCATGGGGGTGGCACTTTATTCCATTTCTGCTGCCTAAAGTACCTCTTTCCCAGATCACTTGATGCCCTAGCTCGTTTAAATGTATGTTGCCCATTTTCAACAGGAATGTCCAAGTCTGGTTGGTTAGAACCAGTGGTGCTTGGATTGTTCTCATCTGGATCACAAGCCGAAGGATCAACTCTTAACTGTTGCCCTTCTTCTGTACTTCCATCAATCACCATAGAATCAACAGCAGGTAAAGACGGACTTTCTTTCTTATTATGGGGAAATGGAGGTAGCGGTGGAAAAGGATGGAAAGGCATGCCTGGAGCGACAGCCCAACTCTTCATTGTCCCATCCCAAGGTGACCCAAGTTGCTGCATAATAGGCATTGGAATTCCATATGAGACGGATAAATGGGAAATGAATTTCTTCTGTGGACATCCAACAACCATACCCACAGGAAACATCAAACCACCACTTCGTTGAGGGAGATCCGTAATGGTTGATGAAGCACTGGGTGAGACCAGAGTGGAGTTAATGGGAGAAGAGAATCCCGGTGGAGCATCACTTTGTATATTCTGTCTTCCATCATCAGCAAAACTACTTTCATTCTGTCGATAATAATTGCTAGCACAATCTGGGCAATAATTCTCTCTGGTCCCTTTCTCTACATGATCTGACACTTCTTTACCTTTAATAGGTGGAGGGTTACATTCAGATTGTTGTCGCAGCCCAGACTGACTCTTCTGCTCTTCATGCTGAAGAGAACTCGAAGTTAGTTTTTCTGGAGCTGGTTGATCCCATCGGCTTTTACGTTTGCGACTTTTTGTACCCCCACTTAAACAGGGTGGAGAGCAGCCATCATTAACAGCAGTGTCTACTGAAGCTGTTGCAAGCTTTGGCTGCGTGGCACTATCTATGGCTTCTGTAGGCCTGACAGCCAGATCACGCAAATGATTCTGTGAAGCTGAAACCCGATTGCTGATAGAACCTTTGTGAAAATCCATCCTCCCATCATCCCTATCCAAGTTGCCAAATCTTCTGCCATGTCTAGGAATCCATCTGTCCCGGAAATTTCGTGCAATTTGATGAACCTGTTTATTGCACAAAGAACTCATTAGGAAACTTTTCACCCGGAAAGACATGAAGCATAGCACATCTATGCAGCCGCACATATACTCCTAATTTTGTTTGGCCACAATATCTGTCCACTTCGAAGGGAAAAGGGGAAATCACAAGAAAAAAAAGAAGGGGTCCAATCCAAGCATGTGCTCAATTAAAAAACCCTAATTTTCTTGCAATATCGCAACAACAGTATAACTGACATAAACCCTTATCTCCCTCGCTAATGTTACCCAAAAGAACAGATACACATCTAAATTTTTAGTGGTCAAGAAAACCAATACTTAAAATCAAAATAAAGACCTTAAGTATCTAACCTAGTGCCTGCCCAATCTTTCACCTCCTTCCCTAACCTTTCTCTCAATATTTGTCTCTTTCTAATTCAAAATTCAAAGATCATAACAATCAAAACCCCAGATTTTCAGCATACAAGCTCAACCCCCCCATTATCACATGCTCCACCAAAGATGCCTTTTATTATACTCATGTGAATCAAACAAAACTAGAAAATGAAGGGGGAGACATTAAATCCAACTCTCCAATTAGGCTCATCTCGGATTGTTATGCCTGCTTGTTTCAAACATTTATTATAATTACTGCCATCATAATTTCTACAGCTAAAAAATCATACCCATTGATAATCCACCATCTAACAACCCAATAATGATAATAACTCATCTCTAGTGTATTTGGACGAGAGGAAGCTATCTATTCCATGGGATCACATGGAAACGACACAGAAGAGTTGAAGAAATCACTTTATCCAATATGGGCATGCATCCAGGTTGTAGTTTTGTTGGGTCTTTGTTATTGGATGGTGATTCTTGTCCACTTGGTTTTTCATATAGTTGAGACAAACTGCAAATAGAATGCTTTGATTGTTCAGATGGTTAATTTAATTTTGTTACTAAAAGATTTTGTCCAGTTCTCATTATTCTTTTATTGTTTGGTTTTGCAGCAATTGCTTATATCTACTGCGAAAACATGAGACTAGGGGAAAAGAGAAGTACATTTTGTTCATTTTTTCCCAGTCCTTTTCTAATTAGCCAGATGAATATATACTTAGCTGATCATTGATAAGCATTTAACATTTCTAGCTAAGACAAATTGAAAATAAATGAAATCAAACAGAATCTTCATATTGTAATAGCTTTATATAGCTTAGGGTTGACCTTGGAAGAAAATTTAGATTAGGGTTTTAAATGGAAACATGGGTATAGGTTGGGGGACTTTGTGATTTCCAAAATGCTAAACTATAATGCTTTCCACTATTGCTTCAATAACAGAATGAAACTATAAGTAATTCTCAACATTAAAAATTAGACAAGGGATCATATACATAATTTAAAGGGAATGTTAAATGTAAATGCATTAATGATGTATCTTTAAACCATTGAATAGACCAGAAAGCTACTTTGATACATAGAAAAGCTACTTTGATACATAGAAAGTTTATAAACAATATACTGAGAGTTTAAAACTACAGTAAGAAAGTATGATGAATACCTGTTTGTCATCGTGCTCTGTCAGCGACAGTATTGATTCCCGAAAGCTGCACAAATCAAACTATTCAGAAACATATACCAACAATATCAAGATGTGAGAAGATAAAACGCCAAACTCAATTGCATACTAGAGACTTGACTGGCTTGACCAACCAAGCCAGAAGACAGCCAGTTCCTCCAAAACATGCCAGTACAACTGGTGTAACTCTATGTTCTTGATAAACAATGAACATGTCAAACTTAAGTTTTCTCACTCTTGAAAAATAAATGAGAGAAATCAAATCAACCATACTGGAAGGAATAAACATACACAAATGAAGGATGAGAAGTGTCAGGCACACAAATAGAAATATACGTAAATTATTGACAACCAAAAAGAACAATATGCCAAAAATAAGCAATCAGCTTATCCATTAAGCATTGCAAACTTTTTACAAACTGAAAAAATTCGTAAAGCATCAGTAATTCGTTCCCAGTGTATACAGAGGGAGTGAGAATAAATCTACATATTAGCCTGCTTTATACGTTAACAGATATTATATGCCTACAATTTTCTACTTCACATTAGTTCTCACTTTGTTCCTGTTCAGTTCTTACTACATTAAATCACTATGAAGAACAAGGGAAAAGAACCATAGGCCAAGCTAATTATCCTAATTTTGCAACTTCTTTCAAGATTAAGGTCAATTCCTTAAATCTCAATGAGATGAACCTACTCCCCTTGCCTGTTTCCAACAGACACATACACCTACAAAACCCCTCCCTTAAACTCTGATCTGTTGTTGTTTGTTGAAAAATTCTAGACGCTAATCCACAAATAGCAGTAACTTGGCAAAAAGCATCTTTGGTCCATGAACTATAATGGTTTTTGAAATTTCGTCCTTTAACTTTTATTTCATCAATTTAAATCCTTAAACTTTTATTTTTTTAGATTGTCCCTTGCAATATTTTCTTAATTTTTCAAAATTCTGTTTTTGCCCCAATTCTTCTATTTTCTTCCCCACAACTTATTTTCCTTTTTAGGCCAGTCCTAAACTTCTTAATTTACTTTTCAAGTCTTTTTAACAAGACTCTAATACCATCAACTGTGAATCTGCTCTATACTAAATAAATTTACACGATCCTAGGCAGAATTATAGAATTACTTAGGGATCTCATAATTATTTTGGAACGATTTATAATATTTGACTTTGCTCAATTTCTCATACTTGTTATAGGAACAAGAATTTGCAAAAAATCCAAAAGCACTTGGTTCTTTTAAAAATAATTTTCAAACTTATCCTGCCTAAGAGTAAATTCTTCTAAACATTAATTTGCAATTTAACAATTACTAAACCTCACAAAGATCTGCCCCAAAACATTTATTTCATTTCCTAATTAACAATATGTGCAATTATCATACTGGATCATTTTCAAATATTTTTGTATATATAAATCACAATGAGTAAGTATCGTTAAACTGTTCACAAAAATTGATTCTAATATGTTTTGAACAAAGACATAAACATCTCACCACATATGGAAAACATTTAAATATTTCAATTTTTTTTAGAATAAATTAACATATTTTAATGTTTAAACCCAATAAGCTTATGCCCGAATTACCGATAGTTCACAACTCAATCCCAAGATAGAAGTCGCTAGTCTGAGTCAATTTTCTTTTAAAAAAAAATTATAATTTGTATCAAACAATAGGGAAAATTAATTTATAAAACTATAAATTCTCTATGTATGCCAATGTGACTAATTATTGATGAAATATCTATTTGTTTTTCAATTTATTTTCTATGATAAATAATTATTTTTGAAATTAATTTTTAAATATAATTAGTATATGATTTTCATTTCTCAGTCCTCCAAGTTTATTTTACATACTAGAGTCTTGGTAAATATATTTGGGAAACATTTTAAAATGTTAGGAGTTAGGATTGACTTAAAAAGAAAAATAAGTGCTGGTAAAGAAAGTAAAAGAATTGGGGTGAACACAGAATTTTGAAAAATCAAGAAAATATGCAAGGACCTAATCTAACCAAAAATAAAAGTTTAAGGATTCATATTGATTAAATAAAAGTTGAAGAACGAAATTTCAAAAACCACTATAGGTCAAGGATCAAAAGATGCTTTTTGCTGTTTTCACTTTTTTTTTTTCTTTAAAGTGCCCTAGGATACTCTTCTCTTTCATTGGAATTTGTAACACGGTTAATGAAGAGAACTGTAAAATAAACTAACATTCTAATATTTTGCTTCCTTCCAGATCAAGCTCAATATCAAGGTGGGTCATAAGAAGTGCCTATTACGTCCTACTCTGTCTACATCAAAAGATTCTACAACCCCCTATGCTCTTGTTGACTCACATGATCTACGATCTCTAGATAGGAACAAGAAAACCATAGCAACCTTTTCCCTCCATCAATTACAGACCCTCTAAATTGAGTTAGAGAGCGCCTTAAAAAGGATAAAAAAAAATATAAAGAAAAACAAGGCTGCTGATCCAGCAGCAAACTCATAAATACAACTATGTGCTGTTGCTCACACCTAGCTATGAACAAAGGCAAATTCACTTATAAAAATCACATGTTAACTAACCTTTCCATTCCAGCACAAGGAGGACCTCCATTAATATGTTCTTGTGTAAGTATCTGTCTGGCTGCCAAATACTCTAAAACCTGCAGAAAAATCAGTTAGCACTTAGCTGTTATCCTTCATGCTTCTGAGAACTTTCTCAATTATATACTGATGAAGTACTGGCCAACAACTGAAATGAAACAAAGAAAGTTGCAGACATCCTTTTAACAATGAAAGCAATGAATTGGAAAAGATTCTTCCAATATCATTTACTCGCCTATCCAACAAGAGGAATGGTGGAAAACCATCAATTCGTCATTAAACTTCAGCCATGACTCCACTTAATGCTATCAAGTAAATTCGCCTATCAAAGGAAAATGAGAGAAGAATAAAAAGATACTACTCCCCCCATTCCACTCATCGCGACAGTTTTTTTCTTTTTTTTTTTCTACTCAATGTGACAATTTTCAAACTCCAAAAAGCATTAATTATGCATTTTCTATTTTACCCCGTATATGAACAAAAAAAGAGATAATTAATAAAGTAAGATTATATCTAAAGGCAATTAATGAAAGGATATTATAGTATTTTAGTAAATTATAATGAATATTAATCGAATTTTTGTTAATTAGTGATTTTCTTGGTTTGTGTGAATAACTGAAAGTTGTCGCACTAAGTGGAATAGAGGGAGTATTAAATTAATCGTGGCGATGCTTTGTTAGGCGTTTGCATCTTGTAGATTTGCCAAATAAGAGTTTTGAATTCACACATTACATTGGAGGCCACATTAAGAGAAAACTTGTAGAAGTCAGAGGTTGCGAGTGTAAACAATTTTAGGTATGAACATGGAAACCAGTATCACGCATATAATAGAATTCCCTGGATGCGCACCTTTAGAAGTTTACGAAGAATTGGTGTCTTTTTAAAGTCCCTTCGATACTGTTTCATCATGTTGTGAAGCATTCGCAAACCTAAGAGTGAAGCAAACATCGTCACTTGGAAAGCAATAGTCATTCCTTATGCAAGGATTTTACTCATTCCCTGATGAAAAGCAAAACTGCATGCTATTATGTCACAGGAGAAGAAACTTACCATTTTTGTTAATTATATCAATCAACACCACCCGTGATTTAGTTTTTAGAAGTGCATCAAGAATCATTGAAAGATCTCGATTACTGCAACAAAAATAATATTCTAAATTATCAAATTATACCTCGTAATTACGGCACAAATTTTGGGTAGGTCATCTAGAATATCATATACAGCAAATACAAATAGCAAGAGAAATTTCAAAATTACCTTTGAATTGCTTCCCCATTTCCGCTAGCACCAGATGCTGCAGTAAGAAGCAGGAACTTCAGGTAACCTTTTGCAGCATCCTGTCAGATTACAAATAACAAAGAGAAAAACATTAATTGAGACAATAATCAAAGGTACATAGCAGAATGATGAATTGCTATTAGTAAGTCTGTTAGAAAATGGCATCGCCAAAGATATGAGCATGCATCATATTAATGGGAAGACAAAATAGATTTTCCCACTGAAATCAACAGTAGTTCAAGGTTATGCAACTCTGAAATGCACAGGCACACAGGAAAAAGAAAAAAAAAACAAACAGACAAAAAAAGGTTATAGACAGAGTGGAAAAGACAGACATGCTAAAAGGCCACAATAAAGAGAAGGCAATTTTTAATAGCTTTAACAAAAAATGTCTAAAAATTCCAAAGCGCACAAATTCCAACTGCTGCTTACTTTTCGTTTGCTTATCCCACCATCAACATCCAACAACTCATTAAGTTTCTCCTCAACTGCAAAAGTTGACATGCATTAATCATTAAATTTTGCACACAAAATTGTCTAATTGCAGTTACAAGTGAAAGGGGCATTCTAACCTGCTTCAAATCGACCATTAGAAGTACCATTTATTAATTTTTTGGGTTTGATAGACGGCACCTGAGATTTGTTGGACAACACTGGAACTTTATTAACATTCAGAGGACTATTTGTAAGCTTTCCTTTCTTAGAGGAACAGGAATCACT
This sequence comes from Excoecaria cochinchinensis, assembly GCA_947683425.1. Taxonomy (NCBI): domain Eukaryota; kingdom Viridiplantae; phylum Streptophyta; class Magnoliopsida; order Malpighiales; family Euphorbiaceae; genus Excoecaria; species Excoecaria cochinchinensis. The sequence continues at coordinate 9,358,599 of CANTUQ010000054.1, read as the reverse complement.
TGAAGTTTTGATAAGAAAACGAGATTTCACAAAAACCCGTTTTTCTTCGGTTGTAGAAGACTTGGACTTCAACTTAGTGGTCACCCCATCAGATGATAATTTGCTAAGACTTGTAGTTGGAGAAGTCTCACACCTTTGATTGCCTTCAATGGAAATCTCCTGCTTAGCAGCAACAGTTTTGCTTGTTCCATCATCTGAGTTTCCAGATACTTCTACTGGTTGGCAAGAAGATGAAAAATTTCCTTTCATGTCATCCAACTCAATTGAGCTGCGTAATTGAGGAATAGCAGAAACAGATTCATTAATGGAGTCCCCAATTTCTGAGGCGACTTCCAATTTCACATCAGCTGTCCTGGGAGCCGTTTTATTTTTATCCTTTGATACACACTCTGCAAGTTGATCATTGAATGGACCAGCTCTGGGTATTCTCTGCTTGAATCCAAATCCAGCTTCCCCGTTTTCCAGCATCACTGGGTATTCTACATCATTGAATGGACCAGCTCTGGGTATTCTATGCTTGAATCCAAATCCAGCTTCCCCGTCTTCCAGCATCACTGGTTCAAGAAATTCTTCATCTGAATCAACTTGATCAATTACTTCAGTACTAGTTGGATCACCACCAATATAACCTCGACAATGAGATGAACCACAGTAACATTTCTTTGCAGCTGCCCCAACCACTCTTACATAGTTGTAATCAAATGTTACCTCCTCATCCTAAACAAAGCCCGTGCTATAGAAAATTAAAAGATAACAATACATGAATATCAAAAAAAATAGGACATGTGTCCCAAAGAAAGCACACCAATGGCTAGGGCTAGGTATTTCGGCTAGAATTACAGCACTGTAGTTTATAGAATTGGGGATGACTTCTCATGCTGTATGGTCCATGCCCGAATGAGTCCATGAACCAAAAATACAAACCCAAGTAACATAGGCTGTGACAATCATACATTCTATACAAAGAATCGAGGCTCTCAGAGACACTTGTAAAGTGTTACCTATATGCTTGTATGTTTCCTTCAGTTCTCTACACTAAAACTACATCCTAGATTTTAGTTAACATGTTTGATAATCAAATCCATGAAAACAAAAGCAGGATATCTGCAGGGACCAATAAATCAATTGGGAACTATTTGCTCAAGGGACAAGAATAACATTTCCAACCTTTAAAAAGAAACAGTGAAAAAGAACATGTTTCTTAAGTTATTTGCTCAATCTCTTTAGAAAGGAAGTTAATTGATAGCAATTTTTTCCCTAAAGGAGCAGCTAAATCATTAATACAAATAATTTTCTAACAGGAGGGGGGGAAAACAAAAAAAGAAAAAGATAGGGCCTCAACCCAGCTGAGTTAACCCTTCAGCATCAAGTAGGAGCCAATTCCTACCCCATTCCACTTTGTAACATAAAAAGCAAAGATCATCATGCTCCCAACCTGTACGTAATTAGACCCCTGGACACTATGCTGGCCAACTTTCCACTAAAGACCATATAACCTATTTGTCATGTTCAATCAGAGACAGCAAGATATGTCCTAATTCATTCATTTTACTATACTTAATTCCATCATTTTTTATAAAGCTTGGCGGCGCAGGAAGGAGGTAGTCACCGGTCACTAATTCTATTTCAGACATGTAGCTCCCAGTGAGGAATTAACAAAATTTGCATGTGCGCACAAAGAATCTAGAATTTTTGGACTGATACATAAAAATAAAATATTCAATTAAGATAAGTGTGAATTTACCTTCTTAATATCTCTTAACGCAAATAATCCAATACAAATTTCTCCATTGACCACCCACTGTTCACAAAAAAGTCAACAGTAATGCAAACTTTGAATACATGGATATTATGTAGCTAATTTATGGAAATAAAAGCTCAACCAATTGGCAACACAAACAAAAGGAAACTAGATTCCAGCAGGAGCAAGAAAAAAAGGTTTCCAAGAAATATAGAATATATTAAAATTGAAACAGGCATCTCAAAGCATGAGATCCAGGAAATGTGGAATAGAAGATTTGCATGATAAATGAGATGCAGAAGAGTAAAGCAATTACCTTTTCAGTACGACAATTAGGATCACAACTATGATTAATGAAACGTCCCAGATTTCCTTTTGCACATGCGTCTATTACCTGAAAACAAAATACAAAATCAAGTACTGAAATGGATAATCAAAACTTCCCAACCCTCCACACCTCCTCCTTATGTATTTTTTATTAAAACAAATATCCAAGAGCATACTTGAAAGAAACTATTAAAAGAACAGATTAAAAAGGCCCAAGCCTAAAGCAAGTCCAAGCTTTTTGTGTAGAGCAGTCAGACAGATTATGCTCAGGATTACTAGAACACAAGCCTCAAGCAGAAGGGATTAAGGCACCAAAAGCAATATATTAGGGACCAAGATGTCTGTCATTGTTTGATTTGTTAGGTATGGCTGCCATATTGAATAAGCACTTGGTCAACCCAAGGTCAGATCTATTGTAACAGGAATCAAAGATACATCAACAGACATATACCCAGAACTCAGACCTCCAAATACAATCAAATATTAAGATTTGTTTCGAATCCAGGTCCAGAACTACAGGAATCAGAAAAAAGAAAGAAGCAAATTGGAAGGTTAAAAGCTAAAATACAATTAGCTAGAGGTAAAACTAGAAGTTCAAGCCAAAGACTGTAAATACTTGCTGGGTATCAAACTTATTATTATCATGGCATTCAGAAAGCCAGATGCCAACTAATTAACTGATTGCATATCCCACACATCATGCCTTAAAACATGCTTAATAGGATGTATCACCTTATCCTTTATTTGAAGAACCATTGCAAAAGAAATTAAAAAAAAAATAATGATAGTCCCATTGGCAGCATCCATCACTTTTACCCACACTAAGGACAAGCTAAATTCAAAGAAAGTTCGCCTGGCAGTTTCAGTTCTACAGCATGATCAGTTATCTCTTGAATGCCATAAAATCAGACAGGTAGCATCCTCAATATGAAAAGGTATCACATAAAATAAAAACTAGATATATATGCATAAACTGCATCAGTTAAAATGCAGCCATTATTAATTAATAATGATGATGCTAGTTCCATGTTAATTTAGCATCTCAAACTGAAGGTCAAAAAAAGTGCCAGAATTTTCTAAATCTTATAATAGCATTAAAAGCAAATATATCACTGTTGCTTACATTAAAATTTACATAAGAAAAAAATATATTAATAGAAGGGCAAATTCATACCTCACTGCCATTCAATGTCATGAAGTAGAAATGCTTGTGACCCTTAAAAGCATACTCTTTTTGGCGTCCTTCATAGGTATGCATATCAAGCACCTGATGAAAATTGTATATTAAAAATATTTGTGGAAGAATATCCAGACTCACACATGCAGGCACACAGAATCCAAAGAAAACAGGGAGAAAAAGATAGTGTGTGTGTGTGAATATCAGAATATTAAAATATCCTAAATTACCACTTGAAACGGCCACAGAACTCTATTAACTTTTTTATGGTATCACTTTTAAAAGGTCCAGCAGGATTATTTTCTACATAAATGAAGTTTGAAAAGCTAGGTAGGGGCTTTACACATATATTGCTTAAAACTGCATTTGGCTTTCTCCAACACTTGAATGCCGCAACACAAAATTAAACAATGAGCTATGCCAATATAAAAGATTCAGATGAATGCAATTCTAGTTAGTAAAATCAGATTAAACAACGAATCTACCTTTCATATACTTTACAAGAACAGTATTAGGTATTGGTGAAAACCTTGCAAATAGATTTCAATTTATCCACGCTTCATCCTTTTGTTAAGTTAGATTTTCTATTAGATCAACAATCTAAGAAGAAGAAGAGCTACCTCTCCAACATATTCAATAAGAAATTGCCCTTTGGAAATATCCTCTTCCAGCCGCAGCCCAAAACCTTTCTTTCCACATCGATCCCACTTCATTTTAGCATAATTGCGCTTTTGGAACTGCAAATAGATATTTGGAGTGAAACTATATTCTTCATCTATTATGAAAAGTACAAGTTAACAAAAAGCATCTTCAGGTCCTTGAACTTTTAACCTTTTTTTCTATTTGGTTCTCAAACTTTAATTTCGTTCTAGTGTGCCCCTAAACAATTATTTAAGCACAGATGAGGTTCAAAAATTGACAGATTGCAAAAAAAAAAATAACATTATATTACACTAGGTGCCTGAACTCAAGGGCAGACCCAGGACTGAGCAAGAAGGGAGGCAATAATTTTTCTGTGTGCGTGTGTATGTTTTGGGGGGTGGATGGGGAGAATGCAAAATACATTTGGGGGTAGGTCCGCCAATGCGTGAAATATCAGTTTTTTTTTCTCTATTAAGCACTTCAATTTATCCAATTTTGGACTCATTGTGGACTAAAATTAATGTTCAGGAACCTAATAGAACACAACAGAAATTCAGAGACTCAAAAAAAAAAATGAACTTTTAGTTCAAGGGCCCAAAGATACTTTTTGCCAAATAATTACACTACTGATACGGCAGCTATCATACCTGTTGATATAAACAAAGATCTATTAAGCAGGGGTAAAAAAATTACAATTGTCTCATACAGAAGCCACTATACCTGTTGATTTGAACAACGATCCCCACATGGGCAGGTGCCCTGAACACACTCTATGTTGAGCATTCGATTCAAACATTCATCCCCACAACCTAACCCGCTGTCTAGAGGTAATTTGCAATGGCAAACCATTATCTGGTTAAAATTTATAATATAAATTAGAACTTTGTCTACTAAAAAATCCAACCCACAAAGCCACAAGAATCATCAATGTGCAAATAACATAAAAGGCAATTCAATATTGCAAACGAGCTAATCATATTTCCCACCAAGATTAGTCTTATAGGAAAAGATTTCATAAAACATAACAGTGAAGCTCCAATTATGAAAACATTGCAGTTAAATAAAAGCAAATAATTCGGATCATTGACTAGCATTAAGATATTGTATCCCATTTTATTATTTCATAAAAGAAATAAAATTAAGAATTTCAAATTAGCGCATTTCAAGGTTTGAATTTTTGATTGATGATATTGAATACTATAGATATTCTACTGTGGAAGTCTAGAATTGGTACCTAAAATTGAGGGAGTATCCAGTTAATAACTGAAATTTCTTTTAAATGAATAGTTAAGAAGGAATATTCAAGATCTTAGGTTGTCTAAACCGGGATTCAGTCTTTAGTCCTCAAGTGCATGTGTTAGTGTCTGCCCAGAGATGCAAATGGAGAGAGAGAGAGAGAGAATCATTACAAGGAAAATAAGACCTCAACAAGATAATATTTTACAACGGAAATGCAGTCATGCATTTTTTTTTCCTTGAAGGTGAGAATTAAACATAGAGCATCAATGGAGCCATTTCCTGGTTTCCCCCATCCAGCAATTGAAAAGAATCAATTAGGCAACATCATGTGTATAATAATTAATTCTCAACAGGCATCCACAATATCTCTCTTCCATCTCCCAGGCCATCAGTTCTGGTAACATCATGTGTACAGTAATTAATTCTATAGACGTAGGCATCATCTTAAACTAGCAGTCTAACCACCACTAGAACCTAACAAAGTTGCTGCAAAATTTTCTGGATATTTTCTGATGTTTCTTGTTGCAGTACCTCAGAGGTAGCAGCAGTCAGCATAAAGGACACCCAAAAGACATCCCAAACACCAAGCCCATAACCTTCTGACAAAAAGCCCAACTACTGAAGATTCTAAGTGGTGATCATTCCACATTACAAGAACTTATTAAAAAGACTCAATTCATCATATAAGTAATGAAAACTACAAAACATACAAGCAAATATTTACATAGTAATCAGAGACTAAAATGAGTCAGGTTCAGACCTCATCGATAGTTTGAGTTTTACGGCTACGGTGCAGAAACTGATTAGCAGAAATACGCATAAATTCATGCTCCTTGGAAACTAAAATTGCATTGAAAGAATCATGTCAGATTCCAGAAAGGCGGTGAAAATCATCAAGCTAAAATCAAAATCTAACAGATCTGTTACAAGCAAATGTATGCAAACCTGCACGCTTGCATTCTAATCCCTTATTCTTTGAAGGGGCATCATAAGCATCTTCATCAGCATCTGATAAGCCCAACTCTGCATTGATTTCTGCATTTGACTTCTCCTGGGTGATGGAACAATCAGCAAATGCTTTATCCTTATTGTCCTTGCAAACCCTTCAGAAAAAACAAAAGAAAATATACTTGACAATAGGAATTTTGCAGGAGCCAAAGGAAAAGAAAACTGTAAGTAATCTCATGTTACATGTAAACCATAAGTGAACTAAGCAGTCACATTATGACAGACCAATAAATCAACTGTGAGTGTGCATTTGGGTGTATGTGAGCTTTAAGCCCAATGAGTGCACTAGGTGTGAATATAGGGGGTTGTCCCCCATTACCAGTGGCTCAAACTTGAAATCTAATGTTAGCTGATTGATATTGCGGACGAGAACCGCTCCAACAACTATACTTTGCTGCTGTTGTAGATTAGATCGAAAAATGACTGATTGCCAATTGCAAACCAGTTAACCCCCACACCCCCAAAAAGGGGAAAAAAAAAAGAAAAAGCTTTCAATTTTGGCCTTAAATCAAAAATTTAAAGGTTGAAGCTTCTAGATTTCCCAAAAGCCAACTAGAGGCCGGAGTTAATGTTTAAAAGCAAAAACATAACAGCAAGACCCAGTTTCTATGGATGATACACCGCAAAAAGTTTTAGTACTCTCCAAATGTTAAGGCACCCAGCTAGAAGCTTCAGCTGCATGATAACTGAACTTATAACAAAACTGCATGCTGTAGGGCTGATGATTAACTACTAAGACAGGACATATAAACTAGATTGCAATTGAGTCAAGATAAATAGATACCTTAAACTGAATGGTTAAGACAATGCTCACGTTATTCAATAAGTTTACCCAGAATCAACTAACACACAGAGATGACAATAGAAAATGACTTTCTAACAATTACAAACAATCCCAAGAAAATGAAACAAAGAACAAATTGTACTAGTCAGATAGATTAAAAAATGCCATAACATACCATTGGCAATTTGTTTGACCAATAGAATCCACAAGGGCAACAGGAATGCGCCGCCATTTATGACAATCATCACAACGCACCCAAGCATTTTCATCAGGTACATGCTGCTCCACTATATTACTTGCTGCCATGTTAGGTTCATCTGTGGATGCAACGTTGTCATCAGGATTGGTTTTACCAATGTCATCTGGGGCACAATTTCCTGCAGCAACTAAATGTGAAATGGAACTGACATTTAACATGCTAGAAACTAGAAAGGGATAATTACATACTAGAAATTAAAAGGAGATAATAGCATACTAAGTGCCTAAGCTTTTCAGGATTTTTATTTTTATTATTATTATTATTGTTAACCTTTCTGTGTACTCTTCAGTGACTAAATTTTGTAGTCAAGTACCTTTGCACTTTATTACGACTTGTATACAAATATGAACTAAGAATAATTTCCATATAGAAAAATGACCATTTAAATGAAAAATACTTCATGTCCTCATGAAAAAATTCTATTCCCTCCCCCTCTTAAGTACTGTGCCAATGAATATTCTTTAGTTGGTTGAATTTGAAAGGTGAAAAAAAAAGGACATTTTTATTTTCAATTTAAACCACTAAAAGAAGAGCAAGAGAGATGATAGTGGAAGTGAGAGAAAGCACAGGTTAGGTAGATGCAGAAAAGAAGAATAGGATTTCTTCTGAAGGCACATTTTATTTTTTGAATTAAAATAACTCAGGTCTATTAATGTACCAAATAAAACATATTTAACTTTGTTTTTTGAAAATTGCAAAGCCACTTAAATGCACATGCTTTCGCCATTCAAACACTCAATTGCATCCTGAAAGAAGGCATCCAAAAACTTTTAGGCACCCGAATTGTCATTAAACCAAGTGCAAAATGTTATGAGGGAGAAAAGAAAGAAATAAGAATATGGTTACAAAATAATTATAAAACTAAATATGTAGCAATATAATCTAGTACCTGTTACTGGATCAACTTCTCTTTTACAATTAAGATCCCCACGATCACTCTTCTCCTTGATTTTGTTCTTCTTAACTGACTTCCGTTCATTCCCTCTCTGTTTACAACCATTTTCTCTCTTGCTTTTTGCTTTGTCAGAATCTTTGGACTTCCCATCGCATGCTCTGCTGGATTTTTTTGGAAGTTGACTACCTTTGGATTTTGTTGAAGGAAGTAGATGGTTCAAATGTTGTGATTCTGACAGCTTATGACCAGCATCCAGACCACAACATGCGTTATTTTCTGCACTGATATCTGCTTGGACAGCCTCTCCAGAGACCAGAAGCTCATCCTTGCTTGACAAATAAAACAGTTCCTCAGAGAATTCCTTGCTACTTAATGAGTTGCTAGAAGCATTTGCACTGGCGGATGAAACAAGATTCTCGCTAGAGAAAAATCCATCACCCTTATTCTCCTTCCTACCTTGTTTCTTCTTTGTTTTGACTTTCTTTGTACGAGCCATTTGAGGGCACACATCTTCTTGAAAAGAGTCACTTGCATAGGAGACTTGATTTTTCTTCTCTCCGTTTTTACTGCTAGAGACAACTCTAGGAGCATCAAAAATTCTCGAAGGAATGATAATAGCATCAGGAAAATCTTCTTGACATCTTGTGTTAGTTTGGCTTTCAGGAACTGAATTTATAACTTCTGAATCTGGAGAAGTTCCAGGATCTGTATACCCCTTCTCAATTTCACCTCCTGAATCTTCAACCTCTGCATGAGAAAGAAGTCCAAGACAATCACCAGCAGTGTTACCAGTTGTCTTCTGGGAAATCACAGTGCCCTCCAAGTCCTTATCTGGTACATGTAAATCAGAAATAGACGCATCAGAATGTATTTTTGCCTTCTCCAGCTTACTGTCCAAACACTTAAGCTGCTCTCCCATCTCATCTTCCCCCATTTTGTCTCCAATGCCATTGGCAAAACTTCGAACTTCAAAATGGGCTTTCATGTCTGACTTAGCATCGTAATTACTAACACCGGCAAATGCTGAGGTATCAAGTACCTCTGGAACCACTAGGTTCATAGTCTGGCAAACTTCATTTCCCAGTTTGACTTTTAAGCGTATACCAGTTGTTGGAGCATGTTTTTTTCCACTAGGTCTTTTGGAGCTTCCACTAGCCCGACTTTTATTCCGCTTTCTGCTCTCTCGGCCAACTTTCTTTTTGCTTGGTACAATTTCATGGATTCTCAGCCCATTACTCAGCTCAAAAAATTGTTGAATATTCCCCAACAATCCCCAATTAGAAGAGCGAGCTGGCTTAGAGAAACAGGTTCTCCTTCTTCTCTCAGCCTTAAAGATCTGTAGATCTTGCACTTTTTCTTTGTTCTTGCATTTCCTTGAAGCCCTTTTTGTTTGTGTCTTCTGGCTGGATGTGCACTTTTGGCTGCTCCTTCGGCAAGATGATGAGCCATTGCTAGAACATCCAGTTTTATGTTTTCTGGCAAGATCCTCTCCTTCATTATCTTTCAGTTCACAAGATTCAGCAGGAATGCTAGGAGAAATAGTACCAAAAACAGCCTTCCCAACCGGATGTGAGGCATGCAACCTCCTTGAAGCACCATGCTCAGTATCATTAAAAGGCTGACAAGATTGTGGACCATAGAGAGCTATTTCAGGTGCATGCTCCCGACAAGCATCTGCTTCCTCTTGAATATCACCCTTTATTTCAGTTGTAACATCACTTTCCTCTTCCACAACATCTGGCACATTTTCTTCAAAAGAATCATTAATAACCTTATCATCTCGCAGCTCATTCTTCTGGCTAGAATCACCCAGCAGGTCATCCACTGGTTTCTGAGTGCATAAATCAGATTCCACTGCAGCTAAAGCATCAATTTTACCATCCGCAGTCCCCCCTGAGGATACACTGCTGAGAGTCATGGTCTCCAGGTCGTTTTGTTGGCTACAATCTCTTGGAAAACAAGAAAAAGAGTCTGATTGCAAACATCCTTCACCATCCAATGAAGGCAATATTTGGTTATTTGAAATAGTTTCTGCAACTCTTTTCTCACATGACAGATTAAAAGGCCTATCACCCTTCTGCTCATCCTGCTTAACCCTTTTTTCTGGGGAATCAAAAACAGGCATTAACGCCAATGACTTGTCAAAGCCTTGATCACAAAGCAACTCATTGCAAGCAGACACCTCTGTCACGTGCAAATACACGTTCTCATTCTGTATAACTTCTGTCGTCTCTTCTGCAGAGGAACTGTCAATTATCTGATCATCCTTCTGGACACCTTGTTGAACATAATTACTTGGAGGATCCAGTGTTGGTATCGATTCCAACAGGGTCTTGGGGTCTAGCAACGACCTCACTGGGTTGTGATAATCAGCCTCCACACCAAGCAGACCAGCACTTTTATCTTTCAAAACCACCATAACACTTTCCACAGATGCACTGCCATCCTGGTTGTCCAGTTCAACCTGATTGCTACATGAACCATTCATCGGTCTTATATCTGCAGGCATTGTACAGTCTGATGAAGGCATCATTTGATCACAAGTCTTAGAATCCATATTAGCTAAATCATTACTTTTCTCTTCCATATCCACTTGAATGTCACCACCCATGTCTTCCTTTAGCTCATCCGATTGATTAAGCAATGAACCAGAAACACTTGCAATGCCCAAGTCTTTAGACTGTATATAATCCTCCAATGAATTCGCTAACCCATCACTTTGATCACCGGACTCTAATTTTTTCACGCTCAACCCATTAGTTTCCACATTGCAATCAAGAATTCCACTTTGCTTCTCTTCTAAATAACCACCAATAACCTTGCATTCCTTACCTGACAATTTATCTGGCCCCCAACCGACCACATTCTCACTCTCACATGCTGGCACAATCTCCATTTCAATGGACAGACAAGAGCTCGTGCAGCCAGCATTTTGACAAATTTCTAGGCATTTGTCCCGTGCACAGGTGGGACCCACATCAACGTCAGTCATACGGCAACCACCCTCCAGGCAAGGCAGCTGCTGGGAATCAGATTTTTTAATCAAGCATGGATGTTGCTCATTAGCAGACCAGTGCGAAGGTTCGTGCACCTCAACTGAGTTCTCACACGAACCCATCTAAGTTCGATAAATTTATTAAACAAATTAACGAATACCCATTGCTCAAAACATCAAACAAAATAGCCAAAACTGCTGTAAGTTGCGATATAACCCAAACCCAAAACAATGCACAACCAATGAACTCCAATCAATAAAACCCTAGCCTCTCTCTTCCACTCACCGTCCCCATTAAAACCAGCAAAAAAAAAATAAAAAAAAAAAAAAAAGAGAAAACAGTACCTGAGTCCAACAGGCAACAGATAATTACGCCAAAGTCTTATCAATACCAAGTAGAACCCTCGAATCCATCCTCTCTGCAAAACCAAAAAAAAAAAGCCCTATCTTAGAATTCACATGACAATGCAGATATAGAAAACAAACCAACATTGAGTTACATATACACATTCAACGGTAAAAAATATCGAAATATAAGAAAAAAAACAAACAAAATAAAAAAGAGAGGAACATATAGAGAAATCAAAGAAGAAGCGAATACCTAAGGCGATAAATCCAGAGTACAAAGCCGTAGGAAGAGCTAATTTCTATCCGTTCTCGTCCTTCATCCAAACATGTTTTAGCTTTCTGACGAATAAATAAATTTTATAGAGAGAAAGGAATTGCTGAATTGATTTATCAAAGGAGCAAATACAAAACTTCGCTCGGAAAAAGGAAAAAAGTGCAAGGCTTTTTTCTTTTGCCGGATAGAGAGTTTTCTAATTTTTTTTTTTTTTTTATATGCTGAATAGTGATGATTAGGTATAAACCGTATAAGTATTATACCTACATGGTTTAGCATTTCCTTTGACACGTGTGTGCTATTAGGGGTGATTTGGTCATTATAATTCCATTTAATTTTGTGCTGCAAAAATTAATTAGATTTTATTATATCCAAATTACGAGGTTTTTTTTTATGGGAAAAATGGAGGAATAGTGGTTTGAACATGAAATTTTACATCATATTAGAACTAATTTTAATATTAAAATATCTCATTGGAGATGAGTTATAAGGTTTTTATTATTTTATCATTGTTTAATTCTAAGTCTTTTCTCTCACTTTTAAATGTTTAATTTCACTATAATATGAAAATTAAAAGAAATAATTATAATCCTTTATAAAAAGACTACAAAATTATATTTTTTAAAATTCCAATTTCTTTATTTAATTTTTACATAATTAAAATTATTATATGAAAATTAAATTTATCATTGCATTAAATATAATGATACATAATAAATAAATATAAGCATGTAAATTTTTTCTCAAATTCTTAAATTAGCACTTAAAAATAGAAACAAGTCAAATGTTAAAATTATGGGACAGTACATACTCACTACATTCTATAAATATAAAATTAGTTTTCATTTAGATTCGTTCCATAATGTAACCCAGTTTCACTTTATAGGTTATGAATGATTAACATAAAAACTGTATAGTATATTAGGGGTGAGCACGGTCGGTTAACCAGTCCATAAAGCCCAGTCCATTAACCAGTCCATTAACATCGGTTTTTTAAAATCTCAGTCCATTAACCAGTTCATTAATGTCGGTTAACCAGTCCATCGATTTCGGTTTTTCGGACTGGTTAACTAATATTTTTCGGTTAACCATTAAAATTATAAAATACATTTATAAAAAAATTAAATTATTGAAAATACTTAAAAATTAAATTTTAAAAATAAACATAATTCAACATAATAATGAAATATAATGTCAAACTACAAATATAATTCAACATAATAATTAAATATAATGTCAAACTACAAACATAATTAAACATAAACTAAAAATGTTCAAAGTCTCTACAAATTAAAATTACTAATCATAGTTCAACAAATAAAATTGACATAAAAATATAGTCTAACATGAAGCTGCAGTATCTCCAATCTAATCATCAACTTGAATGACATTATGATCCCTTACATCACAAGTTGACTCTGTAAGTTAAAAATAAAACAAAAAAAAATATTACAAATTAATTAGTTTGAAACCATAAGTGAAAATATAAATAAAAAATTAAAATAAGGAAGAATAATACCTATCTCCAAACTTTCAAGTTCCTCTAGAACTTCTTCAATAAAAATTGGTTTACTACTTGATCTAAACCAATCTTGTCCACAAACAAGCGCTTCCACAATTCTAGGAGTCAAACTAGACCGGAATGAGTCAAGAATACGGCCTCCTGTGCTAAAAGCAGATTCTGAAGCAACAGTTGACACAGGCATTGCTAATATGTCTCGAGCCATTGCAGAAAGTATTCGATACTTTGATGAATTAACCTTCCACCAATTCAGTATATCAAAATTTTCTTTATCTTCCTCAAGCACCTCATTGTAGTACCTATCAAACTCAGTTTTTACATCCATACTACTTTGAGAAATTTTTTGCTTTTTCAAAACTGCTCGAATAATATCTGTAGTAGCTCTAGTCTTAACCTCATTTTTCTTAACCTCAACTGTTTCATTTGCTTCTACATACATACCAAATAAAACTCTTCTCAAATTGCATTTAAGCTTTTCACCATTCTCAATTCCATAACAATGATCAATGATCACATCAACAGATTCCAATTTAAAACGAGGATCAAGCACCACAGCAACAAACAACATAATATTCACATTATCAACATTTGCCCAGTACTTATCAAATTTATTCTTCATTTTAAGAGTCATTCCCCTCAAGCCCAAATGATCACTTTCACACCATGAAGAAATCAACAAGCCAATACCATAAATCTGTCTCATGTATTCATTCCCAGTTACATAAAGTGAACCAGACAAACTCACTGTTGTTTCATAAAACACTTCAAGAAAAGGAAGCAGACTTCTAGCATATTCCCAGTCACTATAATCAGGTAAGCCGCTCTTATTCAAAAGGTCAGTCACATACTTTTTATCAGTAAACTCAAGCAAGTTAAAAGCTTTTTCAAACTTGATAGCAGACTTTAACATCAAGTAAGTTGAGTTCCACCTAGTTTCCACATCTAGGCATACAAGACTCGAAGTATCTAACAACTCTTTTTTAGCGCAATCTTTAAACTTAGTCAACCTAGAAGGAGAAGAGCGAACATACTTCACTGCATTTCGAATTTTATCAATTGAACTACCAATTTCTTTCAAACCTTCTTTCACAATAAGGCTCAAAATATGTGCAGCACATCTCATATGCAAGTATTCACCATTTAAAACACTATCCCCCCAACTATTAAGCCTTCTTTTTAAGTACTGAATACCCGAATCATTTGAGGCTGCATTATCAACTGTTACAGTGAAAACTCTACGGCTACCCTAATCGAGTAAGCATTTTTCAATTGATTGACCCATAACCTCACCAGAATGACTAGAAATTGGACAAAAAGAAATAATCTTTTTATGCAAAGTCCAATTCTCATCAATGAAATGACATGTGATACACATATAACTCAAATTCTGAATAGAAGTCCATGCATCAGCTGTAAGGCAAATTCTAGAAGATAACTTCTTCAAACAATTCATCAAATTCAATTTCTCTTGTTTATAAAGATCATAACAATCCCTAGCAACCGTAAAACGTGATGGCATAACAAACAAAGGTTGCATAGCACGACAAAAGTCACGAAATCCTTCATGTTCCACAAATTTAAAAGGTATTTCATCACAAATTATCATTCTAGCAAGACATCTCCTACATTCTTCTTGATCAAAATTCTAATGTAAAAGTTTATTAATAGTGCCAACTGTACCACTTGATAAAGGTTGAAAAGTTAATGTTCTTTGGCTTTTACTTTCTACATTTGCAGGATAGCTTTTACATCTACTCAAGTGATTACTCAAACAACTTGTGCCACTAGATGATGGACATGCAAGAGATTTCTTACAATATTTGCAACTAGCCCTTTGATCACTACTATTGTTAGTTGCAATTTTTTTAAAATGATCCCAAACCCATGATTTTCTCTTACCAGTCTTTTTTGATTTTGGAAGTGGTGGTTTTGCTTGATTCCCAACTTGAGTTATTGAGTCTTTTTGTGCTTGCTGAGTACACTCTTCATTTGTTATATTTTCTTGTTGCTGTTTTTCTTGGGGGGTACTGTTAGTGTTTGTCGTAGAATTTTCAGCAGTGCTTGACAAATTCTCCATTGATTCTATACAATACAAAAGCATGAAGGATTAGTTTTGATATCAATAGTAATTAAATCTCAATTAAATTATAAAAAAGAGACAATTTTCTTTTTTCTGATTACATATCAAATCAAGAGATACAAGCATGCCAACTATTTAATTTCATGTATTTATTTGTCATTACAAATTTCATGCATGCAGAATTTCTTTTCGAAAACCACTGTCATCATTCTATTTAAACAATACCATTTTAAGTTTAACCCATCCCTCCCTCTCATTTCCTATCCTAAAATTTTATTCTACCTATTATATTTTTTATAACCGTCAACTTATGTATATTAAGCCATCAATTTATTTATTTATTTTTTAAATAATCTCTACAATATAAATTGAGTTGGGAGGCGATCTATTATCCCAATGCAAAAATTCTAGGTAAAACAAACAGAAAAAACAACTAAATTCCAAAACCAAAACAACAACAATTCCCATTTTGTTCACAAACGGCATTAGCAGGGGCCAAATATTCTATTGCCACTAATTTATTTCAATATACCCTTAAGCTAAGCAACTGAAATATCTTTTTTTCCTTTGTGGCTTCGGAAATAAAATTCAGAAGAACTCAAAAAGAGATAAAAGAAATGTGCTCTGATAACAGCTAATAGAGAATGAACAATAGATCGTTCAACAATGTCAGACAGTATCAAAGAACGCAGATGGATAAATTTCTACAATATATATATAGAAGAAAACATACCACAATTTCGATCTTAGCTTTTGTCTACGGCAAAGCTCTTCAAGAGGTTAACGTCTTAGAAATCAAGAGTTGTACCTGTTGGATTGTTTGATAAATAAGGCTTTGATTCATCAAACATAGTAAAGATAGCAAATAAATGCATAAAAATAACACATACTCTGATTTCAAAGATGGATCTACAGCTCTGTCAAAAGCAGGAATGATGAGCGGCAAAATGGACGGCAAGAGGCAGAACAGCCGGCGAGAGGCAGAACAGCTACCAATTTTAACGGAGACGACACGATTTCCAGATAGAGGAAGAAAGATGGGCTGTAGGTTTCGGTGGAGAGGCAGAGGCTATGCTATTTCCTTCGAGACAGAGAAGGAATATGGGCTACCGATTTCAATGGAGGGGCAGAAAATACAAGCTTTTGAGGTAGAGAAGACACAATTTCAACATAGAGAAGGAAGATGAAGACCGATTTTGATGAAGAGGCAAAGGATACAGAGAAGATGAAGAAACGATTTTTAGACACAGGGAAGAGGCAGACACCATTAGGGTTTTTTATTTTATGTTTTATATATATATATATATATATATATATATATATATATATATATATATTATAAAACTGGTCGGTTAACCGAAACCGACGGTTTTTGGAATCCGAAAACCGAAACCGAAAATCTTAAAAATCCCTAACCATTAACCATTAAAATCGGTTCGGTTAACCTGTTTTTCGGATCGGTTTCGGTTCGGTTTCTCGGTTAACCAAGTCCACCGGTTTTTTTGCTCACCCCTAGTATATTCTGTAATCAACAACAATTAATCATATTAGATATTTTATATTTTTTACTTTTATTTATTAAAATATTTTAAATCTATATAAATTATAATGACATTTTTTTTATTTCTATACAACTTTTCTAATAATTAAAAAAAAATTACATTTTTATCTTTTTATTCAACCTTTTTCTTGGCTTATTATATAACATACATTAATCAAGACTTGTCAATCGTTGGACCTGACATGAAATCGGACCGAAAAAAGCGCATAGTAGATTGATTTGTTTCCGACTCAAAAAATTAAGATAGTGTTTGGAATAAATGAATTTTATAAAATTTTATGTAATTCATTTGTAATTCTTATTTTTCATGTTTGGAATGCAAAAAGATAAGAATTAAATCTATATAATTCAATTTCATGAAATTCGTTATACTTACACCAAATTCCATCAAAATAGGTGAAATTTGTAAATGAATTCCATATTTTTAAGAGCTAAAATTGAAAAAACTTATACCATCTTAATCATTTGTTATAAATAACACTACAAGAAAAATGAAAAATAGAGACGAAAATTTTTCCGTCTCTAAATAGAGACGGAAATCCGTTTTCCGTCTCTATTTATGGCGGGATCGATTCCCTCCAAAATTTGAGACCGAAAATAGAGACGAAAATTTTTTCCGTCTCTAAATAGAGACGGGAAAATTATTCCGTCTCTAAATAGAGACCGAAATAATTCCGTCTCTATTTAGAGACGAAAAAATATTTCAGTCTCTAAATTTAGAGACCGAAATATTTTTCCATCTCTAAATAGAGACGGAATTGTTTCGGTTTCTATTTAGAGACGGAAATATATTTTCCATCTCTATTTAGAGACGGAATAATCGTGCGGTCTCTAAATAGAGACGAAAAATCAATTTCCGTCTCTATTTTAGATATATGAGTTTAGAATTTATGGGAATTAAATGAAATAGAAAAAGAATGAGGGGGAAAGGCAGAACATGGGCGATCGGGGAAGGAGACCGAAAAGAGGAAGAGAGGGAGAAGGAGCGGCGGAAGGCACCGCCAGCGACCATTGACGGCGATCGGAGGTGGGGATCGGACCGTCGCAACCCGCAGCGCTGCCCCCGCTGTGGATTCTCCAGGTTCGCAGCGACGCCATTCCAGGGAAGCGAGAGAAGAACCGTGAGCTTCTTCAGCGTTTTTTGGCCAACTACGGCGACGATCGGTGACACGAGCAGCACAGCTGGACTCCTGGTGAGCAGAAGAATCTTCCGGTGGCCATGGATCCTCCTCACTCGCCGGCGATGAGTAGATCGGCGTGGAGAAGAACCGAAGCTGCCGACGTCGATTCCGACAAAACGAAGGGCAATTACGGCGCGTGATCACCGGAAAAGAAACCCCGGCGCTTCAAGCTCCCTCTTGGTGGTTTCGGTGTCTCCGGTGGAGCTCCGGTGAGGCTCCGGCGACGGTGAAGGGACCAAAAATGGACAGAAAATTGGTATGTGGCCACCAAAATTACTTTCCTTAAGTGATTCTTCCATAAATTAAAATTTATTAAGTGTGATTTTACTAAATGCAATTAAGTGGACAGTGTGTATGTTGGATACCATTGGATTGTTTGTTGTATTTTCATGAGTTTTATCATAGCTAATTAGAAATGAAATTAAGACTTACAGAATTGCGGGTTGAATGGAAGAATTGGGAAATTGTCCATAGCTGGGAACTAGAACAGTACTTGTAAATGGAAGAAATATAGGTTAATATGTAAGTTAGAATTTACATTGTACATTATTTTTGTAAAAGTTAAATTTGACACATAAATCAGATTAGTAATTAAATTTATAGATAACGGAAATTAAATCTTCATATATAAATGGATATAAAAAAAAAATGCATAGATAGGTAATGGAAGTGTAATTAGTAATACTTGAAAAATTAGTGAATTCGATTTAGTTTAGTTAGTTATTTTGGACTGTGAGTTAAAGTTTTAATAAATTGAGCAAATTAAGTTGAATTGATGAATTGAGATTAAATATTGGAACAATCTTAAGGCAGAATTAAAAATATATCTTAATTTTGTGAAATTTGCACTAAGCTTAAGAATATATGTGTAAGTTAGGATGTAATAACTGAGGACAATGGAGGGTTAGCTGTTCGTTGGGAATTTCGACCAGCTAATTAATTATAAATTGGTAAATTATCTTATGAATCGGTAAATTTCTTATTAGAATGAGTTTGTTGTGGAGTTGCGATTGGTTGATATTTTACCGAAATGTTAAAATTGCTAATGTTTGACAGGGGGATAGGGACCCGTATAGGGGGAACTCTGTTCGTTTTTTTACAAAATATTTATGATTTTAATTTAGGGAAATGAATCATTATGTAAAACTAATTAGGAATTAAAGCGAAATAGTAGGCTAGAGAATTGAGTTCAAATTAAATACTAACTTCGACCTTATGATTTTTTCTAACCAGTTTAATATTAATGAGTAATATGGACATAAATTTGAGACGATCGGCGTACTAATGGACCGTATCAATATGCCGGATGACTTCATTAGCCGTAGATTACCTGTTGACCCGCAAGTACCGTCTGCTGGTCGTCCGCATTCTCCTCCATCTTAGTTATTATTTTTATAATTTTTATCTTTTTTTTATTTGTAATCTCACTACACTTTTTATATATTAATACATTAAATAATACAATATTTTCATATTTATTTATTGTTTATTTAATTTTTTTCATTATATAAAATTACGAATAATTTAAATTTAATATTATTTATTTTTAATATATAAAAAAATCAATAAATTAGAGACGAAAATTCATTATATAAAATTAAGGAATATTTAAATTTAATATATTAAAAAAAATTCCAAAAAAAATAGAGACGGAATTCATTTTCCGTCTCTAAAAATAGAGACGGAAAAACTTATTCCGTCTCTATTTTTAGAGACGGAATTGAGTTTCCGTCTCTAAAAATAGAGACGGAATCGTTCTTTCCGTCTCTATTTTTAGAGACCGAAAGCACTATTCCGTCTCTAAAAATAGAGACGGAAAACACTATTCCGTCTCTATTTTTAGAGATGGAAACGTCCCTTCCGTCTCTAAAAATAAAGACGGAACATTTTGGTCTCTAATTTTTAGAGACCGACGAAATAGAGACGAAAAATTTCCGTCTCTATTTTCAATTAGAGACGGAATTCCGTCTCTATTTCTCAGATTTCTTGTAGTGTAAATTACTTTTATGCAGCTAACGCAGTCTGTTATTGTTTTTTCTCCATTACTGTTCTTCTCACTCTCTTATCACTATTCTTATGTCACTCAAAACCAACATCACCGGATTTTAACTCGTTTCTGTTGGATTTTTACTGACTAGTTTCATTTGTTATGTATGATTTTTTTAATAATATTATTGCTCATATCAAATTTCTGAAATGTTAATATGGATTACTTTTTTTTAATTATATTATTATTGATTTAGTATTTATCGAAAATTTAAAAATAATGATTAATGATTGTTAATTTTTTTTTATTTGGAATAATTAAAAGAAAATATCAAAATTGACATTATGGATATTTTAGTATATAAAATAGAAATGAATTCATTTATTCAAAACATAAAAATAAAGAATTCATTTTCAATTCTATATTTTAATAATTTTATTCAAAACATAAGAATTCATTTACAAATGGAATTCATTTGTAAATAAATTTTACAAATTGAATTCATTTGTTGCAATCGGAGTCTAAAGGTTAGATTCCACCCAACTCATAATACGAATGTGCCAACCCGAAATAATTTTTTTTAAAAAAATTGTTTCTAAGTTTTTCAATTTTGGTAATCAATCAAACTTAAAAAAAAAAATCAATTTTACTATATTGTGTCATTTTATTGATATATAAAAAATTATACTACCACAAATTGTACGATCTAAAACTGAATTCTTTAAGTTTTGTGAAACAGTGTCATTTTGGTTTTGGATGTATGTATATTTACATATAAATATACATAAATGCGTACTGAAATGTATGCATGGACATAAATGTATGTAAACATGTATATATATGCTTGTGAGTGTATATATATAATGAATCATTATTATTACGTTATTTATTTGAACAAACTAGTTAATGTAAAATGATATTCGAATTGAGTTTTCTTTATAATATATGTCCATAATATTCTTTTAATAATTTTTTGAATATGTAATATTATTAAAATTTAAAATTAGTTGAGATATCTTGATTTTTTAAAAAATATATAAGATTAAAAGTTGATTTAATAATTTAAAAATTCAATAATGTTGAAAAAGTGAATTTAACTCGAAATTTGAATTCAAAGAAATATGATCCAAAATTAACATGATTTGAATTAATCGGATCCAACCTATTTGACAGATTTACATTAATGAATAACCATACTTTTATTTAAAATATATTAGAAAAAAAAAACACGAGTAAAGTTTTGCCTTTAAATAAATTAACTATTTTTGTAATTTATGTGAAAAAGAAACAAGCTAATATTTATGGGACTGGCCGAGTAGGTTATAAGTAGTAGAAATTTTTAATAAGCAGCAATCCCACTAATTTGTCACTTTTTACATATTTTACAATTTAATCACATTTCATCAATATTAAGTTAATAATTGATTTTATTTAATTTTATAAAAAAAATTATATTGAAAAAACAAAAATGTCTACATCTTAAATTAAAAATTTAAAATGTTTACTTTTTGATAATTTGTCACTTTTTACACATTTTAACAATATTAAGAAAATTATTGATTTTTTAAAATTTTTATAAGAAAAATATATTAAAAAGATTAAAATATCTTCATTTTAAAGTAAAATATTTATTTTTTCAATTTATTTGTCAAATAGATAAAAATAATAAAGAGAATTATATAAAATGATAAATATTAATTAAATTATTATTTTTTATAACATGATAAGTTTGAATTTATAATACATGTAATAAATTTTATCTTAACTTTTATAAAGTGACAATTAGATGAAATATTTTTTTTTTTCAAAAAATGACAAATTGGTCAGAGTAATATATATATATATTATATCACTCATGAGAATTTACTTGTGCAATTTCTTTATTTTTGGCAGAATTTAGTCTTGCAAGTTGGTATTTAATTTAAAAATCAAATAATAATATCAATGGGGGTGTTCTCTAGATATTATATTTCTTCTTGAATATAAAAATACCAGGGGCATTTGTTGACCGATCATATTACAAAATTGCCCAAGTTGACAACATCCACTGTAAAGATAGTTTGGTACGAGACTATTAAAAAATGGTTGAAATCCAATTAGTGATTGTATTTGATTAACGTGGACGTATGCATATGGACAAAAGCATATTTAGACCCGTTTGGCATAATTTTTCAAAAGGTAAAAAGATGATTATGTGAAAAAAAAAAAATTGATTATAAGATAAAAATAACTATTTGGTAAATGGTGATTTTAGAAAAATTAATTTTCTAAAAAGTGAAAAAACATTTTATTACAAAAAGGCTAAAAATTGAAACTTTTCAAAAAATTGATTTTCAACTTTTAAGTGCAGCGGATTTAATATTTTTTTTAGACAAAAATATCCCTTATTTTATTTTATAATGACAATTATATCTAATATATTTTTTTTTTTGCTTTTTATCTTATACTACCACTCAAAATTATCTGACGTTAAAAATAATTATGTCATTTTTTTCTCTTCCTTTTTTTTATCATCCAAAATAATATATATATATATATATATATATAAGAAAATAATATATATATTTTTAATTTTTTATGTTATATTTATTTTATTTAATTATATATGAAAATATATGGTCTTAATAATTTAGTGAAATAAAAAATTTTAAATAAGTGAGAATTATTATTATTATTTTTAGTGAGAATTTAAATATAATATATTAAAATTTATATATATCATTTTTTATTTTTTTATTCTAAAAAGTCATTTTTAATTATACTATTTACCAAACAGTTCACAACTGTTTTTTATTTTATAAGTTATTTTGAATTTTATTTACCAAACAGTTAACTACTTTTCGACATATAGTTTTTTGGAATACAACTTTTTCCAATTGAAAAAACTGTTTTCATAAGTTTTACCAAACTAGGCATAGTATCTAAAATTTTAATTTTGTACAATTGGTTCCTTAAATTTGTATTTGATATGATTTTACCTTTCATTATTATTTTTTTTGAAGGATTGGGTGCGTGTAATTTTATACGATATTAGGGGTTAAAAGTGGTGAATAATCAAATTTAAATATACTATTAAAATATTAAAAATGGTATATATTTATATATTAAATAAGTTTTGGATCAATATTGCTTATAAGATATTAACTAATTACCAATTTTAGAAATTTTAAGCAAAAAAGTGTCATTTTAAAATTTTTATTTTTTATTTTAATTATTAACAGAACCAAATGGATAAGTTAAATGAAATTTACATATTTAACTAGTATAAATTGAATCGATTATCGGAGTAATAGAATTGAACTAATTAAATTAATTCGGTTGGATTTTCAATTAGAATCAAACCGTAGTCACCCCGTAATTGTTATATATGATATCATAAATTCTAATAAATGCATCAATAATTTCCACCTCAATTTTCCGGAATTGAATCATCTAATAAACTCTATATTCTCCCTTTTATATATGCCTAAAATTGATGAGCTTCCAAGTTATCTAGAGAAATATTTTAAGTTGAAGTCAAACATGCATGCAGGGAAATCCATTTTTTAAGTCATGTACTTTATTTTATCGAGTTTTTTTTATTGAAGCTTTTTTTTATTAATTAATCTCTTTTAACTTTTATTTTTAGTTTTTATAAATTATGATAACTGTTATGGTCTGACAAAATAAATGGAAAACTTAATTTCACATGAAATTTATTTATTTAACGAAACACTTTAAGTACCTTTAACTAACTATAGTTCAAATCTAATTAGTCTGTTGTGCAACTGGTATAGTATGTAAGATCAAACTGAATCAATAGGAATTCAGTTTGTTTGGTTTTTTTTTTTTTTTTTTAATTATAAAATTTTATCTATTTAGTTCAATTTTTACTAATGAAAATTGATATAACGGAACAGAGTGTATTTTTAATAAAAATACATTGTTATATATATATATATATATATATATATATATATATATATAAAGGATTCAAACTTATTAACTGACCAAAGTATTAGTTAATTAATTATTTTTTTGCTATTAATTTTGATTAAATCGAACTCACGCGCTGCTCAACTCTAACTCCAATCAAAAACTGGGTTAAAATCTCTTACAGATGTATCAAGATGTACATATATATATATATATATATATAATGAGCATTGTGAAAACAAGAGACAGAGAAGTTCATTTGGGGATTGGCCGTAACCAATTTGTAAGACTGAATGCATTCTATGCACACCAACCTTCTATGGCCAATATCTCTCTCATCTTCTCTTCTAAAGCAATCTCTTGCTGTTGCTGTTAATGATGGTATTCTTAAAAAAGTGTCAAATAATTAAGGAATTATTCCATTTAAACATATAATTACATTCTTTTTTCATTGCGTGTGCTAGGATATGCTTGAAACCACAAGGCAATAACTTTTGATTCTCTGTACTCCTACCTTCCTACTCCTCTCCTATTCTCTTTTAAAAGTAATTTTAATTTATAATACATTTTTTTTGTACAGGAAGTAAAATTCGAACCATGCTCAATTAGACTAGTAATTGCGTGTATCAACTGTTTGGTCCGTAATTGATTTCTTAAATAATATTTTTTTAATTATTGATTATGAAAGGTCTATTTATTCACCAAACATAATTAGTACTTAGTAGCTGTTACTAATATATTTTTTGATTTTTCAAGAGCTTCCTCTATGCCCATCATGCAGCTCCTTGATGCTCAAAGAACTAATGTCCATCGCATTTAAATTCCTGAATAAGATAATTGCTATAATTAGACACGAGATAAATTAATAGACTTCGAATTTAGAGTTTTAGAAAGGAGATAATCTTACTTCATTCCAATCTCCATGCTGTCATTCTCTTTCTTGATTTTATCAATCTCATTACTCAGCTTCTGTTTGTTTTTAGAAGAAAAACAAGCAAAACCCTAAAAGCTAAATATATTACAGAAAGGAAAATAAACGCAAGAAAAGAAAAATAAGCAACGAGCTTCTTCTGGTCTAAGTTTTTTAGAAAATCTTCTAATGTTTGAGCTGAAAATCCATTCCATTTATGGACATACATATATATATATATATATATATATAAATTTTACTTGTTTCTGATCTAACTTTTTCTTGAATCTTGAAAATTATAAAAATAAAAAAATTAGAGTCACAACAAACATTTTCTTCTCCCAGATCTTTAATTTCATATACATACATTTCTATTTTACCTCAAGATCAGCATCCCAGAGTCTGTTACCAGATACCTCCTCATACTGCTCCAATATATCAATCAACCTTCACTAAATTAATCAATTAATTATTAACAAAAACCAACTAGTTAATAACACTTCGAAAATAATAAAATAAATAAATGAAAAAACATACTTAATTGAGGGACTGCAACAAAATAAATAAATGAGAAAATGATGAGAGAAACCCTAGCATCACATAAAACACTGATCTCTTTGGCCATTATCTTCATAATCTCCTTTCTTCTCTTTGGATAAGCAACGTTTCTGTTGAATAACTTCACAAGTTTTTTGACCTTTGAAAAAGCACAGCCAGTACTCTACATCTTCTTCTTGCTTTCAAAACGATAAAAGATAGTTATGAAGAGAAGAGAGAGGAAAACAGCGAAGAAAGAGAAGTTACTATTATGGGTTTGTGGATTCCAAACTTTCCAGTGACACAGAAGATAAAGGTTTGTTTTTGGCTATGGACAGATTCAACGAAACAGCTTTTTTTTTTTTTTTTTTCCAGATTTTATGTTTGATTAGGCTTTGGTAGTTAGTTTTGCTTCATCTTATTAACCCATTTGTTTTTTTTTTTTTTATTTACTTGACTGTACGAATTATTTAACGAATTTAAGATCGATTTAGGGTTAAAAAGAAAAACATTTAATTTCCCATCAATAACATCTCTAAATATTTAAACTCTAAATATAATATTTAAAAGGAAATCATTTATACGTAAATTTATATTAATCAGATTAATAAATTTTGAATACCGATTTTGATTTATTTTTTCAGAATTTTCATAGTGCATTGCATCATTAATAGGTTTTTTATTATTTTTTTTAAGTTAAAAGTGGTAAATAGTTGTGCAAAATGTGTCCTATCAAAAAATAGCTGTCCATAATATATAAAATAGGTGCTGAAGTCAAACTTTAATTTTTTTTTTTAACTTTCATAAAAAAAAGTGCTGACATAATAAAATTGGCAAAAAAAAAAATTATTACCCTTTTTCCATAATTATATCAAGTTTGACTCTAATCATTAAAATGTTGCAATTTAATACTTAAACTATTTAAATATTTCAATTCAAGTTCTGATAAATTTTTACTTTTACTAATGATAAATTGATATGTCATTGATTTTGCTCTGTTTGCTAAATAAACACTTCATATTATGTTTTTAAGTTTTTATGAAAAAATTGTAAAAATTTTGAGGAAAAAAAAGCCAATCATACCTCACTTAACTTATTCTATATATTTGTAATTTAAAAAAAAATAACTTATTTTATTTTTTTTTTAAAATCACTATATCAATTTGCATAAATTAAGTATATAATATTAGAGAGAAACATTAAATAATATATTAACCACCTTAAGCATTCATTTGTTTGTGTGGCAGGCCAAGTGCACTGCAATTAGTACATGATTCAGTAGTAGCTTGAGATCACAAGATCCTACACGAATTATTCAAGCAATGCAAGCACAACTTAATTACCTAATAATTAACTACTAACTATAGAGGCATAATTATAATTAAGAAAATGACAATTCACATCCTCTCCTGCAAATTGGGCTGAATGGGCTGAATGCGAAACCCGAAAGGCAGTGGTGGTGAATTGTACTCCTTCACTCTATGCTGATGATAAGGATTTTCCATTTCTCTCACCTTCTCTTCCATTGCCATTTGTTGTTCCTGTTTAAAAAAAAAATGTCAAATAATCAAAATAATTATCTTCATAACAAGATTATTCAAATTCGATTTCATCCGTTAATAACATATTATGATTCGATTTGTTTGACTTATAGAGCGATTTAATCAAATTCTATATGTTGTATGGTTCGCATGACTGAATTTGACTTATCAATCAATTTATAATTGGCAAAAATTTTATCCGTTGCAACTCAACGTATCAAAACCTAATCCATATTCATCATACCCCAACCACTTGCCATCTATATAGTCCTAGGGCATGCATAGCAATATATATTAGCTAGGAAGGGTAATGAAAGAGTGCTTATTAAATCCACCAGCTAACAAATTGTTTATTTGAGGTGACATTAACTTTTAAATTTAGCTACATTTACACTGCTCTCCTGTATATAATTCTTTTATGGTTCTTAATAATTTATTTTTTAATTTCTTCGCACCTTGTTCCATTTCTTGCCTATGAATGTTCTCTTTTTTTTTTAAAGAAAAATATATTAAACTGAATTTTTAAATAACACATCAGATAAAAACGGAGGTAAACAATCTAATTTTCCAAAAATAGACCTAGAATTAGGAATGTTCTCTTATTAATTAATATATTCGAGTTTTTCTAATTGGCTACAAATTAATGGCATATATTTCCACAAGCATATATATAACTAGTGATTGTTATATCAACTATTCATAAATTAAATTCCCATTTACATGTTTCATATTATACTAAATATGAAATGGAGAAAAGATAGGATTATACCCAAATGAACCTCAGATTCTTGTTCTCCTCTTCCTCAGACCTTATCTGAAACATAATTAAAAAATCAAGAATTATTTTAAGAAATCAACGATATCCTATAGATCTTATGAATTCATATTACATACATTTTTCACATGCATGTCGTATATCTCCATCTGTCACAACAAAAAAGATAAAAAAAAAAATAAATAATTGGAACTTTAAACGAAAAATATTGAGTAAAGAACATATTAATTAAAGAGTGTGGTACTGAACTAGCCTTTCTGTCTTGAATACCAGCAAGGCCATTTTCAAGGGCATCCTCTAAGTCCTGAAGCTCCTTAATGTTCAAAGAATTGATGTCCGTGCCATTTAAATGCCTGAAACAAAAATAAATTCTTAATAATTCCTAATTACTAATTAGAAATTAAGTTGAAGAAGGAGAAGAACTTACCTGAGCTCAGTCTTCATGCTGTCATTCTCTTTCTTGATTCTTTCAATTTCATTATGCAAATTCTGTTTTTAGTTTTTATTTTTTTCAAAGCAAGAAAACCCTAATGGTTAAATATATATTTTCAAAAGAAAAAAAAAAAGATAAATAAATGCATGAAAAGAAACATAATGAGTAGATCTGTTCTAGTATAGCTAGTTTTACATGATGGTTAATCAATCTGATCCATCCATTTATGGACATAACTTTAGCTTGCTTCTGATCTAAATTTTGAAAGCAAAAGCAAAACTAATTTCCTTTTACCAGATCTACTCATACACAGTTCTTGTTCCCATTTGTAGATCTCTTTATAGAATTAATAACTTGTGTGTTTTTATCATCGTTATAGCAAAAAAATTACAAATGAAAATACAATGGACAAAAGGGATGAATCTAACTCACCTCAAGTTCAGCATCCCAAAGTCTATTACGAGATAGAGATTGATACTTGTCCAGTATATTAATCAACCTTAAAAAATAGAATTTTTCCACAAAGAAATAGACTTTATGACAAGAAATCAAAAAATTAACATAAAATTGGAAAAAGAATAAAGAAAACACATACTCCATAGAAGGACTGCAATACTCATGCATCTTGCCAGAGCTAGAGAAAATGACCAGAGAAATCTTAGCATCACAAAGAACAGTGAGCTCTTCAGCCTTCTTCATAATCCCTTTTCTTCTTTTAGAATAAGTAACATGTCTGTTGGATAAGTTCTCAATTCTTTTGATCTCAATCTTTCCTCTCCCCATCTTTGAAGCTGCTCTCTTCTTAATTTTTGTTTTTGATTTCTAAGCAAGTGGAGGAGATGAAGGAGGTAAAGATGGGAATAAGAGAAAAAGAAAGTTACTACTTCCTATTATGGGTTTGAAGACATCAAACTTTCTAAGTTGTACAAAAGATAAAGGTTTGTTTTTGGGCTTTGGACAAATTCAAAGGCAACTGCTTTTTTTTTTTTAAAATTTTTGATTTTGTGTTTGATTAGACTTGGGTAGTTTTGCTTTGTTAACTGTTGGTTTTTTCTTCAAGCTCTTTACTGTACTGATGAACTATTAATTATTTGATGAACTTAGGCAGTAGGGATTGCAGACATTATTAAAAAAAAAATTGCAGTAAAATGCAATTAAATAGTGTATAAGAGGTGCATATTGCATAAAGCAATGCATACTAGAAAGAGTGTTGGCTAAGAAAACTGTATTAATTGTTTATATATATGGATTAATTAAAAAAAATGTCCAAATATAATATGAAGATAATATTATCTCATTTTCAGAATTTTCATAATATTTTATATCTCTAAACCACTATATGATCCCTAAAAGAAAAGGATTAAAAGTGCTATAAAAAGAATTGTATTAATTGGATTGGAATAGTAAGAATCAATAGTGTTTTGATTGTCAAATTCTCAATCATAATTTCTTTGGATAACCTAGAAAATTAATTAACAATAATAGTACAATCAAACATGCACTAGAGTTAATAACATAGAGAAACAAGAAGTGATTATATTATAACACGAGCAAACATAAATATGGTCATCCAGACCTTAATTAAACATTGAGTAGTTGTGTGGTAGGCCTAGTTCACTACATAAAACATGATACATGATTAAGTAATTAAAGCTCAAGATCAAGTCCCTTAATTAGACAGGTTATTACATAAGGAGAGGTAATGATAATTAATTAAGAAAATGGCAAGTCACATTCTGTCCTGCAAATTAGGCTGAATGGGCTGAATGCGGAACCCAAAAGGCAGTGGTGGTGAATTGTACTCCTTCACTCTGTGTTGATGATAAGGATTTTCCATCTCTCTCACCTTCTCTTCCATTGCCATCTGTTGTTCCTGATGATAATTTTTGGATTTTATAAAATTGTCAAATAATTAATCAAAGGAAATTATTAAAAATAACCCCCATTTTGAGTTCTTTCTTTTTGTGAAAGTTAACTGTGCTAGGCTATATGTATATACTATATATGGCTTATATCCAGCAGGCAACAAAATGTTTCTTTGAGTATAGCTACTTAATTACTCGTCTCCTGTGTTCTTCTTTTGCGGTTCTTGATAATTTTTTTAATTATAGTTGTTGCAATCTTGATTATGCATTTTCTCTTATTAATTACTCCTTTCTCATTAGCTTCAAATTAAATAATCTTCTATAATTTTACAAACATATAATTAACTATCTTAGTGATTGTTTCCAGTAATTTACATATTTCATGTTACGCTAAATATCAAATGAAATGAAGAAAGAATAGGATTATACCCAAATAAACCTCAGATTCTTGTTCTCTTCTTCCTCCAACCTCATCTGAAACAAAATTAAAAAAGTCTTTATCAGAATTTCTGTAACTTTAATCTGTATAAAATAATAAGCAAAGCTGATTAGCTGAAGCAAGTCTTGTAATTTATATATCAAAGGGGATGCTATACATACCTTTTTCTCATGCATATCGTATATCTCCATCTGTCGTAAGAAAAAAGACAAAAAATATTCATATAATTAAGCTGGAAAAAAAAATTCGAAATTAAATAAGATATATTAATATTAATTAAGGGAAGAACAGATTAATATGATATACTAGCCTTTCTGTCTTGAACACCAGCAAGGCCATTTTCAAGGGCTTTCTCTAAGTTCTGAAGCTCGTCGATTTTCAAAGAAGTGACGTCTATCCCATTCAAATGCCTGAATATATATATATATATATATATATATATATATATATATATATATATATATATATATATTCTTGTCAATTAAACATGAGAAAAATGGACTTCAAAAGTTAGAGTTTGAGAAGTAGAAAATAAAGATTACCTGAGCTCAATCTGCATACTGTCGTTCTCTTTCTTGATTCTTTCGATTTCATTATGCAAATTCTGTTTATTTATTTATTTTTTTGTCAAAAAAGGGAAACCCTAAATGTTAAGGAATTATGAAAAAGATACATAAATGCATGTAAAGAAACACAACCAATGAGTAGATCTGTTCTAGAATAGCTTGTTTTATATGATGGTTAATCATATGAGCTTCTGAACTATCCAGGTTTAAGAAACCCTAACCCTTGAATTTTGTAGACAAAGGGATGTTTTAGCTTAACATCCTTAAACTGTCACTTGCTTCTGATGATCTACATAACACGTTCTTTCAAGTCTTGAAAGCAAACATTTCTTCTTTTACCAGATCTATATATGCATATTTAGATGTTAAATAGATACCGCTTTTAGTTCTTTTTCACCAAGAAACACATAAAATATTGTATAACCATTTATAGATCTGTTCATAGAATTAAACGTTTATGTTTTTATCATAATTTTGGCCAAAAAAATAAAAACAAAACACACAAGATCAAGAAAAGAAAAGAAAAAACCCACCTCATGTTTGGAATCCCACAATCTGTTAGTAGATTTGTTTTGATAAAGCTCCAAAAGATTAATCAACCTTCAGAAATTAAAATTTCACACCAATAAAACAGACTTTACAGATAATTAGAAACACATACTTTCTACAAAAATAAGAAAAGAAAAACACATACTTCATGGAAGGACTGCAATACTCATGCATCTTGCCAGTGCTAGAAAAAATGACCAAGGAAATCTTAACGTCACAAAGAACAGTGAGCTCTTCAGCCTTCTTCATAATTCCCTTTCTTCTTTTAGAATAAGTAACATGCCTGTTGGATAAGTTCTCAATTCTTTTGATCTCAATCTTTCCTCTCCCCATCTTTGAAAAAGCTCAAGCTATACTTTCTTCTTCTTCTTGATTTCAAAGTAAATATGGGGAAGATAAGACCTTAAAGATGGGTATAAAGAGAGAGAAACAGAAGTTGCTATTATGGGTTTAGAATTATGGAACTTTCCAAGTGACAGAAGATAAAGGTTTGTTTTTGGGCTTTGGACAGATTCAAAGGCAACTGCATTTTTTTATTATTTTTTTAAGTTCTGATTTTGTGTTTGATTAGACTTGGGTAGTTTTGCTTTGTTAACTGTTATTTCTTTTTTTCTTTTTCTTGATTGTAATAATTAATTGATGAATTTAGTCTATAGGGTTAGGTTAAAAAAGGACATGGTGTTAGGGCAGAATAGATAGAATACAAGTGAGGGGATAAAAGCTGCAGTAAATTGAAATAAAACCCAAACCCTAGCATCTCCTCTTTAACCAAAACTTTTTCAATAATTACTTATTTTTCAGATAGAATATATTTTTATATTTAAGTAATAAATAACAGTATCCAAGATATTAAGTCAGTAACCAATAAAATTTAGGTTCCTCTGGGTTTACTTTCTACTTTCGGTGTGAAGATATTCAACCTTTCAGTTACACAGTAAACAGCAAAGCTTGTTTTTGGGCTGTTGACAGTTCAAAGAGAAATGCTTTTTATTTATTTATTTTTTATCAGTAGTTTTTCTAGGCTTAATATATATAAATCATATGTATTTATTAATTTTATAAATGTTAAATTTAAATTTACATAATTTTTAAAAAATTGAAATACGTGACACTCAACTGTACCGACGTAATATCACACAATATTAAAATTTAATAAAAAATCCATAAAAAAAACTAATTACATTATTAATTTTCATCAGTCTCGTTTATTATAAATTCTAGTTCATTTTGATATTATGTAATGTCACATGAATGCTTTGATTATTATGCGCTCAAAATTTTTAAAAACTATTTGAATTTGTATTTATTATTTTCAAAATTGACAGATATAAATACTTAATAAATTGTTATTAAAATTTAAGTATTTAAGTGTGATATGAAATTAATTAAAGTATCAATATGTATTTTTTTTATATCTGGTTTGACTCCGTGACTTTTTCCTTTTAATATTATGTTATTGTATTGTCAGAGGAAATCATATTGTCAAATTAACGGGAGGAATTTAAAAAAAAAAAAGGTGCAAGAAGGCATTAGACTTTTGTTGGAGACTGTCCTGCTTGTGAAATGACTCAGTGCTGTGGATTGGCAGTTGACATGTGGATTGATATCCGTTCATTTTAGGGCAGAAAAACAATTTAAGGGCATAATTTGTGATTTTTGACTTTGATTATTAGTACTCTTAGCCTGTTTATTTTCGCCATTGTTCTTTGTTCTTGTACACATTAATCTCTCTTGTATTTTTACTTAGGCACATATTATATACTTACAAACTTTCATAATATATTTTAGTTTTTAACTCTCCAAGTTTTTGAAATGCCAATATGTCCCAGGTGCAAAAGCTGAACCAATCCCAAAGGATGATGAATCTTTGTTATCAATATCATGTGTTATTTGATTTCCAATAAAACTTAAAGAAATAATTTGCGAAATAGGATTAGAACAAATTATCATATATTTTTTCGTTTACAGTTTTTTTCTGAAGAAATAATTAATAACAATAACAGCCTTGGCAGGCACATTATATGTTGCCATCCTAAAATGAAATATTACCATATCAACATATATTGATGGCTAAGTGGTCTTAGTCATTGGCCAACTACACATCACAAACAGAATTAGGGGCATTACCTTCTCCTGATTTGATCAAAAGACTGCTAAAAGAAAACAACTAAGCTAACAAATATATGCCAAATGAGAGCTAGGCCAACAAATTATACAATGAATGCCCACAAATAAAATAACCTGATATTAAAACATCCAAAATTACAGCATGAAAATAGAAATCTTCAAAAGAAGTTGAATCTCTGCACCTGCTTGTGTTTGGTCTTCTGACCATGCTGCAACATCTCATTCCACACTTCTCTATAAAAATCTCCTCATGATATGCCTGATAGATCACTAGAACCAATTTGAAACACTGAAGTCCCTCAGCTTTCTCAGATGTCTTTCCATATCTTGCCGCGACTTGGCCCATTCTTGCTTTTCTATCACCGTAGTTGGATCATCTCTTTTACTCTACAATCATTTTTCAAGAAAATCAATCAGCCTGTTCATAAAAGATAATCTTACAGTGAGTAATTTAGATTAGGGATAGTCACCGCCGGAATTATTTTGAAGGAGGTCCCATTATCGCGTATTACAAGCAAGTCATTCTTTCTATCCCTCTTTCTTCCTCCTGGAACTGTGACCTTGACATATGAAACCATAAAACGTTAGATTAAAAAATAAACATCAACGATGACAAAGAAAGCACAGAACAGTCAAGTGTCCTCTAAGATGCATGGAATTACATAATTCAAAAATGTCCGATCATGACAGTTTTGTCAAACTATCAGGAAACAAGAATGAATAACACAATTTCTCCCCCATTAGAATCCTCATGGCCATTTCTGACTATATCAAATTACCGTATAGAGCTTCTGGTTTAGAACTTAGGGTGAGCCAAAAGAAAAAGGGAAAAAAAAAAGAATCATGGAGTTGTACTAAAATATTGAAAACTTG
Organism: Excoecaria cochinchinensis; assembly: GCA_947683425.1. NCBI lineage: Eukaryota > Viridiplantae > Streptophyta > Magnoliopsida > Malpighiales > Euphorbiaceae > Excoecaria > Excoecaria cochinchinensis. The sequence continues at coordinate 9,324,049 of CANTUQ010000054.1, read as the reverse complement.
CTGCTGTCATAGAATGCCAACAAGTCATGCTTAACAGAACAAAAAACACAAACAGCTATACCATGCAGTCAAAACTGTGCATTACTTCCATATTACATGTATTAAATGAATGGCAGGTAGCTTTGTGAAGTATTTCAAACAATTCCTGATTAACTATAGCTTTGTCAATGTCAAATTGACACATTTCCCAAAACTGCAAGGTAATGTGATTCTTTAACTATGACTAAAGGAAATATATATTCAAACATGTCATGTGTATTTGTCACAATCTGAAAGAGGGAAAATCCCAGGATTTAGATCAAAAGCAGCCAAAAAAAAAAATTAAATTGCTTACCACCACTTTTGCTCTGGTTATTGACTTTGTTCTAGAATCAAGGACATATATTTCCTCAAAATCTAGCACAAATTCTGGATCTCCAGACCTCCGGTTCCTGTAATGCTTTGTCAAGAAAACCTAGAATAGAAAATCAAAGAATGATGATCTTACTTCATGAACAATTGAATTACTCGGAAAAATGGCGACTCTGGATCTACAATCTGTCAAGTAATATACTATTATTTCAAATGCTAGTTTAGAATCAACCACTAAGGCCAGATATACATACCAACTGAAACAAATTGAAACATATTGGAAACAAAAAAAAAAAAAATCATTACGAGACAAATATGTACATAAATTTTCAGGTAGACAAAACTTCTGCAACTTCATACAGCACTGACTATGTAAATCAAACACATGTTACATTTCTCCTCAAAAAGTAAGGAACAGCATGAAGCTATCAACACCTATTGCATTCAGTCATTAGTAATATAAATCAAATATAATTGTCTGAAGTATACACTATCTTCACACTTATTCTTCTATAGACACATAACCGCATAGTAGTTAATAGTAGGAGTTCCATCCAACATATATCATATCTTAAGCTAAGGAAGTAGCTTCCCATAGCTCAAATTGCATACGATTTGCTGGTGGTTGCTTAAAATTACTGCATTTCAGTGGATGCTCAAGTTTTCCTTTCCAAACATGTGGTTCCCTTCTTTGCTTTTGCTTTACTTGTTGCTTTTATTTACACTTTTCTGTCAGATTTGCTGTCCAAAGATATGCATTCTGCATTCCCTTTTTGACACCAATTTTTTCTGAAATAACTGAATTTCCAGTTTTTAGCAGATTAGTTTTTAGCAGATTAATTTCCAAAGATATTATACCAACTTTCACAGATTATGCTGTAGCTTAATGCAAGGCATGCAGCCTATGCGAAAGACAGCGTGTTATGCCTCCATTTCTTCAGACAGCTTCAACTTCTAAGCAACAGAAATCTAAGTGTCTACATGTCTACTAGACTAAACGAAAAAATGAAATTCAAGTTGCCAACATTAGAAGGTGATAAAGATTTTTGAGATAATTGGATACTAAAAATCCTCAAATCACTGGGTCATATCATGAAGCCGTATATCCACCAATCCAAATTTATTACTCATGAGGCAATGTTGAGAAGAAAAAAATATTCACAAAAAAAGGCAACTATTGCAGGACAATTGCAACAAGTCAACAACCAATCTCATAGCAATTGATCTATGAGGTGGAAGCATTAGGCATTGAAGACTATGGCTATCTTAGTCCATCAACCAGTAGATCTGGACAAGAAAAAAGAAGGACCAAAATTTGAACCGTGGGGCATTGTCGCATAATGATTAAATGAGAGTTAAGGGGAAAAGGATATCAAAACTTTCATGCTGTACACCAACACGTGATAAAATAGCTAAACTTAGCCAAGAAATCCATCATACCTTCAAAATCTCCCTCTCAGATTTGTACAGTGGATCTCGAGGTGCATCAATAGGTGGTTCTGTTACATTATAGCGTCCATAGTCACTTTTTGAGCAGCGAATGTACTACAATATTTCCATGAAAGGAAAACAGCCATAAGTAGGTGATAGAAAACAAAACAATATTGAGCCATGAAATGTAAAATAAAGTATTTTAGGAATTCCAACATGCACTTGTAAAACACCATTGGGTTATCAATTTCACAACATATCACACATTAAATGATACCACAACCCAATGTCTCCTACTGTATATTCCAAGAATGATCCCAGCAGCATCATGCCTTACATTTGAGACATGAATTATGCATTTATGCCATCAACACTATTGACATCGATTTTGGGTGTGAGAAAGACTCCTGCAGCCAATCAAAAAGTGCCCTTGTTTCTTGAGTAAGAACCGAACTTGTGTTAAACCTATGAGCATGTAAAAAAAAAGAAGCCTTTTTTTTTAAATTTGTCATTTTCTTGGAATTGCATATCATTATATTTAACAATGTATTTCACAAAGTGATCCAGCTCGCATTCCCCAACTAACCAAAAATCCACTAGTGACAATAAACTATATACCTTTGCCGGCAATGGAGCAAGAACCCTTGGTATAGCATAAACATCAGTATCCGGTGGAGTAACGTACATCTGTAGCCAATCCAAAGGAAGAAAAGGAAAACAAATGAGATGGATGAACTGTAATAAATAGATAACCACCAAAATTCTAACAAAAAATTCAAAATGAAAAATAAAAACAGAGCTCCGCTAACCTCTCTAAAATCATAAACATCATTATCCGGGTCAGGCGGCTTCCTTATGAAGAAATCACAGTCGAACAAGCTAATTTTGTGAAATTCCTCCTCATCAATCCGGTAATCAACAATTTTTTCAGAATCCCACCCCTGAATTGAGACAAAGTTCTTGCTATCAACCATGGCAATGTCCTCATCAGTACCCGCAAGCACTGCAGCTGCAACGGCAGAAGGGTCATAATCGAGATCAAAGTCCTTCTTGTTGTCCAGCTCCTCCACCTCTTCCTCGTCCATGTCGTAATCGTTGGGCCCCACTTCATCTCCGTCGCCATCGTCGGCCCTGGGGATAAATTTAGTTGGGGTTCTAAAAGGATTGGTGAAATTATATGAAATGGGTTTGAATTTGGAGGAGAGGAGTGGAAGAGTTATGGCGCTGGTGGAGGTTAAAGCTGGAACCGTCGACGTGAAAGGCAGTGGAGAGAAGAAGTGCAGGGTGGCAGTTCTGGCCATAGCAAGGGAGCGTTTGGGCAGGGAGAAAACGAAGGAAAATGATGGAGGGAAAAAGCGAAAGGTGGGAGGGTTTTTGGATTGGGTTTTGGAAGTTGAAATTGTGTGTAAAAGATATCATTAAAAGATTATGCAACTTGTTACGTGTCAGAGTGTACATGCGCCGAGTGGCGGGCAAACAGACTGGGGCTCGGTTCCCGGGTCGGGCAAAAGAAGCCGAAAAACGTTAGAACGGGGAAAGCCAAACCCGGCTTTGTCCCTTTCCCTCCCTCGCCGAATTTTCTCGGAAAGAAACCGCAAGAAAATTAAAACAGAAAGTTCACTTTTCCAGTTAAACCCTCCTAAACCGTTTTGGCATCCCGCCCAGCTTTCCTCTCCGTCTCTTCTCTCTTCAATAACCATGTCTTAAATACACACACGCCTTCCCTCTCTCTCAATAAGATATCTAGGGTTTCCTAAATTTTCCTTTTCTCTCTATGTCTATTTAAACTTAACTTCTCGAATTCTCACTCATACCCTAGAATTTCGAGAGAACCTATGGAGGAAGGGACTAGTGGCGGCGGAGGTGAATCTTCGTCGTCGAGGATAAAGCCGTCGTATGTGAAATTAGGAGACAGACAAATTTTTACGGTGGAGCTCCGACCCGGAGAAACAACATTCGTGTCTTGGAAGAAGCTCATGAAAGACGCTAATAAGGTTAACAGTGGATCCGCACCAGCGCCGGAAGCTCCTCCGGCTAACGCCCATCCTAACCTTGAGTCTCGTCTTGCTCCTGTAAGCCCATCCAATCTCAATACAGTAGCGTGTTTGAGTATATTTATGTATTTCTGTGCGTTTTGTTCATCTGAATAAATTGGGAGTTGTAAAAACGAATTTTTTTTCCTTGTATTCTACTTAATTATAGTTATTTTGAACTGGTAAAATTTGGTTTGGTTGCTGAAAAGATGAATTTGTAGAGGGAATGCTAAATGCCACCTATGAGATAAGCAAGACTATTGTTTGGGAATCGATTATATGTTACGCTGTAGAAAAACAAAATGCTTAAGGTAGAGTGATCTTCTTAGATTTATGATATTTGCATGGACTATATGTATTACAGTGCTATGTGCATTGTTATTTGGTGGTCAATTTTGCTTTATGCTGTGTGATTTCTCAGTGTTGCTTGACCTTCTCCAGGGACAACCGATAGAGAGTGAGGGGAAGGATGCGCCTGCTCCAAATCGATTCAGTGCTGTAATTGAGAAGATTGAACGTCTTTACATGGTGTGTTACGTTTTATCTAATGAATGTTATTCCTTTTGACTTCAATCATCTTTGATGTGCATGGGAATAATTCATTGGAATTTCTTCCTCTGACATGGGTTAATTATTCTCAGGGTAAGGATAGCAGTGATGAGGAAGATCTAAAGGATGTCCCTGATGATGATCAATATGATACAGATGACTCATTTATTGATGATGCTGAGCTGGTTGGTGTCTTTATCTCTTGCATTTGTTTTACTTACTTCTGTGTTCATTTTATGCATCTGTGATTTGAACTAAACATATTGTTCATGAAGATTTTGATCTGAATTGCGCTCACAATGTTCATCACAATACTTATGCAGGATGAATATTTTGAAGTGGATAATTCAGCCATAAAACACAATGGATTCTTTGTCAACAGGGGCAAGCTGGAACGCATGTAAGTTATTTTTTAATCTCTTATTTTACTGCAGTTCAATAATTACAAGTGGCCTTATTACATTTTATCGGTTGCATCTACTACATTTCTGTTGTTTATTCGTTGGTTTTACACTAGTCCATTTGATTTCTTACTTTTAAGTAATTTTGCACTCTCTAGAAAAATGCATCAAAATTGGAATGATTTATAAAATTTCTTATGCATCTGAGTAGCTTTTTTATTTCTCTGATAGTTCATCAATCATAATTGATGAGTTATATTATGGTTCCTATAGTAAATCACTATCGTGGTGACACCAACTGCTTCACTAACTTAAGCTTCTGAAATTAAAGGTCTGTTTTCTGTTACAATTTTTAGTTTTAAATTGGTTTGCAGAGCATTATTTAATCTCTGATCTAGTTTAAAGAAGGCTTAGATTCGAGAGCTCCTGCTTATTTATTTGAATTTGTCCATGCATTGTCTACTTGCTGATTCTTTTGTTTTCTTTTTGCAAGAACTGAACCTACTGTTATACCTAACCAGCAAACAAAGAAACGGCGAAGAAGAGATATCACTAAGACTCCTAGTGAGATTGATGACAGCCATGCATCAAGTAAACAAGTTAAAATGGGTAAGTTCACAACTGGGAAGACAGTACTGCCTCTTGGAAAGAACTCTTCTAATCCCTCTCAAAGTTTGGCTGTGACAAATGAACATTATGACAGTATGAAGTTCCAGAATCTGTCATATGCATCTGGAGTTTCTTCCAAGAAGAAATCTGCTGAAACTAAAATGAGTTTGGAACCATCTTCATCTATAAAAGTTTCAAATGGTGACGCTTCTGCGTTTTTAGCAGAGGCTAATGATATTGACAAGCCCAAGACTGCAGGACTTCAATTAAAGAATGTGTCCAACAAGTCAAAAGATATAAGTGGATCTTTGAATGTGACATATCAGAAATATAATGATAAAAGTGCTTACGCACAATCAAAGGTGCAATCTGCAAAATCAGTAACCGGGGTCGATGATGTTGAACCATCAGTTCGATCAAAAGAAAAGAATGGTGTCAGTGAGCTCCCTGACCTCAATATGCCAGATGGCAAGATTTCCATGCAAGTAACAGTAAGTTCTTTTTAAATTTCAATGGCTTTGCAGATTGCAAGATTAGTATCTAAAGATTTTTATCAGAGGCACATCACATGCAGATATGCATCAGAATTTCGTTGAAACTTATAGGTGTCTTATCTTGTAGAGGTAGAAGGTTGATTTTGAAAATGCTGGGTCTGCCTGTACCCTCTTTCTTGATTTTGAATGTGATATTCTGCAGAAATCTTCACACAGCCACAAAAAGGAGGGTTCTAGTGTTCGGTCCAAAAGTTCCATGCTGGAAAATGCCATCAGGGAATTGGAGAGGATGGTTGCTGAATGTAAGCTCAAAACTTTTTGTAGTATGTTTGATCCTAATAATATGATGGTTTGGGGAAGTTTCTTATGTATTTGAATTACTTTATTTCGTAAAATATTGCAGCAAGGCCGCCGGCTTTGGATAATCAAGAGGCTGATACCTCAGCTCAAGCAATTAAAAGGAGATTGCCCAGAGAAATAAAGTTGAAACTTGCTAAAGTTGCTAGACTAGCGGTAATATTCTTAGTACTTTCATGATTGCATGTTCCTTGTGCTTTTCTGTGATAAATATCTTTCATACTCTCAACCTATATAGTTGTGATGGAGCTATTAGGGAAATAAGAGATTTTTAACTTTTTACTGGTTGCAGCAGGCAAGCCAAGGCAAAGTATCAAAGGAGTTAATCAATCGTCTTATGAGCATTCTTGGTCACTTAATGCAAGTCAGAACACTCAAGGTATCTTTTTATAGAAAAATAAAATTACGACCTCCTGCCTTTATTTGAACTGGTTTGGCTGGAGGGTTTAGACATTGATTTTGTTGATTCTTTTGAAAGTAATATTATGGTTGCAATTGGATAATTCTCTAAATATTTATTTTATGGCTCAATCAAACATGGAATATGATACTTTAGCATTTCAGTCTATTTTAGCCTCATATTTGAACTTTATGGATTATAATTCATACTCTTGGGTGCTAGTGTCAATTTTGGCCATCCGTTGATTCGCCTCAGGTTGACATTTCAATTGGTTCCATTTCAGTTTGCTGCATAAGATAGTTTATATATATATATATACACACACAACAGGTTCTGTCTAGTGTTGCCAAGTTAAATAATATATTGAACCAATTTGTATATGATCTCAGATACTTGAAGTGGACTGATACACCATCATCTTGTTATTCCATTAGTACCTTGTGAAAATCAAAGAATTCATTGGTTTGTTATTGGGCTTTTCTTCCTAGTAGACTTGCATCTTTGGCAATTCTCGTTATTTGGTTTGCTGACAACTGCAGAATTGAACTTGGAAACCATTTTTAAGTATCAACTGTAAGAATAAGACGGGAACTACATTTAATGCTTCCTATGATTGTCTTTCACAATTGGCTCTTGATTTGTCCCATATAATTTCCTGGAATTCTGACTGGGATCATAATATTTTTGTGTAACATAAGAATTTGGTAATGTTTTGTATAGCCCAATTACTACTTGCATGCTTTGGCTATTGATTTACATGACCCATTTTGATGATCTTTGGAAGAGCGTATTATGATCTAACAAGTCATTTATGTTTCCATGACATGGCTGTGACTTTATGAAACATTAGAAAAATAATGTTAAGTTAATTGAGATTGATACTAAAAAAATACGTTGCTATTGTAGATATTGTTATTGTTTGTTTTACACTTCGTCTTTCTGTGTCTTGTATTTGCCTGTTTTTATGTAACAAAATTCAATCTCTTTCTGCTGCAGCGAAATCTAAAAGTCATGATTAGCATGGGTATGTCAGCGAAGCAGGAGAAAGATGATAGGTTTCAACTGATAAAGAAAGAAGTTGCCGAGATGATTAAGACACGTGGCCCTTCTTTGGAGTCCAAGGTCTGTTGGTTAAGTATTTCTATCTTTCCCACTTATGGTGGCATTGTAGTGTTGCTGTTGAGGACCTTTAGATAACATTAATTAAATTTAACCAAACATCAATTAGCTGAAGAATCTGAAAAGGGCCCTTTTTTGGTTATTTCTTTTTCTGTCTAATGCTTTTATTGGAGTGGCTTCTTGACAAAGCATTTTATTCTTATTATTTCTTTTCATCATTTGTTAAGCTAATGACATTTCTGGTTTTCTATGTCTGGATCTCTCTTCCTAGTTTTTAGGCAGCTTGCAGTTTTTTGCTCCTTATTAGCCATCTGTGTTGTTGAATGGTATAATGCTGTTTCCACATTATATGCTAGAGAAATTATTGCTTTTGAAATCTTATTATAACTGATAACCAGTTAATTGTTTGAAGCCTTTTGGTGATTAATGTCTAAATTTTGTCTTCATCCATGAGATTTATTCTTTTATTTTCCCCAGGCTTCGGAGCAACAAGCTGGAGCATCTGTTGATTTTCAAGAAACTGGTTTCCAAGAAAAAGCAGCACTGAAAAGAAAATTTAGCATGGATGCTGTGTTGGAGGACAAAATTTGTGATCTTTATGACCTTTTCGTTGATGTATTCATATATTTTTGTGCTTGCAACCCCCCTTCTTAAAGAGTTTTTTCTGATACTTCATTGTTTTTTCTAAGTATCTCTCATTCTAGTATTCACTCTTTCGTGTCTCTAGGGACTGGATGAGGATGCTGGACCACAAGTCAGAAAGTTGTACGTTGAGGTATGTTTTGCTTTATTCAGTGTCTTTTGAAATGCAAAAGCTGATGCTAACCTTCATAATCTGTCCATGCTGTACATTGACCAATTAGATTTCTTTTGAAGTCATATCCCTTTCAAGGCACTGCCATAACCTAGTTCTCTACCCGTCTTTCACCCCCATCACAAAAGAAAAAATAGTTCATATGCTCTTTATTTGCTGTAATATGCTTTTTACATGAGTTCTGTATACAATTCAGCTTGCAGGATTGTGGCCAAGCGGTTCCATGGACAACCATGGGATTAAACGTGCAATTTGTAGGGCAAAAGAGAGACGAAGGGCTTTGTACAGTAGAAATAAGGTACATAAGCTGTACTCACCCATCTCTCCTGTTGCTCTTCTGTCAGTAATGGCTATATGATATTACTGGATGTGTGTTTCAAGCATCAACTTCTCATTTCCCTAAGTATTCTTTTTAATAAAAGAGTTATGTTTATGGACTTTGAGTAGAATACATTGAAATGTCTCCAGAGTACGGGATTAGTGAATATTTTATTCTGTGTGTTACTCAAATTCTTGGCATTTATATTGCAGAAAATTAGTTCCCCCTAATGTGATGACAATCACACTAGTAATACATTGAAATGTCTCCAGAGTACGGGATTAGTGAATTTTTTATTCTGTGAGTTACTCAAATTCTTGGCATTTATATTGCAGAAAATTAGTTCCTCCTAAGTGCGATGACAATCACACTAGTATGGAATTAAAGTCTCAGAGCTGTGTGTTTAGGTATGAAAATAGAGTTAAAGTGAACCGGCTTCCTGTGTTTTATATCTGTTGAATGTTTATGGGATTCACACATATGGCATCTATTTATATTACTTGCGGGATTGCCAGTGGTATCTGAATCAGTTCTGTCAGGGCACATGCTGTATTTTTTTTTTCTTTTTTCTAAACATCATAAAAGTCTTTCATCATTGCCTTTTTGTCTTGGCATATGGCTTTGACGTTGCTGGTGGCTTTCTCAACTTTTTAGGATCAGGAGAAAATGAAGAGAAAAAAGTTGTTAGCGCCTAGATCGGATGAGGCCACTCGGATTGAGGCTGGTTCTGCTGCACAGCAACAACAATATGTGCGAGAGAAGTTGCCTACTGATGCAAGTGGTCCGGTTCTGGCTTTAGCCAGCAAGTCAGTTCCCAGTTCAGCTACAGCAGCTGTTCGGGCACCAAGTCCTGTGAATGGTCCAACCTTGGACAGGGTTAAACAAGAGAAGCAAAAGGGAGGTTCGAGCAATTCCATGGATGAGGCAAAGGTGGGGGTAGATGGTGCATTGATTAAGAAAAAAATAAAGAGAAAGGCAGAACTGGAGTTGGATCATGAAACTCATTTCCGTTCTGAGAAGTCAATTTCTCAGTCTAGTGATGAAAGACACAAGTCCCTTAAACAGGCACCAACAATTTCCCAAAAGTTAAACCTTCAATTGAGCACTCCATCAAGTTTCGAACAGTCTAGTTGACACACTATAGTTGATTAGGAATTTCACACCATAGAAGTGATTGTGTAACAGTCTTTTTCTTTTTTTCTTTTTATTTTAAATCATTAGCAGGCTATATTAATTCTGAGGAGCTGCTTTGGTACCATTTTTGTAATTAAGTGTTGCATTATGCATTGTCAATTAGAGTTTTCTTTTTTGAATAGATGGACGATTACTGTATTTTCCTTGTGCAACTAATGAATTGCATTGACGTGTAACTTTGAAACTCAGTTTTTTTGTGGCGGATGGCGGACTGGCAATGATGCTAAGCCTCGCCGCTATCCATGAAGAAGAATGGAATTTCAATTTCAAGTTCAATTTAAAAAATCATGCAATTTCACTTGCAGATTTTAGATGCATTTGCAATTGTAAATAAATAAATGATTGTCTTAACTTTTTAAAAACTAGTCATAACATTTAAATTCATAATGTCTACAATTACTTAATATTTAATTATTCTAAAATTTGAAAAAAAATAGCATGAAATAGACAGCAATGTTGATGTGGTTAAGGCCGTAGTGCATGAATGATATGTAACAACTTTTTAGCATAATATCAATTGAATCCTGAACTCGTTAAAAAAAGTATTTTCAGTAACTTAATATTTTAAAAATTATTTTTAACATATAAATTCATAATATTTATAATTATTTAAAACTTGAATTTCTCAAAATTTGAAAACCGTAGCACATGGTTGAATGTAGAGGTTGACTGTCAACCTAATAATCTTGAAATTCACTCGGTCTTTCCTAATTCATCGTCTATGACCATTAAGGGAAAATTACTACTACTACAATATAATTTATAAATTGCAGTGATAGAACTATTTTCTCTATAATCCATTTCAAAAATAAAAAACCGCTTAATTTTAAAAAAATAAAACTTGAAAATTGCATGAGTGCCTGTAAATGCTGGTGCCTAAATTTTAAAGCACGAATTATGATTTTTTCAGTGAATAATTTTTAGCTAGTTGCAGCTATGGAGTCCAACAAAAACATATTCGTAGAAGAATAAGAATAAATTATCCTTCAATTTCGAAAAATCGAAAAGGACATCTTCACCTTACTTTTGCAGTATGCTTAAATAACTCTTACCCTAAATTTACTTGTGAATGAAAATTTTATTTTTTTAAATTCACTTAATCTTTTTAAGTGTTAAATAATTATAAATATTATAAATTTATGTATCGAAAATGGATATTGAAAAAACATTTTTATATTTTTACTAGTTTAGGATTCAAATACTGTATTAAATTAATTAATTTAATTGGCAACACTTTCTTTTTACATAAATTACAAATGTCTATTTTAATCAGCAATTCGAAAGTGTTAAATCAAAAAGTTTAAATACCAAAAATGACCCAAATGATATATTAACCCTTCAACAAATGCATTGCAACATTTCTAACAATCCGTCCATAATTATTAAAATTTTTTTGTACCATATAAAAAATTTTAATGTATGGGCATTGGTTCAGTATCAGAACCAGGATTCTAGTATTAGAGGACCATATATTATAATTTTAGTATAAAAAATATATGTAATTTATATCATAATAATATATTACAATTATAATTTATAAGTAGCACTATTATGATTTAAATACACAGAGTGGAGAAATTTTTATAAGTGATATGCACACCCTCCACGTGGCTCCGCCACTGCAAGGCAGTGGTCAGCCAAGAAAACCTAGTAATCATAACTAAATTAAATTGGTCTCTGAAATTGATTGGTTTAACGGGGCATTGCAATTCACTTCCCATTTTCTTTCCCGCGTTTTTTTCTTTAATATTTTTAAAATTTCCCAATTTTAATTACAAGTTCCCAAATCAAAAGCTTTCTCGCTCGGAACAAGAAATTGAGCGTAGATAAGATGTTGAAGACGAAGACGTTCAAGGGAGCCAACGTGTTTATGTCGCGCAACTTAGTGCCGCCGGAGGTCTTTGACGCTCTTTTGGATGCTCTGAAGCAAAACGGCGCCGAAGTCTTTCTCTGCTGCGATCCTTCTCGAAACAACCCTGACGATTACCACATTATCTCCTCTCCTGATCATGTAAGTCTTGGAAATTCATTTTGTTGCTTCAATTTTGAGTTTCAGTCGCTTCAATTTTGGTTTTTCGTTTTTCAGGAGAAGTTCGAGGATCTTAGAGCTAAGGGCTGTAATTTGCTAGGTATGTTCTGTAAATTCACCCTTCTCCTTTTTGTTCTTTGGGTTTCTATTGCAGCTCTGAAATTTCATTTCTGACTGTTGCTCCGCTCATGCTAATAAAATCTAATTTAGTTATTCGATAAATAAGTAAAAGGTAAAAGATGGATAGTACTGATTGAATTGGATTCAATGCAGCATACTGTTGTCATGGACTCTCTGTCATCATAGTTGTTTTTGCCATTGAACGACAATAGTTTACAATTCACTGATCATTCAGTTTCTGTTTGACCTAAAAATAAGTGTGGAAAAGCAAATAGGATCTAGGTAGAAAAAAATGCAACTAACTTCGCATGCTTTCAGTGGCATCTGTGAATGCTAGAATATATAAGTTGATCCAAAAAGGGCCAAGTATTCACTGAATATGACGTCAGTCATGAGCTGTGATTGTGTGACAAAACTTGGGTGTTCTTATATATTTGATGTGTATCATGGGATATTGCTAACTTTGCTTTCTTTTTTCTGGTCTCATGCAATATTGGGCAGGTCCTCAGTGTGTGCTTTCATGTGCAAAAGAACACAGAGTGCTTCCCCAACAAGGTTTTACTTGTTGTCTTGCAATGGATGGTGTCAGAGTACTTGCATCTGGATTTGAAACGGATGAAAAGGTATTTTTCTTGCAGCAGGGTTGGACGCAGGGTTTAGTGATGAGGGGGGCCAAAATTTAAATGTGGAGGGGTGTCCTTTTTTTTATTTTTCCTGGTGGGTTGGGGGCAAAGGGGGGTGTTTCATATTGTAAAATAAGAAAATTAATATGACCATATTGAAAGAAAACCTCAAATACTTACAAATATACTTAAGATTCTTTTTTTTAAAAATAATTTGTCCCACATCACGTAACACATGGTCTACCCCTGTCCAAGGTTGGTTCACCTTTGCAGGAGGACAGGCTAATACATGTATAATAGTTCTTTCTAAACCTTTTATAGCTTGTTGTTTGGAGCCCTACCTGCTCTTCCCTCTCTAAACCCCTCATTAAATCCTTACTGTTCTTATTGATGTTTTACAATGATCATGATTGTGACAGGTTAAAATAGAAAAGTTGGTAACAGCAATGGGGGGACAGTTGCTCGCCAAAGCATCTCTGGATGTCAGTTTTGTTGTTGTAAAGAATGTTTTGGCTGGAAAGTACAAGGTTTAGTGCTATGCTTCAACACTTAACTTGAAAATTCTTATTCAAAAATATTTGTTTTCCAAATATTATCACTTATATATCTTGCCTGCTCTTTTTCTCCCTCATCCATGTTGTATGCTTGCCTGCTTAGATTGTTGTGGGAGGCATTGACTTCTAAATCTTGGACACTTGTGAATAGTGATAATTACATACTGTAGAAGTTTGTTTGCTGCTATCCAGTGTTTTGGATTGTGGGAAATGATTATGGAAATTTTGCTATCTGATTTAATAATCCTCACTTAAGCCTGTGCAGGAAATAGGGCCTGGAACTCTACCATTGGAAAAGATTACTATATTTTTTGCTTTCTCTTTTGAAGTTTGATGCTCCATTGTCATTTGATAATGGTTGCTAGTTAATGCTAGCCTTTCCAAAATCAGATTCTAGTTTTTTTTTTTAGTTTGCTCTGAATATTCAGATATACAGAGTTTTGGCTTCTGGACATGCCTTTGGAATTTGATTGCAAAACTTTTACCAGGGTATCTGGTTCATGAGATTTGAATTTTTGATATCCTTGTTCTAAAGATTCAGGATAATTTTTGATCATGTATGGTGTATTTTGATAATACGTATTGATTTTTTAATTTTTTTTTTACCATGTATGGTGTAGTTTCATAATTAGTGTTGACTTTTAGATTTTTTCCCCCTGTTGCAGTGGGCTTTGAACACTCTGAAGAAACCGATTGTCACTGTTAATTGGTTATATCAATGCTGGAATGAGCATCGTGTTGTTCCTCAAGAGTCATACAAAGTTCTTCCCTTTTCTGGATTAATGATATGTGTTACCAGATTACCTGCAGGTTATCATACAAGCTGTTTGTTGTTGTCGCTCCTATTTTACTATTTATTTGTCTGATGCTGTTTTGCTGGCTTCTCGCAGATGAGCGGAAGGAGATTGCAAAAATTATTACACAAAATGATGGCAAATATTCTGCTGACCTGACAAAGAAGTGCACCCATTTGATTTGTGATATATCCTTTTCATGGTTCCTCAAGATATATTCTTGATTTTGGTGTACATTGCATTGTCCAATGTCAATCTTACATCGTATTACCTATACCTTCTTTCTAGTGTGTTCTTACATTGTATCACTTTTTATCTTCTTTCTAGTCTGTTTTATTACCCTTTCCCCCATCATCTTCTCCACTTATTAAGGTACTCATTTTCTTGCATAACTTGAGGTTACAGATAATTTATCCCTTCTTTGAATTTTAATTCTCATCAATTTTTGTGCTATGGGAATCTAGAAAGTAAATTATCTATTCCTTTAGAATCATTTTCCTGCAAACTTTTTCTTTGTGCGTCTTGTCAAAATTTATATCTGAAAGGCTTCTGAAGTTTTTATGAGGTTGGAAGTATTTATTTTCTTGACTGCTTGCAAGCTCCTGAAGGTGATAAGTATAAGGTTGCCCAAAAGTGGGGCCACATTAATATTGTAACTCGGAAATGGCTTGATCAATCTGTTGCTAGAAGAGGTATCCTTTACATTGGTGGTGTTTTGTTTATCCTGATACATTTCATATATAATGCTTTAGCTTTAGTTGTTCATCCCTGAAGGATTTTGAACATCCTGTGACCTGGAACTCATTTTGTATTTTTCTTCTCCAATGATCAGCATGCCTTAATGAGGAATCATATCCTGTTCAGGGTGGTTCTCTATCTGCAAATAAAACTGTGAAGGGTTCTTCGAAGGTGCAGCATAGCCAAGAAAAGGGTAGTGGAAATGCGCTATCCATGCAGTCTTCAGTGGCTGCAGAATCCAATTTGCAATCTTTTCCTTGTGCTGATCCAGACGTAGAAGCTACACTCTCACAGAATATGTCTTCTATGTTTTCGGATCCTCCTGCATTCATGAAAGAGTTGTATAATGAAACGACTACATCTCACACAACAAATGAACCAAACCTTGATGGTTGTGTTGCCAATGACTCTCAATCCGAAGATGATCTGTACTTGTCAGAGTGTAGGATATCACTCGTTGGCTTTGAAGCTTGTGAACTGCGTAAATTAGTTAATATTGTACGCAAAGGTGGGGGATCTCGGTATATGTCTTTCAATGATAAATTGACACACGTTGTAGTTGGGGCTGCAACAGAGGTGTAAGTCTTTTCTGAATATGAACTATTGAATTTATAAATACGTTCCCTGATTATTTTCTAAATGCTCAATTTTATCTGGTGCCTTTCAGTAATGTCTCACTTGTGTTAGCATTCAAAACTGACTTGCTTCTGATCTCAATTTGATGATGATCTTATGTTGATTGAATTTCTCCACTAGGCTTGGTTATTTTGAAGAATCCTCAATTTTCTATATTCTTGTCTAAATATGCTTACATTTTGTACCAGTGAGAAAAAAGAGCTGAGGTTCCTTGCTGCTTCCGGTGTTATTAATGTTGTTAGACCAACCTGGCTTGAAGATTGTGATCGTGAAAAGAAAGAAATGCCCATTCTGAGGCAGCATATTGCCTATGATTTACTTCTTCCCAAAGGTATGATGATTATTACATGACAATTCTCTTCTAGTTCCTTTTTTTTTTCCCTTCCATATTTGTATTCATGATGGAAATGTTTTATTGGCAATTTTTTTATTAGTTTCTTGATTTACATTCTCATTGTTTATGGAATTTCTATGTCCATGCATGTGTTGTTTTCTAATGCTATGTTCTGATTAGATTCTCTGAGCTCCAATAAAGGGACAGTAGCTGGTACTAATGGTATGAATCAAGGTAAAATCTTTGGTATCAATTTAAGCACTCACTCTGATAAGTTACCGGGAAGTATTAGTGATGGAATGGCATCATCATTGAATAAAAATGGAGAGGAGAAACCAAAAATCCAAATCAATGGGAGTGCTACTGCGAGACAGCCCCAGCAGAACCTATATTCATTTAATGATCAGAAGTGCGGAAACAAGATGCAACATGATTCCAACGATCAAGATCAGAAACAATCAAGTGTATTTAAGGGGAAGCAATTTTGTTTTTCTAATTCCTTTCCCGAATATAGGGTAAGTACTATGAGATTATGTTTAAGATTGGTATGATTTTCTACATCCATACTCAAGAGTACACCATATCCTTAAGAAAGCTCTTGGTGCTTCTTAACTTTTATTGTGTACTTTACTGTGACAAGGCATGATTTATTATCTTTTCATATTTTATATTTTGGTTTACTGCTACTATTTCACATTCTCAGTTCTTAAAATTCTGCAATTTTATCCATCTTTTTTGTTGGTCATCTTGGATTTAACTATTCCTGTCAGAGAGCTGAAATTGTTCAGTGGGTGAGGCAAGGGGGAGGGGAGATGGCAGAAGATCATGAGATACAGAATGTGCACTTCACAATCGAAGACCATGGTGTGGTACCCAGGTCTATGGTTGCTGCTAAAACTACTTTTGTATCAAGTCACTGGGTCCGATCTTGTTTGGAGGTAACTTCACTGACTTGCCAAGTGACCCCTTCTTTTCAGTTTTCCCCTATCTAGTTGCTATTATTTGTTGACAGGATTTTGAATTACGGAAATTTTTGATAAACATGTTTTGTGAGGGAAGAAACTTGGGATGAGTGAACAATTGTTAGCATTTAGGTCTAACTTAATGCTCCTTGATGTTCTTAGCTTGTGCTTCTAATATTTTATTTTATAGACCTTTATCGTTATCAAATATGCATTCAAAGGAGTGAAGGTTGAGAGCCTCAATTATTAATTATGGAATTCTCCTTGGAATGGCCTCTAGGTTTTTATGGGATGTCCTCTTCTATATAGGACATAGATGTACTCTTAATTGCTTTTTGAACTTTTCAAAGTTTCTCATGTATTCCATACTTCCTACCACATTAGTAACAGTTCTTCTAGTTGAGATTGGCAAATGTAATCGAATAATTTGTTGTCTGATATTCTTGTTGTTGATGCTTACTATTCATGCTTTTTCTCTCTTCAACTTATTTTACTCTTTTAGTTGATAGTCTAACTTGGATAGCTAATTTGTTTGTTTTGATGTCTACCAATCCAGTCCACTGTAAACTAATAATTATTATTGGTATTGAAGGATGGATGCTTGCTGGATGTTTGTGGCCATATCATATATTCCCCACTTCCCTGCCAGACTCCTTTGCCTGGGTTTGAAAACTTCCGGTTTTGTGTCTCACAGTACGAGGAGAAAGATAGATTACTGTTAAGAAACTTGTGCTTTGTTCTTGGCGCTAAATTTGTGGAGAAACTGACTAGAAAGGTCACCCATCTGTTATGCAAGTTTACTAATGGACCAAAATATCATGCTGCTTGTAACTGGGGTATATGCTCGATCACATCTGATTGGATTTATGAGTGTGTCAGGCAGGTATATTCTTGATACTTTGTGCATGCACATTTGTGGCAAGCTGGTGTGATAATTAATTTTGACATAATGACATATTAACATATAATTATATTTTGACATGATGAAATATTAACATAGATCTGATATGTTTGGCAGAATAAAGTTGTTGCAATGGATGGATTTCGGCCTAAAGAAGTTACTAGTCAAGACCAAGAGGCAGGATTATGCACTGTGAGCCAGTTTCCAACTCAAGCTGCTCAAATGATATCTGGAGAGAATCCATCTCAGCTTATAAGTCAGTTACAGGACCTTAGAAGTTCAACAATTCATACTAGTGGTAGTAGAATTAACAGCTTTTTGGAAAAGGCCCAAAAGTCTATTGATTTCTCTAAGAAGGCAAGACTTCTTGAAAGTGATGACAAAAAGACGTTGCTTTCTTCAAGAGTTCATTTAGACAGTCCAATCCGCAACATAAATTCTACTGGAGGTGACATTTCAAAAGATAATGGAGAACCTTCTCTTGGCATTCCTGATGTTGCTGCTGCTATTGAGGACTTACTAGAGCAGACGAGCAAGGTTGGGTTACTGATGATTTTTCAATTGCTTCTGCGATGTTTAGTTTATTTATTAATTTATGATGTGTCTGGTTCACTTGTAGATTCATGATCAGCAGTCACCGGGGAAGAATGGGTGCGATGGAAATGTATCCTTGTGTTCTGATTTTTCCTTTTCACATGCAATATTAGACTTCTACTTTTGTTTAATCATAACAGTAGAACAGCTTTATTCATCTGATCCAATTCCCAGTGAAGGACACGGGAGCTCTCACTCAGTAGTTGAGTTAACTAGTCACTGGTTGGACAGGTACCTTGGCATCATATAAAATAATTGCTATCTCGTTTGAATTTTATCTGTTCAAATGATTAGTTAAATGTTGGATTTGTCTGGGAAGTACTAGTTTGATCCTGTAATTTAATGATTCAATGATGATCCTGTATTTTATTCTATAAATATAAATTTGTTACATTAGCTATCATTCAAAGTTTGAAACTTATAATTTAACTGGGCATATCAATCAGGATTATAAATATTTGTAACGTATTTAATTTTATATTTCTTTTCAGAACTGGGAGAAGAGATGAGTTATCCAATTCTACTAAAGATGTAAACAAAGGAATGTATGGCAATTTCAGTGAAACTCAAACGGAGTCTCAGGTTTCAGCTCACTCATCTGTGTTTTGTTAGTTGTTTGCGTCATTAATAATTTAATATGTTAATTGGTTATTCCATAGCTATTATGTTTTAGAAGTCCCATTGCCTTCGGGTTGATAAGTTCCATCCTGACATAATGCTTAACATTGTCAAAGCAGGTTGTTGGTTATGAAGAAGATTTATCAGGCAGACAAATGCTCATAGAAAGGGTTCGAACAAGAAGTAGCCTGGAATAAAAGAAGACAACTCTCCCTGCAAACGAAGTGAAATTTTGGGGCAGCAAGCAACGCATTTATGGACTGAAGGCCCAATGGCCTTCCAAGGTTGCTTTAGCTGATCAAGGTAAATATTTGTAGCTTTGAATCAATTTAAATTTTGACCTTGATGAGACTAACAATAAAGTGTAAATAAAACTGTAATCAAATAACCTAGATTGCGTTTTGAGTCATTAACCAATTCCGGATGTAGCTTGTATAGTAACTTCTTATGGAGAAGGCTGTAAAATACTAAAAGTCATGTTACCTTTAGTCTTTCTGTAGCTTTTATATAGGAGATGTCTTGTTGCAGAAATGAACATTAATACAGATAGCTTTTTATATTACAGTTCTGTGTTGAACATTTTACCCTTGATGGATTGAATTAGGTCACAAAAACTGCCTCTGGTGTTTTATGGGTCTTAAACCTAGATCTATTTGTTTGTTTTGTGTTTAGCTCGTAGATCTTCTGATGAGGAGTCACTCACTCTCATTCTTTTGAAGTGTCAAACCCAAATCTTGTGGTGTTTAATATTTCAGTTGTCAATATCCAAATCTACGAAGTCTGTTCTAGAAGCCAACCCCGACGATATGGTTGGCCACGAGTACATCAATGAGAACTAATCTTTTTTGTCTTTGTATTAAATAAATTAGAATTTTTTTATACATCAACCGAATTAAATTCACAGTTTTTTTTTTATTTGGAAATGGGTATAATTTAAATAGGAAAGCTGCCCAGTTTTTTTTTTTTAATTTTTTTTTTTTAATATTTTTGTTTTATTTTATTTTTAGGATAAAAAAACTCTTACTTTTATTAATACACGTAAAATATTGTTTTTTATCCAATTTGATAAATATGATAACCTTTTATTAATATGAAAAAAATATTTTCATTTTACTTAATTTGATAAATATGATACAAAAAAAATATATAGATTAATAATAATTTATTAAAATCTGAAATTAGTAATATTTTGTGCAATCAAAATAACTTAAAATATAAATAATATATTCATTATCTATATATTAAAAAATAATAATATTTTGTTTTAATAAAGTAATATATGTATTGACAATAATTAATTTTTTTAAAAAATTTCATTTGGAAAAGCTATTCACATTTTTTATTTTTTTGTTTTATTTTATTTTTAGGTAGGAAAAACTCTTACTTTTACTAATACACGCAAAATAATTTTTTTTATCCAATTTGATAATTAGGATAACCTTTTATTATTATGGAAAAAATATTTTTATTTTACTTAATTTGATAAATAGGATAAAAAAATTATAAGTTAATAATAATTTATTAGAGTTTGAAATTAGTAATATTTTGTGCAATCAAAATAACTCAAAATAGAAATAATACATTTATTATGTACATACTCAAAAATAAATAATATTTTTTAATGAAATAATATATATATTAACAATAATGAATTTTTTTAATTTAAAAAAAAATTAATTATTGTCAATATATATATTACTTTAGTAAAACAAAATATTATTATTTTTTATTATATAGATAATGAATGTATTACTTATATTTTAAAGTATTTTGATTGCACAAAATATTACTAATTTCAGATTTTAATAAATTATTATTAATCTATATTTTTTTTATCTTATTTATCAAATTAAGTAAAATGAAAATATTTTTTTTCATATTAATAAAAGGTTATCCTATTTATCAAATTGGATAAAAAAAATATTTTACGCGTATTAATAAAAGCAAGAGTTTTTTTATCTTGAAAATAAAATAAAATAAAAATATTAAAAATAAAATAAAAAAAACTGGGCAGCTTTTCTGTGGGTGCAGCTTTCCAATATTTGAAAAGATTTTTCATTTTCGCAGCAAAGTACTGCGAAAATATAAAACACTCCATAATTCTAAATACTTTTTAACAAATCCTAAATTCTAAATATCTTTTTAAAAAACCTTATTTATAAAAAAGTCCCCATTTTGAGTTTAAAAAAAAATAAAATAAAGCGGAACGCGTAAGTAACAAAAATGAAATAAGGTTATATAATAGAAAAGAGGGGCAACTGTAAGCTAACTACTATGCAGTATGTACTGAGCCAAGAAATAAGATTTGGAATAAACGCCATTTGTTGCGCGTACAAACCGCAGCATCATTTCAAAGAATCAAACAGTGGCAGTCAAATCAGAAGTCCATCGAACTCATCTTTGATGGAGAAAATGAGCGAAAAAGAAAAAACTCAAAATCACCACCATATCCACAATGACCAATAATATCCCTTCATAATCCTAATCATTATTCTTCTTCTATACTACAGTCCCACCACCCGCCATTTTCCTAACAATATTATCCACATCCTCAATACTACATCACTTTCTCTTCATCCCAACATCATTTATTTTCGTTTTATTCTTTACCCAAAAAATAAAAACTTTAATTACCTTACTCAATTTGCATATGGTGGCATGTTTCTTCTTCTGCCACGTCATCGACATGAATCGATTGTCTCCGGTCACCGGAATTTCACCTTGTCTTTGCTCGTATAAGCTCAATAGGGAAAGTAAGATAGTGGGTTTTGGTTTTGGATTTGGATTTCAGTTAAGGAGAAAGCTTAAGTTTGTTGTCAGTGCGGAGTTGTCGAGGGTTTTTTCGCTCAATTTGGGTTTGGACTCTCAGGTACTCTACTCTCTGCTCTCTACTATATCTGCTTTTATGTTTTGGTTTCAGTGGCAAGTTCTGTTTAAAAGTGTTACATGAAATGCCTGAGCGACTTGAGGCTGGTGAAATAAATCAAAGTTTTAATTTTGATATACTACTTGGTTTGTCTATCTGATTTCTCAATTGGAATTGACCTCAACTCTGAACAATTAAAGCTCAAACTTTTGTCCCTCAGATATTTGTTCCGCATTCAGAATTATAATTTTTAGATATGTCTTGGTCTCAGTTTATTTTGATTAAACTGACGTGTTTTATTCTGATTAGAAGAACGTCCAGTCTCATGATCCATCACAGCTGCCTTGGATTGGTCCAGTTCCTGGAGATATTGCTGAAGTTGAGGCTTATTGTAGAATATTTAGAACAGCTGAACGTCTTCATGCAGCATTGATGGACACATTATGCAATCCTGTGACTGGAGAATGTAGTGTTTCATATGATTTCACACCTGAGGAAAAACCTTTATTGGAAGACAAAATAGTGTCCGTGCTTGGTTGCATAATCTCACTTTTAAATAAAGGAAGAGAAGATGTTCTTTCTGGAAGATCTTCCATTATGAATTCTTTTCGTGTTATGGATGCAAGTATGATGGAGGATAAGCTTCCTCCCCTTGCAGTTTTCCGGAGTGAGATGAAAAGGTGCTGCGAGAGTTTGCATGTTGCCCTTGAAAACTATTTGACACCTGATGATGATCGAAACTTAGATGTGTGGAGGAAATTGCAAAGACTCAAAAATGTTTGCTACGATTCTGGCTTTCTCCGAAACGATGGTTACCCTTGTCCTACACTGTTTGCAAATTGGAGTCCTGTTTATTTTTCCACTTCTAAGGAAGACATAACATCCAAAAATTCTGAAGTTGCATTTTGTAAGGGTGGTCAAGTAACAGAAGAAGGCCTTAATTGGTTGTTGGAGAAAGGTTTCAAGACAATCGTAGATATTAGGGCAGAAACTATAAAGGATAACTTTTATCAAGCAGCTGTAGATGCTGCTATTTTATCTGGGAAAATTGAGCTGATTAAAATTTCAGTTGAAGTTAGGACAGCACCTTCTGTAGAACAGGTTGAGAAGTTTGCATCTTTAGTTTCAGATTTCACCAAAAGGCCCATCTATCTTCATAGTAAAGAAGGAGCCTGGAGAACTTCTGCAATGATTTCCAGATGGAGGCAGTACGTGACTCGCAGTGCCTCTCAGTTTATTGCTCACAGTGACATGGCACGACGGAATACAAATGAAACCAGAGAATCGCAGGAAACTTCTATCCTAGAGGAGAGGTCTTTCCTGGAACAGATAAATGGATCAGTGCGAGAGGCTTTAGATAAACTTCAGGGTTCAAATGGAGGATCTCGTGAAATTACCTCTCCAGTTAAGGATCAAAGTGGCCAAAGCAGCAATGAGGCCAACGATACCCCTGTTTCTCTTCAGGGTACAACATCTGTAGAAATGGTTGATGACAAGACAAGTTCTTCTGCAAACTTCTGCAAGGGAACCGACCCTTTTAAGGCCCAAAGTCCTCCTCGCAATATCTTATCCAAATCAGAGATGTCTAGGTTTCTAAAGACTAAAAAAGTAGCACCTCACACCTTCTCTAATAATCCGTTGAGTAAGTTCAGGAAGTTGCCTGTTTCAAGAGAGACACGTATTGGGATGATGCAATCAAAAGAGACTGTACGCACTGATACCATCTCAGCGGAGGCAAAAAGATCCAATGGATCACTCGGTAGTGAAAGTTTATCTTCAAAGCTTCAGAGCTCATCTCTTGATGGTCGGAAGCAATTGGAAAGCAGTAGTTTTATTTCTGTTGGTTCAGTTTTGAATGCATTTGGTGAAGGGGAAAGGAACTCGATTCCTGAAAGAAATGTCAGTACCACTGTAAGTGACAGTATAACTGAGAATGTTACATCGAAGTCTGTTGAGGAAGTTCATACAGAAAATGGAGTAGGCTCCTTAGGCCTAAGCGATGATGAAATGGGCTCAATTGAAGGAGACATGTGTGCTTCTGCAACTGGTGTTGTCAGAGTGCAGTCAAGAAGGAAAGCAGAAATGTTTCTAGTGCGAACTGATGGATTTTCTTGTACCAGAGAAAAGGTTACTGAATCTTCCTTGGCGTTCACTCATCCTAGTACTCAACAACAGATGCTTATGTGGAAATCCACCCCAAAGACTGTATTGTTGTTGAAGAAACTGGGACAGGAACTCATGGAAGAAGCTAAAGAGGTATTCTGCGAATTGCTAAGAATTGTTGTTCTCTTCACAATGATTTTCTAAACCGAAGTCTGCTTATGTACAATCTTTTATTATTACTAAGTTTGATAATTGGCTGTGTGATAAGTCAGCCTGAGATATTTTTGTATGTATAACTCCAACTTTCTGTTTATGATGGGATCTTTTTCAGCCTGTTCTATGTTTTATAGAAAGGAGAAATCCACTAGGTATCTTCAAAGATAAAAAAAGCTTGTAGTTTCACTTTATGGCTATTGAATTTTCAAATGATTAGTGGTTCAAGATAGATTTGAATAGCAAAGGAGGGAATAGGTTATTTGCTAAGCTTTCTTGAATGCATTATTTCTGTACTTGTTAAGATTATTCTGGTAATGGTTAATGAAAAGGTTATTTTGGTTAAAACTTAAAACTTTAAAGGCAAGTATCAAGTTTGTCATTGAGAATTTGAAGATCCTACATTTCATTTTGGTCCCAAGAATATTTCCACTATCCATGTTGAGGCAAACCAACATACTTAAAGACACGTTTTGGTTGTGTACTTATTCATTGGCGCCACATGCATTCATTTCTAATCCATCATCAAAAACTCTAAAATTGACCTCGAAGGTCAAATCTACTGAAAACTGTAATGACCGTCAAAAGACACCTGCCAGTTTATCCCTAAGTCTATTCTGGTCCTTCAACCACCTTGAAATGCCTGTTGTTATTCCATTGAGTTGAACATTTCTTCAATTAACCTTATTTTTCCTAATCTTTGGAAATCTGGGTGGGCTGTTATATTTATTCCTCTGTTACCATATTCAAGTTGATCAGAAGGAAGTTATAATACTTTGATTGTTTGAGTTGTTTGGTTTCATTCATGAACTCTGAAACTAGAGAACAAAATAGTATTTGCATCCTCTTTTCAGGATATAATGCATTCATATCGTTTCTTTAATCTTTGGTAGCCACCAGTAATGAGGAGATCACTTTATTTCCATCTTATCATTCCAACTGCATGCATTTAATGTGCAGGTTGCCTCTTTCCTGTATCACCAAGAGAAAATGAATGTTCTTGTTGAACCTGATGTTCATGACATATTTGCTAGAATCCCGGGATTTGGGTTTATTCAGACCTTTTACAGTCAAGACACCAGGTAATGTAAATCATGATCTAATAGCCATGTTAGCCTTTTAATATTTCTCGTGTCTTATTGGTTATCTATGTATCTTTCTGATGTCCTGATGCAGTGATCTTCATGAGAGGGTTGATCTTGTAGCATGCTTGGGTGGAGATGGGGTTATACTTCATGCATCAAATTTATTTAGAGACGCTGTACCCCCTGTTGTTTCTTTTAATCTTGGATCACTTGGTTTTCTTACTTCCCACAATGTAAGCTCTGAGTTCACCTCTTTTCTTTTGTTTGCAGTGTGCATCATAAATAATCATTTGCGTGACTTCTGCCTTTTCTTGTTTTACCTTATGATGTAGTTTGATGACTACAAGAAGGACTTAAGACAGGTCATACATGGGAATAACACAGTGGATGGTGTCTATATAACTCTTAGGATGCGCCTCCGTTGTGAAATTTTCCGCAATGGTAAAGCAGTGCCTGGGAAAGTTTTTGATATCCTTAATGAGGTGGTTGTTGATCGGGGTTCTAATCCTTATCTTTCTAAGATAGAGTGTTATGAGCATGACCGACTGATAACCAAGGTGAGGTCAGAGTCTTTCATTTTTCAAGGCATGTTAAAATAATTCTTAAAAATTCTGCCCCTGATTTGAAGTTCAGAATTAAATTTGATTTTTGAGTTCACTGAAACTTTAATTTGAATTTTGGTTTATCCCAGCTTTGACTTTTCATGCTGCATTTTACATGTTTAAGGTTAGAATGAGATATAAGGAATTCACATATTTTCTGAGGCATCTCCATGATTCTCCTTGATGGGTATTCTGTCTTTCAGGTGCAAGGTGATGGAGTGATAGTAGCCACACCTACGGGAAGTACTGCTTACTCTACTGCTGCTGGTGGTTCTATGGTAATCATCCTACTTTGCCTTTTGAATGACTACCTATCTTGTCTCTTATGAACTTGTTAGATGTCTAACTCTAGCAGTTAATTACTTCGTTTGTCCAGTTGTGCTTCATAAGAATTTATGTCATTAATATTTATGAATATATAAGGTTATTGAATAAGAATTCGATAGATAAATGGTGCAGCAGAAGCCATAAAGAACTTCATGATATTTATTTTCATTAACATAGCACCAAATGTGACAAATTGGATGGATTTAAGTCTTGGTCTGAGAAATCAGTTAGGGAGCTTATCCTTTGATGCACCAGGACATAGACATTGTTAAGAATGAAATTCCCTTCAAGCATACTGCTCTAGATTAAGAAGGTTCCCAGACTTAACTGACCAAGAAGCTGGTACTTAGCTTGAAATTTGTTTAACCAATTTTTTAGCTTTGTTTGCTCTGTCATTTATGTATAATATTTCTGTGTCTTTGAGTATCCATTTCTTGGTGTAGAGGCCATTAATGAGTTTGATAAGTTATGTGCTTCCTTTTTCGTAATATAAAATAAAATGGAATAAAAGTAAGAAAATTAAAGGAGAAGGTGTTGAAAGGAAAATTGGAAGTATCTTACTTTCTTAAATGTCCTGAATTTTTTCGCTGGTATCTTTTATGAAAAAAGTTCTCTATTTATGTTGAGGCAAGAAATACCCCCTTAGTAAATGCTGCTAGTTGCTTTCGACAAATAAATAACCTGTGCTGGAATTTAGGTGCATCCAAATGTTCCTTGTATGCTCTTCACACCAATCTGCCCGCACTCACTCTCATTTAGACCAGTCATACTTCCAGATTCTGCAAGGCTCGAGTTAAAGGTAAACTAAAGGCTTTATATCTGGTTTAGCGAGCATATTTCGCAGTCTCTTAATTCTTCAGCCCAACAATTTAACCATTTGTTAAAATTGGATAGATTCCAGAGGATACTCGAAGTAATGCATGGGTTTCGTTTGATGGGAAGAGAAGGCAGCAGCTTTCAAGAGGAGATTCTGTCCAGATATCTATGAGCCAGCACCCACTGCCAACAGTCAACAAATCTGACCAAACAGGTGATTGGTTTCACAGCTTGATTCGCTGCCTGAACTGGAACGAAAGGCTAGATCAGAAGGCTCTTTAAAGGTTCTGACTGCGCCATTTTCATGTCAGGATAGAGGTTTGTGTAAATTACTGTACAGACCATAAATGGGAATGACCACAGAAAATTTTACTAACGTAGAGTAAAGAACAGTTCTCACAACATAGGCTCCCATGTGAAGTTTAGGGTTTGCCACTTTTTCCCCCCTCCATCAAGCACTAATTATTGTATACATCCATCAACATATTTTTTGGCAATAAAAAATGATTATACAGTTGCTTCTAAGATCTAAATTTGATTGATTAATGCCTGGTTTCTTGTACAATTTTGGTTAGCTCTTATATTTGTCTGTTAATGTATTATTATGTGGGGATGCCTAGAGAGAAAAAGGTCCAACTATGTAAACCTCAAGGAGTATGAAAGCAAAGTAGGACACTTGCTGAGATTATTTTCTTATTTATACAACTGATGATTGTGTCTGGCCTTTCTTGCTTGGGCGTTTAGGCATTTTATGAGTAATGAAATACATAGGGTTGGCAGGTCAGAAATGGACAGATTGTACATCGAACTATTTGACAATGAGGTTCTTGCCAGATCAGTGTGAGATGCAAATATTTTACTCATTTATAGAAACTTGCTGTTCCTCATATTAGGATTTACTTATATTTATGAGGAAAATTGTGTGACTGCATAGTGTGAAGTATACCTACTAGAATTTGGATTCAACAGAGGAGTCCCTTGATGTATGTGTTTCTATATGACGTGAAAACAATACGAATGGTCCTGATTCCGATAGAATGAGAGGAATTAGTGTTAACTATAGAAACAGACTTGGCTCGGATAAAATAAATTAGTTGGATATTTTCAAGTTGCTCGAGACTGTTGATTTACGGTAGCATATAGCTGCATAGATATCATAAGAATGCTGGGAGTTGAATGCTGTTAAGTGCCTTCAAAATTAGGATCCATCACAGAAATGATTTGAAGGTGAAGATGGTGAAAAGAATTTATAGGATTCATTATAGCAGTTATGTGTAAACTCACTCTTTGGGATCCATATGAAAATGTCTATTTCTGCCAAAGTCTTCCATGACCAACTTGTTAGGTAGAAAATACCAACCACCAGAACCTAAGAAAGAAGCCTGTTAATGATATTTGTCTGTCAAACATTTTGCTGAAATCGTTCTCCATGTGAAAGTGACTAAATGTTTCTCAGGTCCGTCCTTCCTTGAGTGGATATCAGTACATAACTATATATAGGACGAAAAGTTGTAATGGAATCTTTTTTTTTTTTAGAAAAAACAAAGATAGATCTCATTACTGAATCAGAGTTTATATGATTACTATTTTACAAGGTAAACCTTAGCAAGCACGTAATTGATAACCCTGACATTACATGCACGGAAAAGAAAAGACAGAAGCAAAACACACACTGATATATCCAGCTTTCTTTTCTCTCGTATTTGTTGTTTACTGTTGAGAGAAAGAAGCCATGAATCAAATCTGTCACTGACGCATAAACTAGAAAAAAGCAAAACAAAAAAGAAAAAGAAAAAGGTGTAATATTCTAAAATTGAATTTCCACCCCGTCAAGTATTAAACAGCCCTCAGAGCTTGGAACCTAGGTTCCTTTGGGAGGAACTTCTGCTCAGCATAAACAGACATGTAATCGCCGAAAACGTACTCGGGGTATGATTGATTTACCTCCTCCAGACCAGATTTTTCGGTCAGTTGTGGAGCTGGAGCTATGGTAGCTGTAAAGGATGGATTGTAGAAGGAAGCAATGGACCTTCTGTTACCAGTGGGGGTCGGCAGAACCCGGTGCCAGGTACTCTTATACCTGCCATTGCTTAGGACTTCAATCTGATCACCAGTGTTAATGACTATAGTATTTTTCATAGGCTGTACATCGATCCATTGCCCATCTTTCAGGATTTGAAGGCCTCCGACCACATCATCTTGGAAGAGCAAGATGACGCCACCAGCATCGGTGTGAGATCGAAGACCGCTGACCAGCTCAGGATGAGGACAGGGTGGATAGTGGCTAACTTTTGTACCAAAGAATGCGTTGTCTCCTCTATCATTGAATGCCTTCTTGATGTATCCCCTAGGTAAACCTAAGTTCTCATCCATCACTTCCATGACTCTCTCAGCCAATTTCTTCAGTTCGGCTCGGTATTCAGCCATAGTTTCCCTGTGGATTAGATCTCAGAAATTTAGATTATAACTAAAGCAGATTAATGGAACCAATGAAGCATATTAAAGGGTATTGTAATTACTTGAAAGCAGGAGTTTTGGTTGGCCATTCATTGGTATCAAGGAGAGTGAAAACATCTTCCCAGTCCACATTCTCTAACTTCTCCCCATTATTCTTCTCAGCCAAATCATTCAAAGTCTTGACCAATTTTGAGTTTTTGAAATTTTCTTCTCTTTCTAGCTTGTAGCATTCTGAGCAAACCTTCTTTACTCTTTCAAGAAGTTCCTCTGGAATTCCATGGTTCATCAGCTACAACACATATACAAGTCATATCATATCAGAAATTTTTTCAACGTTAGAAAAAAAAAAATGCCATTATCAGCCTGAAAAAAAAAAAAAGAAAGAAAAAAAGTACCTGAAAGAAACCCCATTCCTCGCATGCATTAGCAATCTGAGCCATTGTGTTGGCTCTCTCTTCACCACAACCATTCACTTTAGAGAAATCAATCACAGGAATAGCCATTGAAGGAAACTAAAATAATAGAGAGAGAATTGTTAAGAGCGTGAATGCTTAGCTAAGTTTGGTTGTGTTATGGTTGAAGATGGAGGGTAGGGTTATATTTATAGCAACATTTCCCGCCATCTAGCTTAATTATTTTTATTATTAAATGTCAACTCTTATTTAATTCATCGAAGCAGGAGTTAGTAATGTGTGTGTGTGTGGGACGGTGACATTTTTCTGTTTTAGTTTCGAAGAAAACGAAGTGAAGGAGAGGTCAATGCTTAAACCTTAATTAGCATTGACATTAACTAATTAATTAACTGTTAAGTTAACCCACTACACAAGCATTCTTCTTTTCTTATTTCTTTCAGGTGATGCACACCTTTTTTTATTATTATTATTATTATTATTTTCTTATTTATTTAATTTGCATAATTTCATGCTACGTGGATCTCCTTGATTTCACCTCTACTGCACACATCGTAACCGTTCAATGTCACAATCTATATAATTTTCATATTCATTTTTTTATATATATATAAAAAAAAGGGTTGAATTCTTTGATTTGCCAGATATATAATGAGTTTGAATTCTTGGCAAGTGTTGGTCATTCATGTGCAATATTAATTCTCATATTTTCTCCTAGTATTATGTTGTATTATAATAATATTTTTTTTATTAAACCTTTGGATAATTAAAATGTTGTATTTTACTTATAATTGAATTCTCTACCGACTCTACCCTTTATCTGTAGGAGTTGAGTTGACCATTCCCATTTTCTTGTAACCCTAAAACCACAACTTGTTTGTAGCCACAGTTTGAGGGCCAAGCAAGGCAAAGGTGTACACTTTCATTACATAAATTAATCAGACATTTACTTCTGGATGATTAAATAATAATCGTCAACTCCCAAATTATATACTGAATAATCAATTAAGATGATAAAATTAAATATGCACATTAATTTTTAATTAGTAGGAGATGATCTGTAACTAACACCAGCTAGCTATTTATGTTGTGAAATGAATGAAGTTTGAATTGATTGGTTTAATTAGTTGGCTTTGTGATTTTGAATCTAATAATGTCCGAATGTTAGGGTACATTTCTGATAATACAGGCAATATTGGCCGTAGGATCAAGAACTGATCATGTTAGAAAATGAAAATCTTGTTCATTAATTGCTGTACTTTTAGTACTTATTAAGACATAAAACCATTGTCAAAATTCATTAAAATTTAAAATCAAGTGGTCGGTTTCTGCATAATTGGCATGTTTTCAGATCTCATCATTGCTTCTGCTGACTTGTCTTCTACATCAAACTGCAGGATTAATATTATTTTTGGCAAATCAAATATTAATTTGGTCTTTGTATCTTAAATCACGATCTTTGTGGGTTATCTATCATATTATTCTTTTATGATCATAATGTTTCTAAAGTTTGGTCATGATATGTATCTGCGTGTGTGTGGAAATGCATCATAATAATGAACATAAGGTGGCCTCCACCACGCACTACTATGTATCTTATGCTATCGAACAGTATAAACGTTGGTCGGTCACCAAATTAACTGTTTCTACTATGTTTAGGTTTCTTTTTTATTCTCATAACCAAGATTGTAATTCTTGAGGTTCCAAATAGCTTGATCTTTAAATTGTATTTGAATATTTTACAATCTGCATGCATGGGATACATGCGCATATTTACGTAACAAATATTTTCATGGTGTTGATTTTTAATTAATTTTCATATTTAATTATTTCTGAATTTTGTTGCTAGCTTAGTACGTATGTCATTCTACTTTACTAGATTGTAGAGAATTTCTCTAATTTGGTTTAGAAGAATGTTTTTCTTCAATAATAAGGCTTGCGATGTATAATTTTGTGAATTCGTATACTCTATAGATATACAGTGAATTTGATTTTTTTTTTTTTTTTAAAAAAAAGTAAATTTAAATGTCATTCAGTATGCAGTCTTATATATAGAAATTTAGCATTTACTCTATCTAGAAAGAAGAAAAATGAAATACACAATTATTTTGGATAATACATATTTGAGGATAGGGAGGGTGGAATTCGAAATTTAGCAAGATGAAAACGTAGTGTTTAAATTACATATGATTTTCAAAATTTGACAACTAGTTGTATGACAATTGTATAATAGAATTCTTGCAAAATTTAGGTATATCAAATATTTTTTCCACCAAAGTTTGAGGGAGAATTATTCATTAAGCTTTTTTTAACTAATAAACGTCTATTAAGAATATTTAGAAATATTTATGTACTATTCCTTTATACGTAAATGCTTGTAAGCTACAAAATTTCAGTTCGCAGCATTACAAAAATATTAATAAGTATGAGTTTAAATATGCTAAATATTTATAGACGGACGTTATTCCCTATGTTCCATGAAAAAAATGGTCCACCTTTTTTTCACATATACGCAAAAAAATTAATTGATGCTGTTGAATTATTTATTTTTTAAAAATTGAGAAAAATTTATCCCTTTTTTATCATATTGTGCAACTTATGTATTTTTTCAAGTGGTATGTATCAAGAGATTATTAAAAAAGAAATAAAATTATATTGATTTTAAAATATAAAGACCAAAATTGCATCAATTTAAATATTAAAGGTAAAATTGCATTTTTATAAAAAAAATTAAGAATAAAATTTATCCACAGTTAAGTGCCTATTTAAAAAAAATATATGAAATATTTGGACATTTTATTTCAATATAATTATTCCCTTACAGCATTAAATAATTGTTCAATTTTGAAAGCAATGTTTAAAACTTATTTTCTCAAAAAACTTTAGAGCATTAATCTCTCCTTTATATAAATGAAGTTAAGAGCAGCATGAAATAAAAGAAGAAGCATTAATTGTGGTGAAGAGCTGATCATTAGGTGTCTTAATTAATTAGATCAAAGATATCAAACATCTAAGACATAGCTAATCCAGCTAACTTAATCATTACAAGTAAACTCTGTTGCACTGAACATGGCTTCGATGTGCAGAGGTCAACTCTACCTTTCACTAATTTAAATTAGTTTTCTGAAAAATGGTACCATCTGAGTATCTGGTGTACCTCCCTCAGTTTCCAGTCCTCCTTTCCTTTGGCCACGTTGCATCTTGAATTTTGTACAATTTAGTTTGTGCAGGAAAATCATTCCACTGTCCATTTTATTACTCCCTCCATTTTCACTTTTATTATTTTCACTAGAATTAAAAAAATATTAATTAGTCTTAAATTTAAAAGAAATTGAGTGATTCAATATATATTCAGTGATTTAATGTAAAAAAATGAATCTAATTGGTCAATTTTTATTGAAAATAAAAATTAAATTGGAAAGAGAAAATTAAATTATATTGAAAATTTAAAAGTGACAGATAAATATAATTTAAATTTTACTCAAAAGAGACAGATAATAAAGAACGGAAGGAGTATTTATTATAGGTGTCGTTTTTTAATAAAATATAAATTTTATTTATTTAATATTTTTATTTTTAATAAAATTTACTTTTTTAATAAAATTTTATTTATTTGAACTAATTAGATTTAAATTTATAAATTAAATCATTCAATTTTATTTTAAATTTAAATTTAATTAATAATTTTTTAATTATAATAAAAATAATAAAAACATCACCGAATATAAAAAGTACAAAATTAGAAAAGAAAAAAGAGGAAAACCTTCAATTTCATTCTTAAAATTAGGGTCAAATAAGAAGTCAATCAGCAAACTTTTTTTTTTAAACACGCTACATAATTTATTTGAAATCTCTTTTGAGATTTAGAATTAAATTCTACTGTTATTGTTGTGAAAATTTTGTCAATTGATTGAGAAGAAGAAGAGAAGAAAATCATATGATAAATTATTATTTTCTGTTTTAAATTAATTACCCAACATATTAATGAGATAGCTCATTTAAACATATTGAAATTACATACAGCCAGCTTTTTCTCTTTAGATTCAAAAGCTTCATTTTCTTGATTTAAATTTGGAGCTGTCGTCAGTTCATTTATAGGCGTCAGTTTATCTTCTCTTTTATCTTGTCATTTTCTTAGATTTATATTCGTGTTTTTCAAATTTTTTTGTGTATTTTTATTTTTTCAAATATCTTTATAATAATTTTCAAATCTGTATATATCTTAATTTTTACTTTTATTATTGTTTTTTTTTGTGTTTCGATTTTTTATATTTTTTGTTTCAATAAACTTAGATCTGAAATTTTTATTTTAAATTTATTTTTCGTATTTGCTTATATCTTATTTGTGTTTTTGTAGATCTGTATATTTGGCTAATATTGAATGTAATTTAAATATTTGGTCATGCAAATATGTCCTCCAATTTTGGAGGTTGTATTTTTCTATGAAATTTTTGTTGTTTTTCTTTATGAAAGTTTTCGTTTTTCTGGAATGAATTTTTTTATAAATAACAGATGAATTGAGTTTCTCGTTAACAGCAAAATTGTCTGCAGCATGTTACCATTATCCACTATTTTCGTCGAAAAAGTTCAGAGATACTCCAGCAACTTCACTAATTTTGGACATCCTATATACTTTTAAATTTTATAATTTTATTTATATTTTTCAGATGTATTTTTTATTTTATTAATGAAAGTTTAATTTGCATTAAAAAATATATTAATAAGATTTTTTTCTAATAATTATATTTTTAAAAGACAGGTATATGAAAATCGAATGGTAATCAATTGAAAAAGTTTATAATTTTTAAACATTTGAATTATATATAATTTCTTATATCAATAAAATTCAGCCGTCTTAAAAATGTGGAAATTTTAAATTTAAATTGCAATCCAAACCATATGAAAGAAAACAAACATGAATTAACTATCGCATTGAGTACTCATCACTAATTATATATAGATAATTTTTTTTTTTTTACAATGTGAAAATTATTATTTAATTTGAAAAATAAAAATAAAAAAAATAAAATGAATAAAAAATAAGAAGGTGACATAAATTGCCTCTGAAATGCATTCCCCCAGGACAATATGTAGGCAGGATTTGAATTTTAATCTCGAAAAGAGTGAAAATATGCGTAATATTCATGCATGAAGATGAAATTGAAGATCGAATTAGCCAAAACAAATGCTTATATATATAAATATATATATTTTACTTCCAAATTAAGAAGCTGTCTCCATCTTCAATCACATGCTGCTGACTACTTGTGTTCCTAATAAGGCATCTCTACCAAAACCAAGTCCACATTGCCTGTATTTTGATTTCTCTTCCCCTTTCTTTTTAATTTTCTTCTATAAATTATATTACTTATTATCACATTCAATTATATTTTTTTATTTAACAAACTATATATAATAATATATCAATATTAAAGACTTCAAATGGGTTGGTCCAATTTTAATAAGAATAATAATATTATTCATATTTTTTTTTAAAAAAAAAAAGAAAAACTAACATGTCGAGAATATATATATATAAGTAATTAAGCCAGCAAAGTCAGAGCGGTTGTCGCCATCGGTTGGATCCATATATTTGTCGACCAACGTGCATTCGTCAAATCCAATTACTTAATTTAACAACTATACATTAATTTAATCGATAATGTAATTTCTGTCTTGTATGATTGCTCTATATATAATTAAGAGTTTAGAGACTAAACATTGATTAGTATATTTTAATGAAATTTTGGATATAAATAATATGTATGATTTTGAGTGAAAAGGATTTTGGATTCAATACATGCAATTGGACTATGATATACAACACCATTGGCTCCAATAAATAATGACATATATATATATATATATATATATATTTTCTTTGAAGACATTTATATATATTCCTGCTATCTTGTCTACTAATATTAAATTGATTTTTATAATTAAAGAGCATCATAATAATTAAATTAATTAAGAATTTCATTAAAACAAGTAGTGGTACGTAGTGTGAGTCTAAATGCGTCAGTGAATGTATAGTTAATTTAGTTGATTAACTCAAAAGCAACCTCATTAATTTAATTTTTCTGCTCAAAACCTCATCAATTTAATTAGTTGGAAAATATAGTATAATATATATAGATAACTAACTCAGCAACCGAATGAGGGTTTCTGACCAGACTGCCATTTGCAAAACTACGTGCTGTTGTCTCTAGATGCTACCCATAATATATATATATTTTTTTAAGGAAAAATGTATCCTTGGTCTCTGAATTATTCAATTTTTTTTTTTTCGCATTTAAAAATTCAACATCGAATCTTTTTACTTTTATTTTGAATCTAAATGGACAAAAGTGTATTTTCCGGGTATCATTTATTAAAATGAGTAAATTTATTCCCAACGTTTATTTTGGGACAAATTTAGCGCTAACGTTTGTCAAATGGGATATTTTTGCACTCGTTGTTAGTGGTCAACTAATGTATTAACGGTTAAAGTTACCGGTAATTGACGGTAGAGACAAAAATCTCTCATTTTACAAACGTTAAAAGCAAATATGCACATTTGAAAAAACGTAAGAGAAAAAAATGTACATTTGATACCAAAATATTTGATTCATGTGTCCAATAGATGCATGACACGTGTCCTATTAGCGGTAAACTAATGTATTAACGGTCAAAATTAACGGTAATTGATAATAGGGGCAAAAATCTCGCATTTTACAAACGTTAGAATAAAATTTACCCCAAAATAAATATTGGGGGCAAATTTGTTCATTTTTAGAAGTGGAGCCCACATTCGTATTAAAAAATACATCATCAAATTCTTGAACTATTTTAAATTTCTATTTTAGATCATGTACTTTAAAGAATTTAATATTGTATCTATTTAATTTTTGAATCACTCGTATTGAATACAAATGGATTCGATGTGAATTTTCTAAAAGTAAAGATTCAATGTTGAATATTTTGAAGTATAGAGGTTTAATGTAAAAATTTCTAATAGCTTAATTAAGGATATGAATGTGTATTTTTCTAAAAATAAATTAGAAGCATGAACTCTATTTTGACCACACGAGCATATGACGGCACGTGCTTTTTACTTTAGTTAAAATCATTAAATTTAGACTCAATGTGTGTGATTCAACAAATAAAAGAAATCAGTATTAAATTTTTAAAATATAGAGATTCAATGAAAAAAAATTAATAATATAAGAATTTGATGAGGATGTGTTTTTTCACTATAAGAAATTGAAGATTTTCCGACGGAAAATCAGTATTTTCCGTCGGGAAATTAAATTGCCGATGGAATTGCATTCCGTCGGCATTGAGAACGTAGGCAAAATTGTTGACGAAAATATTGTTCCGTCGGCAATTTTTTCGATGGAAATTAAATTCCGTCGGCAATTTCCCGACGAAAATATTGTTCCGTTGGCAATTTTTCCGACGGAATTTAAATTCCGTCGAGAAATTCCCAACGGAAGTTAAATTCCGTCGGAAAATTTTGAAATTTTTTATTTTTTAAAATTACTGACGGAATTTTCCGTCAGTAATTTAAAAAGCAAATAAAAAAATTAAATAAAACAATTTCAGTGTAGCTGAAAATAAAAAATTTAACTAATGTTCAATTCTAATTAATTCTAGTACATGCTCAATTCCAGCGCAATTAATTATAGTCTAATATAAATTTAACTAAAAGATACTAGTCAAAATTAAATACTACATATGCTAAATAACCCAATCTAAAATCATGTAGAATGTAAGTTGTTTTAGATGAAAAATAAACCCAATCTATCTATCCTGTACAATCACTAAGTTAAATTCTCAAAAATCTTAACAATAATAATAATAATAATAATAATAATAATAACAATAATTAACATAACTTCTTAATAATAATAATAATAATAATAATAATAATAATAATAATGAACATAATTATTTAATAATGCTAATAATATATCTACTTCACATAAAAATTATATTATTATTATTAACACAACTACTTAATAAAAATTAAAATAATCATAATAACAATTAGAGTAAATATTTAATAATACAAATAACAATACTAATTAGCATACCCAATTAACAATAATAATAATAATAATAATAATAATAATAATAATAATAATAATAATAATAATAATAATAATTAACACAAATACTAAATAAAAATTATAATATTCATAATAATAATTAAGATAAATATTTAATAATACTCATAATTATTAAATTTAACATACCCATTGCATAATAATAATAATAATAATAATAATAATAATAATCATAATCATAATTAAATTAATAATTAATAAAATAACAGGAAAAAAAACTACTTACCCAAAACGCCGA
This sequence comes from Excoecaria cochinchinensis, assembly GCA_947683425.1. NCBI lineage: Eukaryota > Viridiplantae > Streptophyta > Magnoliopsida > Malpighiales > Euphorbiaceae > Excoecaria > Excoecaria cochinchinensis. Next base: position 9,285,847 of record CANTUQ010000054.1, on the reverse strand, counting down.
TCAACCCAGGAGGCTTCCACCGGAGACAGATCAGGCGACGGCCAGGCAGGGGGAGGCAGAGATCCAAGCGCCATCGGCCACAACTCGCCGGGATATCGGGGGCGGGGAGGAAGGGAAGACGGGGGAGGGAAGCGGGGGAGAAAGGGAAGGAGAGGGGAAACCGCTGCCGGAGGGGATGGGAAGGGGAGATCGGCGCCGGGAGGAGAGGGGGAGGGGAGATCGGCGGCCGGTAGGGGGGCAACGCCGGCAAGGGGGCGGGGAAGATTTCTGGGCAGAGAGAGGAGAGAGGAGAGGAGAGAGGAGAGAGGAGAGGAGAGAGGGGAGAGGAGATATTTTATTTTTAGCGACGGGACCATAATCCGTGGCTAAAAAGAGCAACGGATATTTAACTCCGTCGCTATTTTTAGCGACGGATATGAAATATGTCGCTAAATTTTTTTTAGCGACGGAATTATAAATTTCGTCGTTGTTTTTAGCGAAGGAACAAATATCCGTCGCTAAATATTAATTTTGAATTTTTTTACGACGGAGAACAAATTTTCATCGCTATTTTTAGCGACGAAATTTTTTTCCGTCGCTAAATTTTAGTTAATATAAATTATATCTTTTGGCGACGGATTTAATTTTAGCGACGGAATTCACAATTCCGTTGCTAATTTTGTCTGTATTTTTGGAGGGAAGAATCGGCGCCTTATTTAGTGACGAAAAATAGTTTCCGTCGCTAATGTCGCTATTTACCGACGGTTTTAAATCCGTCGTTAAATTTTCGTTGCTATTTTTGCAATTTCTTGTAGTGTTCCTTTATTTTACCAATTTCTATTTTTTAAAAAAAGTTAGAAAATGAGAAATTTTCGTTAAAGTGGTAATATATGATGTCATTCTTTTAAAAATGTAAATGCTCAAAATTGATTAAGTAGTTCGATATTTTTGTGTTTTTTTTAAAAAGATTGCAAGTTTCAGTTTTACAAATAAAAAATAATGTTAAAAGAATTTTAATTTTACTGTGGATTGATCGGATTCAAATCGAATTGAAATTTATAAGCTTCTTAAAATATTGATAGCTAAAAAAAATGTTCACAACCTTTATTAGTGATTTGAAATATTGCTTTGATAAATATATATTAAAAAAATATATAATTTTGTTTGATTTTAGTTTTGTATCAGTTTCAGTTATGTTTACGCAAAAAATATATGAGTTATTCTGATATTTTCTTTGACCGTAAGCTAGATCTATGTTATATTTTTTGCTGACAATATAATAATAATAATAATAATAATAATAATAATAATAATAATAAAAGGTCGAGGATGACTTTTCCAGAAATAATTTTAAATTTATTTCTATGTCATACAAAATATAGATGTGGAATGAATTAAGAGACAGGTTAGGTTATGGTGTTCCTTTTCAATAGATATATATAATCACATTGCGGTATCCATAATTAGTTGATGTAAAGGATTACCAAACCACATAAAGATATGATTCCTTTCCCAAAAAAGCAAGCATGGGCTCAAGTTTTGGACCTTTTCTTTGTCCAACATACTGGCCTACTAACGATCCAACTCCCCGCAATGGTTGGAACTCTATAAGGTTACGCTTTTAGATTTTCTAGATACAAAGAATCACATTATCAATCAAGAATTCAGAGAAAAGCTAAGGCAGTGGGATCATATCAGCCATGAAAAATCAGATAGGAAAAGAAAAAAGAAGGCCCACCATGGAAAGTAGGGAGCAGTGCACAGTGAAGAGAGATGAGAGATGAGAGATGGAGAATGGAGAGTGAGAGTGAGGGTCAAGCAAGCAAAAGACTGGTTTTTAAAAAAAAATATATAATAAAATCATATATATATATATATATATATATATATCCAGCCATTGCCAGCTTTAGACTCATGTGGACCCATTAAAACATTATTTAATTTCTGGAAATGAAATAGTTCTTAGAACTGCAAAAGCATCATCTCCATCCAAATGTGGAGAATTACTATGTCGTTTTACTGTTGTTAATTATGTGATTCAACAAATAAAAGAAATCAGTAATAAATTTTTAAAATATAGAAATTCAATGAAAAAAAATTAATAATTTAAGAATTTGATGTGGATGTGTTTTTTCACTACAAGAAATTGAAGATTTTCCGACCGAAAGTCAAGATTTTTTGTCAGGAAATTAAATTGCCGACGGAATTGCATTCCGTCGTCATGGAGAACGTAGGCAAAATTGCCGACGAAAATATTGTTCCGTCGGCAATTTTTCCGACAGAAATTAAATTCTATCGGGAATTTTTCGACGAAAATATTGTTCCGTCGGCAATTTTCCTGACAGAATTTAAATTCCGTCAAGAAATTCTGAAATTTTTTATTTTTTAAAATTACCGACGGAATTTTCCGTCGGTAATTTAAAAAGCAAATAAAAAAATTAAATAAAACAATTTCAATGCAGTTGAAAATAAAAATTTAAACTAATTCTCAATTCTAATTAATTGCAGTACATGCTCAATTCGAGCGCATGCAATTAATTATAGTCTAGTATAAATTTAACTAAAAGATACTAGTCAAAATTAAATACTACATATGCTAAATAACCCAATCTAAAATCATGTAGAATGTAAGTTGTTTATATGAAAAATAAACCCCATCTATCTATCATGTACAATCACTAAGTTAAATTCTCAAAAATCTTAACAATAATAATAATAATAATAATAATAATAATAATAATAATAATAACAATAATTAACACAACTTCTTAATAAAAATACTAATAATAATAATAATAATGATAATGAACATAATTATTTAATAATGCTAATAATATATCTACTTAACATAAAAATTAAATAATTATTATAATTATTATTAACACAACTACTTAATAAAAATTAAAATAATCATAATAACAATTAGAGTAAATATTTAATAATACAAATAACAATACTAATTAGCATACCCAATGAACAACAACAACAACAACAATAACAATATAATAATAATAATAATAATTAACACAAATACTAAATAAAAATTATAATATTCATAATAATAATTGAGATAAATATTTAATAATACTCATAATTATTAAATTTAACATACCCATTGCATAATAATAATAATTAAATTAATAATTAATAAAATAACAGAAAAAAAACTACTTACCCAAAACGCTAATCAACCCAGGAGGCTTCCACTGGAGACAGATCGGGCGACGGCCAGGCAGAGATCCAAGCGTCACCGGCGAGGGATATCGGGGGGGGGGGGGGGGGGGGGGGGGGGGAGAAAGGGAAGGAGAGGGAGAAGGGAAGAGAGGGGAAACCGCCGTCGGAGGGGAGATCGGCGCCGGGAGGGAAGGGGGAGGGGAGATCGGCAGCCGGTAGGGGGGCAACTCCGGCAAGGGGGCGGGGAAGATTTCTAAGCAGAGAGAGGAGGGAAGAGAGGAGAGAGGGGAGAGGAGAGAGGAGGGTAGATATTTTATTTTTAGCGACGGGACCATTATCCGTCGCTAAAAATAGCGACGGATATTTAACTCCGTCGCTATTTTTAGCGACGAAATTATAAATTCCGTCGTTGTTTTTAGCGACGAAACAAATATCTGTCGCTAAATATTAATTTTGAATTTTTTTTTACGACGGAGAACGAATTTCCGTCGCTAAATTTTAGTTAATATAAATTATATTTTTGGGCGACGGATTTAATTTTAGAGACGGAATTGTGTTCCGTCGTTGTTTTTAGCGACGGAACAAATATCTGTTGGTAAATATTAATGTTGAATTTTTTTTTTTACGACGGAGAACAAATTTCCGTCGCTAAATTTTAGTTAATATAAATTATATTTTTGGGCGACGGATTTAACTTTAGCGACGGAATTCACAATTCCGTTGCTAATTTTGTCGTATTTTTGAGGGAAGAATTTGTGACTTATTTAGCGACGAAAATTAGTTTCCATTGCTATTTAACGACGGAAAATATTTTCCGTCGCTAAATAATGTTTTTCCGTTGCTAATGTCGCTATTTACCGACGGATTTAAATCCGTCGTTAAATTTTCGTCGCTATTTTTACAATTTCTTGTAGTGTTTCTTTATTTTACCAATTTCTATTTTTTTAAAAAAGTTAGAAAATGAGAAATTTTCGTTAAAGTGGTAATATATGATGTCATTCTTTTAAAAATGTAAATGCTCAAAATTGATTAAGTAGTTCGATATTTTTGTGTTTTTTTTAAAAAGATTGCAAGTTTCAGTTTTACAAATAAAAAATAATGTTAAAAGAATTTTAATTTTACTGTGGATTGATCGGATTCAAATCGAATTGAAATTTATAAGCTTCTTAAAATATTGATAGCTAAAAAAAATGTTCACAACCTTTATTAGTGATTTGAAATATTGCTTTGATAAATATATATTAAAAAAATATATAATTTTGTTTGATTTTAGTTTTGTATAGTTATGTTTACGCAAAAAATATATGAGTTATTCTGATATTTTCTTTGACCGTAAGCTAGATCTATGTTATATTTTTTGCTGACAATATATATATATAATAATAATAATAATAATAATAATAATAATAATAAAAGGTCGAGGATGACTTTTCCAGAAATAATTTTAAATTTATTTCTATGTCATACAAAATATAGATGTGGAATGAATTAAGAGACAGGTTAGGTTATGGTGTTCCTTTTCAATAGATATATATAATCACATTGCGGTATCCATAATTAGTTGATGTAAAGGATTACCAAACCACATAAAGATATGATTCCTTTCCCAAAAAAGCAAGCATGGGCTCAAGTTTTGGACCTTTTCTTTGTCCAACATACTGGCCTACTAACGATCCAACTCCCCGCAATGGTTGGAACTCTATAAGGTTACGCTTTTAGATTTTCTAGATACAAAGAATCACATTATCAAGATCAAGAAGTTGATTTTTGTCAATGAGATTTACGAGTAAGAAGAAGAAAATAAATCACATAATTAAGGATATGCCATTCAACTAAATCAAAATTATATTCAAGAGATTATTTGTTAAAATAACCTAAGAATTGTAGAAAAGAGCATTAAATTTAGATGAATTTCATTCTTTATAATTTGAACTCTTACTCCCACTCAAAAATCAAGTTTTGCCTTCATAAAATGTAAATTATGCAATTATATCTATTACCCAATTGTCAAACTAAATTTTCAATTAAATTACAATAAATATGAGTCCCCCTCCCTACCCCTACCTAATGGATAGAATAGAATAGAAGTAATTAGTTAGAATCTAATAGAGAGAGATCCTATCCTAATGCTACTTATTCTAATTTCTAAAACGATTTTAAATTTATTCATTTATTCTAATTCCCATTAATATCTATGTTTAGTTTATTATTTAATTACTTGCTTTAGACTGGAGCAAGAGAAGTTCAAAATTGGCAACTAGTGGATCTAGGATTTCGTGATCAACTACAAGTAAAGAAGAAGACAATAGAAATACGACAAATTAAGGACAAGTTAATTATATAATTAATTAATTGATTATAATCCTCGGATGACTTTAGTGACAAGTAGATATGATCGTCGATTGACTTCAGATTGTGACTCAAACCAACTATCTATATATATATATATATAGATCATCTAACCAAGTATTCAAAATTGTTAGTTAGGGTTTGGATGGCCATGGCTTCATCTAAACTTCACCATGCCTCTGATCTAACACCTTTAGGGATTGACTCGGGAGAGAAGCGTCTGAATGAGCTTGGATACAAGCAAGAACTCAGAAGAGAAATGGTTTTTCTTATTATACCTAAATACATTTTTATTATTACATTCGCCACTTAATTTCTATACATACATGCAAATTCATTATTCAATGATTGAATTGCAGAGCTTTTTGAAGACGTTAGGAATAACATTCTCAAGTATGGCAGTATTTGTTGGAACACCATTATATGGAGCAAGTCTAGCTTATGCAGGTCCAGCAAGCTTAATATGGGGGTGGCCGGTCGTCACCTTCTTCACCTGGTTTGTTGGTTTAGCCATGTCTGAAATTTGTTCCTCTTTCCCGGTATGTATTTTTCTGACATTACCTTTAACTTGTTTTCCATTGACTATCTTAAATCATTTAATATTTATATTGTTTTTTTAATGCTAATGTTTATATTGTTAAGCAACATTTAGTACTTTCGCATATTCTTTCGTATTCAAAACTTACATGTCAAGTTGATATATAGATTCTAAAGATGAGAGAGTATCTTAGAAAGTATTCAAGGACAACTAGGATCATTTTCAGTCGGTGGAATTAAAAATTACTATAATCAAATAAAAATATACTTAGACCAAAATAATAATAATAATAATAATAATAAAATACTTAAAATCTAATCATAATTTTGTTTAATAAAATCAATTAAAAATTTTCGGTGGGTCAAATTGAAAAGATTATTAAATTAAGGGGCTAATATTTTTAACATTAAGCAGCCAAGTCCTTGAGAATATCCATCTGGAAATATATATTTTCTTGGTCAAAAGATACATATAAAAGTAGTGCCTTGTACAAAAAAGAAAGTCTTACCTAATATGCAACATAGTTTTATATTAGTAGTATATGGACAGTCATTGAATTAGCTCTAATTTCTATTTATTATCTATAAAGTTAATTGAGGATGCATGTCATAAATTTGACTTGCTTGAAAAATTCATGTAAACAGACGACAGGTTCGCTTTACTTTTGGTCAGCTCATTTGGCTGGACCCAGATGGGGGCCATTTGCATCTTGGTGTTGTGCGTGGCTTGAGACTATCGGTCTCATTTCGGGGATAGGTGCTCAGGTATTTCTATACATGTATATATATACGCACATGTTTAAATAAACTTCAACAATCATTTATTATATTAAATATTTATATTTTTTAATTTTATAAATAATAAATATAAATTTATATTGCTTTTGAAAAAATTAAAATACATATAACTGCGTTAATATAATATCACACAACATTAAAATAAAAAAAAAATCAATTATTCAATGTACGTGTGTGATATGTGATATTATCGAAACAATTTAAATATTACATTAGTGCGGTTGGATATCACGTACTGTAATTTTTTAAATGCCGCGTGAATTTATATTTATTATTAGTGAAATTAATAAATATAAATGCTTAATATATTATTATTAAAATTTAAATATTTAATGGAATTATATGATTGTATTAAACAAGTTTATCTTATATATAAAACTGAAAAAAGTCATTGAATTTGATTTTTTTTTTAAAAAATGGGCCTTATATAACAATAATAGCCAAGCCTTGATTTCACATTGAATAGGGTCGGCTATTAGGTCGGTCTGTCCAAAGCTTTTATCCAGGCTTGGGGCCAACTATGCTCATCACCTATGCTGAGTTATGCCCCACCATTTACGTAGGAAGAGAAACTTAACGAACCTGAAACTAGTTGTGTAAAATATTAACATAGAATTACATTGTATGTGTCAAACTTTTTGTGCTTATAATTGGATGCAGGCATATTCAGGAGCACAGGCTATGCAGATGATAATTCTTTTGTCAACTGGAACAAACAAAGGTGGAGGCTACACTGCTTCAAGAGGTGTATTCTTATGTATGTACATTGGGTTTACCCTCATATGGGCCATACTCAACACTTTTGCTTTACAAGTCGTTGCTTTCCTTGGCATTATCTCCATTTGGTGGCAGGTTAATTTGCTCTTCTCTCTCTTCTTTTTACTAATTTAAATTATACATAACCCTCCAATTATAATGTATGTATGGTTACATGGAGGCAGGTGATTGGAGGTTTAGTGGTGATAATAATGCTTCCATTGGTAGCTCAACATACACAACCAGCTTCTTATGTGTTTACTCATTTTGAAACATCACCTGAGACAACGGGAATTAGCAGTAAACCTTATGCAGTAATAATGTCTGTGTTACTCAGCAATTACTGTCTATATGGATATGATACTGCTGCTCATTTAACTGAAGAAACAAAAGGTGCTGATAAGACTGGTCCTACAGCCATTCTTTCTACTATCGGTATCATCTCAGTTTTTGGATGGGCTTACTACTTAGCTCTTACTTTCAGCATCAAGGTACTCTATCCATCTACATCTACCGAACTATTTCCTACTTTCCCCTGATTAATTTCAGTGTTTCCATTGCAGGATCCTAGTTATTTATACGATGAAAACAACGAAACGGGTGGTCTGCTAGTACCTGCACAGATAATCTATGACGCATTTCATGGACGGTATCACAATTCTGCTGGAGCTGTAGTCTTCCTCTGCATAATATGGGGATCCTTCTTCTTTTGTGGACTTTCAGTCACTACAAGTGCTGGCAGAGTGGTAAGTAAAGGCTTCCTAAGATTGGAACACGAAATCTTTCAGCCTAAAAGAACATTCAACCAAAACAACAGCAATAAACTAAACTAATGATAAAATCTTGAGGACAAATTTAACATGACTTCTGTTACATATTTGCTTCATTTCATTTCTATATTATCCAAGCAATCATTACTTGCTAAATTTCGCTGTAGGTTTATGCTCTATCTAGAGATAAGGGAATCCCATTTTCACCAGTATGGAGAAAAATTCACCCAAAATACAAGGCTCCAAGAAATGCAGTGTGGCTATGTACAGCAATAAGCATCCTTCTTGGACTACCCATATTAAAGCTTGATGTAGTTTTTACAGCCATTATATCAGTAAGTACAGTCGGATGGGTAGGAGGATATGCAGTGCCAATATTTGCAAGATTGGTGATGGATGAGAAGAAATTCCAGCCAGGACCCTTTTATTTGGGGAGAGCAAGTAGGCCAATTTGCTTGGTAGCATTCTTGTGGATATGTTATACCTGCTCAGCTTTCCTGCTGCCAACACTTTACCCTATAACATGGAAAACTTTCAACTATGCACCGGTTGCCCTTGGGGTTTTATTGTCACTGGTTACGCTTTGGTGGGTTTTGGATGCAAGGAAATGGTTCAAGGGACCTGTGAGAAATATTGATGCCCCAAATGGTGATCTCTAACATCCTTTTTTCTGCGGAAACAAAAATATTGAAAGGGATCAAGCTTTTGATAGATTGTAAGCACAAAAGAGCTGTAATTCTACTAAATAGCTAAACTGCAACCCTAATTTATTGGCTCAAGGAATTCATACACTTTCTACTGATTTGAATGAAATTTATTTCAGATTTCTTGTCTTCAATTACTAAACAAATACAAGTTGATTGCTTAAAAGCGTCTCAATTGTTAAAAAGAAATGAAACAGGTAAGGTAACAAGGGAGTAAAACAATCGCTTGAAAATTTATTGAATGGTTATGTACAAAATATTGCATAAATGATTCCCGTTGCGGGACTTTTTTATAAATAATATTTTTTAAAAAAATATTTGTACTTTTGGGATGTTTTAAATAATATTTGGAGAGTTAGAATTTTTTACAATAACACTTTATTGCAGAAATGATATCAGTTTTTATTAATTTTTTTTTTTTATGTTTTGCTTTCCATTCCATTTGGAATGGAAAGCTCACGCTGCCCGTTTTTCTTTTTGTTTTTTTTTTAATAAACCTTTTTATGGATGAAAAAAAATATAAATAAAATTTATTCTTTCTTTTATTAATATGAAAAAAATAAATTTATTTTATTCAATTTGATACGCATGATAAAAAAAATTATAAGTTAATATGCGTGTGTTGGATTAAAATGAAAATATTATTTAAATTTGATTATTTATATAGTGAATGTATTATTTTTTATTTTGAAAAAAATTATAAATTAATGTGTGTGTGTTGAATTAAAACAAAAATATTATTTAAATTGGTACATTTGTACATTATAGTGCAAAAAATAATGTAAAAAATCATTTATTATATAAATGATCAATTTATATAAATGATCAACTAATTCAGACAAAAATATTATTTAAATTGGTACATTTGTACATTATAATGTAAAAAATTATTCATTAATAAATGATCAAATTTATATAAATGATCAACTAATTCAGACAAAGGTATTATTTAAATTGGTGCATTTGTACATTATAATGTAAAAAAAATGTAAAAAATCATTCATTATATAAATGATCAAATTTAAATAATATTTTTATTTTAATTCAACACACACGCACATTAATTTATAATTTTTTCAAAATAAAAAATAATACATTCACTATATAAATGATCAAATTTAAATATTATTTTCGTTTTAATACAACATACGCATATTAACTTATAATTTTTTTTATCATGCGTAACAAATTGAATAAAATAAATTTATTTTTTTCATATTAATAAAAGAAAGGACAAAATTTATTTATATTTTTTCATCCATAAAAAAATTTATATTTTTTTTATTAAAAAAACAAATAAAAAAAAACAGGCAGCTTTTCTCATGAGCTTTCCATTCCAAATGAAATGAAATCAATTTCCGCAACATTTTGCTGCGGAAGTGTAAAAAACCCCCTCAAATATTATTCAAAACACTCTAAAAGTTCAAATACTTTTTTAAAAAATATTATTTATAAAAAAAAGTCCCTCATGTTGCATATGATTGAAAGTGGCATGTGTTCTATTTTAATCAATAATTCTCTCATCGATCAAGCAGTATATTATTGAAAATGAAAATACTGCATAAGGTACAAATATGGGGAACTTTCACCCAAAAGAACAAATTTCACTGTACACAACTACACACCGATTGCTTCCTAACACCTTGTGAATTAACTTACACGATATGGACACAAATATATCATTTTTTGGAATATTTCCCGACGTATCAGTAAACTTCCACCCAAAATTCACTTTTTCCTAGGGTTTTTTGATGTTTTCTGTTTTGCACTTTGCCTACGTAAAAATTCCAAATTTTTATGCTATGCCATTAAAGTTATTTTCCTTCTCCCACATACCCCCTCCGGGCCCTCTTTTTTCTTCCCCCAAACTTCCTGGTGCCACCACTCAATTTTCTCTTCAAAATGTTACTTCCTAGTCCTAAATAAGCAGAACTTCACAAAAGGATAGAACTAACAAGATCCTAAAAAATCATTCCCTTCTAAACAGCAGCAGATAGATATTTCAAGAGGATAAACAATAGGAACCCCCACATGATGACCAATCTGCAATTAAGATACAAAGAGTTCCTGGGACTCCATAGGGGATGACCAATACTGCAAGAGTGTTTCAACAGTTAGCCTTCGTGTTGCACTCAACATTGAAATGAAAAATCTACACCCATCAATTTTGTATTCTTCAAGAGGATTCCTGTGCCCAAAACTTCTTACATTTACCTGCCACATAATCCATGTAAGTTAATGCCTATCAAAAACCTAATGAAAACCAATGCAAAAAACTTGTAATACCGCTGAACTGAGCCTGTTCATGTTTATGAGATGATCCCTCCAGAAACAGTCTAGAGTCTTCAGCAGAACTGCCCTCTGAAATCAATTGGAAAAAGGATTGGAGTAGTTATGTCTGAAAAGAATACTAACGCTTCTTCCAGAACAAATAATCTTATCATGTAGCATAATTTATTAAATTTTTTCAAACATCTAAAGTGCATCACAAGCATGCAACTTAGACAGGTTAAGTCTACAAGACAACCCAACTTACTCAGACTTTAATGAGAAATCCTCAATTTACTAATTTTAGGAAAGCTTGATTTTATGTCAATAATGGTCCACAAGAAAGTTACAACAGTAACTATTTCCTTCAACCTGAATTGCTCATTGTTATAACTTTTCTGAGAACCTTTTCTTGAGGCTAGTTTGAAGAAATGCATTTATAAGTGTCCATTGCTTCTCCTTGAAAGACGGAGGAAATCAAGATATTCAATGTGGCGTACAATTTACTTAAGAGATAAACATTGGATAGCAGATATGAATCAGCTTCCATGAAAGAGAACAATGGAATCAAGGTTCAGTTCAATATATACAGACCAGAAATTAAAAGGAAATTTCCAAATTTGCAGCTGTGGCGGGGTCCGAATGTTATTGTTAGAATACAGCTAGCAGCTGACTTTGCTACCAGCTGTGGTCAAAGTCAGCTAATTACAGCTAACAGGCATTGGCTGTAGTCAGCCATTACAGCTAATAGAGATGTGTTATCTTTCTCTTCCTTTTTGTGTATATATAGGTTATGTATTGATTGATATGAATTTAGAGAATAACAAATTCAATTTCCATTTTATTGTTACATGGTATCAGAGCCTTTTAGGCTTGATTTGGTGATTTACCTGGATTTTCTGGGTTTCTTTGGGTTGGGTAACTTGTTCCAGCTGCTGTTTTGGGTTGGTTGACCTCCTCCGGTGACCGTCTTGTCATACCACTGGTATCAGAGGAAGCACAGGAAGATTTCCGGCCTCTCCACGAAATCCGGCGCCCTTCTGTTCAGCGATTGAACCAGACGCGCCGTAAGAAGACCCATATAGCTTGTTTCAGCTACTGTTTGGGTTGGGTAACATTTTCCGGTGACCATTTCGTCTCACCGCCGGCATCAGGAGAAGCGCAGGGGAATTTTCGGCCCCTCCACGAAATCCGGCGACTGTCCGTTCGACGACTGTTCCTCACGCGCCGATCAAAGCTTCCGCCTCTTCTCTCATACGACGGCGCGTGGAGGCGCGTGTAAAGCCGGCTGGACCTCCGATTTCGTCTCCGGCGTCGCTCGGTAATCTCCGGTCAGATCCCAGTGTTGCGTTGGCCTGGTTCCTTCATCTGGTGGTGTTCTTGCTTTACGTTCTTTTTCTGCTGGTTGCCAGTGTCACAAGGCTTTGCTCCTTTGTTGGTTTGTGCTTCGTGATTCTCAGTTTATTAAGTTACTTAGCTTGCTTTGCTCCTTTGTTGGCTTGTGCTTCAGAATATTAAGTTACTTGGCTTTATTTTGGCTGGTCTGATTTACTTATCACTTTGTGGGTATTATGGCTGACAATAAAGAGGTTGTTAGGGAAACTGTTAGTGAAATCATTCCTTTAGCTAAGATTACTGAAGAAAAATTAGATGGATCTAATTATCTTGATTGGAGTAGAACGATTAGAATCTATCTTCGCAGTATGGATAAAGATGATCACTTGACTGATGACCCTCCTACAGATAAAATTGAAAAGCAAATTTGGATGAGAAATGATTCACGATTACTTTTACAGATTAGAAACTCAATTGAAAGAAATGTGCTTGGCCTAGTTTCTCATTGTGAACGTGTAAAGGAGTTAATGGATTATTTGACCTTTTTATATTCTGGGAAAAGAAATGAGTCTCGTATTTATGATGTGTGTAAAGCTTTTTATCGTGCTGAAAAGGAGGCAAAATCACTCACTACTTACTTTATGGAGTTTAAGAAAATTTACGAAGAATTAAACATGCTTCTACCTTTTAGTGTTGATATTAGAGAGCAACAGGCTCAAAGGGAAAAAATGGCAGTAATGAGTTTTTTGGCTGGTTTGCCATCTGAATTTGAGATAGCTAAATTCTTTCTGCTTCTGAAATTCCTACTCTTGAGGATGTGTTCAGTAGATTATTGCGTGCTGATAATACTTTATCTAGTCAGTTAAATAGTGCTTTTATTGCCAAAGAAAGTGGAGGTGACAATGAAAAAAGGAATATGCTGAGGAGAGGAAATAGATTTAATGATAATCGGAATACTGATATTATCTGCTACTATTGTAAAGAACAAGGTCACACGAAGCGCTACTGCAAGAAATTGCAGAATCACAATCAGAGGGCACAAGTTGTTAATGTTGCTACCTCTGGTTCATCATCTGAGCATAATGTCACTATGTCTTCCGAAGAGTATGCTAAGTACCAGGAAATGTTAAAGGGATCCTCAACCTCGATCACTACTGAGGCAGGTAACACATGTCTCATCTCTTCTAGCAACAATTGGGTCATTGATTCTGGTGCCACGAATCACATGACAGGTAATCCTGATACTTTCACTGATTTTCGGTCTCATAAAGCTCCTTTACCTGTTACTATTGCTGACGGAACATCGTACAACATTGTGGGGTCTGGAACTACCAAACCAACTCCTTCTATTACTTTACCTTCTGTTCTAAATTTGCCTAACCTAGCTTTTAATTTTATATCTGTGAGTAAACTTACCAAGGAACTCAATTGTTGTGTCTCATTTTTTCCTGATCATTGTCTTTTTCAGGATCTTATGATGAAACAGATTTTTGGTAAAGGACATGTATCTGGTGGTCTATACATTCTGGATTCTTGGGTACCACGATCTATTGCTTGTTCCAGTGTTATTTCTCCTTTTAAAGCACATTGTCGGTTGGGACATCTTCCTCTACCTAGTTTGAAGAAGTTGTGTCCGCAGTTTCATGATGTATCTTCTTTGGAGTGTGAGTCTTGTCATTTTGCTAAACATCATCGTAGCTTATCAGGTCCTAGAATTAATAAACGAGCTGAGTTTTCTTTTCAACTTGTTCATTCGGATATTTGGGGTCCCTGTCCTGTTATGTCAAAAACTGGGTACAGATATTTTGTTACATTTGTGGATGATTTTTCCCGTATGACTTGGATTTATTTTATGAAAAATCGTTCTGAAGTTTTCTCCCATTTTTCTGCTTTTTGTGCTGAAGTTAAAACCCAATTCAATGCCTCTGTTAACATATTACGGAGTGATAATGCTAAGGAATATATGTCAGATTCTTTTCAGTGGTATATGTCTCAACAGGGTATTCTTCATCAATCCTCTTGTGTTGATACCCCTTCTCAAAATGGAATCGCTGAAAGGAAAAACAGACATTTACTTGAGACAGCTAGAGCTTTATTGTTTCAAATGAATGTTCCTAAGTATTTTTGGGCCGATGCTATTTCTACAGCTTGTTTTTTGATTAATCGGATGCCCTCTACGGTGTTGAATGGTGATATACCTTATAGTGTTTTATTTCCAAATAAGACACTATTTTCAGTAGAACCACAGATATTTGGCAGTACTTATTATGTTCGCGATGTACGTCCTCATATTACCAAACTCGATCCTAAGGCATTGAAGTGTGTTTTCTTAGGATACTCGCGTCTTCAAAAGGGATATAGATGTTATTCTCCTGATTTACAGCGACATTTGGTTTCAGCTGATGTGGTATTCTTAGAACATAAACCTTTCTTTTCATCTCCTTCCACACCTACAAGTCACGAGGAGGAAGATGAGTGGCTTATCTATAAGGTAACATCTTCTCGAGAACAAGTTGATGTGCCCACTATATCCTCTAGTACTGAGCAGATAATGAATGATCATTCAGCAAGACCACAAATTGTTCAGGTCTACTCTAGAAGAAAAGACACTCATGATACATGTCCTGCACCAACATCCTTGTCATCAGATCCTGCTTCTGCCGACGACGATCTTCCCATTGCTCTTCGTAAAGGTACACGTACTTGTAAATCCACTTATTCCATTGCTAATTTTGTTTCCTATGATCACCTATCTCCCTCGATATGCTCTTTAATTGCATCTTTAGATTCTGTATCTATTCCAAAGACAGTTGAGGAGGCCTTAAGTCATCCTGGATGGTATGATGCTATGATTGAGGAGATGAGTGCCTTGGATAAAAATAACACTTGGGAGTTAGTGAATTTACCTGAAGGCAAGAAGGCTGTGGGTTGCAAATGGGTCTTTACAGTCAAAGTTAATCCGAATGGATCTGTAGCTCGGTTGAAAGCTCGACTTGTCGCTAAAGGATATGCTCAGACTTATGGGGTGGATTATTTTGATACTTTCTCTCCAATCGCTAAATTAAGTTCTGTTCGTCTTTTCATATCTTTGGCAGCTTCTCACCATTGGCCTTTACATCAACTTGACATTAAAAATGCTTTCCTTCATGGTGATCTTCAGGAAGAAGTCTATATGGAGCAACCACCTGGTTTTGTTGCTCAGGGGGAGTATGAGAAAGTTTGTCATCTGAAGAAGTCTTTATATGGGTTGAAGCAAAGTCCTCGGGCCTAGTTTGGAAAATTCAGCAGGGTTGTCCAAGAGTTTGGGCTGAAGAAGAGTCAATGCGATCACTCAGTTTTCTATAGACGATCGGCAAACGGCATTATTCTTCTTGTGGTTTATGTTGATGATATTGTGATTACAGGAAGTGATTATGCGGGTATCTTTTCTCTTAAGTCCTTTTTGCATGGTAAATTTCACACTAAAGACCTGGGCCAGTTAAAATATTTCTTGGGAGTAGAAGTGACGAGAAGTAAGAAGGGAATTCTTCTATCCCAAAGAAAGTATGTTCTTGACTTGCTTACGGAAACTGGAAAATTAGGAGGTAAGCCATGCACTACTCCTATGGCTCCTAGTGTACAACTTACAAAAGATGATGGTGATCATTTCAACGATCCAGAAAGATACCGAAAGTTAGTTGGAAAACTGAATTATCTCACAGTAACTTGTCCAGATATTGCATTTGCAGTAAGTATTGTTAGTCAATTCTTGAATGCCCCTACGATCAAGCATTGGAAAGCTTTAGAGCAGATCTTATGTTATTTAAAAGGTGCTCCTGGACTTGGTATATTGTACAGCGATCATGGACATGCTCAAATCGAGTGTTTTACAGATGCTGATTGGGCAAGTTCTAAAACTGATAGAAGGTCAACAACAGGCTATTGTGTTTTTGTTGGAGGAAATTTAGTGTCTTGGAGAAGTAAGAAGCAAACGGTAGTATCCAGATCTAGTGCAGAATCCGAATACAGAGCTATGTCACAGTCTGCATGTGAAATTTTGTGGATTCATCACTTGCTTACTGAAATTGGTATAAATCCCTCGCCTCCAACAAAACTTTGGTGTGATAATCAAGCTGCTCTTCATATTGCTTCAAATTCAGTGTATCATGAACGAACCAAGCATATTGAAATTGATTGTCACTTCATTCGTGAAAAAATTCAAGATAATATCATCTCAACAGGATATGTTAAGACAGGAGAACAGTTGGGTGATTTGTTTACAAAAGCTTTGAATGGTTCTCGACTTGACTATCTGTGTAACAAGTTGGGCATGATTAATATCTATGCTCCAACTTGAGGGGGAGTGTTAGAATACAGCTAGCAGCTGTGCTCAAAGTCAGCTAATTACAGCTAACAGGCATTTGCTGTAGTCAGCCATTACAGCTAATAGAGATGTGTTATCTTTCTCTTCCTTTTTGTGTATATATAGGTTATGTATTGATTGATATGAATATAGAGAATAACAAATTCAATTTCCATTGTATTGTTACAGTTATCATATAAGTTCTCTTGGTGCCCATATCCAGATGAATATGAAGCGCAAGACTGAAGAGTATATACATTATTTTGCAGATAATTTTTCACATTCTAGTCATCCTTATTTTTATTTTGTCATCCTTATTTTTATTTTGTGTTCATGACCTTTCCGACTGATATTTTACAACAACAAAATTCATAAAATTCAGAAAACAATTTTTTTTTTTAATTCAGTTAAGGGTCTGTTCTTAAGCCATGGCATTCAGAAAGCTGTCTCTAGAAATACTCAAACAACATGATTTTTAAGTCAACAAGAAAAAGCAATTGAAATAAGAGCTCACCTCAATTTCCTTGATATATGCATCATCATAACCAGATTCTTGTACAACATTCCAATATGAAGCAATTAGAAAATCTCCAAGGTACTTACGAAGAAGATTAGCAGTTAGCCGGTATCTCCCATTCCTACATAAGACAAGTCAGAGGATCATAATTCTTATAGAAGAATAAGTAAAAGAATAGCACTTGCAAGGATCCTATGGTTGGACGCACTTGGTCAACTCATCAGTGCAAATAGTAAGCCATCGTTTTAAAGAGTAACACTTCCTGCGTATCCCTCGAAAAGCATTTGGAGGCTTTGGCAAATTTGGCAGGTAAAAATCATCAATATCTATAGAGCTTGAATCATGTAACCAGAGAAGAGATCTTAGCAAGGCCTCGTCAGTTATCCCTGCAAATGAATCTGGAAGAGAATTCCATTTAAATAAAATTCATTTTGAGTAACAGACTATCACAAACAACTGGGAAAAAAAAAAGAAAAAAAAAAGTACACTAAATAACAAAACAAGCAGAAATGTTTTGCAGAACCAAACACGGATCTGAAATAAACTAACCATCCAATAGCATTCCTCCAATAGTGACAAATTCTGTCAAGAGCTTATCCAAACTCCAGCTCCGTGGATGCTATAGATGCAATTAAAGCAATTAATAAAAGAAACTGTTCATGGAGTATACAATATGTCTAGGATATGAACTACCTTTAGGGGATCAGCATTGCTAAGGACAATTTCATCTACTACAGCTTGCATGTACCTAAGGAGGAGTATCCCAATAAAAACTGCAGTTACATCACAAACCTTCATACAAATATGAACTAAATACTGAAGGCTCCAACTCTTTTTTTTCCAAATTTTAACAACACGAAGTAAAGGAAATCAACATGCATACAAGAAAACCAGCAACTAAAACAAAAGCAAGTATGACGCTGTTTGCAGATATGATACAGCTTTGCATAATTCAGGATAACATCAGGGCTGGAATGTCCCAAATCTAACATGAAAACACTTGACCCTCTGTAATCAAATTATTGAAAAAAGGTTTATTCTTTTCTTATTATTTCATTTTTGTTCTTCATGGCATTGACTATGCAATAATATTTATCTACCCTACCTATATATTATATACTATTTGAAGAGGGTGTTTGGCAGGAAATTACTGAGATCTTTTTCTCTCAAGTGTCACAATGGAATACCGAGCCAGCCTATCTGCACTGGCATGCCATTAGCATCTAAATAAATAACAAAGATAAATATATCATCAAGCTTTCATATTCTAAGAATAAGTAATCTTTGATCAGAATGTATATAGACATGAAAAGGAGGAAAAAAAAAAACAAAGAAAGAAAGATTCCCTGTGATAATTTCCTTTCTAATTCCCCCTGTAAAATCAGATTCATAAGACTTGGCATTCTTTCTTAGTATGCCATATGGTTTAAAGCAAAATGCAAACTGCAAACATGTAGGAAAAATTTCTAGAGAGCACAAAAGCAAGAAAAAAAAGTGGAGATTATTCATCTTGGACCCTGTTACAGATGCTCATTAAATGAGTATATATTGTTAGGCTGCTGCTTTTGACTGTCAGTAGCTATTACAGCTGTAAGTAGTTGTAATTAAATAGTTTAGTAGTTTAGGCATTAAATACTAATGTGTGTGTATATATATATGTTCTCTGTAAAGAAAAAGAGTGTGAAGATAATAAAACCACGTTATTTCACATGGAATCAGAACATTAGGCTCTGTTCTGGATTTTCTGGGTTCTCGGTTTGGGGAACCGTTGCTGTTCTTCTTGGGTCACCAGATTCCGGTGACCAGTTTGCCTCACCGCCCACATTAGGAGGAGCGCAGGTGGAATTTCGGCCTTCCCACAGAAGCCGGCATCGATCCTGCCGACGAGTGAGCTACATGTGCCGATTAAAGTTTCCTGCTACTATTCACGCGCCGGCGCGTGGAGGCACGTGCAGAGGCAGCTGAAGCTCCGATTTCTTCTCCGCCGTCGCCTTGCTGTTTCCGGTCAGATTCCAGTGTTTGTTTGGGGTGGTCTTTCCTCTTGATGGTAGTTGATCTTCTCTGAAGGCTCTGTTCTTCATTCCAGTTTGTTGTTCCTCAGTTTTCCATTCCAGTTTGCTGTTCTGGCCTCACCTCATCATCTTCCGTCAGTGGCTTTGTGGTTTTGTGGCTGGGTTACTCCTGTTAGCTGCTGGATCTTGTAGCATATTGGCAGAGGTTTTTCTTTCTCTATCTCTTTGCTCCCTTTGGCCCTTTTATTGTATCATTAGTCACTTTGTGGTTATTGGCTTAGTTGTATTTTATTTATAATGGATGGTGCAAAAATTTCTGGTGAGAAAGGACAGATAATGACTGAAGTGGTTCCTGCACTTGGTAAAATTACAGATTATAAATTAAATGGGTCTAATTTTTTGCAATGGAGCAAAACCATTAGGATTTATTTACTTAGTATTGATAAGGATAACCATTTGACCTATGATCCTCGACTGATGATAAAAATAAACAATCGTGATTACGAGAAGATGCCCGATTGTTCTTACAAATTAGGAATTCCATTGAAAATGATGTACTTGGCTTGATAGATCATTGTGAATTGGTAAACGAATTAATGGATTATTTGGGATTTTTGTATTCTGGAAAAGGGAATATTTCTCGTATGTATGAGATGTGTAAGGCTTTTTATCGTACTGAGAAGGAAGCCAAGTCTCTCACAACTTATTTTATGGATTTCAAGAAGACTTATAAGGAGTTGAATGTCCTTTTACCTTTTACTATTGATATCAAAGAACAACAAGTTCAAAGAAAGAAAATGGCAATCATGAGTTTTTTGGTTGGATTACCATCCGAATTTGAGACTGCCAAGTCTCAAATCCTCTCTAGTCCTGAGATTACTGCGCTTCAAGAAGTGTTTAGTAGGGTGTTGCGTACTGAGAATACACCATCCAATCAAGCTTCAAGTGTTCTTGTTGCCAAAGGAGGAGGAAATGATGCTTGGAGAAAAAATAGTAATCGAGGAGGAAGTGATGTCATTTGCTACTACTGCAAAAAAATTGGGCACATAAAGAAGTACTGCAAAAAACTTCAAAATAAGACTCAAAAACTCAGATTGCTACAGCTACTGTTGCTTCTTCCTCTGAACAATCCATTACTATATCAGCTGAAGAGTATGCACGGTTCTCCCAGTATCAAGAATCTATGAAACAAACTTCACCAATTGTTGCTTCTGCTGAGTCAGGTAAAAAGTGTCCCATCTCATATTCAAACAAATGGGTCATTGACTTTGGTGCCACAGATCACATGACAGGTAATCCTAAAATCTTTTCCAGTTTTCAATCTCACACCCAATCATCTCTTGTTACTATAGCTGAGGGATCCCGTTGCAACATTGAAGGGTTCGGAACTGTTAAACCAACTCCATCTATTACCTTATCTTCTGTGCTCAGTTTACCTATTGTCGTCTTACTAAAGATCTCAATTGCTCTATCTCATTTTTCCCTAATCATTGTCTATTTCAGGATCTTATGACGAAGCAGACTATTGGTAAAGGGCGTGTATCTAATGGGCTCTATATTTTGGATTCATGGGTATCTCGATCAGTTGCTTGTTCTAGTATTGTTTCCTCTTTTGAAGCTCATTGCAGACTAGGCCATCCTTCTCTACCGGTATTGAAGAAGTTATGCCCCCAGTTTTCTGATGTCACTTCAGTGGATTGTGAATCATGTCATTTTGCAAAACACCAGCGAAGCTCATTGAGTCCTAGAGTAAATAAGCGAGCTGAGTTTACTTTTCAGTTAGTTCATTCTGATATTTGGGGACCTTGTCCAGTTATGTCTAAAATTGATTTTCGATATTTTGTCACTTTTGTGGATGATTTCTCTAGAATGACTTGGATTTATTTTATGAAAAGCCGTTCTGAGGTATTTGCTCATTTTTCTGTTTTTTGTGCGGAAATTAAGACTCAATTTAATGTGTCTGTGCATATGCTGCGAAGTGATAATGCTAAAGAATACATGTCAGCCTCTATTCAAAGTTACATGACTCAACAAGGAATCCTTCACCAGACATCCTGTGTCGATACTCCTGCTCAGAATGGGGTTGCTGAAAGAAAAAATAGACACCTCCTTGAAACTGCTCGAGCCTTTTTATTTCAAATGAATGTACCTAAGCCTTTTTGGGCAGATGCTATTTCTACTGCGTGTTTTTTGATCAATCATATGCCATCTATAGTTCTCAATGGTGATGTTCCCTACAAAATCCTTTTTCCTAACAAGTCCTTGTTTCCAATTGAACCACGAATCTTTGAAAGTACCTGCTTTGTTCGTGATATGAGACCTGGACTTACAAAATTAGACCCTAAATCCCTAAAATGTGTATTCTTGGGTTATTCTCGAATTCAAAAAGGATATCGGTGCTACTTTCCAGACCTTCAAAGATATTTAGTATCAACAGATGTTAGCTTTTTTGAGCAAAATCCATTCTTTTCATCACAGACTGGGACACAGGTTCAGGAGAAGGATGATTGGCTAGTTTATCATGTCTTCTCTCCAGTTTCAGTTGAGGCACCTCGTTCTGGATCAATTAATGCTAGCGTTCCTGATATTGAGCAAGCAACAGTTGAAGATTTTTTGACTGATCAGGCTGTTGTACCCTTGGCTCCTCCAGCCAAGCCTCCTATAATACAAGTATATTCCAGAAGATCAGAGCATCAGGATACATGCCCTGCACCAGTTTCTTCGTCATCTGATCCTCCACCAAATGAACTTGACATACCTATTAGTCTTCGCAAAGGTAAACGTCAGTGCACTCTTCTTAGATATCCCATTACTAATTTCATTTCCTATCATCAATTATCCCCTCCCTCTAGCTCTTTAATTGTCTCTCTAGACTCTGTTTTTATACCTAAAACAATTAAGGAAGCTTTATCTCATCTGGGCTGGCATAATGCTATGCTTACGGAGCTACAAGGTTTGGAGAATAACCACACAGGGGATTTGGTTGCTCTACCTAAAGGCAAGAAGGCGGTTGGATGTAAATGGATTTATACAATAAAATGCAATGCTGATGGTTCTATTGCTAGACTTAAAGCTAGACTGGTGGCAAAGAGGTTTGCTCAAACTTATGGTGTTGATTATTCAGATACTTTTTCCCCGGCGACTAAGCTTACCTCTGTACGTTTGTTCATTTCCTTAGCTGCTTTAAAACACTGGCCTTTACATCAGCTTGAAATTACAAATCCTTTTCTGCATGGTGATCTCTTGGAGGAGGTGTATATGGAGCAACCACCAGGTTTTGTTGCTCAAGGGGAGTATGGAAAGGTATGCCATCTAAAAAAAATGTTTGTATGGTTTGAAACAGAGTCCTCGAGCTTGGTTTGGCAAGTTTAGTGAGGTAGTTCAAGAGTTTGGATTACAGAAAAGCAGGTGTGATCATTCTGTCTTTTTCAAACAATCCACCACTGGGGTGATCCTACTTATTGTTTATGTTGATGATATTGTCATCACAAGAGATGATTACACAGGAATCACTGCTCTCAAGACCTTTTTGCAGGCTAAGTTACATACAAAAGATCTGGGTCAGCTAAAGTATTTTTTAGGGATAGAAGTTTCTAGATATAAGAAGGAATCTTTCTATCCCAGAGAAAATATGTTCTTGATCTACTTGCAAAAACGAGAAAGATAGGAGTTAAGCCTTGCAATGCTCCTATGACTCCTAATGTTCATCTTACTAAAGATGATAGTGATCTCTTTGATGATCCAGAGAAATATAGAAGATTGGTTGGAAAACTGAATTACCTCACAGTAACCCGACCAGACATTGCCTACTCTGTTAGCATTGTAAGCCAGTTCATTTCTGAGCCTACAGTAAAACATTGGACAGCTTTAGAACAAATTTTGTGCTATTTAAAAAGGGCTCCAGGATTGAGCTTATTATATAGAAATCATGAACACACTTGTATTGAGTGTTTTTGTCGATGCCGATTGGACAGGATCAAAAGTTGATAGAAGATCTACTACTGGCTATTGTGTTTTCATCGGTGGAAATCTTGTGTCTTGGAAAAGCAAGAAGCATAATGTTGTTTCTCGATCTAGTGCAGAATCAGAGTATAGAGCCATGGCTCAATCTACTTGTGAGATTATGTGAATTTGTCATTTGTTAGAAGAAATTGGATTAAAAGCCTCCTCACCAGCAACACTGTATTGTGACAACCAGGCTGCACTACACATTGCCTCTAATCCGGTGTACCATGAAAGGACTAAACATATTAAAGTTGATTGTCACTTTATCCGTGAGAAAATTCAAGAGAATGTGATCTCCACCAACTATGTAATGTGATCTCCACCAACTATGTAAAGACTGACGAGCAATTAGGAGACATGTTTACGAAAGCCTTAAACGGGACTCGGGTTGAGTACCTTTGCAAAAAGCTGGGCATAATTAATATATATGCTTCAGCTTGAGGGGGAGTGTTACAGATACTCATTAAATGAGTATATATTGTTAGGCTGCTGCTTTTGACTGTTAGTAGCTATTACAGCTATAAGTAGTTGTAATTAAATAGGTCAGTAGTTTAGGCATTAAATGCTAATGTGTGTGTGTATATATATATATGTTATCTGTAAAGAAAAAGAGTGAAGATAATAAAACCACGTTATTTCACAGACCCTATGAAAGATGGTGAGATTTTACTGCTATCATGCTGTTAATAGGGACATATACTTTTGCTTACAAACAAAAAGGGTCACTTGTATACAATCAAAGTTGTAAAATAGGCCAGGACAAGTAGAAAGAGATATTAGCACTCACTGTGATATGTGTTGGGAACAACTTTCATCATCACCTGTTAAAATCAATTGTCTAAGGTCATAGACATGTTTTCTTTGTACCTGACACAGAAATCAGACAGTCTGATGAGATCCAACCGGTACAATGTGACTTTTTTAATCTTCATGAGTTCACCTTTATTACATGATTATTCTTTCTCTTACTCTGAGAATAGAATACTAGATAAGACAAACTATTAGCAGTCCACTGGATACAAGATCATATGGGTTCGTACTTTCTGTTTTTGACAAAAATAGTTAAAAGAAAATTGCTGTGCACATTATTATACAGCCAGACAGAGGGATGATAACCATGTTCAAGACATAAAATATGTGTGCTCTCAGGAAGCAGGTCAATTCGTAATAAGTTCAACAGTGATCAAGCAATCACATGATTTTGCCAGCAGCAGTAGCAAACAGGGAAAATGAGACAACAAGTTTTGTCACATGAATACCTCTAATACTTCATCAAATTCAACCAGGCTCTTTCTTATGCCAAAGAAGTACTTTTCAGCATTGATTTGCAGGGCTAAAAGCTAAAAAGTATTGGAAATTCAAGTTAGTATACAAATGGGATACAATGACAAAATACATAAAAGAAAAAGAAAACTGATGCACAGCATGAGCCAACTGATCACCTGTTTTACAATTGCATCACCTTCAATTGGTATATCCTCATCATTAGTGATCCTAGAGATGAGTCTTACTGCCCACTCGGTATCAAAATTGAACTTTTGAAACATTTCATCCTGCAAACTGTTTTATAAATTGTTACACGTGAGTTATCTTAAGTGCCTTCCACTTTGAATACATTCGATGACAGACTGATTTTATCAGCTCGAAGTTAAACAATTGATTAGGCAATCTCTAATCTTCTTTAAGAAACTTATATTTCCTTTGTTGGAGAATACATGATTAACCAAAAAGGTTGAGAGGATGAATTATACATCAAACATTTTATGCACCAAAGATTTTGTAAATGCAGTTTTACAGCCAATATGCCAGCAATTTGGAGAGAAATTATACACTAGTCATTTCACTATCCGAGTCAATACCAGAAGGTGTAGTGAACATCTTGGAAACTTATACCCTTTTCTCCTAGATGCATTTCTACAAAACAAAAAGGCTCATGATTTAGCGTAGCTTGTCCATATGATTCATAATCTTTTGATTTTCCACTTTTAATTTTTTCCATTATTGTTTGGAAAATATGACACCTCCATATGAATTAAATGAAAATATGACTCCATATTTTTTTCTCTTTTGATGAATTAGTCAAGCCATTAAAGAGAACAAGAACCTTCGACCTTGTTAAAAGGAGCAAGAACCTTAGGACTCTTTGTGAGAGAGACCCGAATCTCTGAGTGTTTGATAAAACTTCTGCTTGTTTTATTTGTCAGTTTTAACATGTCAAAATAAGAAAACTTAAACGACTAAATAGGAAAATAGGAAACATAGACTAATTAGGAATAATAGCTCTACTACCACTAGGAATACTAATGCCATTAAGATTATGAATACTATGCCATTCAGTAATATGCTATCCACAATGTATCTAAAATGATTCAACAAAGCTACACTTGCTTACCAAAAAAATATATAGGTCATAATACAAGGCATTATTCAGCTATTACATTAGTCAATTAGAATCAATTTGGAAAAAGTTCATACAGTGGCATAATCTAAATCATAGAACTTGACAGAATTCACTACCTCACCATAAATCGTGTAGATCCAGGATCCCCTTGCCTTCCTGCTCTTCCACGAAGCTATTTTGGGAAGAAAAAAATGAGTTGAGTTTTACTTTGAAATGGCAGAATATAAACAGAAAGGAAATATATATGTCATCCATAACAAAAAAAGGTTGTGTCTGGATCATCAAGATTGATATTGTTTCAATATTCGTTATATTAATTCCAAGCATAAGTCCTGAGTAGAAGTCAGGACGTAAAATATTTTGACCTAAAACAATCAGAGCAGTAATCCAAAGATGTAATTTTATCCATTCCTAAACTAGAAATTACATATCTCAAAATTAGATCAAGTGTTGATAATAATATCACAAAGATGACTAAGACATGGGAAACAACAGAAGTTCTGAACAACTGGGGCACTTCACAATGTGGCAGACATTAGTCACCATTATAAAATAAATAAAGAAAGAAAGAAAGAAAGAAGAAAAGAAAAAAAGAGGGAGAGAGAGCGAGAAGTGCAAGTGGAAGCATATCGTCAAAAACAAAATACAGCCTCACAATCTATTGAATTGATGCCCAAAATGCACCAAAATTTTGGCAACCTACAAATCATCTAAGGACCTACTTTAAAATGAATTTCAGATGGCACTATATGGATTATCAAACGAAGACACTTTAGCAAACTGTGACATGAAACAAAAATAGGTTTTGCATTCAATTTTTGAAGCAACAATTGAGTTCATCAATGCATGCCTCAAGAACTGCATATTTCAAATTATTCAGCACTTGGATCCATGGCAAGGTCTACTTAGCTATGAACTTCTATTTCATGTGCCATTGGCCTAATTTTGAGCAACATTATCCTGAAAACTATAAAGGTAATTCCAATACACTAAAGGATGATGAATTGAATTTATGAGTACTACTTCCTGCTAAAACTGCAGAGCCTCACCTGGTTATCTATTCTCCGTGACTCATGTAATGATGTACCAATCACATGGAGTCCCCCAAGCCTTTTCACTTCAGACCCCTCGTTAAAACAGTGCATTTCACAATCCTTGAGAGCTGATAGATAAGCAAGTGCTATAGTTGGGCCAAGAGGGTACATTTCAGACTGCTCATTAGCAAGCTTCTCCAGCTCTTTTACATCCATTGAATGGCTCATTTCCACAGATTTAGAGATCATTGATTTTGCCTCCTGATATGTCCAGCTCTTACCCTCACTCTTGCCAACATATTTAGCTGGGCAGTTTACATCCAAAATAAAGATAAGAGTCATCAGACTCATAGCATATGATCATATCCACAATACAGAACATGAATTATCTCAAAGAAACTAGCTCAAAAGATGTCAAGTAGAGTCACAAACCCATTAAAGCGGTCTTCGCTAGTAGAGCTAACGAAGTTGATCCCACATTTATCTTTGACATTGCCTACAGAAAAAGAATTTGATGACAATTTGACAATAAAGTGGATCTAGTACCTGATGGAATTACAAGCAGTTACCTTTTGCGAAATCAACTCGCCATCAGCTTCAGCATCAGGAGTTTCTCGTGTTAGAAAAGAAAGCAAGCTGTCCTCTAAAATTTCTTTGGCTAGCATCTAAAAAAGTTGTGTTCACAGAAGGTTAAGAATATTAAAATCAAGAACTAAGAAGGTTAAGAATCCAAACACTATCATCTACACAGACTATCACCCAAATCTTAAATGTTATCTATCAGAAAAACTGAAAACACTGAAAAAGAATCCAGAAATATTTTAACTGGATAACATTGAGGGAAAAATTGAATCAACTTGAAAGATTGCATACCTTTGAGTTTCCTCCAAGAATAATATCAGTGCCTCTGCCAGCCATGTTTGTGGAAATAGTAATGGCATATTTTCTTCCTGCTTGGGCAATAATTTCAGCTTCCCTTGCAGCGTACTGATGGGAAAATACCACCAAAAAGAAAAACAGTATAAGATAATACTGATAACCATGTAGCATACTAAAACTATGCACTAATTTAGCATTACAGATTAAATGTGTTAACCTTGGGCCGTGCATTCAAGACATTGTGAGGGATTTTCCACTGCTTAAGCAGATCTGACAGATATTCAGAATTTTCAACACTGCAACAATATTCAAAAGCATCAATCATGTCAGTTGCAACAAAATCTAGAAACATTTAGTTGTTTTACATTACCAAGTATAAAAGACTTTGTTATTTTAACACTCAAGAAAATAGTCTCTCTACTAGCTAGAATAGCCACTTCTACCAAAATAACTGGTAGACAAAATCTAGAAACATTTAGGTGTTTCCCATCACCAAGGAATAGAGGACAGCCAGGTGTTCAACTGTTCTTCCATACCATGGATCAAAATTAATGTGCTTTCCTAATTTATTAACTCTTAGATGCTAATTGCTAACTATCAAAGAACCTTACCTGGTCGTCCCAACTAAAACAGGACGGCCCTGTCTAAACATGTATTCAATTTCTTGACGTGCATGTTCCCATTTCCCACGAGCAGTCTATTCACATTTCACAAAAATGATATCAAAAAGATTTAGAGCAACTAGCAAAGAAGATAAAAATGAATTTTAAAGGCCTCACCGCGAAAGCCTGTATTGGTAAATCTTTGCGGATATTTGGTAGATTTGTTGGGACTTCAATAACTGGCATCTGGAACATTTTCAAAAATTCCTTTTCCTGCAAGATATAATGAATTTATGGCATAAGATTTGCATAAACAACCATATTGAGTGAGAAATAAATAATAAAATTCATGACACAAATCTCATCCCTACTTCAGTTTTTGCTGTCCCAGTCATACCAGACAGCTTCGGGTAAAGCTTAAACAGCGATTGATATGTGATTTGTGCCACAACAACTGAATCAGCCTAAAGGGAAAAAAAAATATCAACAATTTAAAAGCAGTCCAAAAATTTTGAAGTTTGATGATAAACTCTAGAAATCAGCATTCATTTCATCAACTTGTACCTGAATCTTCAGACCTTCTTTAGCCTCTACAGCCTGGTGAATTCCCTCGGACCATCTTCTTTTCTCTTCAACTCTTCCAGTCAACTGCATAAAATTTATAATTTTTTTATTTTTATTTACACATGTACATGTTACACTTCTGGTAACTTTTCTGGGCACATAAAGTAACATAAAACAGCAGATGTATCATGATATTGAAATACCTCATTTATTATTAGAGCCTTCCCATTTCTAACAATGTATTGAACATCTCGACGATAGAACTCTTTAGCTTTCAAAGCATTTATCACAAATCTGCAGTTTTTCAGGGACCAGAAAGTTGAAGTGAAATAAAATTGCATTGAGCAGGTACCCCATGCCCCAGGTAAGAACCTACAATAAATTATTCAGACACCATAGCTGGTTCCTGATGTTATGAATGATAGATTACAAGGAGAAATTATAAAAAAAAAAAAAAAAAAAAAAAAAAAAAGAAGCAGCAGCTTGAAATAAATCAAGCAATTGTTTTCTGAAAAGTTTTACAAGTATTTGTAAATGCTTAAAATACACCTGAAGAAGGAATGAGACTTTGGAAGAGAAATTTAGCATATAATCCCCTTCAAACTTCCTATCAGTGATGGAAGAAAAAAAAACACAATGCCAGTATAAACGAGATCACCTTGCCCAAGGATCATTCTCATCCCACAAATCATTAGTTTCGAGAGCCATTTCAGCAAGTGCTATTCCTTCTTCAGTCAACTCCACTGAATTATCTTTAAGTTCAACATTGTAATGCTGTTACCAGAATTAATATTTAAAGTTGATTACTCCAAGCATTAACTGATGGTGAACATAAAAGGGTACGATGACATCACTTGATACAAATTACAAATTCAGCAAGAAAGAAGAGTAGACTCACAAGGCCACGAACAAGTAGTTCAGCTACTTTAGCAGCAACTGGATATCTTGCAGCATCTTTGTTAGCCTATTACAGAAAAAGAACTAAAATCACATCAAGATGTTATTTATGCAACAGCAAATATTTTCTGCCACTGATATTAATTGTCAACCAATTGCTGCAATGGTGATTTGGAGATTTACTTGGAAATAAATTTTATTTACACAAATTTGCAATTACTGAAGAGCAGAGCTTACATTACCTCACCACTTATTAACAGTGGATTTCTCCCTTCATCAATAAGAACTGAATCAACTTCATCAACTATTGCAAAATGAAATGGCTTTGGCCTGTTCATTACATCCGATAATAAACGTCCAGGAAAAGAAAATTAAAAAAAAAAAGGAAGAGAAAATCGAAATTACTAATGAACTTTGATTCTGTCTCAATATATACCATCTCATCACGAGCTGTTCACTGTTTACAGCAAGATTATCTCGTAGATAATCAAAACCAAGTTCCTGAGAGCATTCGGAACTAAAATATTATAAAAAAGAATACAAAATCTAAAGAAATATAATAAAAAATATTCAGCTCAACCAAGCCTATGTCAAGCAAAACCATCAATACAAAGAAACAAACACCATAATAGAAGTGGGCATTAAGATATCAAGAAATCATATGGGACTTACTGAATTATTGGTGTAAGTAATATCACATTGGTAATTGGACCTCCTCTCTTTAGATGCCATCCCCTTCTACACATCAAAGTAAAAGCATTCAATATGTGTTTGAAAAAATTTGTGAACCAACATTAAGGCACCACAAAAACTCCCTGAATTTATACCTGAATAAGACCGACTGAGAGACCTAAGAAACGATGAACCCGACCCATCCATTCAGCATCACGTTGAGCCAGGTAATCATTCACAGTTACAACTGCCAATAAGCATTCATCAAATATTCAGATCTAACTAAATGAAGCAACTTAGTAAACTCAAAACATTTTTGCATGGATATTAAAGAGGTCTAGTCATTCCACAAGAAACAAAGTTAATATTATTGGCTATCAAAAGTTATGCTTCACCAAGATTAAATTAATCAAGTGTCATTTGCTGCAATAGGAAAGCCCCAAGAAAAAGCATAAAACCAAATATATTGTCAAATTTCCAACAGTAGAAACTAAATAAGGCTTCCCTTCATGAAGAACAAAACTCACCTACATAAGGCTTCCTCACAGGAAGAACAAAACTATATAAAGTGTCCATTTTCAAGGGGGAAAAAACATAAGGACTAACATATATTATATCTAGCTCTTGTTTGCCATATGCCATGAACTAAACAAGTTAAAGAAATCATATAATGACATTTTCCCCAAAGCTCATCATTCTGAATTTGTCTCTCCATGACAATGCAAAGAAAACTTTTCTTGTTTTTCTTCTCAAGCTTTAAAAAACAATTGAATTTTGTGCATGCATCATTATATAGGAATTGTTAAAGCTACAAAAATTTAAGTACTTAAATTCCACATATATAATTCATGCAACAATGTTAAAAACAAACCATAGATGTTATCCAGCGAACATAATCAGCTTCTCCAAATGGGACAGCAAAGCTTAAACTGAGCTTTCTGAATGGTAATGGCCATAACAGCTTTAAGCAAAACATAATAAAAAACCAAGCAAAGAAAGGGATACATGTCCACACGCAATTTTCAATCGTACTCTAATTGCAGTCTAACAGTTGGCCAATCATATTTGACCTGTTTATTATTGTTATTTTAAGTTAAATACAGGAATATTAGAAAGATCCTAATGCATATCCAGGCAGGGTTCGTAAAATAATGGCATCTTTCAGAAAATTAAGGACCATAAACATACCATGGACACCTTCCCCAGTCAGTGCATTAAGGTATGCAGCCAATGTTGAAACCAGCGTTTTTCCTTCCCCTGTTTTCATCTCAGCAATTGATCCATCATGGAGCACCGCACCACCAATAATCTATGATCACAATTTTTTCAAGTAACAGTGTGCTATTATATATTTCAAGGAACAGGGTTGTAGAATGCAAAAACGCCCATATGCTTAATTTCCTATTTCTAATCTCAGCACATGAATAAGCATTATTCATAGAGCGATAGAAACCTGCACATCAAAATGGCGCATTCCAAGTTTCCTCCTTGCAGCTTCACGAACAACAGCAAAGGCCTCTGAAAAGTGAAAGAAAGGGAAACTAAGAAACGTATGGCAATTCCGATATGATATTCTCTGAAGTCCATCATTTGTAACATTCAACTCA
This sequence comes from Excoecaria cochinchinensis, assembly GCA_947683425.1. Classification (NCBI taxonomy): domain Eukaryota; kingdom Viridiplantae; phylum Streptophyta; class Magnoliopsida; order Malpighiales; family Euphorbiaceae; genus Excoecaria; species Excoecaria cochinchinensis. Next base: position 9,253,645 of record CANTUQ010000054.1, on the reverse strand, counting down.
AATAGAAAACTCGGTTAGCTACAAACCAGCTTGAATATCTGCTAGCGTCTCTCCTTGTCTTAATCTTCTTCTGAATTCCACTGTTTTAGCGCTCAACTGAGAGGAAACAAATACCACCCGTTATCAAAAACAATCCAAAGTGCAAGCTTGATAAAAAATTAAATAATAAAAAGCACAAACTTGCTCATCAGAAAGCCTCTGAATATGCGGCTCAAAGGCATTAACTGACTCTACTAGCCGGTAGTAGTCCCTGACAACCCAGTAGTTCAAGCTCGTAAAGTCAGATACCTTCTTCCTCAAACCACCCAAATTCTCCTAAAAAGAAAAAGAAGCTCAACCAGTGATGAAAGCAATCCTCATAAGCATATCATCAAACACATAACAGGCAAAAGAGACAAAACCTTCAAGGAAGCCCTGACAGCTGTGCCGCCGCTAGAATAGCTTCTTCGTTGAGACCAAAACAAGGAAGGCGAAGTATGAGTTGAAGGAAAAGGGAGACTGAAGATGGGTTTTCTGTAGAGCAAAACCGAGTGTGTACGAGGTGGTTTTGGAGCCAGAATGGAGGAGTTCGGTGCAGCAGGAACTGTGGCCATTAAGTGATTGTTTGTTTGCCACTTCACTTAGATTGGCGCGCGCTCTTCTTCAGAGGAAGGTGCTACAGCTTTTGGTGCTTCGTCTTCATGAAATTGTCAAACTTTGCTTGTCCAGAGCACCGGCGGGGGGAAAAGTGAATAGAGCTGTCTGCTCTGCTTTAAAATAGGCAATCATTTGATAACTGAAACTGTATAAAATATACATCCACATAACTGAACTTTCACTAAAAAAAGAGGTAATCAGCTACGGCAGATTCAGTCACTAATAGTGACTTTGTATATTTTAGCCGCTAATTATATATAGCGACACAGCAATGAATTATCGTAATTTCAGCCGTCGCTAGAAATTTAATGACTAATATGAAATACAGTCACTTATTTTAGCGATTAAATTTAATCGCAAATTAATATATTTTTTAGTTATTAATAAACAAATAAAAATAATCGCTGAATGTGTTTTTATTAAATTAACGACTTAATTTTTAGTCACAAAAATTTTACCTCTATTTATTAATTAAATTTTTATTAGGCTTCCGTGCTAATCGGTAATATTGCATGTTTAGCGACGAATTTTTTTATCGCAAATTCGTCGCTAAATTTCTAATTTTTAATTTTTTTTAATTTTCATATCATTAAACAATAAAATAAATTAATATACACAATACAAAAAAATAAACATTCATATAAATATAAATGTAAATTATAATCAAATTTATAAACATATAATCTAAAACATATATAATTAATATTAATTTATAGTGTATATCTAATTAAAAATATTGAAAAAGTAAATAAATTTATCGTAATACAAATATCTTTATAAATAATAAATTGTACTAATAATAATATCATACAAAAAAATATATGTAAAGTCATTTTCAGGTACCGCCGCCACTGCCAAAATGACAATCATCATTCGGGTCAAGACCGTGTGCACCTGAAGGACCAACATCATCATGTGGAGCGGGTGATGCACTAGTGGTATTAGACTGAGTGGCTGATGGCTGAGGGGCCAAGTAAGGAAGCAACGAACGAATAGTCTGTACGACAATCTTCTCAATATCTTCCTTTGTCAAGCAGGTACAACCAGAATGAGTGGCAGTGCTTGTACCAGCAGCACATGATGGGCCAGATGGATAAACACCAGGAGGCACATATGAGTCAAGACCGTATATTGTTTTCCTTTTATTGCATCGTGCGGCCTCGATAAACAACTCCGACTCATCGACGGATAACTCAACTTGCGATCTCTCCGATCGGAATTGTTCATACATCTCCTATAAAATGACAACAATATTAAATAAACGTAAATATAAAAACAACACATATTTTACAACAATTTAACATTTGAATAACTGAAAACATTATCAACTACTAAAACACTTGTTACTTACATGCACCTTCCTGCTACGATCCGCCACATAGGTCTTCCCATCATGATTTATGGTATGTGTGTGCACATAGGCCTCAGAAATTATAGGTGGTCGGCCCAACTCCTTCTCCTTCTCCTTCTCCTTTTCCTATATCATGTGCAGTATAAATTAGTTATCGAAAAAAATGACTACAAGTTAAAAAGATAAATTTTTTTCTATATTATTAAAACATGCACTTGCATTATTTTCCGTTGTTATCCTATTTTATTATAATATATAAAGTGGTAAATTTTTAAAAAATCAATAAAAATTTTGCCATAATCTCCCCATATTATTGCCATCCTCCAGTAAAGAAAAATCCATTTTACACTTCTAAAAATCACAAATTTATTCCAATCTCTTCAACAAACTCCAACACAATTTTCCCTTCCTCCTTTATATATATATATCAATCAATATATTGTTAAGCAATTCGCATGACTATGGGTTTCAATAGTTGATTGATTTTATATATTCCAAATTCAAAAGGCAAACCGTTTGAAAAGAACTGAAATGAACATATCCATTGGCAAATAGATGCAAATTGAAAGTCACTAATATAAAAGTATAATTTAATTCTTCTATAATTAAAGTACTTACCAGTCGTGAGATATGCTCACCAATAGAAATGGTATCACCGGTATATGATCCAGGAGCCTTATCTTCAGATCTTTCATAACGATTGATCTTTTTCTGAGTAGATAATTGAATGCGTTGAGGAAAATTAAAAATCTGATTCCACCGGTTCCATGCAGCCTCTGGAAAATGTTTAGGCTTTTGCTTGGCGATTTTTATGTGATACACATAATTTTTATACCTTTGTGCAGCCTTTGTTTCCCAACCTGCCCTAATAGGACCATTTACTTGAGCATCCCAGTGGCACATTTTCTGCATTTATATTTCATTGGGTTCATTAGTAGTTATAATCATACATTAATTTAATATAATTTGAATAATAAAATTTGTAATGAGAAATTACCATTAATTTTCAAATAAATATATAAATATACCTTGAATTCTCCCCAATAAAACTCCTTGATTTCTCTAGCAACCTCCTTCCAACTAACTCCATTAATATCTGTCTGCTGATGGAAACTGCTAGTTATAATTCTAGAGCATTGGGAGGAAGGTTTCAGCCTGTAAAATATATAATATAAAAGCAATGTGGTTAAACATGTTTTCATAACTTATTCACAATTTATATGAGTGAATACTCACATTCCCTTTTGATTTACTGTAATGTACAATCTACTAATATTTTCACTGGACACTTCACATGCAATAGAAGTACTGCTGTTGGCCGTGTGCAGACTAGGGGTTGATGCAGATGGCGTAAATGTCACAGGAGACGATGGTTCATTCCCGGATGTAGGGTCTCCAGGGATATTTGGCATATCTCCAAAAGGTGGAGTTGTTGAATCCCCTTCAGATCGTCCTCCCCAACGTCCTCGACCTGTAAGCTCTCGTCCTCTACCACGAACCATACCTACACAATGGTAAACTATACATGTATGTGTTTAACATATATAACTTGTAATTTCACAAGTGTATCAACATTTTTTTTTCCAAATAATAAATATGCATTAAAAAAGTTTAACAAGTTAACACATCGTCCTCTAAAAATTACAATTAATCAATTAGTCACTATATGATGAATTTTGAAATTCCTTTTCGTCGTCCTCATTGCTATCATAATCTGTAAATTCCTCTTCTTCATCATCCACTTCAAGTTCTTGATCAATTTCATCATTGTTACCAATTTCGATTACCACTCCCGTAGGGTCACGCAAGTCTATATCATCTTCATTACAAGCATCAATTATTATCTCTTGCACAGTAACTTCATCAACTTAGAATGCATTAAATTTTGTAGTAACAGTGTCATCTCTTACATCTGATATCACAATGTAGTCCATCGGTTTAACCGAAAACACAGCTAACCAATTAGCTTTGTCTAATCTTAAAGCTGGATATCTTGCATAATACACTTGAGTTGCTTGCATTGCTAGGATAAATGGTTCATATTTGTTGAACAGACGATGCTGGTTTACATCAACAAGTCTATATTGGCTGTGAATCTTAAGACCAATGTCTAAAGTGGGATCAAACCAATGACACTTGAATAAATTGTTGCCAAAGGGTGTCGGGATTAAAATTAGGCCCAGCTGCATCAAGTACTACTTGCTGATATGAATTTCTTACCCCTCCACCATCCACTGATTCATTTATTATTGGATTCCAATTTAACTCGTTAAGGGTAATGTGTGTCTCCCCGTGGCAATTCCAAACGAAATAATTCCGAATAAATTCCTTACGGAAGAGGTGATTCATAACAGTTTCCGCATCATGAAACTTTCAGTTTGGAATTGTTTTTGCACAGACACCTAATATGATCACCGCTCATTTCTTCAGGATGAGAAATGGCGAATTTAACAGAATTTTCTACTCCATACACGAATGAGGAATTAGTCCTTCCACTTGCATCCCGCCGATTATACATCCAACTACGATCTAAGGATTCTATATAACTTAAATTCCTCCATTTTAACAAAATAAGGAAAAACAAAGTTTAGTCTCCCCATTATACAGAAATAAAAGAGCCTTTCCATTCTACATCTACTTTTCTTACAATCAAACAATCAAAAATAAATTAATTTCTATTTACCCATTGCATTATTTCTTCATAGAAAAGTCAACTTAGGTAGACTAACCAACATACAGCTACAGCTAATGTAGGAAATATCATGGAAGCTGGCATTCATTGCACAATTATTTATGTTTACAGGTTATTATCTCAGGCAATTATATATGTATATAGTTTGTTGCACAATATGCATATATTTCTTTACTGTCTACTAACAAGATGAATTAAGTTGTATGTTGCAAAGCAACACAAGATCTACTTATACTTAAACATAAAAATAACAAGATCTACTTGTATATCTGGGATAAATCATCTCTATTTTATAAAACTAACAAAATTAAAAAGTTTATCCGGAACAAGAAGAAGATCTGTATACAAACTGAAGTACCCGACCCATTTCTTTTCTATCGAGCTTGCATAGTTAGCATCAAAGCTTCAAGGTGGTCCACACTTCCCAACTAAAATGCTCTAGCAATAAATATCTACTTTCAATTCTTATTTACTAAACTAAAAAAGTAAAAAGATATAGAATCTAGATTCATCACATAAGCAATAATATAATACATATATATCTATATAATCATGAATTCCTCTTTAATATATATCTACAATATATAGTCGTATTATAATGGAATAATACATAAATTCCTCTCTAATCTCTTAAGTATAGTTTAACATATTATTTTTTAAATTAATCAAGTGTCTCGTTATTATCTAAATGTATTGAAATTTAAATATAATTAATATCCCTTCTATATTAAAATTATATGAATTATCTCTAAATTTTTTAAAAAATATCCAATCATATTAAGGCATCACATATGCATTGTTTTCATGCACTCTTTATATATAATGTACCATTTATCTTTGTCAAATTGACATGATATTTTTAGTTAATTGAGGAGGACAATCTATTATATGGTAATAATTTAAAAGGAAATTTATATACTCCTCCATTGTAATACATATTAATTCTAAATCAGTTAATTATTGAAGAGTATCTTGCGTATGTGAAAACTATCGTTTGCTCAACCTTAAATCAGTTAATTATTGAAGAAATAGCATTGCAAACACAAGCCAAATTAAGGAACTGCGAAAATTAAAGAATTCAGCCAGCTTATAATGATTTAATATATATCTATATGTACTTAGAAATAATATTATTTGGTTATTAATTATTTAATGGATTTTCTGGTTCAGAATCCAGGAAAGAGTGACAAATCTGTCATATATAAAGATATAAATACTCATCTTCTAGCTGTCACCTTTTATTAGCTGCTTGCATCTAACTAATGAATTTGGGAAATATATTCAACCATTAAATTCCAAACTTGATGGGCAGAAGTTGGAATCTCAGAGAGAAAAAAAAAAATAATTATATATGTAGGTTGAAACACGTGGATACAGCAGGCAAATGTTAAATAATTAGAATGAAGCAGTAACCTACTCAATCATGAGATCCTCTCATCTAACGATTCTCCTTTACAACTACATTTACTCTTAGAAAAGCTCAGTGTCTCATGCACATGGTGATATAGAAATTTTGTAATTAAGCGATCATGTGACAGAATATATTGGAAGAAAGAAGATGCCATCTAACTATAAGACTCAGCTACTGAATCGATAATGGAAGGGATACTAACCTCCATATATTTGGACCATATGTGATTTCCTAAACAATCCCTAACTCTCTTTCTTTACTTTCCATTTTCCTGATGGAAATTCAGTTCCCTTCTTTCCCAATCTTTTTCACCTTCCTACTCTTCATCTTGCCTTACGGATATGCAAGAAATCGACTCAAAATCTACCACCTGGGCCATGGAAGCTGCCATTAATAGGCAGCATGCACCATTTAATTGGCTTCATGCCCCATCACCATCTGAAAGACTTAGCTAACCGCATCAAAGACTAAGAAAATCCACAAAGCTGAAAATGAACAAACTAGACAATATTCAAGTTAAAACTCATGTTGTCCAGTAGCAGTTTTCCCTTTTTGCTGCTACTGCTGTATGCATTCAAGCAAAAAAAACAAAACAAAAAAAAAATATTAGAACTATATAAAAAGGTTAATGGATCTGCAATGTCAAAGCTTCACCACCAGTGATCACATTCCCATAGAAATCATCTTGTGTAATTGAAGCATTGTGAAACTACACAGCTTGTGTAATTGCTGAAACTACATGTCATATTTACAATGCAGAGATAATGGCCAAAAAGATAGTTACCCATTTACAAACCTCAGCATTCACTGGCAAAGTTAAGCTTTAACAGTTTATCTATTTTAAGAATCTCGGTCATGGAAACAAAACATATACACTCTGTACAAACACATAACTCATACTTTTTTGCCAATATAAATACACAATCAACTAAAGAAGATGTCAAAATAAAAGGAACCAGTCTCAAAAATTCACAAGAAAGATTCACAGGAACTCAATCTCGAACATACCTTTTTTTTGAGCTTAGCTTCGCTGGAAACCGATGGATGGCAGAACAGGCTTTTTCGTTCTCCTTCTTCCTTCTTTCACAGTCCAATGTCGCCGGAAACCTCAACAAACAAGATCAATTTAACATTAAAAATGGTCACAAGGGAGCAAATCAACTTCTAAACAACAGGCACTGACATTTATTCCAGGTTTACGTGAATCCTACTTACCTCTCACACAGTTGAACCAACCGGAGTTGCTCTCGAGGACACCACCGGCAATAACGGTCGGCAAGACCACTTGCGGGGGATTGGGGAAAAACTCTGAGATTCGTGGTTTTGTGTCACTAGATTTTTAATTTCGGGTGAGAAACGAATTTGGGATTTTAGGTTTGCTTGAATCTGTGTTTTAATCGAAATATAGCGACGGTTTAGCGACTAAAGAGCTCTAATCGCTAAATAATTGAATTTATTTCTATTTCGTTAGCGACAAAAACTTTCAGTCGCTAAATATATTATTAGAAATTGCGACAGATTAATTATTATTCTTTTAATTGTTTTTAGATTAACGATGGCGTCATAAAAAAATGAGATAATTTTAAATGGTGGACTGCAAATTAAGAAGTGAGAGAAGCGAGAAGATTTTATTAAATGGAAGGAGGATTGGAAAATTTAAAAAAGAAAAAGAGCTGCATCCAACCCAACATTTATTTTGAAATTTAAATTTTGATCCATTTATAATCGCTTTTGTGAGGAAAAAAGAGTATTTTTCTTTTTTCTTTTTTAAACACAAAGAAATAGAAAATGTTTTTATCTTAATTTAATTGTTAGTGATTATTTTGCTTTATCAAATATAAAGCATGTATTTAGTTTTGTAAAATGATAAGTTAATCATGTGGCTCATTGTCTTGCTAAGACTTCAGTTTCTATGTCAGATATTGTCTGCTAGTTGCTGATTTTTCTCTTCTTTTCTGTGATCAGCTTTGGTTGCCCTCATTGTCTTGATAAGCATGTCTAAGGGAATCCACTGGAGCAATTGTCTGTCACTATTTATGGACCCAAATCCAGGTGATAAGCTTGATGGATATCCAGCCCTCACTAATTAGAGAAATTATACTTAAACATGTATATTTAAATTTTTAGATCTAATAAAATACATGTATGATTATTTGAAGATGTGTACAAAGAAGCACCTGTTGCTGCCCTAAATAAGAGCAGAGGAGAGCCTAATAAAAGCCACTTCAGGGCAATTATAAAATGCAGTTCATGAAAATCTATGTACATCAACGTACTGTGTGCTTGGGCACAAAGATTTCTCCATTCTAGCATATGAAAACTATGCCTGCATATGGCTTCATGAAGTTCAATGATTGAGCTTGTGCAAGGAACTGCAATAATGTTTCGTAAGGCGCAATTCAAAGTCCATGATATCCTCCAATTGAGGTCTGTGCATTTAATCTATGTTGAAAAGATTATTAACAGTCATAAAAGATTGAGTAATTAACAGTGTCTCATTTGGCAAAGCAATAAATGCATATTATGAGCCAACATGTAATCAAGAGTATACCGAGAATAATGGTTACCTGGTTAGATCTTGATCAGTTTCCATAATAATATACCTGGTGGCACATAATCAAATGCACTATGAGCATTCTATCCTTCATAATCTCAAATCTATAGGCAAAGAATACAAATCCGTATATCATAGGGCCGCTACACTTATATGATAGTGCAGAGTTTTAAACAATAGACAGGATCCTCAAAATGGGCTGTTTAGGTTTAAAAATGAAGAAATCTTTGTGCCCAAAAATTAAGGTACTAGCACAACCAACTATGGACCAAGTGAAAAACAAGTTAGGTTTATGAGGTTACTGTGATTTCATCAGCAAAAAGAAATCTTTATTACTACTTCAGACCCAAAACAATAGGAACACTTTCCTTTTTAATCAATCCCAAAATATAGAACACTTGCTATTTTTATCCATTTGTTAACTTATAAAATATCTATAATAACCTTATTTAACTTTTCAATAATCCACAAATTTGCATTCAATTTTTTTCATCTCATTTCCAACAGAAACTTAAAATACGTGACATTTAATATCTATATTTATCTCTCAATTATACTAGCTGCCATTAGCAAAGACTCAAAATTTAATTTAAGTTTCACTCATCAAAATAATTTATGGCAATTTATATTTCCAACCCTAATCTACTACTGACAATTATTTTTATTTTTTCAATAGTAGAGGGCATAATTGGTAAACCATGTGCAAAATTATGTCTATTAACAATAAAAACTAACTTTTTTTAAACTATGTGAAAATAGAAGTGTTTCTATTGTTTTAAGACGAAGGGAGTATTATTTTTCTCTGATTCAAGAATCCATTATGCTTATGGATTTTTTCATGTCCGTTTCTAGTAACAGTAATGAGAAAAATGTAGGCCTTTTGTGTGTAATGAACAGAGTTTCATGGCCAAATCATTATAAATATCTTTTCTCCTCTTCTGCTCTCCATATTTTGTTTCTTAAATTAAAATTTGACAAAAATAAGTAAAGTCCCCAAGATCAGGAGTCGTTCATTCAAATATTATGTAAAATAATCTCTATGCAGTAGGATCCATACCTTGACAGTCCTAGCACCATAACCCACGAAAAGCTTCCCTTGCCAACATAACAAAGACGTCACAACAGAACTACCTGGGATTGATCCAATGGATCTGGTTTGTACTTCAAAATCATCCCCTGATAACTCCTGTCATGAAATGCTACATTTATTAGATCACGAAAAGATGAAGGTCTTAAACTTTGAGACAGAACAGTCCTGCAAAGAGAAACAATCCACCAAAATTTATAAAATTGCAAAGAAAAATTTCCATACGTTTTTACAGTTTATGCTGAAAAACACGGCAATATCACCGGAAAATTAGCTTGCAAAAATCCATCTAACGTAAGATATGTGTATATTGCCATATACCTGTACACTAACACATTTGTCCCAACCACCAGTAAAGAGATATCTCCCCTCCATACCAATAGCAAAAATGGCACCCTTATGGGATTCAATGGATTTCATGAACAAATCATTCCTCCATATCTGCAGACAGCAAATGATTTCATTGATGAATTTATTCCCCAAGAAAGAGAAGCAGCAACTTCATTTTGACTACTGGGATTGACGGACAAAGGGTATAAAATAAAAGTAGAGATGTAAAAAAAGGGGGGCAATATTATTTCATAGCTCTACTAGCATGTGCTTAGATGCCACAGGTGTTCAGTTCAAGTCCAAGTTATTCAATGCTGTCTGCTCTTCGATCAAATTGAACTTGTTACTTCAAACAAAACATAAGAGATGTGCAATCTAACCTGAAATCAATTCAGTTTCGGTGTATGGCTTCACCTCTATTATATTCAATTAGTACTTTACGGTTACAGCTCATATCATGATCCAACCTATATTGAGATACTTTCACAAGAACTTGAGAATCAAAATTTTAAAGTACAAATAATTTTATCCAAATTGCCTAGCGACCAAAAGAAATAATCAAGAGATTGGGACCACATAAGACCTTTATTTGTCCATTTTCATATGCTGCAACAAGCATATTTTGGTGAATGATAAGAGAAAGGACAGAAGTCACAGTTCCTGCAATGTTGTCACCTAATACCGTCAAAGGACTATGATCACTCAGACTCCAAAGTCTGATGGTCCCATCCCAACTCCCACTATAGAGAACCCGGTCACATGCTGTTAACGTTGAAACTACCGATTTATGGCCATCCATAGTGCACAATAGATCGCCATCCTGGAGAGAAAATTGGATGAACAAAAACAAAGTTAAGGTCATTGGATTCATGTCATTGGTGAAATGACAAAGTGTTGCATTAAATAAGAAGTTCAAGCCATTACCTGCAATGACCATGCTTTAACTGATCTGTCCCCACTTCCAGTATAAAGGTATCCATTCCCTGCTGTGGTCAGGGCATGAATACCACTGTATCGCCAATCCTTTTCCTCATACCATTCCTTCAATGGTTCTTGCTTCAAAGGGGTAGTGATGCTCCAGAGAAATATGCCGCCTCCACTATCCCCACTTATGCATAATGGTTGTTCTTCATCAACATAAATTACAGCCATTACTTTATGCTCATGACCTTTAAATGTATGTACATGAGAGAAATCCTACACAAACAATTCACGCAAGAAGCTTAAGAAAAAGAAATGGGAATGGAAAAATGTACCATTACCTTTTTAGCGCTTACCTCCAAAGACCACACATGAACTGATTTATCAAATGAGGAGCTGAACAAAAATCCTCCTAAAAGGACAACACAATAATTCAGAAAAAATAGTGATGAGATTGCAAAGAGCATTGCAACTTTTCTCTTTTTTTTTTTTTTTTTTACTTTCTGAGCACTGCAGATGCTCCTCATCATTATATAAATACATAAATCAAAAGTAATAGAAAACAGTAAATGTACAAATGAGACAAATCATAAACCAAATCACAACTTAAAGATTCAAAAGGGAATGCTCACATAAGCTAACTTAAGTATCGGAGTTCAAATTCCGAACAACCCCAGAAAAGATTATGAGGTTTGTTGTCTTACAGATTCATTCTCATTACCAGTCCAGTTGTGCTAGCTGATAGGCCTTAGTCATAGAGTCCGGTATCATCAAGTTTGCCATTCTACTCTTTATAAAGAATGATGCCCATAGCAAGTTGTGTATTTAATAAAAAATAATTAAATGGGAATATTGCGAAGAGGATAGTATCTGAATGAGAAAGTATAATTTGCAATGAGAAATACGTACCTCCAACTGCTAACCCTGTAACACAATGAAGATGGCCCTTCATATCTTTAACTTTGACGTTTCCATCCAAAAGACCCTCAACAAAATCTTTACTGATTCCCATATTCTCATTTTGACCAAGGTTTTCACCAGTTGTGCTTCGTGCTCTCTGCATCTCTTCCTTATTATGAATATTTGATATGCTCTTTGGCATCAAAGATAATTCACCAAGAACCAAATTATGTCCACTATTCTTCTCACGAATAGAATCATCCAATCTGAGCATAGCATCAAATTGAAGTCCAAAAACTAACTCCCTAACACATCTCCACACCTCAATCACAAGTGGACGATTCCCTGGATCAAAATTCAAACATCTACAGAGAATCTGCTGCAATGGTTCACATTCTTCACCTAATTTGCTTCCCAAAAGAGAGCGAGCTTTCTCCACCAAACCCATATAAAGACCTGAACAATCTGAACCATTCTCTTCAGCCATTTCCGAAATGAATTGCGCCACGTAATTAACCAGCTCTTCAATGAATATTTTGCCAATAAGAAGTCTAAGCAAAACACAAGCCAACGACCAAACATCAGAGCTATGCACGACTGAACATTTAGAGCTACCACATTCAATCTCTAGTCCCTCTTTCTTCAATATCTCAAACAAAACCTCTGGACTTACAAAAGTTTCTCTTTTGAAAAAATCACTTACCAGGGTTCCCATTTCCTTTTCACCAATCCCTCTCCCGTTCGAACCAGATTCCATGACAGCCTCATGAACATTCCTTCCAGTCAGCAAAACCTCACTCAAAGTTAGATTTACATGTCCAAAATCATCAAATTCAAAGCAAGAAAGACTTAAGCAACCCAAAGTTGAGTTTTCCAAATGCAAAGCAATCACGGCTTCGCACATTTCCATTCCCATCATTGCAAAACTAGATAAAAAATCTTTGCCTAAGCCCTTTCCAAACCGGGGCAACTGCTCCAGAATAGTCCCATTGAGTTTCTCACAAACTAAATACAAAAACCCATCTTCCAAATGAGCCCACAAGCCATAAGCTTTACAAATTCTAGAATGCTTGGAGCAGATTTTCAAAATCAAATTCAATTCTTCTCTAGCTGTTTCTTTCATTCCGTACAAAAAATTCATAACTCTAGCAACATAATTCAACTTAAAAGCAGAACCACTACTACTGATAGGCAACAAACCATCAGCAACCATAAATAGCCTCGTCTCTTTATTTCCCTCCTTCAAAATTCCAACTCTTTTCTCTTCGGGTTTAACCAAAACGCCATTTTCAGGAAGAACCCAGTTCTTCCATTTAGAGTAAAAGTCATCAGACCATAGACGTGACACAGAGTCAAATTGTTGGTGAAAATCTGGGAGAGCATTTTGGGATTTTTTAGAGGGTTTTTGAGGTTGTGAGGAAGTGGGGATTAGTCTAAGTAGGTCGATGTTTTTGGGGAGAGAAGAGGGGCCTTGGGATGGGAACTTGACCAGTTGGGTACACGCCGGGCAGCGAATCGTTCCAGTGAACTTTTGGGGTATGCTTTTAAGGCAAGACTCGCAGGTTGTGTGCCCGCAAGCAAGTACGCGTGGAATTGTGTAGTCGCCGTCGTAGGATTGTAGACACACCGGGCACTCTGGTATGTCGGCCGCGTCCATCTTTAGTTTGATGATCACTCCATCAATCACGACGGAGCTTAACTGCAGTGTTGGTACATGTTTCGGTAAGCATACGGTGTTATTTTATTTATTTATTTTTTTTCTTGGGATGGAAACCGGAGTGTCATATCTAAATTCTAAGCGAATTTATGTAGTGTATGGAAATAACACTACATATTGGAGAAAGTAAATGATTAAATGATCTAGAGATAGAAATTTAATCAGAATGAAATTAAAAACACTTAATATATATTATCTAAATATATTTTAAATAATAATTTTCATAATAAAATATTCAGAACACTAATCTTATTATAATAATTATTGATATAATTACCAAATTTTAATAGAAAATAAATAATTTAAACATGATAATATAATTTTGGACATATATCACTTTCTCTCTTTCAATTTTTCTTGGACGTGTGATGAAGAAGGTGGACTAGGCAAAAGAAAAAATGCACGGCTGGGCGAAACTACCAAATAGAAGTTAAAATTTTAGATTATTATGTACCACTTGAACCAATTACTATTCGCGATTACATAATCGAATTAATTACATACTAGTTCCAAACTCAAGAAATGTTATGGTAAAATTTCGTTTGAAACAATGTGGTAGAAAGCAACGTGCGACTCGAAGGACACGATCGACTGTTGATTCTTACATTCACCCTATATATATCCTAATAATATTCTACTATATCATAATAATAATATTATTAATATTATATATAATAGCATATAGCAATAATATATAGGAATGAGGGTGCTCCTAGCTCGTAATTATTTTGGCTCCCCAGTTCATAAACACAATGAGGCATAATTAATTAAAATAGATCTTTTAATCTCAAGTAATTTTGCAATAATTTGGTCAATTCAGACGTGTTCCTCGGTATTTCACTGGCATCGCTTCTCAGTCACGCTTAAGGCCAATGACTCTGCTCCTAAATTAATCAATTCAATGTATTGCAATTATGCACTACTCCCACAGATTTTTTACTTGATTACTGTCTATTCCGTCCTGCATAAATATGCACCCTTTTCATGTTTTATTTATCTCAAATTATAATTTATTTTTTATATTATATTAATTACTCTATTTTTTAATGCATCGTTCTTTACTATTTATTGTTATCAATAAAAGATTAAATATTATCTCCTCTATCTCGCTAATTTGTTATTTTCTACACAAATCACCAATCTTAAGATAATTATTAGTTTTGCTAATTTTTATAAAATTTATATTGAATAAACTAAAATGACTCGTCTTAATTTAAATTATCGCAGTAAAGGGTGTAGAATAAAAAAAAATATTAATTAAGTCGTCAAATGTAAAGTTAAAAAACATACATAAAGGGTCCGATTGGAACAAATGAATTCAATTTGTAGAATTCATTTACAAATGAATTCCATATGAAATTTATTTGTAAATGAATTCTTATGTTTGGAATAAAATTATTAAAATATAGAATTGAAAATGAATTACTTATTTTTATACTTGAAATAAATGAATTCATTTCTATTTTATTTACTAAAATATCTTTTATACCAATTTTGAATAAATTTTGTATTAGACAATTTTGAATAAATGAATAAATTTTGTATTAGACAATTTCAATTTCGTCTTTTGCTAAATTTCTATTTCGTCTTTTCTAAATTTTATATTAACAGTTTCAATTATTTAAATCTTTCATGATCACTAACATAAATTACCAAGTTTTAAGTTTTATAGAACATAAACAATTCAGAAATCTGATTTCAGCAATAATATTATTAAAAAAAATCATACATACCGAATGAAATTAGTCAGTAAAAATTCAACGGCAACGAGTCAAAATCCGATGATGGTGGCCTTGGGTGACAAAAGAATAATGATAGGAGAGAGAGAAGAATAGTAATAGAAAAAAAAGAATAACAGATTATATTAATGTCATATAGGTAATTTATTTATAACAAATGATAAAAAGGATATTATAGTCTTTTTAATTTTGCCTCTTAAAAATACGGAATTCATTTGCAAATTCCACCTATTTTGATGGGATTTGGTGAAGGCATGATGAATTCCATGGAATTGAATTCTATGAATTCAATTCCTATTTTTTTTGCATTCCAAGCATAAAAAATAGGAATTACAAATGAATTCCATAAAATTTTATGGAATTCATTTATTCCAAGCGGAGCCAAAATGTTATTTTGAATTTACCAAATTAACAATTTGACGAAATATTTTGTTTTCTAAAAAGTAACAATTTGATGGATGGAAAATAAATCATATTTCTCATATGTATCTATATATATTATAAGAATAATAATTATATTTTCTTAATTCTAGTGAAATAGAAAATGTGTTTATCTATATGGGACAAGTGGGAGTTAAAAAATAATATTGCTTTTTTTTTCTGATAACTAAATAAGTAATCTGTAATTAAAATCATTTTATGGTGACCTCAAAATCAATTTCATTATTGGAACGGAAACAGTTCAGGGTACATGATTTTTGACGGCTGAATTAAGAGTCTGACATTAATTTGTATACACTGAATTATCATTTCATTGACTATAAAATTAGCCCAATTATTTTTGTAATTTTTTAATGTATTTTGGTCGTAAATATTCAATATAATATTAATTCAGTGCATACATATTTGCACCATCGGTTTAGATAGAGTCATGTACACTGATCTGACAGCACACTAAATCACATCCTTTTATTGATATCAAAACTAAACAGAAAAATTAAATTAAAATTCGAAGAAAAGTATTTAGAAATAAATCAAAAATAGTTTTGGAAAGCAACATTTGCATGTGCTGAATTTTGATCCCATATACAAATTCGGTTCAATTTGTCCATAAAATTATTATTTAAAAATGGCTTGATATATTTGACTGGTAAAATGACTATTTATTTATTTTTTTGACAAGGTAAAATGACTATTTATAATCCTATTAATTATGTAACACATATGACTCAATTCCCTTATAATTCATTTTTATATTATTTGTAATTTTATAATTTTTTTATATAATGTGAATATAAAAATATTTATTTTTATAAGTCACAAATATATAAATTTTTTTATTTAAAAAAAAAGACAAAAAATAATGCAATAAAACTCAATTCATTTATAACCTAATACATTTATAACTCAATTCGTTTATGACTCATTTACCTCATAATTCAATTTAATTTGGTCATCATTAGTAAAGTTTTGATCCATATATGACTAACATGTTATGACCTCACTTAGACGAAGTGGTTTCAATTGGTTTGCCATGTATAGCAGTACTATAAATGAAATATTATTATCTTATAAAAAAATATTATTTAGACTCTATTAAATAAATTTTATAAATTAAACTAATAATATATTGTAATTTATACATATTAATTATCATTTTACTTTTAATTTTAATTAATTTTATATAGATGCCAAAATATTATTATCAGATTACATGAAACTTGTCGGGACTAAAATTCTAGGAAAGGACTTGTCGGATATTCTTATTATTACAAGTTTGAGCATCAATCATTAAGAAGAGTGGACCCTCTTTCCAGCATCAAGTGATAAAAAGACAAGTTACAAATTTCAATGAGTGCCATTGTTGTCCTTTTCAAATCTTTAAAACAAAGAAAATTCTAAAGACCATAAAATTAAAGCTTGAGGGTTAGTGGTGGAGCTAAGAGTGGAAATGGAACCCACAAAGCTACTCTGTGTATTAGTGTTGAGCATGATGGTCGTAGAATCAAGAATGGTGATGGGTTTGCAGAAATGTGAATTCCAAGCAATTTACAATTTTGGGGATTCAAATTCAGATACAGGTGCAATCTCTGCAGCTTTAGCTGAAGTCACTTCACCAAATGGTGAATCTTTCTTTGGTCATCCTTCAGGAAGATTTTGTGACGGTCGTCTCATTATTGATTTTTTAGGTAAACAATTATTTTTTCTTTTCTTATGCTAATCCTAAAATTGTTAATAATTATATTTTGCTACGTGGATCACAGCTGAGAAACTGAAGCTACCATATCTGAGTCCATATCTAGATTCAATTGGGACAGATTTCAGGCATGGTGCAAATTTTGCAACAGGAGGTTCATCAGTTCGTCCTGGTGGTTATAGCCCCTTTCATTTAGGCATACAAATCTCACAATTTCTACAATTCAAAGCTCGTACTACTGCTCTATACAACAGCCTCACTCCCACCGGTCAGTTTCTCTTTCCTCTGTCTCACCACCCATTTTATTATATCGTAAGCTTTATATCCAACTGTTCATAGATGATATCCGGGGTATACCGAATAAATAATTTTTTTTTAAAAAAAAAGCCATTTAATGATGCTAATTAAGGGTTTATTAGAATGCAGAACCAGGAAAAAACCCACCATTTAAGAGCAATCTACCGAGGCCAGTAGACTTTTCCAAGGCTTTATACACATTTGACATAGGACAAAATGACTTGGCTTATGGGTTTCAGCACACAACACCACAACAAGTTATAATGTCTATTCCTGATATTCTCAACCAATTTTCACAAGCAGTGCAGGTAAGCAAACTACACCACTAATTTATGCAACCCCATAAATGCCAAATTGCCAATATTTTTTATGTGGATTTCAGAGGTTATACCAAGAAGGGGCAAGAATTTTCTGGGTTCATAGTACAGGTCCAATTGGTTGCTTGCCATATAATGTAATATATAATGCGAAGCCTGGTAATACTGATCAAAACGGTTGTGTGAAGACTCAAAACGATGTCGCTCAGGAGTTTAACCGACAGCTGAAAAACAAAGTATCCCAGCTCACCAAACAATTGCCTTATTCTGCATTTACATATGTTGATGTCTACTCAGCCAAATATCAACTAATTAGAAGTGCAAAGACACAAGGTAACACATTCTCTAATTTGTCGCCTGAAATTTGACAGTTGGGGTAACCAGACCAGTACCACTAAGCTAAAGGTTATTCATTGTGCAATCGAAAACGATGCAAAATGTGTTGAAATTTGTAACTCACTGCCCATCATTGTTGACAAATGAAAATTTGTTAGCAAATTTTAAGAATCACACATCAAAAATTCAGAAAATATATAAATTTTGATTACCTATATTGTTAGGATCGACGGGCTATTTAAACGGTGATTTTATGGCAACAATGAAGAAATAGCCAAAGTAATAAAAATAGAAACACACAAAATTTACGTGGTTCGGCAATATGCCTACGTCCACGGGAGGAGAGGAGCAATAAGTTCACTATCGTAAAATAATATTACAAGTGGAGAAAACTCTCAACCCAAAACCCAATTACACCCGCTCACAAAATGCTCTCTTAATTAGAGCATAAACACTCTCTTAACTCTCAAATTCCTTTTATTCGATGTACTTAACAAATGAGAAATGAAGCCTTTTTATAGGCAAAGTTGAGACACTGTTGAGACACTGTGCCACCGAAATATTATTTCGGTGGCATGTGATTTACTGTGCCACCGAATTCGGTGGCAGCAATTTTTGACAAAGAAATATATAAAAAACAAATTCAAGGCAGGCACTGATGTTACAAATCTCCACCTTGACTTGAATTTTATCAACAGTAAACTTAGCTCCACCTTCTCCAAATAATTTTAAGTGCTACGTACATACACCAATCAAGTCCAAACAATGTTTGAACTTGGTAGTAGGAAGAGACTTCGTCAACATGTCTGCTGGGTTGTCTGCAGTACCAATCTTTTTGACTAAAACATTTCCTTGTGCAATAATATCTCGAACGAAATGATACCTGATGTCAATGTGCTTTGTTTTTCCATGAAACATCTGGTCTTTGGTCAGATGTATAGCACTTTGACTATCGCAGAAGACAACTGTCACTTGATGATCTGAATTGAGCTCATTGTATAAGCCCCTTAACCAAATAGCCTCTTTGATAGCTTCAGTCACTGCCATGTATTCAGCTTCTGTTGTAGACAACGCAACTGTAGGTTGCAATGTAGATTTCCAACTGACAGCACTATTCCCAAAAGTAAATACGTAGCCTGTCAATGATCTCCTTTTGTCGAGATCTCCTGCATAGTCTGAGTCGACATAACCAACCAAACTACTATCACCACTACTGAACTCCAAACAGGTGTTAACTGAGCTTTTTAAGTATCTTAAAATCCATTTTACTGCTTGCCAGTGAACTTTACCAGGATTTGCCATGAATCTACTCACAATACTAACTGCATGAGAAATATCAGGTCGAGTACATACCATGGCATACATCAGACTGCCTACTGCACTGGAGTATGGAACATGATCCATATATTTCTGCTCTTCATCTGTTTGTGGTGACAGTGCAGCTGAAAGCTTGAAATGAGCAGCTAATGGAGTACTTACAGGCTTTGCATCTTTCATGCCAAAACGCTCCAGCACTTTCTCAACATATTTCTTTTGAGTGAGGAACAACTTTCCTGCTTTCCTGTCCCTTTGAATCTCCATTCCAAGAATCTTCTTTGCTGCTCCAAGATTTTTCATCTCAAACTCTTTACTTAGCAAGACTTTCAGCTTCTCAACTTCAGAAGTATTCTTTGCAGCAATCAACATATCATCAACATATAACAATAAATATATGAATGATCCATCATCTAAACTTCTGAAGTAAACACAATTATCATAATTACTCCTTGAAAAATTATTACTGGTCATGAAGGAGTCAAACCTCTTATACCACTGCCTGGGTGACTGCTTAAGGCCGTATAGAGATTTCTTCAACAAACAAACATGGTCCTCCTTGCCTTCAACCCTGAAACCTTCTGGTTGTTGCATGTAGATTTGCTCTTCAAGGTCACCATGTAGAAAAGCAGTTTTGACATCTAACTGCTCCAGTTCTAAGTTATACTTAGCCACCATAGCAAGCAACATGCGAATGGAACAATGTTTCACTACTGGTGAGAAGACATCATTGAAATCCACACCTTGAACTTGTTTGAATCCCTTTGCAACTAAGCGAGCTTTGAATCTTGCTTCTTCGATACCTGGGTTGCCTTCCTTCTTCTTGAAAACCCATTTGCAGTCGATAATCTTCTTTCCTTTTGGTGGTCTAATGAGCTCCCAAGTACCATTCTTATGCAGGGACTCCATTTCTTCTTGCATAGCGATCAACCATTTATCTGAATTGGCTCCTGAAATGGCTTCTGAATATGTGGATGGCTCTTCAACATTGTTGATCTCCTCAGCTGCTGACAAAGCATAAGCCACCAAATCTGCATAATCGGTATATTTTGTTGGCTTCTTTATCTCTCTCCTTTCTCTATCTTTGGCAATAGAGTATGGCTGCTCCTGATCAACTGAGTTAGGATCTGAATCATCTTGCTGAGAGCTGGATGGTTGTGAATCTGACTGCGAAGTTGAATCTTGCTGAGCAGGATAGTCTTCAACATTCATCTCCTGTCTTTGACTGGCCTCCACCTGCTTATTAGAACTGCAAGGTACTAATACTTCATTTTTCGAGTGAAGCATAGAACCTTCATCAAATGTGACATCTCTGCTGATTATAACTTTGGATGATTTGGGACACCAAAGTTTATATCCTTTCACTCCTGATGGATATCCTAGAAAAATGCACTTCTTCGCCCTTGGTGCTAACTTGCCATCATTGACGTGCATGTATGCTGGACAGCCAAATATTCTCAAATTTGAATAATCTGCAGGTTTGCCAGACCAAGCTTCCTCTGGAGTCTTGAAACCAATTGGAACTGATGGAGAGCGATTGACTAAATAGCAAGCAGTTGAAACAGCTTCTGCCCAGAAACTCTTTGGTAATCCAGCATTTGAAAGCATACACCTTGCTTTCTCAATGAGTGTTCTGTTCATCCGTTCAGCAACTCCATTTTGTTGGGGTGTCATCCGAACTGTGTGATGCCTCACAATGCCTTCATTTTTACAGAAGTCATTGAACTCACCAGCACAAAACTCCAAGCCATTATCTGTTCTCAGCCTCTTTATTTGCCTTCCTGTCTGCTTCTCAATCATGGTTTTCCATTGTTTGAATGTGAAAAACACCTGATCCTTGTGTTTAAGAAAGTAAACCCAAACCTTCCTCGAGAAGTCGTCGATGAAGACAAGCATGTATCTGGCACCACCTTTTGATGGAACTTGTGATGGCCCCCATAGATCAGAATGAATGTAATCCAAGGTACCTTTGGTTGTGTGGGTACCTGTGCTGAAACTGACACGTTTTTGCTTTCCGAAAATACAGTGCTCGCAAAAATCAAGCTTGCTAGTATTTTGACCACACAAAATACCCTTTTTACTTAACAGGGTTAAGCCTTTCTCGCTCATATGGCCTAACCTCATATGCCATAATTTGGTGACGTCGGTTTCAGACATTTGAGTAGTAATTGCAGCAGCAGCTCCTGTAACTGTGGTTCCTTGTAGGAGATAAAGTCTTCCAAACAGTTTAGCCTTCATCACCACCAGAGCACCTTTGCTAACTTTCATGACTCCACCTTCGCTTGTGTATTTGCACCCATTAGCATCAAGAGTGCCCAAAGAGATGAGATTTTTCTTCATGTCAGGAGCATGGCGAACGTCTGTCAAAGTTCGTACCACGCCATCATGCATCTTGATTCGGATTGTGCCCTTGCCAATAACTTTGCAAGCTGCATCGTTGCCCATCAAAACAACTCCACCTGCAAAAGATTCATATGTGGAGAACCAGTCCCTATTGGGACATATGTGATAAGAGCAATCTGAATCCATAATCCAATCATCTTTGAACCTGCACCTTTCATTGTTAGTGACTAAAAGAATATCAGATGTGGACTCATCTTTGGCAATACTAGCTTCGGCGGATTTTTCCCTTCTTTCTTCAGTTGATTGTTTATTTTTCAACTTATAACAATCAGCTTTAATGTGCCCCTTTTTATGACAATAGTTACATATCAAATTCTTATGTCTAGATTTTGACCTAGACCTACTACTGCCATAACTCTTATTTTTAGACCTGCCTCTAGCAACAAGGCCTTCTGCTACATTATCATCTTTACTACCGACAATTCCTCTGTCAATTATAATTTTAGAGAGTAAAGTTGTCTTAACCTCCGCCAAAGACACACTATCTTTTCCATAAAGCATTGTGTCCCTAAAACTTTTATGTGACGGTGGTAATGAACACAACAATTTCAAAGCAGCATTTTCATCATCAACTTTAGCACCCACATTTTCTAAACTTACTAAAATTGATGTATATTCTTCCAGATAAGTTTTAATAGAAGTACCTTCCTGCATTTGAAATGTGTAGAACCGCGTCATGTGGTACAGCTTGTCGGTCAGGGTTTTGGACATGTACAAGGACTCTAGCTTCGCCCATAAGCCAGCTGCTGTATCTTCATTGATGACCTCCTGAAGAACTTCATTAGACAAACAGAGCTGAATCGTGGAAACTGCCTTGTTGATGATCTCCTCCTTCTTTTCTTCAGTCATTGACTCCGGCATTCTATTCTTCCCCAATAGAGCTTTTTCAAGCCCATTCTGAATTAAGATGGCGCGCATCTTAATCTTCCACAAAGAGAAATTTATATTGCGATCAAATTTCTCAATATCAAATCTTGTAGTTGCCATTCCGTATAAGTGAACAGTGCCGTATAGGTGAACAATGTCGTATAGGTGAACAGTGCCGTATGAACAGTACCCTTCTACAGTCCTCCGCACAGTATCTGCTACAGTGCTCTAAACAGTCTCCGCACAGTATCTGCTACAGTCCTCTGAATAGTAATCTGAACAGTACTGATACAGTGATCTGAATAGTAACTGGTGGCCCACGAAACAGTATTTGAGCGAAAACCATGCAAATGCAAATGCAAAATTTTTCACTTTGAATAGTACCACTATTCACCAAATTTCACGTTTTACACCCATTTTCGAAACGGATCGTACCGAAAAATTCCTTATATTTTTCTCTTCCCGACAATATAATTATTTCTCCAAAATTCGCTACTTTTCCGGACAGCAATTCCAATGCAGTGTGAAAAATAGCTGAACCAAAGCTCTGATACCAATTTGTTAGGATCGACGGGCTATTTAAACGGTGATTTTATGGCAACAATGAAGAAATAGCCAAAATAATAAAAATAGAAACACACAAAATTTACGTGGTTCGGCAATATGCCTACGTCCACGGGAGGAGAGGAGCAATAAGTTCACTATCGTAAAATAATATTACAAGTGGAGAAAACTCTCAACCCAAAACCCAATTACACCCGCTCACAAAATGCTCTCTTAATTAGAGCATAAACACTCTCTTAACTCTCAAATTCCTTTTATTCGATGTACTTAACAAATGAGAAATGAAGCCTTTTTATAGGCAAAGTTGAGACACTGTTGAGACACTGTGCCACCGAAATATTATTTCGGTGGCATGTGATTTACTGTGCCACCGAATTCGGTGGCAGCAATTTTTGACAAAGAAATATATAAAAAACAAATTCAAGGCAGGCACTGATGTTACATATATAAATAAGCTTTTTCTATTAGTTTAATCATCCCAAAATTGCTATTTTTTTCCTAAAGTAAAATTCTCTCTCTTTATTATAAATATTTTACTTGCATTATTTTTTTGAAATAATGAAATATAATTTGGTAAATCCGATAATATAGGCATAATTGATCTAATCTTGTTAAATTCTGATATTTTTAATTTGTCTATTTAATAGCTATTGTCGGATATATTGTGCTGCTAAATTACACAAGAAAATTCTGTTTAAGTAGATTGAATTTTAAGTGAGACTATTTGTGACCTCTAAAGTCTTTCCTAAAAAATTTATCTTGTGTGTTTTTTCAGTACAATCGTTTACGCTTTATTTATCTGCGCAAAAGTATTCGATGTGAATTTAATGAAAATTAACCCGAATTTCTGTAACAAAATGCAGGATTTGTGGATCCAATGAAATTCTGTTGTGGAAGTTACTATGGGTATCATGTGGATTGCGGAAAGAAGGCCATGGTAAATGGAACAGTATATGGGAACCCATGCAAGTATCCATCGATGCATATAAGCTGGGACGGAATACATTACTCTCAGGCTGCTAATTTATGGGTAGCAAATCAAATTTTGAATGGCTCACATTCTTCTCCATCTTTTATCTCTGTTGACCAGGCTTGTCAATATTTATAGATTATGGCATCTGGTTGCTTTTAAGTTTTATCATTTCTATGCAATCAGTTTCATTAAGCATGATTAATTTTTTCAAAAAAAAAAAAAAAGCATGATTAATTGTAATTGGAAGTACTAATATAATCATCCTTACAGATTAGCGGTATCGAATTAAGTAAATAATTACAAGAGTTATGCGATCTTGAGTTACAATATTATGAACATTTGTAGCGAAACACAAATTAAATAACGATTTAACTCATTAATTAATTATATAAATACTATGTACAACCTTTTATTAATACCTACACGTCAAATAGATGGAACGAACCGGGTTAGAAAGATTGAAATATCAAATTTAGGACCTTTTCTACTCTAAGAAAATCATAACATTTGTATTAGACCATGTACCAATACCATGCAATAAAACTTAATTCGTCTCATAATTTAATTTAATTCAACTTAATTTATTCATAATTGGTAAAATTTGATCCATGTATGACCAATATATTATGAACTTAAAGTAAATGGTTTCAACCCGTTTGCAATATATAGCAATATTATCGGTGAAATATTGGGTTTTTTTTTAGTTTGGTGTGATTTGTGCTAAAATTCGGAATAGTGGTGTTACAGGAAAAGGATTTAGATTTTTGGTGTGTCGAAAAACGGCACACATAGTTGTCGTTTTTTGGAAAGGAGGGGCCCACGAGAAAGTGGGAAAAGTTGCCAGAAAACGGCAACAATATGTGCCGTTTTCTGGCACCAAATATTTTTTTTTTATTTTGTCCAGGCGCAAAACGGCACCGTTTTGCGCCTGGAGATGGATAAAGACCAGTCAGAAAACGGCATTGGTTAGTGCCGTTTTCTGACAGTCAGAAAACGGCACACAATGTGCCGTTTTCTGACCAGATTCCCTGCAGCGCACAGTGGGAGCTTACTGTGCGCTGCGCCCCATCAGACCCGTGAAGTGCATCACGGGTATGTAAAATTGTTTAAATAATTTACCCATTCTCTTTATAAAGGAACTCTTCAAATTTATTTCATTTCTTTGCTTTCAAATGTATAACCGGTATTCTTATATATATTTTGCGTTTCACTTATCCAGTACATATTTACTTATATAGATGTTCATTTCGTCTTAATATATGAAATATAATAGTCGTTGGTGCTGCGGTGAAGAAAAGAAAAAAGGTATGAATTTGTGAATAATGCACAAAATATTTATGTTAAAAACATTTGAGTGTATGCTTAATATTTTTATTGTCATATTTTAATCACAGGTGCAAGAAAAGTTGTATTAAAGTTTCAAGCATAATTTGAACAGGTAAATTTTATTGTATTTTTTATGCATTATATAAATTATGTGTGAATGGATTATAATAGTTATCGATTATATATTATTGTAAAGTTAATTGAATTAATTTGTAGTTGTGAATTTGTTTAACGATACGGGATGAAATCGTTATTTTGTGGCCATACTTAACTAGCATGTGTTAAGTTATAAGCATAATTTGAATAGGTAAAGTTCTTAAGTTCTTAATTTTTTTTTGTATGATATAAATTAAGTTTGAATAGGTGATGATAGTTATCGATTATATGTTGTTGTATAGTTAATTGAATTAATTTATAATCGTGAATATGTGTAAAGTTATGGGTTAAAATTATTAGATGATTTAGATTAAATAAAATTAGTTGCATCAAAGAATCTAATTTTGAAGGGAAATGAAAATATGTGGGTAGTATGTAAACATCGATGATATTTAAAATATTGTTTAATTGAAAAATTTAATTACATTAAACGTAGGAGTACAAAAATGTCGATTCCAGCCATCTTTATATTACATAGTGGAGGGCAGTCAATATGGGGTACGGCCGGTTATCAGTATGATACGTCAAGCTCATCAGGACGCTCGAGGCGAATGAAACTTAGAAATAAACCCACATATCAGGATCTTATTCATAAAATATCAGTAAAATTGGATCTATCTGTTGATGTAAGGGTTAGTAGAGTAATATATAAGTGTCCTGTAAACAGTCAGGGCTCGTATTCTTGGGCACTTATGGATGTTACCGACGACGATGACATAGATCAAATATTTGAAAATTTTGTAATATTTCCTGGATATACGGTGGCGGAGTTAATTATTGAAACCGAAAAAATCCTGATTGGGGATGAACAGAATGTGGTGAACGTTTGTGATAACATGAATAGGGATAATGCTGGAGATCCAACTCCGACGGGGGATCAGAGAAATGTATTTGTTGATGAGTTAAATGTTGCTTGCAGTAGTGGGACCGTATTTGCTATACAGTGTGAGGATCCTTCACAGAGGGAAGGGAATGATGATTTGGAAACGATAGAAGCAAGTCCAATTAGAGAGTTTAGAGGGCAGGTTGAAATTAATATTGGGTCAAGTTCAAGGGATGAATGTCGAGACGGTGCAATTAGCGGCATAGCTGATACCGAAAATGGGTACATTTCTCCAAGTTTAGATCCCGAGGAGGACGACCAGGAGATTGACTTGAATGATGCATTTGAGGAAACGGGTATTAGAGAAGTTGATCAAGTTAGTACTGCTTGCCCAACCCATGTTTCAGAAGGCATGCAGAATATGAATATTAACGATGTCAGATATAATGTGGGAGGACATAATGAGATTTCACGGTTTCAATTTCCGTCATTGCACCATACAAATGTCAATATCGCAGAAGCGGAGATTAACATGTCGAATGATTTACCAACAGGGAGGTGGGACGGTGTATCTGAATTTTCTGAAGGGTTGCTGTTCACTTCAAAAGATGAAGTGAAAGGCATGTGTGAAGAAATGGTCAATTATGAACAATGTTTCTTACAAAGTTGTGGAATCAAAACCATCTTTTTGGGTTGTTTGTTGCTCAAGAGCAGATGAAACTGGTTGTCTGTGGAGGTTACGTGCCATGAAAAAGAGGACATGTGCATACTGGATAATCAGTGTGTACAAGGCAGCACACAGCTGCACAGCATCACTACTTTCTCAGCAGCACAGACAGTTAGATACGCAGATCATTTGTGACTGTATCTTAGAGATGGTTAGTGCAGCCCCCGATCTAAAAGTTAGTGTTATAATGGCCGACATGAGGAACCGTTTCAACTATGATGTCTCGTACATCAAGGCTTGGTATGCGAAGACTAAGGCGCTAGAAGAAATTTTTGGCAACTATGAGGATTCGTACGAAAAATTGCCAGTTTATCTTAAAGCAATGGAAAGGTACAATCCGGGATTCTGCTATGAATTTGTTGTTGATGATAGCGCGAAACAAAACTGTACGCAATTCAGAAGACTATTTTGGACATTTAAGCCATGCATAGATGGGCTATCACATTGCAAGCCGGTCTTGCTAATAGATGGGACGTTCATGACGGGAAAGTTTCACCAAACTCTTTTGATTGCCAGTTCTATTGACGGTAACAATTATCTGTTCCCGACAGCATTTGCCGTAGTTGAGGGAGAAAATAAATCTAGCTGGGCGTGGTTCATGACATGCATAAGGCGGTATGTCACAAAACAGTCAGGAATAACAGTTATTTCTGACCGACATGCTGGCATTTTGGCATTATTTCGCGATGAAAATAGCGGGTGGAGGGAGCCATTGGCATTCCATCGTTATTGTCTACGCCATTTCGTGTCTAACTACAATACCGCACATCGAAATCCCAAAATCAAGGACATGTTGTATAAAGCAGGTACGTCTCAATTAATTTTTCGATAATATATTTCTCAACAGTTGCGAGCATGTTTGAATGTAAATGTCTTCTTTTATTTGCAGCAAACAAATTTCAGCCGAGAAAATTCTTCAAAATAATGGAAGAGATAAAGAAACTCGATGATGACTCGTACAATTGGGCCATGCAAAATAACTTGGAAAAGTGGACATTGTCGCATGATAATGGGCAAAGATATGGCAACGCTACCACAAATATTGCCGAAAGTGTCAATAGTGCTTTAAAGGGGGTACGGATGATGCCAGTTTGTAGTGTTGTGGAGCACGTATTTGCGCGACTGGTGAAATATTTCGATGACCGAAGGACCATGTATCGTGCCCAGATGGCCGCTGGTAATAGGTACACTTCAAGATGTATGCTGGAGATGAACAAACGCGCTCAAAAGGCCACGGAGCACAGAGTTGAAAGTTTTGACAGACGTGTTGGGCTTTTCGTTATAAGGACAAGAAATCAAAAGAGCAGGCGAAAAGGGAATAACTCACAAGCAGTTAATTTGGATTGCCGCACATGTGAATACGGTAAGTTTCAAGGGACAAAAATGCCATGTTCACATACAATTGCAGCTTGCATGCATGTTCGTGTTGACATGTGGACATATGTCGATAAATGTTACAAACTGTCAGAGGCACTGAGTTGTTACCAGGCCTTCTTCCAACCTCTGTCACACCGTGATTATTGGGAGCCGTATGTAGGTCCGACAGTGATTCCCAACCCGGAGCTAGTACGTAAAAAGGGCAGACCACGAACGGCCAGATATAGAAATGAAATGGATAGAACAGAACGTAGTCGGCCTAATCGATGCACGTTATGTCGGAATGAAGGTCATAACAGAAATACATGCCCAAATGTGGCCGGTCCGTCTGAATATACGTCTAGGTATCCTTGATTTATTTAGTTTGTATGTATTGCTAATATGCACTGTATGCTTTAATTTCGGTTTGTATAAGTGTGACATATTTGAGAATATTTGTTATTGTATTCTTTTGTGTTTTGATCATATATTAATATAATGTTTGTATTTTTGGGTTTTCATATTTAATTATTTAATTAGTTAAACCATGAGAATGACAATGAAACTGAGGCCTTGCATATTAATTATTGTGTTAATTTTAACCATATTATATTTAATGTATTAATATATTATTATAATTTTTCGGACTAATGAAATTAGACATATCAACATTTAAATGGACAACGAAGATAATATTTGTAATGTTCAATCTATTAGTCTTTCGGCATTCACGTAATAAGTAGGCAAAAAAAATATGTATAATTACGGTAATAGATGTGATCCTGTCCCGCATCTAGTTGGCCTTCTACGTCGTCCGGGAAACCGCCGCGGCGGTTGTTGGGCTTCAGGATTGCTTGGGCCTTCACCCCCTGCATCGTCCGAGTCAGTAGGTGGATCTGTCGGCAAGAAATGGTCGGAGGGTACCCCACTAGAGCTAGAATCACCGCTGAGTACGTCACGGTAGAATTGTGTGAATGATGGTGCTTGTCCTTCATTTCGCTGAAGGTTCGGGTCCTCAAAGCCGCCAAAAATACTTTGGACAATTTGTGATTGCTGTTGGGCGATAGATGATTGTGGATCCTCACAAAATGCCGGGACGCGGTATTCTATGGGTGTCTGAAATACATCTGAAGACATGGGGAAGCTAGGATTGTTATAACTTGAACCACCTACATCAGCATGATCAAAACTCGTTGAACCAACTTCGTACGATGTAACATTTATGCTAGGAAATGGCATCGTGCATTGTTCACTCGGACATTGAATGTCATTAAAAGGCCACGACATGGGCGGTGGAACTTGCATGACATTAGGGTTGTTATACCTCTCTGGAACAACTGCCCGCCTGTCAGCCATCCCTCTTCGACGTCGCTGTGTCCTAAAGTCTTGAAACTGAGTTTCCATCGGTGGAATATTTATTGTATTTGGTGCCGGCTGCCTTGGATACTCTGTTTGGAATCTAGATTCATGACTAATTGCACCAAGTATACTAGACATTAACCCTCGACCCCTTACAGCATCACCTTCATCATGTACTAGTCTTTCGAGGCCATCCGCCTAAAAATATATTACGCGACATACAATTAATGAACAACCAAATGAAGCGCCATACAATTGTGTGATAAAAAATATATTTCACAAACGTGACAAGATTTAAATACTTACGGCAGCTGCTCGGTTTGCGCCGCTTGGAGTGATCCATCGTCTTGTTCGTTGTACATACCACTGCATGTACTCAGAACGAATGCTTAAATGTTGTCTCTGCCCTTGGCCAATTACAACCCTATTATGGCGGTTTCTCCACTCATTAATGAATGCTGAAAATTCTAAAGCCCAATTCACCGCATTTTGTCCACGCAAGTCTATAGAATGTAAATTGTCTTGTACCATGGGTGGAGACGGAATTGGTTGGTTAAAACCAAACTGTCTCATTACTCTGTCTGGATGGTGCCATTCAATTATATAGAAGCAAATGAGTGGTACAACAGACATCCAACAGCACTGGCCCCTTCTACAAAATTCTGGGAGCAACTGTATCACATTTGCATAGGGCTCCCATTCAAACTGTAACACACATAAAAATAAACAAATTATTCATAGATAATGTACTGTTTTTTACTAAACGTATTAAGCAGTAAATTTCAATGTCAACCTGTTCTATTGATTGCGTATCTAAAATTTCTCGATACGTATTCGTTTCCATCCTGTGCATATGGATGTTGCGAGGTTCAACGTTACGTGCCCACCTAATAAAACAAATTGCTCATAAAGCAGTTATTTACACTATTTAATAAATTACACGTCAATTAATCAATTTTCTGAATGACACATATACCTGAATCCATAAGGCATGTTAGTATTTATCGTATACGGCTCCACATGTTCCGGTCGAAATTGGGGTAGCCTCTCCCACGCCCACATCTGTAGGAGTTGAAGATATCCTGAAACTCCCTTGGCATCAGGACGCGTTGCCCTACAAAGATCTCTATAAAGCCATGCTAAGACAAGCCGACCCCCAACTATATTGGCCAACATTTTCTAAATCCGCTAAAAGTGGTAGGAACATTAAGTGCACTAGTGAAGCATTTTGCGAAGCAAATAACATGCCGCCAAAACATCTTAACATCCATGCACGAGCATGCTGTCGTACGACTTCCGGAGTTGCATTGTTAGGCAACTGATTAAAGGTAGCATCCAACCAGGTCAATTTTACTTTTCCACCACGCATATCATTTTCTGTTGGAACTGATCCTAGTAGCTCATAACATAGTGCTGGCCAATCCATATTTGTTCGACCCGTCACGGGTTCACCGTCGATCGGTAAACCCGTCAAAATTCCCACATCTTCAAGGGTAATTGTGGTCTCACCGCATGCCAGATGAAATGTGTGCGTTTCCGGTCGCCATCGCTCAACAAGTGATGTGATTAAATTCCAATCTAAACACACCACTCCTATATTCACTAGCCCCACCAGACCAGCTGCCCTTATATAAGGTAAAATTCTTTGATCAATAGCCGTATAGTGCTCATCTACACTACACCTTCGGGTCCTCAACAAATCCCTCTCAGCCTTCAGCATTCACAAAATAAGGCAGGCCGTAAGCTCAAAACCAACAAAAAAAATTAGATTTTGCTCTTCACGTTAAATTTATAACTAAATAATTACCGAATTATTCCAAATTGCATCAGATCGGTGTCTCCCTTGAAGAATCAGCAGTTCCCTATTAATTGGACCCGGATTAATTCGTGCAGCTCCCACATATCGATCTATGACCTCACCTGTATCAATTTTTTCATCATATATGTTAACTTCTTTTAAATAGGATATTAAGTTTTATTCGTTTCATTTTCTTATGATCGTTCACGTTGATTTCAATTTCCCATATATATAACACAAATTATTCGCAATTTACACCACTCCGATATTTTGTTATACCATTTTCGAATATAAATTACAGGACAATTTCTATATTATTACAGAATAAAACTATATAAATAGATATTATCATTCTCAAAAATAATTAACATTGCTATATTATAAGTAACACACCGTTCTTCAAATATCAATAATATTACAAATCAAACAACAATTACATTTTTTTCCCATCTCACGATCTAATGGACATAATGTTTAGGCCACAAATTATAATTACGCCACCTACAATAAGTTATTTGGGGTACTGGTATTGTATCCCTAACTTTTAAAAATTCTTCTTCACTAATTCCATATACATCTTTTAAAAATATCAAAACAACTTCCTCATATTTTGTCACCTCATCCATATTCCAAATTCTGATAATTACTAGCATAAAAATTAGTGGCACCGTCATCCAAATTGCCTCAACTTTTTTAGCCTCTGTCATTGGATATCCGTGCATTATAATTTCCTGTAATTTTTTATTCATTTGAACGAAGTACTCCGACATTGTCATTCCAATTTCAATTCGGCTGCAATACAAATCATCCCATTTCCTCTTAACTATTGCCACCGCCACATCACCCCTCATCGCTCTAGGGGTTAAAAACGTTCGCACCATCTATAATATTAAATTCACATTAAAAAATGCAACATAAATTGATTATATTTCATATTGGTATATTTTACGTTGTTATATTTTACGTTTTCTAAATTGATTATACGCAATACAGTATCAAAATATGAATTAACTTATTAAACAAATCTACATTACAATTTTATTAAATTTTTCATCATTAACTTTTATTTAGTTCAAGATAGACAACAAAATCTTACCTTCTTAATGCTGAACAAAAATTAATTTTTTCAATACGAACCTCCTGCATTTTGAAATAAAAAATTTATGTTAGTCATAATCGTAACATTAACGTAACAATATTTTTTAATTCAATTGCACAAACTTAATAATATATTTATATCAACCTTAACCTAAAATATTAAAATGACAATATATTAACTACTAATTTTTTCATGCCATATTACCTAACAATTAAAATATTATCTCACAACTACAATATTATTTAATAATTACAAATAAGCAAAAACTTAACTTCAAAATGCTGAACAAAATACTGTTTCTCAATATAACCAGCCTGCATTTTGAAACATAAATTTATATTAGTCAAATTCATCATATTTATGTAATAATATTTTTAATTTCAACCATAACGACTTCTTAATATATTTACATCAATATTAAACTATAATATTCAAATGATAAAATATTACCTAACAACTAAAATATTAGCTAATAATTATACCATTAAATATTAGCTAACAACTTAAATATTATCTCACAACAAAAATATTATCTAATATTAATTTCATGAAATAATTAACTTCACAATACGTATAAAAAATTCTTTTAATTAAAAATTATACAACAAAACGAAAACAATATAAACCTTACCTCTTCTGCTCTTAAGTTCAAAATGTTGCAAATGAAACGAAACTGCCTACTTATAGGCAATTTTTTTTAAAAAAAAAAATTTAAATTTAATTTTTTTACATTTTCCCACACAGACCCGTGAAGGCATGGGTCTGGTAAGGCTGCAGCGCACAGTACTTCCCGTGCGCTGCAGCCGCGTGAGGAATAGTTCTTCAGGACAGAAAACGGCATCTAAAGTTGCCGTTTTCTGTCCAACCTGGCCCACCGCTTATTCGATGAATAATTGAAGTTATGAGTCAGAAAACGGCACATTTTAATGCCGTTTTCTGACACACCAAAACCCGCTTTCAATCGGTCAGAAAACGGCACTAACCAATGCCGTTTTCTGACTGGTCTTTATCCATCTCCAGGCGCAAAACGGTGCCGTTTTGCTCCTGGACAAAATAAAAAAAAAATATTTGGTGCCAGAAAACGGCACATATTGTTGCCGTTTTCTGGCAACTTTTCCCACTTTCTCGTGGGCCCCTCCTTTCCAAAAAACGGCAACTATGTGTGCCGTTTTCCGACACACCAAAAATCTAAATTCTTTTCCTGTAGCACCATTATTCCGAATTTTAGCACAAATCACACCAAACTAAAAAAAACCCTGAAATGTTATCTTATAGAAAAATATTATTTAGACTTATTTAAATAAATTTTATTAATCAAACTAACAGTATATTGTTATCTATACGTATTAATAGATATTTTATTAATAGATATAGATATCAAAATATTATTAGTAAATGACAAAAATTTTAGGAAAGAAGGACTTGTCTTATATTCTTGTCATTACAATTTGCAGCATCAATCTTGAATAACAGTGGACCCTCTTTCCAGCATCAAATTGAAATGAAAGCAAGAGACAAAAAGACGAGTTTCAATTTTCAATCAGTGCCATTGTTGTCCTTTTCAAATCTTTAAAACAAAGAAAATTCTAAAGACCATAAAATTAAAGCTTGAGGGTTAGTGGTGGAGCGAAGAGTGGAAATGGAACCCACAAAGCTACTCTGTGTGTTAGTGTTGAGCATGATGGTCGTAGAATCAAGAATGGTGATGGGTTTGCAGAAATGTGAATTCCAAGCAATTTACAATTTTGGGGATTCAAATTCAGATACAGGTGCAATGTCTGCAGCTTTAGCTGAAGTCACTTCACCAAATGGTGAATCTTTCTTTGGTCATCCTTCAGGAAGATTTTGTGACGGTCGTCTCATCATTGATTTTTTAGGTAACCAATTAATTTTTCTTTCTTATGCTAATCCTGAAATAGTTAATAATTGTATTTTGTTATGTGGTTCACAGCTGAGAAACTGAAGCTACCATATCTGAGTCCATATCTAGATTCAATTGGGACAGATTTCAGGCATGGTGCAAATTTTGCAACGGGAGGTTCATTAATTCGCCCTGGTGGTTATATCCCTTTTCATTTAGGCATACAAATCTCACAATTTCTACAATTCAAAGCTCGTACTACTGCTCGATACAACAGCCTCACTCCCACCGGTCAGTTTCTCTTTCCTCTTTCTCACCACCCATTTTATTATATCCTAAGCTTTATATCCAACTGTTCATATATGATATCCACGGGTATACCGAATAAATAAATTAAAAAAAAAACATTTAATGATGCTAATTAAGGGTTTATTAGAATGCAGAACCAGGAAAAAACCAACCTTTTAAGAGCAATCTACCGAGGCCAGTAGACTTTTCCAAGGCTTTATACACATTTGACATAGGACAAAATGACTTGGCTTATGGGTTTCAGTACACAACACCACAACAAGTTATAATGTCTATTCCTGATATTCTCAACCAATTTTCACAAGCAGTGCAGGTAAGCAAACTACACCACTAATTTATGCAACCCCATAAATGCCAAATTGCCAATATTTTTGATGTGGATTTCAGAGGTTATACCAAGAAGGGGCAAGAATTTTCTGGGTTCATAATACAGGTCCAATTGGTTGCTTGCCGGCATATAGTGTAATATATAATGCAAAGCCTGGTAATACTAATCCAAAAGGTTGTGTGAAGACTCAAAACGATGTCGCTCAGGAGTTTAACCGACAGCTGAAAAACAAAGTATCCCAGCTCACCAAACAATTGCCTTATTCTGCATTTACATATGTTGACGTCTACTCAGCTAAATATCAACTAATTAGAAGTGCAAAGACACAAGGTAACACATTCTCTCATTCGTCACTTGAAATTTGACAGTTGTGGTAACGAGACCATTACCACTAAACTAAAGCTTATTGGAATATGATGCAAAATGCAGGATTTGTGGATCCAATGAAATTCTGCTGTGGAAGTTACAATGGGTATGATGTGGATTGTGGAAAGAAGGCCATAGTATGCAAGTATCCATCGACGCATATAAGCTGGGACGGTATACATTACTCTCAGGCTGCTAATTTATGGGTAGCAAATCAAATTTTGAATGGCTCTCATTCTTCTCCATCGTTTATTTCTGTTGACCGGGCTTGTCAATATTGGTAGATTATACCATGCATGTATTTGCTTTTAAGTTTTATCATTTCTATAATTAATTGTAGTTGGAAGTACTAATATAATCATCCTTATATATAGATTAGCGGTATCGAATTAAGTAAATAATGACGAGAGTTATGCGATCTTGAGTTACAATATTATGAACATTGGTAGCAAAACACAAATAAATAACGATTTAACTCCTTAATTAATTACATAAATAATAAGTACAACCTTTTATCAATACCTACACGTGAAACAGATGGAATGAACCGGGTTAGAAAGATTGAAATATCAAATTTAGGACCTTTTCTATTCTAAGAGAATCATAACATTTGTATTAGACCATATACCAACACCATGCATGCCATTCTCATTATTCTCAAATATATCCCTCTTTATAAAGTGAATGTAATACGTTTTTATTAGACACTATATATTGGAAATTATATATTTTGAAACTTTAGATAATTCTTTAAAGAAAATATATATATAATTACATATTTGGAGGTACTCAAATAGAGTAGAATTCGAATCATGATCAATTGGGAGAATAATCAGAGTTTGAAATGTTATAACTGATAATTCCTAATAAAATATGAATTTAATAAGATTGGATACTAATATAATTGATAAATCCAAAAACGTCTTTATCTGTAGGAGAGAGGTCGATCCGATCGGATGAGATAACCCTGCAATGAGAATAGCCCGGTCGGACCAGGCGTGAGCACTCCGAAGCTTAAGTTAGTAGCTTAGAGAGAGAATGTGCTTCAGAGAGATAATGGTGTGAATTCAATACCTGGTGCCATCGTTGGCTGGACTATTTATAAGAGATAGTCGAGGGGCACTTGAGTGCCTGGGGAGTGATTACTGGCTGTCAGAGTAGGTATTTGGCGACATGACAGGGAGCAGGTGGTAGGCATGGGCGCTGCCTTGAGCCAGGCGGCTGATGGGACTGGCGGTCACATCAGCCGATCGGGCATGTTCGCTGCTTAGGGGCTCGTGTCTGATACCTTTAGCTGATAGGCTTTGGGCCTTGCCAGTTTAAATGGGCCGACAGGATGGGCCTTAGAGCAAATGATATTTGCTGAGTTATCACTTGTCCCCCCTCAACAGGTCCGATCGGGTATAGATTTGCCTTTGTTGATCCGTTCGGATGGAATCAGTTATGGAGATTCCCGATCCGAAAACGCGTACTGGCGCGCTTTTTGAATTTGGGAGGCGCTTTTTCTGAAGCGACGCGCCTGCTAAGACAGCTGTTCTCCTTTAATGCTGTGAGCGTACCGAGGGCGACGCTTCGTTCTTCGCAGAGACATAATGTCCTTTGACACGTGGCGCTTGCTGAATGGCGCGTTGTTTGGCGTTTTTGAGAAGCTTTCGTCTATAAATAGAGGACTCTGTGAATCATTCCTTCTTTACTTTCGAAATCTCTAGCGAAGCTCTGTCAAAATCTTCCTTTGATTCCCAGATTTCTGCAACTACTCTTAACTTCTTCTTCGAATCCCCTCGAGTCTTTTTCATCAAGTAAGTAACTTTTTGCTTTTTTGCTTTCTTTGCGATTTTCCTTTTTCTTCTCACACCCATTTCATTTAGAAAAGAGAGTTGCGCCTTCCCTTCATTCTTTTTTGTTGAAGATGGCCTCAAGTAGTACTGAAGCATTAGACACAACTTTTTTGGAGTGGTATGAGAATAAACCAGCCGCTGAGCCGCATTCTCGCCTAACCGTTGCGGAAGTGGCCGAAATCCCATCCAAATACGGCCTTCCTGATGAGATATCAGTGCTGGCCTGCCCTGAATCAATGGCGGTGACTGAAGGGCCATTCGGCCAAGACGGCGGCGAATGGTTCGTATGCCACCTCTGGAGTCTGGATGCAGGCCTGAGGTTCCCGTTGGGTGCCTTTGAGATGGCGATACTGAGGGGGTATGGTCTCGCCCCTAACCAACTACATCCGAACTGCTGGAGATCGGTGGCGTGCTTCAAAATCCTTTGCCAAATAGAAGTGGTGGCACTGACCTTAGAACTTTTTACTCACTTCTTCTACATCTCGGGCCGGAGCGACGGAACTGAGTACTTCTTGACAAGCCGCCCAAAGAGAAAATTGATGTTCGTCCCCACCTCCATGAAAGGGTACAGAGAACGTTATTTCTTGGTGGGGAGGAAAGGTGCATTTGGGGTGCGCCTCACCCGATCGGCCAGGGTCGAGATTCTGAAGGACCTTGCCGCCGGTCAAGAATTTTATGAGGATGACATAAAAAAGCTGATGGCCGCCGTCAGCAGGAATGGAGGGTCATATGAATCCAAATTCCTTTTGCGTTCACTGTTTGGCTCTCCCGGCTTTCAAGACGCTGATGACGTAGAACGTGAGCGTTAGGATTAGAAAAAACCCAATCATCGTGCATCCAAACATTCATTGCACTTTATTAATGTTTCATGAAGAGAATTTGTGTACAAAAAACTTATCTAGTTTGTTTTCTGTTGTGCAGCTGAGATGGCTGGTGGGAATGAAGCCTCCAGAAAACTTGGCGATCGGATCCGCCAGAAGCGCGAGGCAGAGAAGAAGGCCCAGGAGCAAAGGAAAAGGAGGAAACTGGTCCTCGCTTCCGAGCTTCAAGCCTCTAAGGGGGCGGCCGGTACTTCTGCAACGACTCCGGCCATCGCTGCCGTTCCAGTCTCGTCGGCACCCCCAGCTGCCATTACTGCACCTGCCTCCACTGCTGCTGGACCAACGACTGTGCCTCGAATTGAGGCCTCTCCTCGGCCGTTACGCCGCCGGCGCTACACTCTTCGGGATGAGTCAGACGAAGACGATCAGCCGATCGGTGCTACTATCCGAGAGGTGGAAGAGGCTGCTAAGAGGAGGGCAGAGGAGGCTGCCAAGAAAAAAGCCGAGGAGGCAGCCAAAAAGAGGGCTGCTGAGCTGATCGCCGAATTGGATGTTCGGCTTGCGGCAAGAGGCAAAGCTGTGCAGCACGGTGAGTCTCCAAGGCGTTCATCCGATCGGCGGATCGTCCCTATGAAGGAAGTTCTGAGAGAGAACTTTGGCGATGACTGGTCGGTGGGCCAGGTGGCTAATTACATTTGCCGGGGTCTTCTCCGGGAGGACGATCATCGGGATGCTAGCGACGCCAGTCAGCTCAGCAGGGAAGCCCAAGCCATCGGCCAGCAGCTGATAGATGTAAGTATTTTACTGACTGTTTCTGGTGCTTGTTTACACCTTTGTGTCTGAGTCTTTTGGTTTTGATTCTGTGTAGGCTGCCAGGAGGACACAGCGGCTGCACATGATGGCCCATTTGTGGAAAGGGAGGGCCGAGTCAGGCGCCGTGGCCAAGGCGGAGGCAACCACGCGCTGCGAGGCGTCCAAAAAGGAAGCTTTCGACCTTCGAGCTGAGGTTGCCAAGCTAGAGGAGCGGTATGCTGCCTCTCAATCAGAGACAGTGGCCCTAAGAAAGGAGGCCTACCAGAGTGCTCAGGACCTGAAGGCTCGGCAGAGCGAGACCGATAAGCTGAAGGGGGAAGTGGCCCGCCTATCTGCGGAGGGTGCCCAGCTAAGGCGGTTCGAGGCAGATGCAACCCGACTGGATGCCGAGTGCAGAGAGTTGGCTGCTGAGAATGCCAGGTTGAAGGCAGAGGGCGAGCAGCTTCGGACAGAAGTGGGGGCCTTGAAGAAGTCGGAAGGGGAGAGAGAAGCTTCCTTCACGAAGATTCTTGAACTTGAGCTTGCCACTCAAAAGGAGCGCCTGATTGATGAGTTGGCATACGCTCAGGTGGAGCTGTTGTCCCGGCTAGTCCATGAAGCTGGGCGGCGCTTCCCTGGGGTGGATCTATCATGGATGGACGACCCGGCATCACTGCCTGTTCCTCCAAATGATGAAGATGAAGGCGCTCCCGAGGGGGAGATCACCGAGAGAACTTCTGGAGAATGCCCTTTATTTCCGGAGACTACTCAAGAGGTTCCCTCTGAAGCGGAGCCTGCGGCGTCTTCAGTTCCCGAAGCCGAAGTAGAGGTTCCTCCTGTGCCTGAAGCCGAGCCAATGGCACCTTCTCTTATTGGGCCTATCTCTGAAGGGGGGGCAGTATCTGTACCGACGGCTGCTGACCCTTCTCAAGCCATCACCGATCCGATCGCCGAAGAAGTCGCTGATCCTCCTGGTGAAGTGGAGATTGTAGATATAGATAGTTAGCTTAGGAGTTTAGCTTTACTTTCTCCTCTTTTTTTTTTATTATACTTGTAACAATTATTTACAAATTGTATAGTGGAGGCATTTGTATTAATAAAACTGCATATTTCTGCAAATCAACGTATACATAAATTTGTACTAAAATTTGCAATATGATCGAGCTAATTAAAACTCGTAATTAAAATTTGCATTAAATTTCACAAGTACTTCCTGAATTCAAATGACGTCGAACCTTAGTGACCGATCGGGTCAGTCTGGCTTTTCAGATCGCATAAAATTTGCATTATTTTGCTAAGTGAAGCTCATGAAGCTGCATAGGGATTGCATAGCTGAGCTAGGTGATACTCATAAAGCTGCATAAGGATTGCAAAGCTGAGCTAGGCGATACTCATAGAATCGCATAGTTATTGCGAAATCGAGTTGGATAATACTCGTAGAACTGCATGAGGATTGCATAGCCGAGAGTACTCGTAAAATTTCATAAAAATTGCATAACCGAGTGAGAGAGATTAGATCCTCTATAATACAGATAATATTTGGGGAGGTAAGATCCTCCTTCGCAACGGATTTGCTTATTAAGCTTGAGATGGGCATCAAGCCTAGCGTAGAATACTATATTATGTACTAATTGAACAGTCATGAAAGAGAGAACCTTTTTATTAATGAGGCAAATGCCAGATTCTAATACATTATGCGACATGGTACTTCTTGAGTACCTCGACATTCCAGCTTCTGGGGATATCTTGCCCCTCCACTGTTCGGAGCCTGTAAGTGCTCGGGCTTAGGACTTTAGAGACCTCGTAGGGGCCTTCCCAATTTGGCATCAGCTTTCCCACTCCGGCATTTCCCGAGCCCAACTCTGCCTTCCTGAGCACCAGATCACCTACGTTAAAAGTTCTGGACCTTACTTTTGAATTATGGTATCTGGCCACTCTTTGTTTGTAGGCAGCGATCTTAGCATAGGCGTCCTCCCTCTTTCCTTTTATGAGATCCAGGTCCTGGCATCTCTCTTGAACGTTCATCCGTTCGGAGTAGAGAGCCGATCGGTAAGAAGGGAGGCCGACCTCAATAGGAATCATTGCTTCGGAGCCGTACACAAGAGAGAATGCCGTTTGATGAGTGCCTGTTCTGGGAGACGTTCTGTATGTCCACAGGACACTCTGCAGTTCTTCAGTCCAGTTGCCTTTGGCTTGACCCAGTCGCTTCTTCAATCCCTCCAAGATGGTCCGATTGGAGACCTCAGTCATTCCGTTGCTTTGGGGATGAGCGACGGATGTGAACTTTAATTTGATGTTCAAGCCTTGGCAAAAGTTTCTAAAGACGGAGCTGTCGAACTGCTTACCATTATCGTTCAGCCTCAATCCATTTGGAGAAGTGGTCTACCGCTACTATAAGGAATTTCATCTGCTTTTTGCCTTGGGGGAAGGGTCCTAAGATGTCCATACCCCACTGGTCGAACGGCCACGCGACTCCGATCGGCTGTTGGTCTGCTCCATGCTGCCTTATAATCCTGCCGTGTATTTGGCACTGCGGGCATATCCTTACTTTCTCCTGGGCATCCTTGAGCATGCTAGGCCAGTAATATCCCGTCTGAAGGGCTTTTCTTGCCATGGCTCTGCTTGACTCGTGCGCTCCGCATATGCCTTCATGGAGCTCTCTGAGGATGTAGTCTCCCTCTTCCACCGCCACGCACTTGAGCCAAGGGTGACTGAAAGTTTTTTTGTACAAATCACCGTTAATGATGGAGTAATTGAGAGATTTTCGAGATACCTTTCGAGCTTCGTCTTTGTCCTCGGACAGTCGTCCTGTCTGGAGGAACTGCATAATTGGGCTCATCCAGGTTTCATTCTCTTGGTCGATCTCCATCATCTCCGGCTCGTCTAGGGAGGAGGAAGTCTGGTCTACAACGACAATGTTTTCCTCTATAACGCTCTGTACGGAAGCAGCCATCTTCGCCAGCCGATCGGCCTCTGCAGTTTGGTCTCTTGGGACTTTCTGTAGCACCCATTCCGACCCAACCTCTTCCAGTTTTGCGCAAGCAGCTTTAACTTTGGCTAAATATTGGATCATTGTGGTCTCACGTGCTTCGAAAGTTCCCAAAACTTGACTGGTTACCAGCTGGGAGTCACTCCTAATGGCCACTGACTCCGGTCGGATGGCGTGGAGCAGGCTTAGCCCTTGAAGGAGCGCCTCGTACTCTGCCACATTATTAGAAGCTTTAAAATTAAGCTTTAT
Organism: Excoecaria cochinchinensis; assembly: GCA_947683425.1. NCBI lineage: Eukaryota > Viridiplantae > Streptophyta > Magnoliopsida > Malpighiales > Euphorbiaceae > Excoecaria > Excoecaria cochinchinensis. The sequence continues at coordinate 9,210,902 of CANTUQ010000054.1, read as the reverse complement.
GGCGTACCTTATTGTGATGCCCAAAGGGCCTTTTATTACTATGCCGATGCCTCCTTGAGAGTCATTTGCTGCGCCGTCCACTGTCATTTCCCAGCTTTGTGGCTTGGGCTGACTTAGTGGTTCCTCACCCGCAAATTCGGCTATGAAATCTGCCAAAGCTTGGGCCTTTATAGCTTTTCTGGGCTCATATCTGACATCCCAGGACTGTAGCTTAATAGCCCATCCCACCATTTTACCTTCCAGATCGGGCGTCTGGAGTACCTTCCTGAGAGGATGGCCCGATCGGACGACAATTGTGTGCGCCTCGAAGTATGGTCTGAGCTTCCTTGCACACATCATGAGAGCAATAATAAGCTGCTCAACCGGCCCCTTTCTTAGATCTGCGCCTCTGAGTACTTCACTTACGTAGTACACGGGTAGCTGTTGAGTATCCTCCTCTCGGACCAGAGCACCTGCAACAGCTTCCTTAAAGGTGGCTAAATATAAGTACAGATTTTCACCTGGTACTGGTCGGCTAAGCAGCGGTGGGTTGGTGAGGAATGCCTTTAACTCTTGAAAGGCTTGCTGGCAGTCTTCCCCCCAGATGAAAGTTTCACTTTTCCTGAGCTTCTTGAAGAAAGGCGTGCAGCGCTTGGCGGAAGAGGAAATGAATCGTCCTAAGGCTGTTATCCTTCCGTTTAACTTCTGGACGTCTTTTATGTTCCTGGTGGGTTGCATCTCGAGGATGGCCTTTATTTTTTCTGGATTCGCCTCAATCCCTCGTTGAGAGACTATGAATCCTAAAAATTTTCCTGATGGTACCCCGAAGACGCACTTCTCGGGGTTGAGCTTCATCTGGAATTTATTCAAGGTGTCAAAAACTTTTGCCAGATCGGCTGGATGTTCCTCGGCGCTTCGGCTCTTGACGATCATGTCGTCAACATATACTTCAACATTCTGTCCGATCTGGTCTTTGAAGATCTTGTTCATCAGACGCTGATACGTGGCCCCAGCATTTTTCAGTCCGAACGGCATCATCCTGTAGCAGAACGTCCCATCGTCTGTGATAAAGCTGGTTTTCTCCTGATCCAGGAGCCACATCAGAATTTGGTGGTAGCCGGCATATGCGTCTAGGAGAGAATAAATAGCGTGGCATGCTGTGGCATCCACCAACTGGTCTATGCTGGGCAAGGGATAACTGTCTTTGGGACATGCCTTGTTAAGGTCGGTGAAGTCGACACACATCCGCAGTTTGCCAGACTTCTTCTTGACCAGCACCACGTTAGCCAGCCACTCTGGATAGTCTACCTCTCGGATGGTTCCGGTCTTGAGCAGCCTATCCACCTCTTCAGAGATGAACTTCCGTCGATCGGGTGCATGCCTTCTTAATTTTTGCCGGAGTCGGGGGAAAGTTTGGGTCCACGTTTAGCTTGTGGGTGATTATTTTGGGGTCCACGCCAGGGATATCTTCTGGCTTCCAGGCGAAGGTCGCTTGATTGATGGTCAGGACATGCATGATGGCTTCTTCAGTTGTTTTATCCATGCTCGTCCCCACCTGAACATTTTTGCCTTTATCCAGCGACCTGGCCTTTGTGGCCTCTGCTGGGTCCATCCTGGGCCTTTCCGCCTGCTCTCGTTGCTCGAGGCCGGGCTCTACGACCATTGCTTCTCGCTGTTGCTTTATCATGGTGATATAAGCCTCCCTGGATGCTTTCTGGTCACCTCTTACGATGGCGACGCCTCCTGCGGTTGGAATCTTCATCACCATGTAGCGGATGGAGGTCACGGCTCCTGTCTGGAAAAGCAATGGCCTGCCGAAAATAGCATTGGAGGCGAACGTCATGTCAACAACCATGAAAGTTACCTTACAAGCGTGAGATATCGCCTCTTGGCCGAGCTCGACAAAGAGCTCTACGGATCCCGCTACGGGGATGGTGGCATTGCCCAGGCCGATCAAAGGGGTGGCATTCGGCTTCAGCTCTCCGATCGGCAGTCCCATGGCTCGGTAGGCCTGGAGAGTTAGGACGTTGACAGCACTGCCATTGTCCACCAGAATTCTCTTTACATTGAAGTTATTTATCCGAGCTCTTACAACGAGAGCGTCCTCATGAGGGAACAGGACATCTCGTGCGTCTTCGCTGGAAATAGTGACTGAGGCAGGCTGCTCTGCCTGGCGGGAGAGGTAGACACCCTTGCCTTTCCCTTTCTTGGGGAGATTTTCTCCGTAAGATGACCCTCCGGTGATTACGTTGATCACCCCGGCGTAGGGCCTACTTGGATCGGCGTTTCTGGGGTTCCTGCGCTCATCATCATCTGAGTCAGGATCGTCCCTCCTAGGTTTTGGCTGTCTACAGGGTTCGTCTCCTGTGGCCGGATCTACGAATCTCTTGAGGGCCCCACGACGTATAAGCCTTTCGATCTCCTTTTTGAGAGAGGTGCATTCGTCGGTTAAATGACCGACATCTCTGTGGAATTCACAAAATTTGCTTGTGTCCCTTACACCCCGGCTTCTTGCGGAGAGGTCCCTGGGCCAGTTGACCTTGCGGTGCTTCTCTTTAATCCACATCAGCACCGCGGTCGGGGTAGCATTGAGAGGGGTGTACGTCCTCTCCGCCTGGTCGTCTGGGCGCGGGTTCCGGTCTCTTCCCGATCCTCTGGCTTGGCCTGAATTTCTGGAACTTTGAGCTCCATCTTGGCCTTTAGCTGTTCGATCAGAAGCGGGGGCTCTTTGAGTAGAGCGATTGTCCGGATATTGAAGGCGGTCCAGAACGCTGGTCCTTCCTCTCCTATTGGACCTAAGGGCATCATCCAACTAGATATGTTGCCTGGCCCTCTCCATCAGTTCGGCGAAGCTGGATGGGGGTCTTGTTGTGAGTGACTCGAAGAGTGGTCGATCAGTGATGCCCCCTGATAAGGCGTTGGTCGCCATCTCAACACTGACATTTCTTACTTCAGACATGGTAGCCTGAAACCTGTCGATGTAGTCTCGAAGACTTTCATCTGTCCTTTGGTAAAGGTTGCACAGGTCGTTCACCGTCTTAGACGCACGTGTTTGCACAATGAACCTCGTAGTGAACAGCTCCTTTAACTGTCTGAATGACGTGACGGATCCCATGGGCAGCTCATGGAACCACGTCAATGCATCCCCTCCCAGAGTGGTGGGAAAAACCCTACAGGCTATTCTTTCGTCATAAGTATAGACCTGTACCTTGGTCAAGTACTCTGCCAAGTGTGTGGTAGGGTCTGTTTTGCCTATATACCTTTCCATAACCACATCTCGCCACCTGGGGGGGAGCTCAGCATCGGTGATCTCTCTGCAGAAGGGGGAGGCAGTATTCCCACAAGTATTTCCTTCGAAGGCGCCTCTTTTGGGCGCGAGGACACCAAACTGCTTGAGCTTCTGCATAAGCCACTGGTCCTGCTTGTTCAGCGGGTTCTGTTTGCTCAGGGTCGTGGCGGTGGACTCGCCTTTGTGCTTTCTGTTTTGGCCGCGGCTCGGGGTGCACATGTAGGATACATCATCCCTCGCAGACAGAGTAGCAGACTTGTTGCTGTAGGGAGAGGCCCTACTTGCAGACACTATCTGCTTCCCCTTGTCGCTCTTGCCTGGGGTTCTGATTGCACTTTTCCTGGTTTCCTGAGCTCGGGATTCATTAATAATTATTCCCCTGTTCCTGTTTCTCCTGAAGTCTTCGCCCGCGAGGTAATCCTCTTGGGCTCTTTCAGAAGCAATCGGCATCTTACCCTTTTTAAGGGTTTGGACGATACTTTTTGTAAAATCATTGAGGATGGCGCGCATGTCCCTCACAGTGATAGGGGTGTTCTCTGGTTGCCTAGCAGTGGCATTATCGAATTCGGGAAGGAGGTTTGTCCTCACAGGGGACCTGGTGGGCGCTGCCCTCCTTCTCGAGGTGCCTGATATGGCACGAGCATCTTCGTCATGGTCATGGTCCATGGGGGTAGTATTCTCGTTGGATCTTGAGTTCGACATCTCTCAACGAAAGCACCAAATGATAAATCCAAAAACGTCTTTATCTGTAGGAGAGAGGTCGATCCGATCGGATGAGATAATCCTGCAATGAGAAGAGCCCGGTCGGACCAGGCGTGAGCACTCCGAAGCTTAAGTTAGTAGCTTAGAGAGAGAATGTGCTTCAGAGAGATAATGGTGTGAATTCAATACCTGGTGCCATCGTTGGCTGGACTATTTATAAGAGATAGTCGAGGGGCACTTGAGTGCCTGGGGAGTGATTACTGGCTGTTAGAGTAGGTATTCGGCGACATGACAGGGAGCAGGTGGTAGGCATGGGCGCTGCCTTGAGCCAGGCGGCTGATGGGACTGGCGGTCACATCAGCCGATCGGGCATGTTCGCTGCCTAGGGGCTCGTGTCTGATACCTTTAGCTGATGGGCTTTGGGCCTTGCCAGTTTAAATGGGCCGACAGGATGGGTCTTAGAGCAAATGATATTTGCTGAGTTATCAATAATTAAAGAGGTAAAGTAAAATAACATATTCAAAAAAAGGTAAAGTAAAATAATAAAATTTAATGGAGTAAAATATGATAGATGTATAAGTAAGAAAGTGCCAGCACCCACCTCCTTTCTCAAAGAATATATATATGTATATAAAGTAAGAAAGTGCATTATCTTTAAAGAAAATATAATAAATAATTGTTTTTTTTTTCTAAATATGAAGATTATATATTAAAAAGGTGGTGAAAATTACAATGGATAAAATTTTACTGGACTGCTACATCAAAAGAAAATCCATCAATATGAGTTTGTCTAGTTAACAAACGAGTAGCTAAATAGAAATTATGAGTTATATGTTTATATTTAATAAAGGATAAAAGATATTAGATACAATTGGTCATCCGATGAACTCTTTTTAATAGCATGGATCAATTTTAAAAATTTATTTCAATATAAAATTCCACATTTATATGCAATTTTGCAAAAAAATAAATTAAAACTTTTCTTAAAACAATGTCTTTCAACAAAAGAGAATTAAAAAGAAAAGAAAAAGTTTTAACTTTTCATATAACTGGATGATCAAGGTAATTATGTACAACTAGTCCAACGCCACCTACGACTTTAGACAGAGAGAGTCGCATCGACATTTATTCTAAAAGACTATGGAGGAGGTGGCTCTCAGGTGGGTTTAATGGATGAAATTGAATTGAATAATAACAATTATGGGCCAAAATAGAAAAGTCCCATTTGAAAGGATTAAAGTATTAAAGTGGAGACTCCATACTGCAGAGTAGGGGTGATCAAAATTCGGTTAACACCGAACCAAACCAATCGATATTTTTAATTCGGTTCAGTTATTCGGTTTTTCGGTTCGATTTCGATTTTGAATTTATATGTAAATCGGTTATTTCGGTTCGGTTCTGTAACATCCCGAATATACCCTAGTCGGATTAAGGTAAGTTTAGGGTATAACGAAAACCGAATGTGATCGAAATAGGGACGGAAGTGTTAAAAATGACGCAACCGTCATTAATTTAAAAGTTTCAGTGGGTTTCGATAAATTGGACAGTTATATCGTCGTGTCTTAAACAATATGAAAATAATTATTTGGTGATTAAAAATGTGTAATCGGATGAAGGAAGTGATTAATTGTAGTAAAAGAATGTGACTAGTTTTATTTGTGTAAGGTAGGGGTATTTCGGTCATTTTGTAATTAAGGATTAAATTGATTGAATTAGTTAATTAAGTGGGCTAATGTATGTAATAGAAAAATGAAATGCCAATTGAGGGAAAGGAAGTAAGGAAAGGGATTAAAAGAGATGTTTGACATAAATATCAACTTTGGACCAATGAAGTGGTGACATGTGGCACTTGGGATTAGGATGAAGTTATGGCCATAATTAAGCAATTTTGACTTCATTTTTAGGCCATTCTTGGCCGGCCAAGTGAGGAAAAAAGAGAGAGAGAGCCCAGCCTCCTCCTTCCTCACGCCAATCCCCTAATTCAAGTGCCTAAATCAAGTTAAATAGGTAAGTTGTGTAATTGTATCTCTTATTCTTCTTTACTTGTAAGTTTCAGAATTTATATAGAAATTATGGTTATTAGATGTGCTAACATGTAATTTTATGGGTTCTGATGAGGAAATTGGATGATTGTGATCATGAAAGAATATGGGAGTAGAGGAGTGCAACTAATTGAACTAAAAGGAGCAAAGGAAGTCAGGTTTGAAAACTAGTTTGATTTGATGTGTTTTGATGATAAATAATATGATTTGAGATGTATTTGAATGATATGTGTTGAATCTATGATGTTGATAGTGAGTGTTGGCTTTAGATTGTTAAAATTGTGCATGTGAGTAGGATTTGATGAAAATTGTGTTAAGAAACACTTGACCTTTTTTCGGTTATTAGGTTATATCCAGAGTTTTAGAACTCCAAATGGTATGAAAAAAGTACCGTTTGAAAGCTAAGACATATTCCTACAAATGTCTTAGAAATAAGCTTTAGCAAATTCTAGCTCTAACTATCTCAAAAGTGGTCATGAAGTAGAGCTATATTCCCTGGCCGGGTTCAGGGGAGCAGTGTATATTATTTTGTTCATATCTGGAGATTTATGTGTCCAAATGAACTGAAATTTGTTTTATATGAAAGCTAACATCCTAAGTATCATTTGTTAAGAAGGATGTTTGGCCTAAAAATGAGGTTTATATGTCGGTTTAGGCTATTGAAGTTTGAAATTGGAAAGGAGTTAAAACATTTGCCCAGTGTCACCACCTCAGGTGGTGAATCACACCCTTAGATGGTGAAATAATCTGTCACACTCTCACGTGGTGATTTCTGCCCAGTGTCACCACCTCAGGTGGTGAAATAGGCTGTCACTCAAAATATCACAGTCTTAGGTGGTGAAACATTCTGGTTGCTTTCTTTCAGCATTTAACACTCTTTTTGGAATCTCTAAAGCTTCCAATGGATATTTCTTTTAACTCCTAACTCATTAATCATTGAAGATTAATAAAATTAACCTAAAATTCACCTAAAAATAATCCATAAAACCTATTAGCAAAAGTAACAATACATATAATTATGTGAAGAATAGTAATGGAATGATAAATATATGTGTTTGAGCTCGATGTTAAACTCAAGTGATGTGTATATGCCTATGACATGGTGATTCTTGAACTTAACTAAGTATGTAATTAATGACCATGAACACGTAAACTTGAGAAGTGTAATGTGTACGTAAGTGAAGTAAATAGTTGATGTGTTAAGTGCATGTGTAAAAGAGAATGTGATAATGGATGGTCTATGTGTTATGAAAATTGATCAATGTGAAATGGATAACATAATTAAATAACTTAAGCTGCGAGTCAAGTAGTGGATAGATAGGCATGCCTATAGGGTCAAAGTGCTGCAGCCCAATGCGTTTAATGTATCTGATTCCTTGGGAATCACAATGCGATTACAATGTGTATAATTCTTGCTGGATTTTATTATATGTGAAATGATATTACTGTACCTGAGGGTACCAATGCGTAAATAAGATTTTAATGTGATTATAGTACCTCGGTGGTACCAATGCGAAACCCATTATCCGCGTCTTTGAATTGCAGGCAATTTAATGATAAAATGGAAATAATAATAATACAACCATTATGTAGGTTATATTCTGGAATTATGAGATGGGTTGCTTAATGCTCTATGTGTATGAGAATGCTAAATAAATCATGACATGCCTAAAATGGTACTTAATGTGATATGGTCAGTTAAGTATGATCTTTTGCGTATAATGTATGATGTTCTGTTTGTGTGATGTATTACTTGTTATGTGTATGTGTTTCCCACTAAGCGTTATCGCTTAGCACGGATTTTCTTTTAATCCGTGTAGGTACTATTGATCGGGTCTTTTGAGAGTCTTTCCGCAGCAGCCCGGGACAATGTAAACTTATGAAGAGTTATTAGAGTAGGATTTGTATCGTCTTCGGAATGTATGTAAGATTTATAATTTTAAATTATAAGTTTTGTAAAAGTGATATTGGTTATGTAAAAGATCTGTCTTTAGTAAATCCTGAAGAAATTTACTTTATAATGTGAATTTATAATGAATTTATAGTTAATTATAATGTGTTTTTAAAAAATGAAAGAAATTTTATAACCCATATTTTAGCTTAAAGGTTTATAAGTTTTACATGTTTGTTCGGTAATGCCCTTGACCGTCGTCGTGAACCACCGGTTCACGGTATAGTTTACTACGTACGGGTAAGGGGTGTTACAGGTTCGATTTTGAAAGGTAAAAATCGGACCGACCGAAATTTTAATTTATATATTATTTTATCCAATTTTTATATAATTTTTTTTTGTATTTTTTTTATCAATTTAAGTGGTTTGAACTTAAATTATATATGTATATTTTTTAATTTTATATTTTTTTTAATTTTAGTTTTATGATTTATAATTTTGTATAATTTTTTTTAATTATAATTTTAGATTTTCGATTTTTCGGTTAACCGAACCAAACTTTCGATTTTCATATAATTTCGGTTCGATTCAATTTATATAAATTACAATATTTCGAATTATCAATTTTTTCGATTCGGTTCGATTATTGAATCGAACCGACCGTTGCACACGCCTACTGCAGAGTGGTGGGTCAATGGTCAATTACTAAAGTAAAAGAAAAAAAAATAATGCGAATCCCCAACTCTGGTACCGGTACAGCCGGTTTCCAGTTAAAATAATTTTATATTGGACGATCTGGATTTGAAACTATGGAGATCTAATGTTGCGTACGGTATCACTCTTACAAAATGGCATGCAAAGAGATATTAATTTCTGATAAAAAAAAGATATAGTAAGAAGTCAAAACCCTAGTTGCTGCTCTCTGCTATTTGTTACAGTTTCCTTCGCCGCTCTTCGTCTCTTCTCTCAGGTGGGATCAAATTTCTTTAATATCCTTTTTGTGTCTTTCTCCATGGTTATTTTTCATTTTCGCAGTCGATGAATCTCTTTAATTAGTCCTAGAAATTGCATATTTGTTTATTACAGTGAATACGTGTAAACTAACTTTTATACTTAAAATTTTTTAATTAGCCTGCAACGTTGTTTGCTTCTCGGGATAGTGGGGGGAACTGGGGGAAGAAAAACAATTTATCAAGATATTCAGCTTCAATTTTATCACCAATTGCTTTTGGGAATAGGTTAAAGTTCTTAGCTTGATTATGAAAAGAAACATTATGGTTTGAATCGCTTTGCTTAAACATACTTAACGTATGTTTCCAATTTGATCTTGCACAAAAATATTATCTTAATTCTGTTCTTGATCTTGATTTGCTGCAGAATGGATTCGACAATTAAGCATGCTGTGGTGGTGAAGGTGATGGGTCGTACTGGCTCTAGAGGTCAGGTGACTCAAGTGAGGGTCAAGTTTCTTGATGACCAAAATCGATTCATCATGAGGAACGTGAAGGGACCTGTTAGAGAAGGAGATATTCTGACCCTTCTGGAGTCTGAGAGAGAAGCTAGGAGGCTCCGTTGATGGCTCTACGTCTGCCATTGTTAATAGTACGAGAGTCTTTCGCTTACTCTTTCTTATGATGTCAAGATTTAGGAAGTTTGATTATGGATTTTCTTGTTATTGAAATTTTGAAGTATGAAAGATGGTTTTGCCGCTTGGATAATCTTGTTATCTTGTTGTTTTCCAAATTAAATGGGATATTTTATTATAGTATGGTGTATTGCATGTTTACACTTTATCACTCTCTTATATCTTCATCAAATGTTAGCAAAAGCTGTTCAGAATGAACTTCTTGTATGTTAATTGCTTAGAGGACTTGTTTGGTATTTGGGCATAAAATTTGCACCAATCTTATTTTTGTTCTATATTGGATTTGTTACAGGTTTGAAGCCGATTAAAGGCCTTTGTATGTGTACTTTTCGATTATATTGTTTGGCAAGTTAAGTATTAGCAGTCGGTTATGATATTTTGTTATTCATGAACTTTGCTAGCGGGTAATGGGAACGAAACAATTAAGGACTTGAGAAAAATGTTTGTCTGAGATTTCATTAAAGCTTCTCCACAAGGTGTTAAAAGGCCATAAAACCATTACTTTTTTGGGATCTTGTACAACTGGTGTGGATTCTTAGATGATTCTACGAGCTTACAAGCATGGAATTGTTGGCTTGTTGCATAACTTTTGTGAAAATTAACAAAGGTTTGCCTACTTGTTGCTGTGCAGTCCCAATATACTGCAAAGGCCAAGATAAGTAATGCTTCTGACTCCAGCACATTTTATGTCTGTGTTGCCTTGTATCACTAGCACTTGTGTTCTCTCATGTGCAAGGAAACAACTTTAAATAAAAGGAGTTTTAAGTTAAAAACAATTATTTACGTAGGTTTTATGATTAGGAGCTTGTATTGTTCATGTTTTAGAATTCGTAAAGCAAAAGATATGCACTTTCGCAGACACACAAGATTTTGTTTTGTTTGGTAAGTGGTACATAAGATCTTTGATCGTATGGCAAAATAGCGTAATTCACAAAGTTGGATAATAAACGAAATTCTCCTTATCAGGGAAAAAAAAAAAACTCTCTGCGTGACGAATAAAAATATTCAATTCTAATGGAGATTTTTAATCTCACGGAGATTTTTGATCCGAAATAAAAAAATTATATATATATATATATATTAATTTTTTTCGGGACAAGGACTTCGTTTTCTGTTCTTGTCTCGAATTCAAGTGCAAGTATTTTTTTTTTAACATCCTGTCCCTGTGGGGAAAAAATTCGGAAATTCACCGTCCTGTTCAGGTCGCGTCCGCAACAGGAACGGATAATCCCTGCGCCATGATTATTCCTATATAGTCACTCTTAATCCATCTAGTACATTTTTAATTTTTATTACACCGGAATAATAAAAGAGTCATTATCATCTATGCAGCAACCAAAGCAAAAGAAATAGAAGTATTATTCTCTGTATTGCTATGTGAAACTTTTTTCTTTTTGTTAAGCCATACGCGACTATTTCTAATTTAAATTTATATAAAATTATTCAAGTTTCAACCATCAACTCAATGTTATATAAAACCCATTTAATAGTGCCTCAATTATGGAGAAATCGAACTAATTTAAGGTTGACACTTTCTTCCTTTCTCCTCAAATAATTTAAGGTTAAAAGCGTCATGGACAAAAAACAGTTGCAGCAAAATTGTCGAACATGAATATTATGGCCTAAGATTGATGGATTTAGGAAAAAGAAATGAGGTAATAGAAGAGAAGAAATGCATCTAAATTCTTATACAACGAAGACTTGCTGCTTGTGTTCATTACAAATCAACCATTTTATAATTAATATTCACCTGTGATTATGTAATAGAGATTTTGTTTCTTCTTAAAGAGGGATATGAAGGGATAAAAAAGTAAAGTCACAACAAACCCAGATTTTTTTACAAAAATAAATAAATGCTTCGGTGTTTTGATGGGTATTTCAACTGGGCCCATTTGGCCCAATTCTTGGTTCAAATATATTTCCATTATTTTAGGCGTAACCGTTTGCTATTAAAAAAATAATTGAGAGCGCAACGACATCGTATTCACCGAATTACCTTAGTTCATTAGTTTACATTCCAATTTCTATTTAGACCTCAGAACTGGGAACTCAGAAGCTCGACGCATAAACTCACAAGGGGATCCCTCGCCTTAAGGTATGTCTTTCATCTCGATTAACTTCATAAAAGCTGGGCGTTAGGGTGTCTCCAACTTTTTTCCGATTTTTCGCGGAAAAAATGCATTCGAAATTAAAAAAAAAATAAATTGTAACATTTGGATTTTAATTTTGATCCGAATGTTCTAATTTCGATTAGCTTTTATGATATATTGCTTGTTTGATCTATTGATAACATGCTTGATTTACACATTAGGGGATCCAATTATGGATCAAAAATCTCTACAATTCTAATATGCGACTAATTATAACGCTGCCTTTCGATTTTTGTATTATAGATTCATCGCATCTTTTATGTCAATTACCATTTTAGTGCAAAAATAGTGCTTTTACTTTGCCTTTGCATGGCTTTACCATTTTCTTTATAATTATTCGGTCATTGGACGTTCTTCTGATACTTTTCATTTTTTTAAAATGTAATTATGCTGTATGAAGATCATGGCTGGCTCAGGAAGTTCCATGCTATATTCTGGTCTTTTATTCACCGTTATTCTTTCTCTTCAAGAGATGTATCGGGCAAAGTTAGCATCGACGGAATTATTTACCATACTTGGAGGTTTCATCAGTTCTTGCCTTTTCCTTGTGCTTTTAACAGTGAGTTCAGAGCTCTTTATACTTATTCCTTCCCTGCTTTTCAAAAGCCTTTTTATGTTGGTATATGAATAATTAGCTTCAAATCAGTGCTAATTTTTTAATTGTAATTGAAATTATCATGGATAGTCATGATTATTTTGCTTGTACTATTTGTTATCTAATTTTTTCATGATTATTTTGTTTCTGATATTCCTTATCTTAATTTTCCTTTTTTTCTTCTTTTTGCAATAATAGCTATGCATCCATTCAACTGTTATATGTGTATTAAGCTGTCTTTTGGTCCGGATGTACCCTTCTATCTGCTTCCTATTAGTTCACTTGATTCTTTTGATACAAAAATGTTCTCTCATGAACTAATGATAAATTAATATCTGCCGCTCATAATAAATATTGAGTTTGGTTTTTCCACCTCTTGTTATCATTCAACACTGTAGCTCTCTATTATAAACGGACTGCTATTTTTTTTTGGGTGGTATTATGGCACTTCCATAGTTAAATTGCACATGATATCAAGCCTTTATGGGTGCTATTTTGCAGTTCATTGGGAATTTCCAGGAAACATCTGGCATGAAGACTGGGTGGGGTGCAGGTAAGTTCTTGTACATTTTTTTTTTCACTGAATAATTATTTTTTTGGTTAATTATGCTGTTATTGATCAAGTGCCATGGAATAAGTTTAATTTAGGCTTGTTGTACAATATCCAAGTGATTTCTCTAATTTTGTGCAATCAATAGCATTTTTCTGGTATTTATTAGGTAATGTTATTCTTGTGCTTCTGTGCTGAACGGGAGTATGTGGTTGTCTGCGGTACCTGGAATTAAATACTGTTAGGAAGTCCTCCATTTGATTCAATACTATATGTATACTGTGCATGTTTTGAACCATGGTCTGCAAACACACATGCATCTCCTATGTATGCTTGCATCTATGACTTAACCTTTATCACCATGTTGGCTCTTTTGATAATTTTTGAGAAGTCCAATCCTGTCATCACCTTCCTGTAGCACAAAAAGGTTATATTATTATTTGCTAGCACACATATTTCTTCACCTTTGCCCAATTCGAAGGTGTTGTGTTCCTTAGCCAAAGATCTTGTCATAGGACGATTAACTGAAACATCTAACTCCACTAGTTGTCTCTTTCCCTTGTTATTGTTCTTGTTTCGACCTATTTTGAATAATTATTCAGCTCTTCAAGGGGAAACTGAAACTTTGGACCTCGTTAAGAGAGTGAATCCGATCTCTAGGTTGACTACAAAATTCTGCTTATGTTTTATTAATTTGTTGTCCACTAAATAGGACAAGTTCAATACAAATAGGAAGTTTAGTACGGATAGGAAACTTATAAATTAGGAACCAAATAAAGTTAATATAGAAATTAATAAAATAATCAGATAACTAATAATTTAAAATAGACCCCACACAGATCCTACTATTTGGCACTTCTTGCACGCACGCTCCCAACAAAGGAGTATGTAACATCACCCTCCCCCTCAAGAAAGAGCTTGTCCTCAAGCGCAAAAGTAGGATAGGTCAGCGACAGTTGCATCTGTACAACGGGCCGACAGCTCCCATATTCCTCGTAATAGCATTGAGGGAAATTTCCTTTTCTACCGCAGCCCCATGCACTAGCTCTTCCTCATTCGACTCATCCAACTCCAGCCAAAAGAGCTTTTTACACTGATGATTTGCAGAATACAGCTCGTCACAATTATAACACAGCCCTCGGGCCCCTCTATCTGCTATCTCATCTCTCGTCAGTTTTCTAAAGTAGGGTAGAGGAGTCCTTTCAGTTTTATTGTCGGTTTGTATGCCATTACTGCTATTAATTTTAACTGGTGTTGTGGAGTGCGGCGTGTGAGATGAAGTGAAGCCTAGGCTATCCTACCATGCTGTTCCTCTTTTTGGTGTCAGTTCGCGCAATACACTATGTTTTGCCTTAAAAGCTCTAGCTAAATTCATGGCATTAGCTAAATCTGGTGGTGCATGGAGTTTCACATCCAGCCAAATGGAGTCGGACAACTCTGCGGTGAATAAGCAGACATGTTGCTCCATTACGACGAATTCACTATCGCGTGCCAAGCACTCTTGAAATTGTCACTGGTAGTCCTCCACTGTTCCTGTTTGTTTTAGGTTGACCAGCTCTCCCAATGGATTGCTACGAGCTAGAGGACCAAACCGAATTGAACAATATTCCTTGAACCCCGATCAATTAACTACTGGCCGCTCATTTTGTAGCTGATGATACCATAATTGTGCCTACCCAAGAAGGTGGAAGGCTGCCAGACTTACCCTATCTCTCTCGGCAGTACGCTGATTGGCAAAGAACTGCTCGCATCGGTGAATCCAAATCAGAGGATCGTTTGTTCCGTCGTACGTGAGAAAATCCAACTTTGTGTAACGGGGTACCACTCCTCCGCTACCTGCAGCGCCATTTGGGGGGGCTGAACTGCTTGCATGAGTCGCGTTTGGGTTGCGACCTGGTGGTGGGTAATGGCTCGCTGTACCTTCTAATTCTGCATGCCACCCGCGCTGAAAACCCGACATCACTTCCTTGATTTGTAATGACAGCTCTTGGGTCTCGCTTCCCAATCGTTTTTCTGTTTCGGCAGCCCTAGCTTCACTTGCTGCCTGCACCTCTTGGATAAGACCCCTTAATTGTTCTTCGGTTTGAGAGTCGCCCATGGTGTTTGGCTCTAATACCAATTTGTTGTGTTCCTTAGCCAAGGATTTTGTCACAAGGCGATTAACTGAAAAATCTAACTCCATTAGTTGTCTCTTTCCCTTGTTATTGTTCTTGTTTCGACCTATTTTGAATAATTATTTAGCTCATCAAAGGGAAACTGAAATCTTGGACCTTGTTAAGAGAGAGAATCTGATCTCTAGGTTGACTACAAAATTCTGCTTATGTTTTATTAATTTGTTGTTCATTAAATAGGACAAGTTCAATACAAATAGGAAGTTTAGTAAGAATAGTAAACCTATAAATTAAGACCTAAATAAAGCTAATATAGAAATAAATAAAATAAACAGGTAACTAATAATTTAAAACAGACCCCACACAAATCTTATTACTTGGCACGTCTAGCACACACACTTGTTGGTCCTGATGACATACAAGAGGGGGGGTGAATTGGGTGTTTTAAAATTTTAGCTCAATTTCTGACAGAACAGAACGCAAGTGTTCTAATGGAGTTTTCTGGTTCGAACAGAACAGATGGATATGCAATGAATGAACGTAGAAAGTGATGAACAACAGAATGTGCAATAAAAGTTCTGTAAAACAGATTTAAAACTTGCAGTAAATCATTATTAGATAACAAAAATGGTTTTAAAGATGTCTTTTGAATTAACACAAATTTTGATAGAACGGAATAGTTGAAATCTTTTAGAAACAGAATAAAGAAGAGGGGAGAAGAAATAGATCAACACAAATGATTTATAGTGGTTCGGCCTAGCTGCCTACATCCACTCCTCAAGATACCGTCTTGAGCTTATCTCTCCACTATCAACTCTTTTCAATGGGTAAGAGTTAAAGCCAATATACAAACCTAGTAAATTTTCTACCCCCAATCATTTTCCCAAGTAAAAGATTTAAACACTTACTAGAATTTCCTAAGGTTCTAGCCAACCCTTTCTCACAATCTTTTATAAAAATACCTCACACAAGAATTACAACAGAAATGCTATAATCTAGTTGAAGAGTATGATAATGAATGAAGTGCAAGATGTGGAAAATAGCTTGAAAAAGATGAAAGCTTAAATCTCAAGAGATATAAATGTTTTTCAACTTTTCTAACTTCTTTGAAACCAAAAACAACTTCAATTTATAGCCAAAAACTCATTATAGCCGTTAGAAGGAAGACAGACTGATTGATTTGAAAAACTAGCCGTTATTTTATCTTTTAGTGAAAGCAGATCTGCTGTTCTGTTTGATTGTTCTGCTGTGACAGAACAGAAGACAATCAGAAAACATTTTCTATAAACTTGCTGCTTATCCTTTCAAGATGCGATTTTAACAGCTATTCTAAAAGAATGTTCTAGCAAGATTTATATTTTTAAAGTATCTTTTCTGTTTATGATAGAATACTTATTTTTTGACTTCAACAGAACACATTTTTAATGCATGAAAAAATCATTTTTATGCAAGGAAAGACTATTAAGATGCATGAACATGTAAATAAAGCTCCTCAAAAGATTTTACAAAAATAATACCCTAACTTTTCATGGAGCTCAACAATGTAATTTCTTCAAGCAATTTGACTTGCATAATTGACTTGGTTCTTGCACAACTTAGTGGATAATGGTTAAAACAGAAGCAAATAAATATAATTTATGCAAAGTTTATACAAGATTTTATTATCATCAAAATTGAGATGCAGCATTGAGCCAACAATCTCTCCCTTTTTTATAATGACAAAACCTTGATAAATTTTGAATAAAAAGTCTATCTTGGTTAGTATAAGTATGCTCCCCCTTACTATATGCCAGAGGGATATATACAAGTATAATTCCTTTAAATTTGCACAAAACAGATGTATGTATATACATCAAAATTTCACATAGAATTAATAGCATCAGTTCTGGCACAATTATATCTGTTCAATAGAACTGTAAACAGTAAGGCAGCAAAAAGGGCAGTTTTTAATCAAAGCATCAGACCATATTAAAAACATAAACTCATCACAAAGTCATAACAAAAGTCAGAACACAAAATTTGAACCCACATAAGTCTCCCCCTTTTTGTCATCAGCAAAAAGGTGAAAGCAACAATATCCAACAAAAATATCCAACAAAAAACAGCAAAAGTTCTGATTAAACAACACCATTTAAAAAACTTAAGTAGAACGGGGTGGATGTTTGGATTCCGGTCTGCGGCGCAAGAGGGAAGCAATTTTCTGTTGAGTGATGGCAATGTTAGCAAGAAACTTTTGGAGCTGACCAAGAGAGGATTCCAACTCCTCATTCAAAGTGACCAACTCAGCATCTAAATTAAGAGGCAAAGACTCAGCAATAGGATCAGCAGAAGATGGTACCTCAGGAGCAGTAGAGGAGGGAACAGGTTGATCAGCAGAAGTGACTCCTGCAACTGCAGGTGGTTCAGGAGGCTCAGTTTGATTTTTAAGTGCAGCAAGTTGCTCAGAAGCAGAGGCCAATTCCTGGGCCTCAGAGTCAAGGTGAGGATCAGTAGCATGAGCTGTCCCTAATTCTGTTTCTGATCCAGACTCACTCTTTCTGCTAGACCCACTATCCTGTTCTGGTGCACTGGACTCTCCAGACTTATTTTCAGTTTCTGTTGTAGTTTTTGAACTGGATTTCTCCTTGCCAGATTCTGCCAAGTTACCTTGAGAAGATTCCTTAGATTTATCAGAGGCATCATTCTGATCTGATTCACTGGCACTAGCTTCCTCTTCCTCAGATTCAACTACCTCCTCTTCTTCTACAGAGGACTCATCAGAACTCACCACTACAATCTGTGTTTCCTCCTTATCATCTTCATAATGGGACTTAATATGCTCATCACCAGATTCAGCAAGCTTGGCTTCGTGGATAATCAAGGAAAGGTTTTTTGCTAGGTATGAGGCAATGTTAGGAGGAAATACTTTAAGTTTTTCAGTGAGGTTTTGTGAGGAAGATTTTGGAAGAGGTTTGGTAGGTGTGCTACGGGTTCTTTTACCATTTGGTTTCTTCTCTCTTCTTCGGTTTTCCTTCTCAAAATTTCTGAAATTTCTTTGTGTAAACCCTAATTTCTCAACCCATGGCGCGATTCAAAACCAAAGCCAACCGTAAACCCTCAAAAATCGAAGCCTCTAAAAAATAAAAAAAAGTTGAATCCCCTGCCAAATCCGTAAAGACAGTCATCATTTCCCCAAAAAACTATCGACTGGGATGCGACGGTGGAATTTGCTCCCGATTTGGCGAAATGGATGGAACAAGAAGGCTGGAAGTGCTTCATTACATACACGAGTCCATTCTTCTATCCTGATTTGGTGAGAAATTTTTATGGGTCAATGAAGAACATCACCGCTGGGAGTTTCCAAGTTCAGTTTGGGGATAAAGTTTTCGATGCCACTCCAGGGCTGCCCTCTAAGGTATTTTCGCTTCCTTTAGTTGGCACTAAAACTGATAGGAAGGTTGGGACTGCCGTTATTCAGAATTTTAATAGAGAAAAGTTTCTCAAAGCTACTACTGGGCTTGAGTATCCTGGAAGTAACCCTCCTACCTGTATGGCACCTAAGTTTAGAGCCCTCCATAAATACATTTGTGATTTTTTGCTGCCTAGGTCAAGAAGTGCAACTTTTTTTGTCACTGTGGATGATTGTGTTTTGTGGCATTTTTTAAAGGAAAAACCTATAAACTTGCCTGTCCTGTTATTTAAAAATATTGCCTGGCATTTTTTATAGGTTTTCCCTCTAAAAAATGTCACAAAACACAATCATCCACAGTGGCCAAAAAAGTTGCACTTCCTGACCTAGGCAGCAAAAAATCACAAATGTATTTATGGAGGACTCTAAACTTAGGTGCCATACAGGTAGAATGAGGGTTAGTTCCAGGATACTCAAGCCCAGTAGTAGCTTTGAGAAACTTTTCTCTATTAAAATTTTGAATAACGGCAGTCCCAACCTTCCTATCAGTTTTAGTGCCAGCTAAAGGAAGCGAAAATACCTTAGAGAGCAGCCCTGGAGTGACATCGAAAACTTTATCCCCAAACTGAACTTGGAAACTCCCAGCGGTGATGTTCTTCATTGACCCATAAAAATTTCTCACCAAATTAGGATAGAAGAATGGACTCGTGTATGTAATGAAGCGCTTCCAATCTTGTTGTTCCATCCATTTCGCCAAATCGGGAGCAAATTCCACCGTCGCATCCCAGTCGATAGTTTTTGGGGGAATGATGACTGTCTTTACGGATTTGGCAGGGGATTCAACTTTTTTAGAGGCTTCGATTTTTGAGGATTTACGGTTGGTTTTGAATCGCGCCATGGGTTGAGAGATTAGGGTTTACACAAAGAAATTTCAGAAATTTTGAGAAGGAAAACCGAAGAAGAGAGACGAAACCAAATGGTAAAAGAACTCATAACACACCTACTAAACCTCTTCCAGAATCTTCCTTACAAGACCTTACTGAAAAACTTAAAGTATTTGCTCCTAACATTGCCTCATACCTAGCAAAAAACCTTTCCTTGATTATCCACGAAGCCAAACTTGTTGAATCTGGTGATGAGCATATTAAGTCCCATTATGAAGATGATAAGGAGGAAACACAGATTGTAGTGGAGAGTTCTGATGAGTCCTCTGCAGAAGAAGAGGAGGTTGTTAAGGCAGAAAAAGAGGAGGTAGTTAAATCTGAGGAAGAGAAAGGTAGTGCTAGTGAATCAGATCAGAATGATGCCTCTGATAAATCTAAGGAATCTTCTCAAGATAACTTGGCAGAATCTGGTAAGGAGAAATCCAGTTCAGAAACTAAAAGTAAGTCTGGAGAGTCCAGTGCACCAGAACAGGATAGTGGGTCTAGCAGAAAGAGTGAGTCTGGATCAGAATTAGAGGCAGCTCATGCGACTGATCCTCACCTTGACTCTGAGGCCCAGGAATTGGCCTCTGCTTCTGAGCAACTTGCTGCACTTAAAAATCAAACTGAACCACCTGCAGTTGCAGAAGTCACTTCTGCTGATCAACCTGTTCCCTCCTCAGGTACCATCTTCTGCTGATCCTATTGCTAAGTCTTTGCCTCTTAATTTAGATGCTGAGTTGGTCACTTTGAATGAGGAGTTGGCATCCTCTCTTGGTCAGCTCCAAAAGTTTCTTGCTGACATTGCCATCACTCAATAGAAAATTGCTTCCCTCTTGCACCGCAGACTGGAATCCAAACATCCACCCCCTTCTACTTAAATTTTTTAAATGGTGTTGTTTAATCAGAACTTTTGTTGGATATTGTTGCTTTCACCTCTTTGCTGATGACAAAAAGGGGGAGACTTATGTGGGTTCAGATTTTATGTGGCTTTTCATTTAATAGCAGTTATCCTTCCCAAGGTGATAAACACGATATTTTTCAAACAAGAAGACAACTGTTTCCACTCTTTTTACTGGAAAAGTTTTCATAAACACACTGGATAAAATGCAGAAACAAAGTTTTAAGCGGGAAGGAATAAAATTAAATTTTCTTTTGACTCTGACAGTTATGAAAAAGCAAGGATAGGACATAAAAGGACTATTTTGTCTTTTTATGACATTTTAAAACTAAACACGTAAAAACCAAATTGTCAAAAGTCAATTAACACATAAAAATATTATTAGAAAAACAAATTTGAGCACGCAAAGATAAAATCAACATGTATAATAGACCAGAAAAATTATTAAAATAAAATTAAAGCATGTACGTCTTTCTTCATTAGCTCAATTTCTGACAGAATAGAACGCAAGTGTGCTAATGGAGTTTTCTGGTTTGAACAGAACAGATGAATATGCAATGAATGAACGCAGAAAGTGATGAACAACAGAATGTGCAATGAAAGCTTTGTAAAACAGATTTAAAACTTGCAGTAAATCACTATTAGATAACCGAAATGGTTTTAAAGATTTCTTTTGAATTAACACAAATTTTGCAAGAACAGAATAGTTGAAATCTTTTAGAAACAGAACAAAGAAGAGGGGAGAAGAAATAGATCAACACAAATGATTTATAGTGGTTCGGCCTAGCTGCCTACATTCATTCACCAAGATACCATCTTGAGCTTATCTCTCTACTATCAACTCTTTTCAATGGGCAAGAGTTAAAGTCAATATACAAACATAGTAAATTTTCTACCCATAATCTTTTTCCCAAGTAAAAGATTTAAACAATTACTAAAATTTTCTAAGGTTCTAACCAAATCTTTCTCACAATCTTTTATAAAGATGCCTCACACAAGAATTATAACAGAAATGTTATAATCTAGTTGAAGAGTATGATAATGAATGAAGTGCAAGATGTGAAAAATAGCTTGAAAAAGATGAAAGTTTGAATCTCAAGAGATATAAATGTTTTCCAACTTCTCTAACCTCTTTGAAACCAAAAACAACTTCAATTTATATCCAAAAACTCATTATAGCCGTTAGAGATCAGAATATAGCCGTTAGAAGGAAGACAAACTGATTGATTTGAAAAACTAGCCGTTATTTTGTCTTTTAGTGAAAACATATCTGCTGTTCTGTCCGATTGTTTTGCTGCGACAGAACAGAAGACAATCACAAAACATTTTCTGTAAACTTTCTGCTTATCCTTTCAAGATGCAATTTTAACAGCTATTCTAAAAAAATGTTTTAGCAAGATTTATATTTTTAAAGTATTTTTTCTGTTTATGGTAGAATATTTTTTCTGCCTGCAACAGAACTTATTTTCTGACTTCAACAGAACACATTTTTAATGCATGAAAAAATTATTTTTATGCAAGAAAAGACTATTAGGAAGCATGAACATGTAAATAAAGCTTCTCAAAAGATTTTACAAAAATAATACCCTAACTTTCCATGGAGCTCAACAACTTAATTTCTTCAAGCAATTTGACTTGCATAATTGACTTGGTTCTTGCACAACTTAGTGGAGAATGGCTGAAACAGAAGCAAATAAATAGAATTTATGCAAAATTTATACAAGGTCTGATTATTATCAAAATTGGGATGTAGTTTTGAGCCAACAACACTCCCAACAAAGGAGTCCGTAACAGAAGGATTAGAAAAAGATGGCAATTTGTTCAATATTTTAGCTGCTTTTGGATGTATCCAAGTTTTTCTTAATTCATGCTGCTATGCACAAGCACCATTGGGATATACATTTCTTGAGTTGCATCTTCTGTTTAAGCACACCATGTCTGGGTACTTCTTAAGTTTTTCCATTTGTACTTTTCTTTTTGCAGTTATACTGGCAGAAGCTGTTGCACTAATTGCCGCTAGCACTGTCCATCGAGTTTGCATCACAACATGGTAATGTTAGAATACAACAAACCTTTGTTTATTATTACATGATTTTATTAATGCAAATTGATAGATGATACACATATTGACCATGCGTTTGGTGCTCTAACTGTCTATGCGGTCCTAGGGTGGTAGACATATGTCACCAAGGAGGTATCTTGGATTCAAACCTTCAAAATCAGAAGCTACTTTAGAAAATGTTTCTACATGTTCATCACTAAATATATGTGGGAATAACCTATTTCAATAACCAGAAAATTTGTGTTAGTGTTGCTTTTTGATATATCGGTTGCAGTGCAGTCAAAAGTTGAGCCAGTGAACTTGAAAACTTTTCAGTTGTAGTTGGAAAAAGTTTGAAATATTGAAAGAAGCGTAGCATGCATCACTAACTGTCTTGACCAGGTTATTCATTATTAATATATCATTATGCAAGTGGACTAGGGGGGTCAGTTACTAGTTTGACCATGGGAACTCATGAAGTCAGTCTGATATGCCTCTTGTAGAATGATACGCCAGAAAGTTAGATATTGAGATTGGAGAGCCTAAGCCCCTATAAAGCCACGTTGGAATCCCATACTTCGAATGGGAGGCTTGAATTCCCTTAGATTGGACTGCAACATATCCATGTCGCGATTATTTTTTTACATGTATTAAAATCAGCATATATGGGAAAATTGAGAAGAATTTTGTATTCTAATGACCATGTTCTCGGTTTTTGGGTGCAGTTTCCTGTTCTCGGTTGGATTGCTCTACGAGGTCAACAAGATTTCAGGGGCGACCCTTTCAAGAAGTGATTCTAAGACGAGAAGGCATTAATTGGATAGCATGATTGCCTCTTAATATAATGTCATTAACAACCGATGTTAAGTTCTATCACGGTGTCATGCTTTGTCAAGTAATTTATGAGATTTACCGGACATTCATTGCTGATATCAACTGTGGAATTAGTTCACCTGTAAGCTATCAGTTAAAACGGATCTACTCGAGAGAGAGTAAAATTTTGTTATAATATTTTTGCATTTGAACCAGTTCCCGCTTCTTGCTAAGTTGTGAGTCTCTTCTTCAACACACTAAATTAACGCATTATTATGCTACAGAAAATCTTCGAAATTCATAGAATTATACATTTGGGATTGCAAACAAATTTGTTTGCATTGGACGAACAGCGCATTTGCATCATGAATGCCTCTATATAATATAAAATGTTCCAAAACTGCACATGGTTATACGAGCAAGTGTAGGAGTATGCCTTTTCGTTGATGGAAGAACAGAGAAGAATGGTTGAACTAGAGTTCTTCATTCTGAACGGCAGCAGATCCATGTCCATATTCTGAGAAGCGTGTAATTTTAAGCAATTACGAGTAGCATTATGGCATTAGATCTTGAAGCCATAAGAAGCAAATGGGTTTTATTATCCCATGGTATCACCATAATCGACCTATAACAGCTTGCATTAAAATAAATTATCATAAACTCTAGAACAACTAAACATAAGCAAAAAATGGAGATGGTACAAACTTGATGAAAAATTGTAGCAGTCGACACTATTCGAAGTACAGCGGTTGACACTGGCATTCTAAGCATAGTTATAATTTTACAGGCGAGTCCATCCCAATATTCAGGCCGAGTAGTAGGAAAATGAGATAGCCAATTTATATAATAACATGCTACTCATGCTACTCTGCCTGCCTTATGAGTTTATATAATAACATGCTACTCATGCTACTCTGCCTGCCTTATGAGTTTATATAATAACATGCTACTCTGCCTGCCTTATGCTTCTTATTTGCTATATATTCATAAATGTGGTTGGCCCATTAGAATACATGAGGTGGAAAGAAATCTAATTGAATATACTCTCTCTATTTAACTTTATCAAAGAAACTTAAATTTCACTTGATTTTATAATACAATACTACATAAACCAGAGTTGAATAGTTAAACAACAATGGAGGCAAAAGGGTTATAAATCGGAGAATGAATCATTATAAAAAATGGCAATAACAAAAAGCATCTAGATATACAAATAAAAATTAGGGGGATTGGGGAGAAGCCTAACCTCCAAAAACTGATGTTTGCAATTAAACACAATGCCAAATCCATGCAATAATCTTCTCCTTGCTATATTAATACAAGGAGCAGCCCTTGGTTAGTAGTTTATCGATCCCATAGAGGCTCCTTGACCAAGACATTTATTTTCTCATGAAGAAATTTCAACACATCTTCTCTTCCTTCTTTAATAAGCAAATGTCTTAATCGTCCAAATGTCACGCCTGAAGGCCGAATTCCCTTTTCTATCATATCTTCCAACAGGCTGCAAGCTTGAGGAGTATTGCCCTCATCACATAGTCCACTTATAAGAACTGAATAAGTGTGCATGCTCGGAACAAATTGTTTTTTCTTCATGTACCTCCATACCTTAAGAGCCATCTTCATCTCCTTCCTTTCACAAAACATCTTTATCATCATGGTATATGTGTCAGCATCTGGTTCGCATACCTTAATCATCCTGCGGAATACACTAAAAGCCTCATCAGTATCTCCACAGCCAATTAAACTGTTCAGAATAATATTGAAGGTTCTTGAGTTGGGTTTCACATCCTTGCTATCCATCTCATTCAAAACCCTGTACATGTTCTTAAACTTGTGTGCTTTACAAAAAGCACCGATCAAAGCATTATATGCAGCCACATCAGCTTTGATTCCATTCCTTTCCATCTGTAGGAATGTATCAACTGCATCTTCAATCCGATTTTCTAAGCCATATGTATGAATTAGAATACTATAAATAAAAGTTGTCGGCCTGGAATAAGTGGAATCCATTTCCCTGACAATGCCAAGGGCTTCATCAACCCTTCCAGCCTTGCAAAGAATGTCCACCATGATACCATAAGTCACAATATCAGGGCTGCAACCCATGTCAACCATTTCTCTGAAAATCTCCCTTGCCTTGGGTAGATTTGGAGCCTTTCCCCATCCCTCTATCAAGATACTATAAGTCTTTGAGTCAGGAACAAATCGGTCCTTCATACTGTCAAAAATCTCTTGAGCTTTCCTAACATTCTTGGACTTGCATAAAGCACTAAGCAAGCCATTGAATGCTGCTAGATTTGGGGGCACGTTGTACTTCTCCATGACATTAAATGTGTAAACAGCTTCCTCCAACTTTTTAGCCCTAGAGTACTTTCTCATAATGATGCAGAATGTCTCAATGTTTAGCATTCTCTTTCTCTTCATGGAATTCACAAGATCCCACATGATCTGGTACTGCCTAATCTTGGCCAGAGACTCTATCATGGTATGATAAGCCCTAATGCTGTGTGTATAATGCCGTTGCTTCTCTGCCCATTCGAAGAACCGATATGCCACCATACCCGCATTTTCAAATCTCTTGAGGACATCTTCAACTATTTCTGGTGAAACCCTGATACCATTTTGGTCAAGAGCAGTATCAAGAGTCACTGCTGGGGTGGACATCATGATTTTATATATCCTTTTTGTAGCATCCGATATTTCACATGTGATTTCAATTGAACTGTACCTTCTAACCAATACACACCAACCTGAAGATAGTTTATGTGAACAATTACTAATTCTACTCATTCCAATAAAACAAATTGAGAATCAGCAATCTACACCTGAAGCACCACAAAAACAAAACCAGTTTGTTAAAAAGAAAAAAAAATTATCAAAGGTAAAGCCTTAAATTAGTTGCAAAAATTATCTGGCACACGCTGTATAATTTTCTCTAAACAGTTGTTTAGTTGAACAGCAAGTCACTGAAAATTGAAAAAGCCTAGAGAACGTCCAATTCTAATTCATAAAATTTGATTGAGGTCTTTCATCAAACGGGTGTTGCGCAATGTAAGAAAGTTCAACTTTCAATGACAACATCCATAAGTAATGTTTGTACAGTTTTAAGAGAGCAATAACGCAACTTAAAAACTAGAAATCAACAAGGCAATAACTTGCATAATGCATATAATAGAACGTTAAAAGCAGTTGCTTTTTCCCCTAAAAAAAAAAAATCCGTCTTGATTTTGAACATGCAAACAGCAAACTTTATTCAATTGCAAGCCGTACTTAAATCCTCAAATTAACACTTTTTATCTAAGAAAAAGTTCATATGAGAGGGAGAGAGATAGAGAGTTAAAATACCAAAAAGCTTCACAGCTTCGAGATGGAGTTCAACCATCACTTGCAGGTCTGGCCAAACGACGGAGTTTGGAGGTTAGCAATTATGCAATTTTTGCTGTTAAAAAACCCAAGACAAGCCTGAAATTTCAGTGCTCTCCTTTCCCTCTAGTAATGGCATCCACAAACTAAAGAAAAAGTCTTTGAAGCCAATAGACTCAATAAAGAACATTTTCAAGTCTAAAGGAGATAAAGGACTTCGATTTCCGGTAACATTCTTTTGATTTGAGATTTAAATCCCATTAAGTCCCGTTTCTCTTGTGTAGAGCCTGTATTCACTGTTTACTTATAAGCTAATGGATGCATGATCTGTAACACCCTATATCTGGTTACATGAGCGAGCTCGATACAATTATATGATCCATAAATACATGAATAACCAATTTTTTTTTTAATCTAACTACTCCAAACAGTTATTATTAAAAAAAAAAATCGGCAGAATTTTCCATATATACATCACTATTGCCCTGTATCAAGAGACAAATACTTCTAAAACACCGATTATTCAAACTTAATTTCCAAATCAAACTAAAAACACAAGTGATTTTTCCCATCCTCCATCAATAATCAAACATGCAACAAACTCAAACAATCTATACATCCATAAGAAAAACAGGAACCAAGAAAATCTTAACCATATATTCAGATATACTCATATGCATAATACTTCGTTATCATCCAAAATAATACTAAATCAATACTATGCTTCTCTTTTATATACATGCCATGATGATTACAAAATTACATCCAAACAAAATATGATATCAAAGCATCTACCTCGAAGTAAAGATTTTCCTCCATTTCCTACCGGATCCACAGCTCACCTTCTGTCCACTACCTTTGTATACCTACACGCTAAGCCAAAACTTAATGGTGAACACCACAAATGTTTTTCAAAACAAACATATAATTACACCTACACTTATAATTGAACATTATTATCATAACTCAAAATTAATATAAACATAGATAAACTTACCTTTCACTTCTTAAGTCCTTTAGTATAAAAACATTGGATACATACCAGCATAATTTAAATTCATGACACACCACACATACATAATTAAAAATCCTGTCAAGTATACCAATATCAACCACAATATATAAAAACATCATAGATTCACAATTTCTCATATAGAATCCACATTCACTAAAAAAACACATGATTAACTTAATCATTTGCATTCACAACTCAATTTATGCCCCTTTTTTTATTTGTCAATACATCACCTCTTCTTTTTTATTCTTGAGTTATTGCCCACAAATAAGTCTTACATCATACAAGTATAACCATCAAATTTTTAATCGTATTGTTTATAGAAAATTCACTTCCATCGTATAATCACTTCATAGGTAATCATAAGCATATACAAGTAAGCCCAATGCCATCTAATGTTTAGTAAAATTCCTAATATTAATATTTTTATTTCTCATATTATTACCCAAAGTAACTCAATCGGATACCGGGGATCAAGGCTCTATGGGCCAAATCGGATTGAAGCAATTTGGATCAAAGCATGGGCACTTCAACCCTATACTGAGGGGACCGGAACGGGACATGACCCTCAACACACTTTAATTACACTTAGAGGTTTAAATCACCAATTTGGATTGAAGAGGCTTGGATCGGAGCATAAGAACTTCAATCCTACACTGAGGGATCCGAATTGGGACATGGCCCTCAAACTCTCTTCCATATGCTATAGGTCCTCATTAATCTGCTTAAAGCTTGTCATTTACCCAACCTCACAATTAAGGTATCGCTATTCTCATGGCTAGCCGGCTATATCCAGTTGCTCCATTTCCTACTAGCATACTAAGGGCAATAAAAGTGTTGCTTCTTGTTATATTTTTAATTCATCACATAGGCATGCACATCAAAATCTAATATTCATGACTTACTTTACTTTTATATATGTATTATGGCACCATTTGTATCCATTTTTCCATTCCATGCTTAAAATTCATTTAGGCATCACCATAAGTCTCTTGCCCACATCTATAACTTACTTGATCATGCCCATTGCTCCACTACAGTGTGGTGCACATATTTGAGCATAAACTTGCATATTCACATATTCTTGAATTAAAAATTCATGATTAAATTGTACACCCATAATGCATAACCATCACTTACATCAAGCATCCATAAAACAAATTTCACAATCAAA
Organism: Excoecaria cochinchinensis; assembly: GCA_947683425.1. Lineage (NCBI taxonomy): Eukaryota > Viridiplantae > Streptophyta > Magnoliopsida > Malpighiales > Euphorbiaceae > Excoecaria > Excoecaria cochinchinensis. Next base: position 9,182,330 of record CANTUQ010000054.1, on the reverse strand, counting down.
TCTCACAATTAATTCACTCTTCACTACTACACACTATTCATGTCATTTAAACAAAAATTAACAAGTTAATGTGGCTTAAGCATAACTTTCCAATACTCTTGGTCTACTTTGTAAATCGAATTTAAGTTCACATTTTTCTTTACATTCTCTTTACTTAAAATCTATCTCACATAGGTTAATTTCAAAAGTCTTTCAGATTGACTTTATAAAACATACTATTATATATACCCAATCGCATGAATACCAAATTAAGTTTGCTGAACCTCAAATGTAACTAAACCTTAATATTTACATAACTGCAATAATTAAAAAAGGATAAATTTGGCAATGCACGAGTCTCAAAATAGTACAAATTTCAATTAAGTTCACCAAGATTGATCTAAACCTCCAAGAATTCAGCTCAAGCATAGATATACAAAGGGTTTCACATATTTGTCACATAATTGCATATTTATTATCTTTTATACTTCAATCATAAAAGCCCCAAATTAATTGTATCAGATCCTAAGAATACCATACACCTTGGCATAAACATAACCTAACAAAAATTGAGAAAAATATAAATGGTGGTTCACAAACCTCAGTTGATGTCAAAATCAAGTTCCCATATCTTCAAAATCACCACCAAGCTCAAATTAGACTTCTTTTCCCTTTCCTTTTCCTTCTTATCTTCTCTTCTTTATCTTCATTAAGTAACAAACCCACCAACAATAATTTAAATAAAAGCAAGAAAGATAGATTTTAAAGTAATTTAGGTGATAAATGGCATGAATTTCATAACTTACCCGAAAATTCTAGTTCCTAGGTTTCAAATCTCACAAACCAAAAATCCCTAGCAACTTGATTTTCCTTTCTTTTCCTCCATTTTCCTTCATGATTCTTGGCTTCTTTGCAACCAAAATCTCGCAAGAGCTGCTGTTTCTCGTGGCCAAAGTGAAGGTCGCTGTGTCTGGGGGTTTGCCAAGAAGAGATCGGCGAATGGGAGAAGAAAACACGCAGGTGAGGGGCGATGAGACCGCTGGAAAAGCGGCAAAAGAAAGAAAATAAAAGGAAGAAGAGGAAACGCTGCCGTTTTAGGCAGAATTGAAGGGCTTCTCCCTCCAAAATCCCTATAATTTATTTTTAAGATTTAGGTTGAATTGGGCATTATTTCAAAGGCTAGATTAATTTCTATGAAATTATTTTCCCCCTTTTAATTCTCCATAATATTCTTAGTCTTCCAAAATATTGTCATTATACTTATTTATTTCTTTTCCACCTCAAAATTCCTTAATTATATCACTTATTTATTTATATCATCGTTCTAAGGTTAGATTTTAATTTTAACTATTTCGGGTCAAAGTTGACCATCAATCCCTTGGTCAACCTAGTAATTTCCACCTCCAATTGCAGTTTAACTGATATGTTTAGCTTTTGAACTTTTATAGGTGATTGATTTCACTTACGGTCACTCAACTTATCACTTATCGTACAAAACTAACCAATTTTTTTTTTTACTTAAATGTTACTGAACTTTTAATATTTTTTCAAAAAAGTCATTTTAACTGAAATCCGGCGAGAACTCTCGTCCTATTGATGACATGGCATGTCATATCAGAAACTATATATCGTTTAACAATATTTACAACAAGTACTACATCTAAATTAATTTCACTTACGGTTACCAAACTTATCATTTATCACGCAAAAATAACTAATTTTCTTTTTTTCCAACTTAAATGCTACTGAATTTCTAATATTTTTGTAAAAAAATCATATATTTACTATTCGTTGCCACGTGTCATATGCCATGTCATCAATCCGATAAGAGTTCTCGCCGGATTCCGGTCAATATGACTTTTTTGCAAAAATGTTAGAAGTTCAGTGACATTTAAGTAAGAAAAAAAAAGACGGTTACTTTTATGCGATAAGTGAAAAGTTGAGTGATTATAAGTGAAATTGAGCCCTTCATGTGCTCTCAAAATAATTTTCAATATATCCTTGAATCCTCCGTAAATTTTACTTTCTGTTTCTTGATAAAGTACATTTCTGATTTCGGTGGCGTTATTCAATGTCCGGAGAGTACTATTAAGGTACATGCTCATTTCTTCATTTGTTAGGGAGTCCATGAGAGTAATATAATTTGCTTATAGAAATTTCTCAGGAGTTTTTCACTGGAAAATATGGGCGTGGGTTTGCAGAGAATGAAGCCAAAAAGATTAAAAAGTTTTCTCCTTTGATCTGCAAACTATGAAACCATGCTGCATTGCTGCTTCTGATGAAGGGGTAAGAAAATTGAACCTTTCTTTACTTCTTAATATTGCAAAGTAAGATATATTACATAACAAAAAGCTAAAATGCGCCACATTGGTTTTAGTTTATAAAAACAGAGTTGTAGTTCTTTGCACCTTTGTGAAAAAGAAAAGGAACTTGCTAAACAAAAATATGTTCAATGTTGTCATCTTTAAAGCTTTGATCACATTCTATTGCTTTCACTTGTTTCTGTGTCATAACATGAAGATCTGAATGATTCGTCAGTAACTAGTAATGGCCTATCTGGTATTTGAGGGATTTTAATATCGCCTTCTAGCATATTTAGAGCCTCAACAATGGTAGGTCTGTATGCCGCTGTCACATGGGCACAGAGGATGCCCACTAAAACAAACCTCTCCATGATTCCTTTAGCTTCCTCTTCTCTTAATGTCTCATCAAAAACTTCTTCCACATTACCTGATTTTATTTGCATCCATGCCCAATCTGATATGAGTAGAAAGGGCGAATTGTGTGAACCGAGCACCTTTCTTCCACTAATCACTTCAAGAATTAGAATTCCAAAACTATAAACATCAGATTTTTCACTTAGTTGTCCATAGAGAGCATATTCAGGTGCCAGATAACCATGTGTGCCAGCTACCTTTGTCATGACAATAGACTGTCCCCTGCTTTGTGTGGCTAAACTGAAATCTGATACTTTAGCTTTCATATCAAAGTCGAGAAGTATGTTAGTTGCCTTAATATCGCGATGATAAATGGTAGGTTTTACACCATAATGCAAGTAAGCAATCCCTTTAGCCACATCCAGAATTATACTCCTTCGTAGAGACCAAGTTAATTGCTCTCTGGTATGTTCTCCTGACAAATGATTGTGAATACTACCGTTTGACATGAATTCATAAACAAGATATCTTTTTCTCCCTTGAATGTCATCGCTTGTCACAGAGTAACCTCGAAGAGAAAGAAGATTCTTGTGCCTTATCTTGCCTACAATCTCAATCTCATTGAAAAATTCTTCATCTCCCAGGAAATCAACGTTTAGAACTTCTTTTACAGCAACTAAAGTGCCATTTGAAAGCATTCCTCTGTAAACAACCCCAGATGCACCTTGCCCAATAAAGTTCTCCTGAGAAAACCCATTTGTGGCTTGCTGAAGCTCCTTTTCATCAAACCACTTTGCACCTAGGCTAGGTGTCATTTTAGCCTTGATTTTCCTCACAATTTCTTGGTGCAGGGCCTGTTTTGCCTTCTTGTGAGACCGTTTCCGATAAAACATGCTTACTCCTAAAACAAATAAAAGACAAACAATACCTCCTGGTAACCCATAAACCAATAGCTTCGATGGCCTTCTAGATGCTGATGAGTTTACAGTTTCAATTCCTAGCACACAAGGAACCCTACTGGGATCCAAGGGGCCAGAATCGCCGGCGATACCAGCAACATATAAGATGACAATTAACATACAATTGGCAGCATTGGTGGTATTTTTGCTCAAGAGCATCAACTCAGCAGTCACCATAGCACCAGCAGTAGTACATGAGGTGCAGCGGCTTATGTTTGTTAAATCTCCCTTGCAGGAGGATTCCAATTGTGGGGTGAAAGCATCCATGTTCTTGTTCCAGTCTTGAATGGTTCTAATCCCAGCACAACGTGGAGGATCAGCTGCAAACTGGCTATGATCATGGAAGCAATGGGTTACTAGAGATGGCTGCAAGGACAGCGCAGCGAGCTTGGTATGCAATGTTAATAGACAAGCAAAAGAGGAATCTTGATCAGGTAGAAGGAAATTAGAAGTATCTTTAAGATACTGAGCAAGTCCCATAAGAATGACAGCATGAAGGATTTGGCAGCAGCTTCCTGAATAAGGATTTAGGCAAGGAGAAGTGCGCCATGGGTAGGTTTCAATGTAGCTGAAATTTACAGGACATGTATGAGCAGCACAAATGGTGAAGGAAAAAGAAAAGAGGACGGCAAGACAGCAAAGTTGCTCGCCCATGTTCACTGGCTACAATCTACAATACAACCCTTGAGAGCAAATTTTGTTTTTCACAAATACTAGGAATACGAGTCAGTTATGGCCGGCTGAAAAGTTATAATATTCTTGTTTTAGCATGTTGGTGTCTTAGAATTTTAATATGAAAGTGACCTCCTCTAGAAACGAACCATACAACAATTGCTCAAGTTCAAAGACTTAATTAGAGATTCCTTCGTCTCATATTGACGTTTGTTGCACAGAAAAATATGTTTGGTACGTTTAAGCATGGAAAAATGCTTCTCTTGTCAGTTATTTCATCCTGTGTTTTGCATGATACTATTACTGCTTATTTTATTTGCCATGTGGTGTAGTATATATATGGAAATATTCATATTCGTTTAGCATGAAATTGCTTATTTTAGTTTGCAATGTGATGTATCATACATAATTTGTTACTAAATGAGCCTTCTAGGCATTCTGAGCAATTAATTTCTGACCCTTGTGACAGAAAGTCGACAACTTTGACTTCTAGGTGAATAATAAATTAAAATGCAATATTTAACTAATTGAGCCCGTGACATTAAGTTCAAGATTAGCCAATGGCATTAGTAACAAGTACACCTAATTAGGGCTTCTACCATAGCAAATTTCTCTGAAAGAAAGGCATGAATTGTTAATTTTGCAGAAGGGGGGGTTCATTAATGCTATTTTAAAATTGCATTTGGAATCTAAGAATTCATTAGCATTGCTAACTCAAATAAAATTTAATATCTTTCTTTAAATTGTACAGTCCCAACGTTAAATCACAAAAATGGAATTAGTCCTCGTTGTAATGCAAAAAAGAAAAATAGAATAAAAGTGGAATGAGAAAGCCAATTTAACTCGTACCGAAATTATCTTTAAAATTATAAGATTTTAACTTGAATTTTCAACTAGAGAAAAAAAAAATAAAGAATGAGAAAATTCAATGTTTAAAGAATGAGAAAATTCGCTTAAGATAATTATCAAAGTGAATTTAAATTGATTTAAATGGATTGATATTTATTTCTTTTATAATGTTGGAATAGTTTTATCCTGTAATAAATCGATCCACCTCAAATTAAATCAACATAACCTTGTGAATTTCAATCAAAATAAACCAATACACAAAGACGATCTGAATTGTGATGATTCTTAAACTTATTCATCATCTTTCATTTATATCTCAACTGTAACAAAATACGAATGGATCGATACATACAAATATTTTGTTAATAAATGTAAAAACTAAATCAATTAGCCTATCTAATTATGAATATATTATAATTATATACATTCTATGTTGGGATGGCAAACAAATCCCACATCGGAAAGTTAGAAGAAATCCCTCCAACATATAATACTAAGTGGGCTACTCCACCCAGAGCCAATTGGTTTTGGGTTGGAACCTCACTTGGGTTATTGTGGAGAGGGTTTGGGCCTGGGCTGAGTCGCTACATCTGGAAAATTTAACATGGTATCAGAGCCGAGGTTCTGTCTTAGTATGCTCTGTGGTTGCAGCATAGGCTGATCTTCCACATCAGAAAAGATTTTTCCTTTGATACTGTTCACGTATACGGTCACTGTTCATCTATACGGTTACTATTCACATATACGATTACTATTCACGTGAAATAGTAGGAGCTGATTTTTGAGCAGAAAAGTTCGTGATAGAAGCAATGACGGCAAAATATGAGATCGAGAAATTCAACGGGAGTAATTTCTCTCTGTGAAAATTGAAGATGAAGGCTATATTGAGAAAAGATAATTGCCTAGCGGCTATAAGTCAAAGGCCGGCTGATTTCACAGATGATAATAAGTGGAACGAGATGGATGAAAATGCTATGGCAAATCTTCATCTGACATTAGCAGATAGAGTGTTGTCAAGTATAGAAGAGAAAAAAACAGCAAAGAAGATCTGGGATCATCTCACTAAATTGTACGAGTCCAAATCACTGCACAACAAAATTTTCTTGAAAAGAAAACTCTATACTCTTCGTATGGAGGAATCTACTTCAGTGACGGAGCACTTAAATACTTTGAATACTCTATTTTCTCAACTCACTTCGTTGAGGTATAAAATAGAGGCAGAGAAACGTGCTGAGATTCTACTCCAAAGTTTATCAGATTCGTATGATCAACTCATCATTAATTTAACAAATAATACGAATGCTCTAGTCTTCGATGATGTTGCAGCTGCTATTCTGGAAGAAGAAAATCGGCGCAAAAACAAGGAAAACAGGCAGGCAAGTTCACAACATGTGGAAGCCTTGACGGTGGTGAGAGGAAGATCAACGGAACGAGGCTCAAGTGGGAGCCACAATCATGGTAGTTCAAAATTCAGGAGTAAGAAGAATATTAAATGCTACAACTGTGGCAAGAAGGGTCATTTGAAGAATGATTGCTGGAATCTAAAGTATTCCAATTCTCAAGGAAATGTGGCGAGTTGTTCCGACGATGGAAATGCTCTATGATGTATGTGGAAGGCTCAAAAGGAATCTGTTGTCTATAGGACAAGTGGATGTTTGAGATGCAAGATATGGAAAATGGGATCATAAAGAGATGCGCTTGTACTTATGAAAGGAGAAAAGATAGCTGCGGATGTGTTATGAGAAAGCAGCATCGTTTGAAGTTAAAACACATAAAATTCTAGAAATGATGCTCTAAGAATTGGTTCACTCTGACGTATGGCAAACACCAGTTTCATCCCTAGGAGACAACTATTCCAGGAGATGTTGAGTGTATTCGATCAAGAGGAAGTTTGATGTGTTTCTAGTTTTTTCAAAGATTACAAAGCGCGAGGTAAAATGGCAAGGTAGAAAAAGTGATGTGAAGATCTGATTGATATTCAATCAAATCTTCAAGTGGGAGATTGTTGTAGTCAATTATGGTTGGCAGTCCACAATTGTAGGCAAAAGAAAAAGAAAGAAAAGGAAAAAGAAAGAAAGAAAAAAAAAAACAACTGAAGTTTATGAATCCCACATCGGGTTTTTTAAAGAATATGAATAGTTTTTGTAACTATAAATATATCCTATTAGTTTTAGGTTTAATCATCTCATTCTTGAGGTCTCCTAGTATAAATAGAGAGTGTTTCTCATATTTTCTTGTGTAAAATATAGAGAGGTTGTAACTCCTATTTTATAGTAAAACTTTGCTAGCCTTGCCCGTGGTTTTTACCCTGATTTGTTTGGGGGTTTTCCACGTAAATCTGTGTGTTCCTTATTATCTCTATTTTAGCTGCGGTTTTGCTCTAATCCGGTCCTTTATTTTCACAACAAGAGGGTTTGGGCCTGAACTGAGTCGCTACATCTGGGAAATTTAACATGGTATCAGAGCCTGGTTCGGAGTAGCGTGAGCAAAAAGTTACGGGCAGGTCTCCCCAAAAAGAAAGCTATAATGGGCTCCCACTGAAAAAGTTCTCCCGGTGAAAAAAAAAATGAGGAGATGTGTTGGGTTTCAGGGAGAGCCAAGTATCTTGTGGGTTTTGTTTGAGGGAGAGAATGTTGGGATGGCAAACAAATCACACATCGGAAAGTTAGAAGAAATTCCTCCAACATATAATACTAAGTGGGCTACTCCACCCATAGCTAATTGGTTTTGGGTTGGAACCTCACTTGGGTTATTGTGGAGAGCGTTTGGGCCTGGGCTGAGTCACTACATCTGGGAAATTTAACATTCTATAACACTCTTCTCAAACTGAAAACTGGAGGATAAATATTAATGATATCCAGTTTATTACATGGATATTCCACTCAATTAAGTAACAGATCACCTAACCATATTCCTAAACATGTTGCCATATGAAAGAACATGAAGCACTGGTTGTTGACGAACTAGCAGAAGCCACTACTGTAACTCGACCCCTCACCGGGCCTCGACCACAGCAAACAGCCACTCTAAAAAAGCGACCAAATTAAACAAACCTAATTCTTGAAGAACCAGCAGAAGCCACCCCTGTGACTCATTCCCACACCAGGCCTCCGCCATAGGACAATTACTGCAACATATTGGCCAACAATCTCCCCCTCAACAATTGCTCTAGCTGGGCATCTAACCCGTGACATAAGCTTCAAAACGAAATAGAGAACAAGTGCAAAACTCTCTCCAAACGAAGCCAAATGGATAGGTGAACACTGAGAAGAGAGGAACATTATACTCGATAGAAAATCCAAAAAACCCAAATGAGCCTAAAAATTCTGATATCATGTAACAAAATAAGAATGGGAAAAGATTTTCTGTATGTATAATTCTTCAAGAATAGTATATATATATAAATATTTTGTTAACAACTATGAAACTGAATCAATTGGCCTAATTAGAAATATACTGTATAAGGTAAGTTAATCAATTAATTAGGAATATACTATATAGATTTTGTAGCACCAACATTACATTCCATCTAAAGTATAGTATTTACAGTATAAACACAAACTAAAAATCAAAACAATGAACAAATGTTTGATATTGAATATTGAAAATTGAAACTTCAAAAGTTTGGCATAACTAGACTATGCTAATATTGGAACTGCTTGTTCTTGATCTTTCACTTGCTGTTGAACTAGTATACATCAAAGAAGATCTAAATGATTCATGGCTGAGTGGAATTGGCCTGTCAGGCAATTTAGGAATATCAATATCACCCTCTAGCATTTTAAGTGCATCAGCAATGGTAGGCCTAAATGCCACCATCACATGAGCACAAAGCATCCCAACAAGTACAAACCTCTCCATTACTCCTTTAGGCCCTCCTCTTATTGACTCATCAAAACTCTCTTCTATTTTACCTGATTTTGCTAGCATCCATGCCCAATCTGTGATCAGAAGCACCGATTCATTCGATGTATCGAGCACTTTCCTTCCGCTCATAATCTCAAGAATCACAATTCCAAAGCTATACACGTCGCTCTTCTCTGTTAGCTGGCCGTATAGAGCGTACTCCGGTGCTAAATAACCATGTGTGCCTGCTACTCTTGTGGTTAGATGAGACTGTCCTCCTAAATTCTGTTTAGCCAACCCGAAATCTGCAACTTTTGCTTTCATTTCGAGGTCTAGTAGTATGTTAGTAGTCTTGATATCGCGGTGATAAATTGCTGGTTTGAGGCCATAATGCAAGTAAGCAAGTCCTTTAGCCACATCAAGAACAATGTTCTTTCTTTGAGGCCAAGTTAATCGCTTTCTGGTATGGTCATTACTTAAATGATCATAAAGGCTGCCATTAGGCATGAAATCATAAACAAGAAATCTCCTTTTACCATGCAAATCATCGCTTGTAACGCAGCATCCTCGAAGAGAAAGAAGATTTCTATGCCGGATTTTGCTTATAATTTCGACCTCATTGGAGAATTCTTCATCTCCTTGTGAATCAGAATCCTGCACTACTATCTGTTTCACTGCGACCACAGTTCCATCTGCTATACTCCCTTTATAGACAACCCCATAAGTACCTTGACCGATAAAATTCCTCTGCGAAAATCCATTAGTAGCTCTTTCAATCTCTGATAATTTAAACCATTTTGCACCAGAATTAGGCAGCACACTGGCCCTGAAACTGCTTACATATTCTCTATGTGAAGCCTCAATTTTCCTTCTCCTATACCATTTCCTGTACCAAAGAATGAAACCAAAAGCAAGCACAGCACCAATAAAAGCACCCACAAATGCAAAAACAAACTTAAGTTGCTCATCTTTATTGGAACTTTTCGAGTTCTTGGTAATAGCAGAGTTAGCCAATGGCAAGCCTAGTATACAACTAGCTGTTCTTGGATCAGTCGGACCGAACTCATTGACAATAGCAGCAGCATATAAGCAAGTAAACTGAAAACATTTTGTAGTGGAATTCGGATCTAAACTAGTTAACTGAGTAGTAACCTTTTGGCCAGCATCAACACAAGAACTGCACTGGGTTAAACCAGCAACATCTCCTTTGCAAGCTGTGTGCAAGGGAGTAATTAGGCCAACTTTTTCAGTCCAATCTTGGGTAGTGATTATGCCTGCACAACTTGAAGTGTTGGAAACAAACTGGCTGGGGCTGTCAAAGCAAGTAGGGACTAATGATGAGTTTAAGGCCATAGAAGTGAGCTTGGCTTGAAAATCAGATAAACAAGAAGATGAAACGCTTATATTAGCCAATTGAAACGTCGAAGTTTCTCTAAGATGCTGCGCTAATCCCATACCAAATAGGCTTAGAAGAGTTGTACAGCAGTGTCCACCGGCTATTTGGCACCCTGATTTGTCCCATGGAGTGCTTTCTACATAGCTAAAATCTATAGGACATGAAGAAGAAGAAGAAGAAGAAGAAATTGGGAAATTAATGGTGAAGAAGAAGAGAAAGAGAAAGGAAGAGAAATGGGAAATACCCATTTTGTGGAATTGTCCAAATTGATGGATGGGGGAGTTTTTAGGATTAAAAAGTTCGTAAAGGTGAGATTTTGAAAATTGATCAACAATGGCTGCCTCTGTGCGGTCAAAGAAAATTGCACGTTTTTGATTTGAGAAATTAAAAAAGTTGTAATATTTGTTGGATGGTGGTGACTGGTCAACTGGACAAGCTCACCATCAATATAAAATTACAACTCAGATTAAGAAAATGAAAGCAGTTGGATTAGGAATCAATGGTGGGAAACTTTCATGACTTTTCCTTGGTAATAGTGGAAGGATCTCATCAATCTTCAGCCTAAAGCTAAATTCGGCTTGTCTACTATTGCATGATAATAATAACAACAATAATCATATACTCCTTCCTTCCATTACTTTATTTTATCTGTCATTTTTTAATAATATTTAAATTTTATTTATTTATAACTTTTAAATTTTAAATATAATTTAATTTTTTTAATTAAAATTAATCAATTAAATTTAAATTTATACATTCAATAATTCAATTTCATCTAAAATTTAAGACTAATTAATACTATTTAATTGTAATGAAAATAACAAAAATTACAAATAATAAAAAACGGAACCGGTTGATCTCATTAAATTTAGAATTTGCCAAGAGATGAAAGAAGTTGATCCTTGATATCATTAAATTTTGAATTTGCCAAGAGATGAAAGAAGTTGATCCTTTATCTTGAAATAACCAATTCAATCGAAGGAATTGATTAAACGTTTAAAAAAATTATAACCTCTGTTCACTATTTAGACGTTATTTTTGGATTTTATTTTTAATTTTATAGCTTTTTTTAAATTGAAAAAAAAATTGAGAAATTCTTCAGAATTAAAAAAAAAATTAATACATTTTTTTATTTTACTTTTATTTTAATATTTTAAAAGCATTTATCTGTTTATTGTTATTTTGTAATTTTAATTAATGAAATGATGATATGCATAGAAATAGTACAAATTAATTAAAATACCTATTTTGCCCTCTGGTATTCAATTTTAAAAATTGTTATTCAAAAGATTTTTCATCTATGTTCTTACGTATGTCTTTTCTCCACCTATTTTCAATCTCACTCCATTTTTCTTAAAATTACAGTGAACCTTTTTTTCTCATGCTTATCTCTCCCACTTCATATTTCTTCCTTTCTTTTTTAGTCTTAATTTTCACAAAATTTGAAACCTTTATATTATTAAATAAAAAAGTGAGATGATTTCAATCCCAAATTTTAGTGAGAGATACGGAGATTAGCATATTTTTAAAATGAAAAATGTGTCGTACATAGTATTGAGAACCAATTTAAATTAGAAATTATGTATGGAAAAATTCCATTTGAATTCCAATCTTTTTAAATTCATTTTCTTCGGAAATAAAGGAGGAGGAGCCACACTAGTTTCAATCTAGAATGTTGTGCTGATGCACACCGTCCGATCAAATATGAATAATAATATGCATTGATCAAACGGTGTATATATGCATGCATACCATGCACGAAAGCAACGAATAGCACCGTAAGTCACATCCCCACAGTAAAAACATAAAAAAAAATATATCAAATTTTTTTAAAAATATAAGATCATTCACATAATGATGTAGTTATCTTTAAAAAGAGTCTAATTGCATAAGTAATAAATATATAAAAATGTCAAAGTTTTACTATTTAAGAAATAATATTTTTTGACTATGTAGTTTTGAAAAGCATTCTTACACTCCAGTTTTTGACTTGTATACAAATCATTTTTTTTAAAAGAAATAATATTTTTTAATTATCATGATTATGCCAACTCGATGAAAAGTATCAATAAAAAGTAGCATATCAACAGACATATCGATTGATGACATGGCATAATTGACACATTAGCATGTGACATGACATTGACAATCAGCAATGAAATATAGGAAGATAATATACTAAACACAAAAAGATAATATAGGAAGAAGAAATGAAGTTTTCTAATTGATAATTGGTTCCAAAATACTAACGTTCAAATCACACGAGTAATCAGGCTCTCAATTATCATTCTTTTCTTCTTACTTCAACGGATTAATATTAATTAAGTTATAAAGAATAATATTTCTATTTTTTTTTTAAAGTAAACTCTAAGTAAGAGACAAAATGATGGGACTTTTTCATTAATAATGTTTTTTTTAAAAAAAAATTGAATTTTAGAGTATTTTGAAAATTATTTAGGCTTTTTGAATATTTTACAATTCCGAAATACAGTGTTGCGAAATTTGACCTTAATTTTGCAGTCCACTGCTACGAAATTTAATTTAATTTTTTTTATGTTGGAAAGTTGCAGCTTTCCATTTCTAACAGAAAAAGCTATCGGTTGTTTTTTTTTATTTGGATGAGAAAATAGAAACTCAATTTTGTCCTTCCTTTTATTAATATAGAAAAAATATTTTTTTTACTCTATTTTATAATTATGATAAAAAAAATTATAAATTAATAATAATTCATTAAAATATAAACTAGTAATATTTTGTGCTATCAAAATAACTCTTATTATATACATAATCAAAATTAAATTTAATTCTGCAGAAGTAGGCTACGGAATTGAGTTCAAATTTCGCAACATGTGTTGCGAAATTATAAAAGACCCTATAGTCCAAAGAGTTTTAAAAACATCCTAAAATTCAAATTATATTTTTTAAAAATATTATTAATAAAAAAGCTCCCAAAATGATAATCAATATATATATTTTTTTTATAATTACATATTTGAAATAATAGAAAATGAGATTTAAACTCTGATTAATTAAAAGATTAATTAGAGTCACAACTACATGTAATTTCGAAAAAATGTTACAAATAGTTTAATTAATATACTTTTCATTTTTTGGTTAATGCTAGGAGATATAAACTATAAAGACATGTTTAGTATTGTCATTTTATTTACAAGCCTGCAGCACAACTGGCGGACCTAGACACACCGTATGGTGGTTTTATATTAATTTTTAGATTAGCCTTTTTAATTTTAATTCTTACTATTTAGCCCCTCAATTTTTTGAATGAAAAAATTAAAGAGATTCCGGCTCCGAATTTGCAATTAATATTAATTAATTGTCTATACAGGTAATGTCCAGGCAATTGATGGAATTCAAAGGACAAAATAATTGCTTGTTTACCTTTTCTTTAATCAAAATAATTGATTTTGTTATTAACAATTCACAAAAGGTTTACTATTATTATTGTATTCAAATTAAAAAAAAAAAATGTATCCAGCTGTCACCATTATAAGATTCTTTGAGTTTTCTAGTAGGCTGTACAGAACCGAATTGATTTTGGTTTGTTTTATACGATTTTTCATTTTCGGTTCATTCGATTTTGAACCAAAATTAAATTTTATGTATTTCGGTTCGATCCTTAAAATTGCAAAACCGAACCAACCGAACTCCACAGAACTCACCGTTTTGTATATATATATATCAAACACAATAAACAAAAAAAAAACCAACACAATATATATCAACACAGTACAAGATTCATAAGGATTTAAAAAAAACAAATCAATTGATATATATATATATATATATATTACAACCAAGACGACGGAGACTGTGCAAGGGAGGGAGGCAGCCGGGGGGAGATGGGGCTCAGATCTGGCGAGAGAGAGAGAAGAGAAGGGTGCCGATGGCGGGTGACGCCGTGTGTAGCGAGCGGCAGAGAGGGGAGAGAGAGTGACAGTGAGGGAGAGAGGGGCTGTAATGAGAGAGAAAGAATTTCATATATATATATATGGGTTGTCGGGTCGGGTTAATTATGATTTAATCCGACCCGATTCAATTTACCTAACCCTTTAGCCCAAGCCCACTCAGAAAAATCAATTGGACCAAATCGAAATTACTTCTCTCTATTCGGTTTCGGTCATAAAAATTTCGGTCCACGGTTTGGTTCTAAAAATTTTAAAAGTTCAGCTTTTGAGCTATTTGGTTCGGTTTTGACCGAACCGACCATTTGCACACCCCTATTTTCCAGTTATTTGTTTTTTTTAATTAAAAAAAAACTTTCATTAAACAGAATCAATAACTAGTGCTGAATATAATTTTTTTCTTTTAAATCCAACTAAATGTAAAGATAGGCAAAAAAAAAAAATTATTTAGAACATAAATTACTGAATTCGTTGATTTTTTTAACAAAAAACATACTTAACATTTGTTAAATAACATTTCTTCATTCAATTATTTATTAACTCTTTTAATATGTAAAAATTTATAAAAAAAAAAATCACTGGTAAATACTGATAGCTTCAAAAAAAAAATGGAGGATAAATTTTACAAATTATCCTCTAACTATGTCTATTATAGTTCTATATTTCTCATCTTAAAATCTTAATTTAAAATTTCTATAATCTGTAAACACTTATTAAAAAATTATATTACACCATTAAATAGAATATGAAAAACCGAATGCAAAAACAAAAAATGAATCAAATCGTGAATAATTTAATTATTTCAGTTTGGTTATTCAGTTTATTCCATTATTTTAATTTATTCAATTTAGTTCAATTTTTAACACTGAAAAACCAAATAATTGAAATCACTAAATAACACTCAACTCAGTTTATTAAACATGTTAGGATATAAAATCTTGTTTCTCTGTGTTTTTTTTTTCATAAAAAGTGTTTACTCCATCCATTTCATTTTATGTGTTACTTTTATTATTTTCAATAGGATTAAAAAGTATTAATTAAATTCAAATTTAGAATAAAATTGAGTAATTCAATATACAAATTTAAATCTAATTGGTCAATTTTTATTGAAAAATAAAATTAAATTGAAAAAATTAAATTAAATTTTATTGAAAATTTAAAAATATCAAATAAATATAATTTAAATTTTATTTTAAAGTGATAAATAAAATAGAATTGAGGGAATATTATTTAGTGATTAAAGTGTGAAATGGAGTTTTTAAAAGTTCGAGGCTATGATGGTGAATATAAGAAAGTCTGGGCCTTCACTGATAGTCATGGCTTTTAGTTGAAATGATATCAGAGTCTATTTAACTCACTCATCCAACACGAGGTCGCAAGTTCGAATCCCAAAAGAAGCAGGCAGCCACGGAAGAGTACGCAAAAGGCGGAAGAGCATGGGCCCCTGTTGTGAGGGAAGAGTGCGAGCGAAGCGTGGTGGATGGTGAATATAGGAAGTGACATTCACTAATAGTCATGGCTTTTAGTTGAAAAAATTAGAAAAACTTATTAAATTCAGGCATTTTTTTTAATATTAAACCTTCATTCTATTTAACTATTTAAGGAAAAGCATATTTTTAAGCTCTCGAATATGTTTTAATTATGATTAAAGGGTATTAATTAAACTCAAATTTAAAATAAAATTTAGTAATTTAATGCATAAATTTAATTTTAATTGGCCAGTTTCAATTGAAAAAAAAAAGAAAATTAAAAAAAGAAAATTAAATTCAATTTAAAATTTAAAAATATTAGATAAATAAAATTTAAATTTTACTAAAAAGTGACACATAAAATGGAATGAATGGAGTATTATTTAGTAATTAAAGTGTGACATAGAGTTTTTAAAATTTCAAGTCTGGATTAGCAAAACTTAATAAATTAAGGCATTTTTTTTATATTAAACCTTCATTCTATTTAACCGATTAAGGAAAAAGCATACTTTTAAGATCTCAAATACTGTTTTAATTAGGATTAAAAAGTATTAATTAGACTCAAATTTAGAATAAAATAGAATAATTAAATACAAAAATTTAAATTTAATTGTTCAATTTTAATTGAAAAAAAAATAAATTTTATTAGAAATATAAAAATATTAAATAAATAGAATTTAAATTTTAGTTAAAAGTAACACATAAAATGAAACGAAAAAAATATTATTTAGTTATTAAAGTGTGAAGCGAAGTTTTTATAAGTTTGAAGCTAGATTAGCCAATCTTAATAAATTTGGACATTTTTTTTTATATTAAACCTTCATTGTATTTATCTGTTTAAGGAAAAACATATTTTTTAGCTCTCAAATAATGTTTCATGAAAATAAAAAAAGCTCACAAATACTGAAATACATGTAATTTAGTGTATTAAATCTTTGAAAATTGTGAAAAATGGGTTTCATAAGTACAGTGTATACTCATTTTATTTTAATATACGTGATTATTTTAAATAAAATTTAAATTGTATTTATATAATATTTTTATATTTTTAATATAATTTATTTTTTTCAATTTAATTTTATCCTCTAATGAATGTTGATAAAATTTAAATTTATATATTAAATAAAAAAAATATTCAGTAAAATTGAGAAAAATATACTAATTTCATTGGTTTTTGTTTTAATTTCTTTAAACTTTTTCATTTACCAATTGAACAATTCATTAGTGGCCCACCACTGAATAAGGACTTTGGCTTCCACGTACACCCACCACCACCGTCCACCGCCTTCTCTCTCCCTCTCTTCATTCACAGGGACACACAAAGAGAGAGAAACCTAAATATCCTCCGATCTCTAAATTTCCGGGAAATTTTTTCTCCTTTATCGTCCACTTCCCGCCATTTTGTCTACTCCATTTGTCTACCCAAACTCTTTTCTTTCTCATTTTTCATCGCAAACAAACAAATATAAAGAATTTAATTCTGCTTCAGATCCTCCTTTTCTTTACTTCAATTTAGTCTAATTTCACTACAATCGTTGGATTCCTTCAAAGTACATTCCCATTTCTTAAAATTGAATCGTAGGTTTTTGTATATGTCCACAATCTTGTGTTTGTAGCTGAATTACATCTCCGTTTCTCAATATGGACGAGTTTGGTGTTTTAACGGAGCGTTATGGGTTAAAACCGCAAGGGAAATCAGCTCCGATGGCTGCTTCGAAGCGATCCAATTATAGCAGCACTGCTCAAACCCGAAGTTTTGCTTCCAGTTCATCTTTAAACTCCAAATCTACTTACAGTTCGAATTCTTTTAATGGGTCTTTCGTCGATGATCAAGACGCACTTTTTAGCAGTAAGAAGGCCCAGAATTTTGTCGGTGGAAATGATGATTTTGACATTTTTGGTGGTTTCCATAAGAATTCGATGCAAACTTCTAAGAATGGAACTGGGTCTTCTTTTGATTACGATTCCATATTCTCAAACTCGAGTAATAAACCATCATTTGATGCTGATATATTGGGCGGGTCAAACGGCTCGAATTCGAATAGCACCGATGATATTTTCGGGTCCTTTGCTCCTAAACCTAAGCAGAGTGCACCAATGGATGACTTGTTGGGGGACTTCAGTGCAAAATCGAAGGCTACGAACCAGAATGGAACGGGTGGTTTTGATGATTTGATACCCGGGTTTGGTTCAAGTAACTCGAGGAAGAAAGGGTATGTGGCTTCTGTATTTTTTGTTTGAAATTTTGGTTTCATTGATCACTTGATCTGTTTGTTTTGCTTACTAAATAACAGTGCTTGAGCTCTCCTATTTATTTAGTTTGTTTTTCTTTGTTTCCATAGAAGGATTAGCTATTGGAATTTCTGGGAATTTGATTAGTTGAAGAAATGGTTTCTGATTGAATTTAGCTCCCTATGAGGGATGTGATAGAGAATTATCACGAGGTGTCAAATGTGCTGTAGATGCATTGAAGAAAATGCTTTCTGTTTTACTGCGAACAAATTTCTTATGTACGAGTCTGGTGCACATCAAAGTCAATATTCATGGATAAACATGATGGTTCTGATAGGTTTTTTTCTTTGAGTGTTCCCTTCCCTTAAGTAGTTAAGCTGTGTTACATGAATTCAGGATGTGATTCTGTGCATTATTTCATTATTTATTTTTTGTCAATCCTCAGTTTGTAACAGCACAATATCACCAAACCTTATTCATATTTGGCCTATTATGTTCTTGTGCTTGGATGGAATGTATGTATGATTAGTAGAGTGCCATACAGGGCTGAGACTGAGAGACTGGATCAGTTGAATAATCGCTTGAACAATTGATCGGGGAAAAAATATCACATCAGTGCTAGGCATCTGTCTTTGCCCATTATACCATTATCATATAATATATCAGTGCGTCTTTTACCATACCCTTGATAATTGGCTGTTCATGATCTTTATTTCTATGAGTTTGCAAAAATTTGCCAGAAGTGACCATTTTTTATGTGTTTGCAATGAATCTTTTATATATATATATTGTGCATAAGAGACATGATTTGTTGGTTGCTTTTTTGAGTTCCAAATTTTGTATTTGTAACCCATCTTGTGTTCAACCCTTGACTTTAACTATAAATTGCCTCTATGTGCTTCAACTGAGCAAACTCCTATTGGTTCTCCTCTGTTTATTAGAATTCATTAATAATATCTACTTAATTAAACTATTAAGTGATATGCAGATTTTATTATCATTGCTTTAAACACTTTCTGCATATCTTTGTACCATATTTATGTCAAACCCTTTGTCTTTTCATTTATTTATCTGTTTTCCTGTTCCTTAAGGTGTTGTTTGTCACATAATTGTACAATACCTCAAAGATGGTAATTTAATTCCTTAAACAAGCGCAGTTCTTTTGACATAATTTTTCTGATTATTCTATCAATCTCTTGTTTCAAATTTCCAAGGGCATTAGTGAGTTAGCCAGCCATTATCTAATGATGTCATTTTAGATACACTCGTACATCTGTTTTCTATATGGTATTGCAGTTTTCTTTTATGAATGTGATAATTAACACCTTTACTATTTTTTCCATAACTTTCTTCACAGAGAAAGTACAGGTTTCAATAAATCGACAGTCACCTCGATAGATGACCCCTTTGTAGTATTAGAATCAACCTCAACTGCCACAAAGTCAACATTCACCGATCCACTGGAAGAATTTACTAAGTTCAGTCATTCTGAAAGCACAAAAGCTGCTGGTTCATCAAATGTTTCAGCCCCATTAAGACCCCCTCCAAAACCAGGACAAGTTTTAAAGAGCAACAAAGGTTATTCTGCATCATTTAGTGGAATTAGTTGGTCAATAATAAAATTATTAATTTTTCATTTTATAATCATAATTGTAACCTAAAATACCTACTAAATCTTTGTGATGCAGTTAAAAGTTCAAATTCCATAGATGAACTTGAAGAATTTGCAATGGGCAAAGTACAAAATAATAAGGGTGGCCACTCAGATGTTCGCCATGCTACTGAAGTAAGGCAAACTGCAAAAGCAAACAAATTTAGAGAAGCTGAAGATGCTGCGCTGAAGAATCAGCAAAATGGCGGTGCAGATGATCTTGAATCCTTTTTTAGCATGGGTTCTCGATCCAGCAGTGTGCCAAAGTCAAGAACTACAGCTTCGGTGAGTCACAATTGATATTAAGTAACTAATTTATGCACACTTGCAGCTTATTTGATTTAATTTTGCTTTACTTGTTAGGACCCTTTATTCGATGCACAAATAAACAATAGAAAAGATCCTGCTGTAGCTCAGAGGAGTTCTGGTGTTGCCTCGTCTGGCATGAGGAAGGCTTCTTCTACAACAAATATGGCCAATGACCTTTTTTCAATGTTTGGAGGTAATTTGACCCTGAAATTGACTTTCTTTTGAAATACTTTTGGTTTCTTTTTGACTCTTGGTGCATCTCACTCTTATGTTTTGTTTAATTTTTCTTTTCCTAAAAGACGTCTCATCATTTGGAGAATTTGAGGAAGTTGAAGGTGAAAGTGATGAAAGAAGAAGAGCTAGATTGAGTCGTCACCAAAGGACCCAGGATCGTGTGGTGGGTGTTTTCCCCTCTTGTCAATCTCCGTTTCATTGGATGTGATTATGCTTATATTGTTCAAAGGATGACCTAATATTTTTGTTCTCGGATTACTGATATGAAGATCCTTGATTTAAATGTGAAGATATCTTTGCACCTGTGACTGGTGCAATAATGGAAGAAAAAGGAGAGATATGCCATCATAGAAATATGCCATCATTTTTTTTTGGGCTTTGATTTTGATGTTTTCAATTGCTGTCATCCAAACTTTCATTTGTTTTATGTCAGTGACAAAGTCCACTAAGTAGCTGGTCGTGGTACAGTAAAATTTCCATTGGCAATCAACTTTTAGTTGCATCATTTCATTGTGCAATTTTTATGTATTGCCAAAATTGTGGAAAGTGCACTTGTTTAAAATAGAATTTATTGTTCATCTTTGTATTTAGCCTTCACTCTGGTATTACTTTTGGATTGTTGCATGTGCAGGCCAAAGCAGTTGCTGATATGAATCAACGTGACTTTCAATCTCAGCAAGAACAGGAAGAGAGGCGTGTAAGTTTTGACTACCAAGGCAATGTGTTTTGTATTATCTGTGCGATACATATCATTTTGAATGGGGATTGATTTTCTTTTTTCTTTTCTCAAACATTTATGTCTGTCTGTGCACATACATGTATTTGAGTTAAAGATGAGTCAGTAGGAGTTGATATTATGTAAACAATGCCCTCATCTCTCTCTCAGTATATTCATGCTTGATCTTTGTTATTTCTTCACTTCTTTTTGGTTTGGAGTTATAGGGGGTGGAATATTGTCCGTATTTATATGTTCTGTTTCTGTATAATATATTTGTTTGTTTGTCTATTTAGTTTTTTTTTTCTTTTTTTTTTTTAATATATATTGTAGTGACTTCTTTAAGCTTAACTTGCAGAGGATTGCTGACGCAATGGATGCTCATATAAAGCACTGGGCTGCAGGGAAAGAAGGCAACATGCGTGCATTGTTATCATCATTGCAATATGTGCGTCATTTAACAGTACCTTTTGCAGCATGTGTTTTTTCACATCTAACTTTAAGCATTTCGGCATGAAGGAACATCTCAGTTGCTATCAATTTTATACACTTAAAAAGAGTACGAAAACATAGAGGAATAAAAAACCGAAATCTTTATCATTGATGAAATTGGATTTAAGCTGGTCATAAAGAATATGGTGCTGTTTGAATTCAAAAGGATTGGAATTAGCCTACATACAAAGACTATTATTTTGCTCCAATTTCAAAATTGAGTGCACTCAACAGTCCTGGTTGCAACTTTATTCATGCTACTGGAAAATCTTGGTTGCAAAAACTCTAGTTTAGTTTTGATCCACTACAAGAAAAAAAAAAAGGAGAGAGAGGCCTCAGTATGGCACTTATATGCAAGTAAACTCTTTTTCCATTGTAAAACTAGAGCTGTTGTGTCTAGACTTGCTTGCATAAGGTCCTGGGCAATCATGTAAATTTGAAATGCTTCTAGTTTGGCATTCCTTAACTGCATTTGGATACAATTTACAAATTTGCTGCATTGGATAATAAGAGCAGGGGCAGAACCACCTTAGCTCCTGGGTGGGGGGCACTTCCCCCGATTTTTTTTAAAAAAAAGAGTATATATATTTATATAAATACATAGTGAAATAATAAAATTGATATTTTAGCCATGGTAGAATTACACTTTGTCCAATTTTATATTTAGCCTAACTCTATAATAGAAAAATATCAGCCCAAATAGAATAAAAGTATAATTTTTTGCCCAGAAAATTTTTAGCTGTGTATATTAAATATCAACTCTATTATTTATAGCCCAGAAAACTTTTAGCTGTGTTTATATATGTCTATTGTAATTATTATTCCTTTTTATACTTGAATGCATGTATAAAGCGAATATGCATATATTGAATGTTGCCCCCCAGATAAAATTTTCTAGCTCTGCCCCTGAATAAGTGTATTCAGGTTAGAATCTGTTGACAGATTGCTCCTTTGACTTATGAGGCCGTAAGCATGATATGAGATGATAAATGCAGGGTCTGAGGCTCAATGCATAGCATTCGTGATTTTGCTTATTCACCTGTATGGATAAGGAACAACAGATTAAATGTTTGGCATTGGGCATTTGATATTTCTAATGTATTCCTCCGAAGTGTTCTCTTGATCTGTCGCTATATATTGGAATTGTTGGCTGTTTCTGTTAGAGCGAAGATCATTCTTAGTCTGAAACTAGAATAGATGAAAGTAATTTTATTTCAAATAAGATGTTTCATATTTGCTTGATGGAAAATATTGTATACACCAACAGATTAAATGTTTGGCATTGGGCATTTGATATTTCTAATGTTTTCCTCCGAAGTGTTCTCTTGATCTGTCGCTATATATTGGAATTGTTGGCTGTTTCTGTTAAAGCGAAGATCATTCTTAGTCTGAAACTAGAGTAGATAAAAGTAATTTTATTTCAAATAAGATGTTTCTTATTTGCTTGATGGAAAATATTGTATACACCAACAGATTTACTCTTTACGTGGATTTGTGATCAGGTGCTTTGGCCTGAATGCGGCTGGGAGCCAGTTTCACTGACAGATTTGATTACCTCAACAGCAGTGAAAAAGGTTTATAGGAAGGCAACGTTATGTGTCCATCCTGACAAGGTTCAACAGAAAGGTTCTACTCTTGAACAAAAATATACGGCAGAGAAGGTTTTTGATATTCTCAAGGTACATTTTTAATTTTCTAGTACTTGAAAGCAGTTCTTGCATGCATTCACTCCCTCTTGAAATGAATTTAATAATATAGACTATACTAGACTGCTTGTGTGATTGATGCATGCCAGCCCGATAGGTTGATTTTGAATTCTGAAAGTCAAGTTCTTACGCAATTTGCCTGTCAGCGCAACCAAAGACATTTTTCTGTTAGGAAGTTCTTCAATTGTTGTTGATTTACAAGCATTAATTAAACAGAGTTGAATTACATTGCCTACTTCTTGACCCAACATCATGGATGTCAATGTTCTATGAGCTCAATGAATGAGCTCATGCAAGAAAACAGATTGGCCAACCAATTGAAAAATGCTATATGGAAGCTTGTATATCGACAAACATTTGCTTTGACATCGTCCAATTACCTGCAGTAATCAACTGCTGTAGCTGAAATTGTTGTCAGAGCTAATCAATGCAACCGTGGAGTGAGGATGAGCTTTGGTGAATATCACATGGATGCATATTTTCACCTTTGGTATCCTGAATCATAGCACTTAAATCAATACCCAATCAATTAGATTTGGTTTTAGTAGTTCTTAGTTATTGTCGTCATTCTTGATTTGGTATGGTAGAAAATGATATTTGGTGGTTGGTACACACTAAAATTCTTCTGTGTTATTGCATTTGAACAGGAATCTTGGAACAAGTTCAACAAGGAGGAACTTTCTTGAATACTTTAGTGGTGAATGTTGTTGAATATCAATGCCGCGCCATTGAGGAGCCATAGGGCTTGAATTTTGGGGCAAACATATGTTCCTGCAGGTACATATGTGCAGCTTTTAGTTGCAGTGTGGTTCAGGAATGTTTTGGTAGTAGTTGAGAGATCTCTACTTGTTTGTTTGTGCATGATGCTGTATATTAATGGTGTTTAAAAACAAAGTTTTACAACATTCTTATAGCCATCCCCAGGCCATGTTCAAAAAACCAATACAACTGTGTCTATGAGGATTTTCATTTTTATTTTTTTAACTCTTCCCACGATTTTTTGGGTGATATCTTTTTTATTTTTTTTTTTGGTAATATTGTTTTTCTTTTTAAATGTCAGCTTGTGAATGTACATTTACTGTTTATTTATTAATTTATTTATAACTCGCTTTGGTTCCTGGAAAGACTTTGCTAATAAATGTCAGGTTGTGAATCATACATTTAGTTTCTGATTGGTTTTGGTTGATGTGGATATGATTCATATGAGAAAATTGGTTTCAAACCAGACGTTGGTAGGATGGAATTATTTTATTTTATGTTTATAAAGTCTAAGGTGGGCCTAATGGTATCAAATGGGCCCGTGGGCCATTATAGAATCTTCACAGTTAGATATTCCTTATTTCTTTCTGTTAATTTATTTATAGTCGCCAATTTCAGATGAATTATGAAATGAACAGTACTTCTCTTCTCACTCTTAACTCTTCCAATTCTGCTGCATGCTTCAATTGGGATTTTGAATGCTTATTTTTAATAGATAAAATTAGGCCCATTGAAATACTAAAATATGAACAATTATGGGTTAATAAAAATAGCCAAACATTCTCATTACTCAATTCAGATATGTAGTTTTTGTAGATACATATATATGTATAATTATATATATCATACATAACTAGCTACAGTTTTGACCCTATATATATCTCATAAAAATCTTAATAATGTGATATTGAGTTTTAGATTTGAATAGTGAAGTTGTCGTTCCTTGGATTGTACATGATATTAATTTGTAATTAGTCTTATTAGAAAGGCAAACTATTCATAAAATTCACTTAGAAACGCGATAGATTAGCATATAATCAAAATTGATAAAGGGAATGTCCAATTCTAATTATTAATTGAATTAAATTAATGCACTAGAATCTAATAGGTCAATAATGGGTCGCCACAACCGTCACTTGTATAACTTTACGCAACTATTCATCAATTCATTCTCTGAATCTTCAACTGAATATATATGTTGATTAACTAGTTTCGCCGGCTCTCAATTTAGTTGTCTACTCATTAGAAAAATAAATTATATAAAAAAAGAGCAAAGTCAATGTCACCCAATTAAATCATCATAATCAATTGGATTTATGCTATTGAAAGCATGATGTCTAATTATAATTATAAATGTTAAGGAAATAAATTAAATCTACTTTTAATCAAGTCCTCAACTCTTGATAGTTACTTATCATTTATTGGAAGTGGGTGATACAGTAAGTTACATATTACAACTTATTAGAAATAAGGGAGAAAAGAATCTTGAGATTCATCTCCTCAATTCTTGGAGAATCTCAATTAATGAAATTAATTATATCAACAAGTAAGAACGCACTTTCAAAATTCAAATCGTGTATGGTTAGGTAGAGGAAAAAGAAAAGGGAAAATCATGCACTACAATTTCACTGTAACAACCCACTACGAGCACACCAGCTTAGACCTTATTTATTTATATATATATATTAAACAGAAATCTCTTTTAATAATTAGCAGTATCCCGATGATAGCGACGGATGAGCCCGCCACTTGCCGCGGGGCAGCGGTGGCCGCCTCCTCCCACTAAATTCCGTCACGGCATTTCAATACAGGAACCATGCACTTAATTATTTTTTTTTTAAATATATGAATAAACAGTGTTATGTCTGGTCATTGGCATTTACTAGGTGTAATCTACATTAATTTATGATTATTCAATTTTTTCTTTTCATTAAAAGTTAAATTGCATGGCACATGGTGCATTTTTTTTATTTAATTAAAATCATATGGTCACGTTTGGTTCGCTGTATTATATTAATCTGTATAACATTAGTCTGTATAGTATTAGTCTGTATTATACTATACAGTATTTGAAATAACATTATATTAACCTGTAATATTTTTTATTGTATTTGGTGCACAATAGTGTGTTGTATTATTTTAAATAAAATTAAGAAACATGCAAAATTAAATTATTTTTAAAATTATCAATTTAGAAAAAAAAATTGATTATAAAATACAATTTTTTAAAGAAAGTGCAAAATTTCTTGAAACATGAATATATAATAGTAGATAAATTAACAATCAAACAAACAATCTAATCAATATCATTCAATTACATAATTGAAATATATTAACAAATGTACTGCAATTAATAATTTTATACATGATCCAATAACAAATCAAAATAAATAAAGTTTATCATTATTATTTTAGACATAATCCAAAATGAAACAGTAGCCTATAAGTAGAAAACCATGCAAAAAAAATGATTTAACAAATAATAATAATAATAATAATAATAATAATAATAATAATATTCAAACTAAATAAATATAACAAATTATTTTGACACATAAAATATATATTCGTAAAATAAAAATGACAATAAAATAATAAAATAGAATTTATATAAAATAAGAAAAAGTGGAGATTAAGATAAATACTGTATTAAATAAACCCAGAAAAAAAGTGTGTATTATTTTATCCTGTATATACAAGATAAAAATTAAGCTCTGGATTATATAACACATGTATTATTTTTTAAAAAAATTAATCAAACACTCTTTAATGTATTATAAGATATTATTTTATACTATCCCGTGTACTGTAAGAAAAAGCAAACATAGTCTATAAATACTCTCTCCATCCCATATAAATGGGTACACTTTCTATTTTACAAAAATTAAAAAAATATAATTAATGTTCTTAAAATGATATAATTTATTTCTACATTTATTAATTTTTGGAGGGCAGCGAAGGCAATTGCCCACACAGATTCGTTACTGGGGGTACAATGATCACATATGGATATAATTCTTCGGAATATATATATATATATATATTTTGTCATTTAAAAAAGACAGTTTAATATTACTCACCTGTAAAGATATAATTGGAATAAAATGTTAAAATATAATTTATTTTTTCTATATAGACTTTTAATTAGAAATAAAATATGTTAACGAGATGAATATTTAATTATGAACGGAGAAAGTATTATATTATTAATTGAGCCCACAAATAAAATTAGAAATTTATACAATTCCATGGAAACATAAGCGGTGGTCCACAATGAAGAAGCTGCTAAAAAACTTGTATGTTGAGGGTCACCATTGATAAGTAAACCATGTTCTGTTTGATTTTTCTGCATAGTACTTAGGTCTCTGACAGATTGGACATTATCGGCCATGCTTCACTCTCTGCCTTGTCCAACTTCTTCTTTCTTTATTTTTATTTTTCTTTTTGTCACTATTGACTTGAAATCACCACTTTCAATGGTGAAAACCAAGATTCCTTATTTGCACACTATTGAATCGGGGACCAGACAGAGAAATTAAGAACAACATACAAGCCTTATTAATTCATGATTAATTAATTATAGATTTGTTACGAGTTGTTACCAATATCAATTGCTTAACTCCTTCAATGCGACATCTTCATGTGCCATATAATATTTATTTCTTATTCCCTTCTCTCAAAATATTAAACTTTTATTTGGATAGATGGAATTGGGAGTAAGTAAAAGAAAAGCAAGTAAAACTCAACCTATTTCTACTGTTTGATTTACAAACAATTACTTGGTGAATATTTATTAAGAAGGTATGAATAAATTCTTGGAATATGCATTGGAAAATAAGGAAATATACAAAATCTAATTAAGATAGAGAATTAGAGACTCGTGATTTTTGTTGAAATTATGTTACAGACATGATCCGACTTTGTTTTTCTGGGAGGAACATTGAAAATAAAAAGATAAGAAAATTACATAACATTACAACATGAGAGCATCATATGAACATGAACCACAACTAAAAACTATAGTTCTTGAATTGTTCATCAATTAATGATGAAACAAATTCTCAGTTTCTGACTCACTCATCTAATAATCTGTCTTAAAAGGCTTCACTGTCTTAAGATCACCAACAACTCCAGCAATGGAGCCAGCAGCAGCGGCTATGGTAATAATAAGGCAAGCAGCACTTAGAATTTGAAGGCATACCCATCTTGTGCTCCATTTTGGTACCTTCATTTGTTTTATATACATCTCTACGGGAAAATAAACTGTCAATGGCCAAAATCCTAAGGCACCAAGTAGCCCAACTATGTCATTAAAGAAAGGAAGCAGCAATGAAAGCACTGTTGTCAAGGCCACAAAAATTGTCCTGTATACCAATCTGAAGAGGTTAAGCCTGTAGGAACCAAAACAAGCAGTTGGGATTTGAATTTCCTTGGTGATGAAATCAGAATCTGGGAATTTCTGGGCGGCTGTTTTTTCGATGAACGCAAAAAGAGGTTGGCAATAGACTTGGTAAGCACCCACAAGATGAACAACGATGGCAACATTGGCAATGTCAAGTAGCCAATATGGGTTGTAATATCCAAAGCCAGTAAGGAGATTTCCAGGTGACATATCTCCAAAAGCTGCATACCCAAAACACCCACAGAGCATGTAGAACACTGTTGTTACTGCTACACTTATTATTGTTGCCTTCTTCATTGTCTTGTATTCTGCTGGTGGGGACTTTATGGTGTCCTGTTTTGTTCAAACGAACCCAGTTAATATGACAATCCTTATAAAATATTGATTAAACTGCGTGATTGTGATCGTTATGTACCTGAATTTCAATAAGGATGATGGAGTACGAATAGGCAAAAGCAATGTCACCCAAAGCTTGAAAACTTCTCCAAATTTTCTGGGTTTCAGTGACAGTGTTGACGCTTATTCCTGTTAAACTTCCTTTAATTTTTCCACTTTCTGCAACTTTACCAATGCCAAGTCCTAGACCAATTGATGAGTAAGCGAAGGACATAACAGCAGCAACTATTGATAGCCACCATAGCTGATCAAAATCAGGAATTTGAGATAAAAATATTTCAGCAATTCCAAATCCAACCATGTAAGGAGTTGCATTCATTTTGCATGGATCTTTGCCTCCAGAGTCGTGGAAACAATTAGACCTTTTCACAGCCCTGTCTCACAAATAACCAAATTTAAAAAATTATTATCTCAATAATGCAAAATAAATAAATAAACAAGTCAAGGAAATAAGAAATTTTGATAAGAACTCACATCATGCTTATAGAAGCTGCTATAGTGTAACCAATGGCTACTCCAAAAAGATTCAAGTACTGGACATACCCACATATCTTAACCTTAGCACCTCCTGAAAAACATTTAAAATTTACACCCAAAATGTAAAGATTACGGAATTCAAAAAAAAAAAAAAAAAAAAAAAAAAAACTTACCAAGATTTGATCGAACAGCATCCATGTAAGTGTAGTTTCTCTTGCCATTGACAGGATCTCCAGTTCGATAACAGAAAGAGAGCAGAGTAGAAGTATAGTAAGTGACAAGAGAGAACAAGAGCATAACAGCAGGACCAGCAATCCACCCAAGCTGAGCCACAGCCCAAGCCAATGACAGAACACCAGACCCAATCACAGCTGTTATTATGTGAGCACTTGCTGTCCAAACAGTTCCTGTTTATACAAAAAAAAATTCAAACAAATTAAAAATCAAAACCCAACCCATTATTTTTTATTGCAAAATTAAGTGTTTTAAGTTAAAAAGATTCAAACTTTTGTTATTACCAGTTCGCTTAGGTCGGCCATCATCCTCGCACCATTGGGAGCCAGGCTGAACAGGCATGTCAAGAGAGACACTGAAAACTTGGTTCTTTGTGTTTGTATTCTCACCCATCTTTTGTTCAAAAAAACCGAAACTTTTGTAAGAAAATAAGTCCGAAAAACAAATAAAAACAACTCCTGCAGAACAAACAATTGCTGGAATTGAAAACAGAACTGAAAGAAAATGATGGGTCTTGTTCTGTAAAAGATCAAAGTTGAGTTATTAGAAGTTAACTCTGATAATAAACTACACACTTCCCTATAAAAATTTTTAATTTTTTCTTCAAGAAAGAGAGAGATAAGAAGAGAGTATGCTTATAAATTGGACACCCTGTTTGTGATAACAGAGAGAAATAAATAAGAGGGATGCATTTGGGAAATGGAGAGTGGTGTATATATATAAGAGAATTCATGAAGGAAAAAAGCTGCAGGAAGCCACGTGGGTTATGGCCACACAGATTGTCAACGGCCGACTACATTAATGCTTTGGCCCCTTGACTCTCTTACACTTATTTTTATATAAAATATGTTTATTCAGAAAAATTTAAAGGAAAAAATAAATTTATTTTAAAAAATATATGGGCAAAGTTTTTATATTTTAAAACTTTAAAAGATAAATCTGATGACAACAATTAATATTAATCCAATATTTTATTCTATAATGAACAAATTAAAATATGCGGATTTCTGAATACCCATAATAATTAATAAATAATAATAATAATTTTCTCCCTCTAGAATCTTTCTTTTTGTGTTTCTCTCTCTCCCCACAAGACCAGAGCCTTATTACTCCTCTGCTTGTCACTGCTGAGGATACGTAATTGCTTTGCGGTTTTCTTTGTAACTGCTAAAAAGATCTTCAGAATAAGTTGGAAGTTACTGTTTTTGAGCTCCTTACTTTTCTTTTATTATATGATAGATATATATACACATAGAAAGTAAAAGTTGAAGATTTGTTAGATTTTAGTGAAAAAAAAAAATTACTATAAAGAAAGATTTATTAGATTTTTTATGTTCTCTTTTGACTGGTTTCTGCCATATGTACCAGTTTCTGTATTTGGCAGCTGTTGTTGGTATGCCTAATTTGAAATTGCCATTTAAATCATAATTAATCGATTCGAGTGAGATTTAGGTAGAAAAAGCTTAAAATCTTATCAGATTTTGCCATGAACATGAAGCTTTTATATTCTCTTGAACAAAGTAAAATATTATAAGTAGATAGTAAATCTAGAAATCTAATTTTTTTTTTCCACAGATTAAGAAAAATGAGGTATTATAAGTATATGACAAAAATTTCCTATTATTTTCCTACTATACCCTTCCTAATTATATTATACTATTATTATTAGGTTAAGAATCTGCTTATTTTTCCATTTGATTAGAATTCGAATCTCATCTTCTCTTGTCTCAAAAGATGTATTATCAAAAAAAATAAAAAAATCATGACTAACATTAATATAGGATGAAGAAATTAAATTGCCATTAATAAATTTGACACATGATTTAAAAGTTATACCAAATTTCTTTAAGAATTATATAGAATTAAATGAGAGATGATCCACTATAAAGCACAATTAAGGGTACAATAAATTGATAATTAAACTATAGTATTTTTTTTTTCTTTTCGAAACATGTCCCTTAACCGTATAAAATTAACTTTTTACTTTTGTCCTGGCTACGCATGAATTAAATTTTTTTCTTGGTTGCTTTAGTTAATAACAAGAGTGTTTCATGCTCTTTTAGCATTCTAAAAGTGAAAAGGTTAAATACAGTAAATAATGCTTTGGGTATAAAGTTAGATTCTCAGCTTTATGTTTAATTTGTTTGCAAATAAACATATTATATATACTTTTTTATTCTAATTAATTTACATATGAGCTATATAATCTACAAATTCTAGATAATCCAAACACAGCCATGCATACATATATTAAGCTATAAATATATAGGCATTAAGGCTTCCCATTACATGTAAAATTTTCTTTTTATTGTTCTTCACCAATCCATGAAAAATCAACTTAATTAAACAAAAGGTTAATTATAACTACGTGAGGAAGAACTTTTCTTACTTATGATAGTAAAAGAAGTTCTTACAAGATTTGTGGAACTAAATCAGAATCATATAATATTTGTTATAAAAGACAAATGTAATTAAAAATTAATAAACTTAAACTCTTAATTACCTTCATCTCCGCAATGCTTTCTTCCTTAATATATTCTCCTCTATCAATGCAAGAAATTAAGTCGACAAAGAGAAGCAAGAATTGCTTGCTTGTAATACAAGGAATAGAAAGATATGTATATAATTAGGAGTTGCTAAGTGGGTATGGCACTCTTAGATGTATAACCACAGGCTATATATAGTAGAAGGAAGAGGTATCAAAAATAATAATATATTATGTTTAATTAATAAATATCTTCTTTTTTATTTTTTATTTTTTGGGAAATAAATAAGAGCACCATTGAATAAAAATTCTCACGTGTATACTTCTCATCCGTCCTTATTGTTTGGGAATATGGTTCTTCTCTAGTAACATTCATTCCATTCAAAAAGACAGCTTATGGAGCTAAGTGAGTGGATTCATTTATTTATTTATCAGTCAAATTTATAATTTTATTTTTTGGTATAATTATCTAAAATAATACAAACATGGAGCAAGCACTTAAGCAATTGATGATTATAAATGATTACCATTAATTGATGGTCATGGACAAGTAGTATCCAATTCTCATCTTTTAGTTCCCCATGAATTAGGAAAGAAAGGTCATTATGCAAAGACACACTGTGCTGTGGGATACTGTCGTTCAAGTTTTAGAATTCTATTTTTATTTTTTGTTTAATTTTAGTGCACTTTCTCTTTAAGTGGAAAGATAGTATCTTTTCTTCTAACCTTAAAATAGTTCCATGTACATTATAAACAGTCGCAATAAAATCAATCTTTTCAAGTTCGATTCTTTTGGACTTTCAGATTTTGTGCTCAATAATTTCATAATATGCAGTATGATTTGTTATTTGCTGTTTTCCTTTCTCATGTTTAACTGAGATTTTATTTATAAAATCAGTTCATGAATTCTCATTCCCCCATATTTTTTAATTTTGGTTACAAGAGTGTTCACAACAAATTGAAGTTTAAATCTCAGAGTTCTTAAATAAAATTAATATGCCTAAAATTGAAGTTTATAATCATCCCGTATTTAAAATTTATAAATTTAAATTATTTAAATTTATACTGAATATATCGGTGAAAAGAGAATAAAGTACTATTTCTTAAGTATTTAAAAATATTTTATTTTAAAATTTAAATTTAAAATATGTAGTTAAAAGAGAAAAATCAATAAATAATAATATTAAAATATCAAGCAACCAAATTATTATAGCTCCAAAAAGATAGTAAAATAAATTATCCAACCCAATTCCAATAGGTAGAGAATTCATTTTTGTCCCTACACGTGGCAAGTGAAGTGACACACACGTTGGACATTCTTGTTCCTCCCTCGCTTTGAGGAAGTGACCATTATGATTTTCAAGATTAAAGATGATAACAGTTAAAACCCATTAAAACATTCTAGCTATCACAGTATATGGAAAAGCCAGCTTCCAATTTTTATGCTGAAAATATCTTTTCCAACCAAAAAGAAGAGTCAAAATTGCATAATATTTGATTCTATGTAGCATACTTTTGTAATAATCCAATGTGTTATTATTAGCTGTCTGATTTTGATGTTAAAATTATGAAACGGAAGTAGTGATCAGTGGTTAGGTAAGGTGTCTTAATTTGTGGCAATCAGAAGATGCAAAATTACCCATTAACACAAGGTGAATTTGATGCTTTTGACCATATTATTTATTAATGGTGGGGATAATATAGTGACCCCAATTAAAAGAGAAAATTCCTTAGTCTATTTACACACAATTATTATTATTTTCTTATGAAATTAATCTATACAATAAAAGTATATATTTCTCTTTTTGCTATATATGACGAATATTTCTTGTTGATAAGCTTGCATTTTTGGATAGATGTGCAACTACGAATCTTTTTTCCAAATGGATCACATACATCTTAATTATGTATATATATCATCAGCCAAACGCAATAATTAATCCAAGTTCAATTTACCTAAGTTAAAAAATAATCAACGGTTGAAGCTCTCCTGATCACTTCTCCTGAATTCCATTTAATTATATGGTTTGTAATTGGAAAAATAAAATAAAATAATAGTTATTGCATAGAAATATATTCCATTTTGGTTTCTCATCAAGAATCTATGGATTGTGTTTAATATATATGCCAACTAATAGCTCACAGATGATCACTGGTAAAGGACCAAAGTTAACGTGATCGATACCGAAGCTCAGTGATTGAAGATCTATGCCTTTATCAGATTTTAATTACAGTACTAATTAATTAATTAATTAATTAATTAATAAAGATCAAAGCAGTACTTGTCAATTGAAAACGAATAATCTTAATTAATTAAGTTGCTGGTGTGTGCTTACTAATTACACAAGCTGCCATTTTCCTTTGCAGCTTTGTTTTTTTTCTTTTTTCTTTTGGAAACTATCCTTTAATAATCAAACTAAATCAAAAATTAAGACATCGAATAAGAAAGGAGGTGAACAAACCCACTCTCTACGAACAGTCCTAGAACTAACTGCTCTAGCTACGTTCACTATTCGCTTAACAAAACTAACAAAGCATTCATCTAATGCTTTGAGTAAATCCTTACAATCATTAACAAAGCTTTTTTTTCCTTTAAAAAAAAAAGAAAATACTTTCTTCAATTCATCCAAAAACTAAGGTATTAAACCAATGAAAATTGATTAGATTGTCAGCACTCTATTAAAAAATACAACAAAAATATATATATATATATTTTTGTCATAAAAAAACAAGTGTAAAATAGAATTTACCATAAAATAAAATAA
The DNA here is from genome assembly GCA_947683425.1 of Excoecaria cochinchinensis. Classification (NCBI taxonomy): domain Eukaryota; kingdom Viridiplantae; phylum Streptophyta; class Magnoliopsida; order Malpighiales; family Euphorbiaceae; genus Excoecaria; species Excoecaria cochinchinensis. Next base: position 9,147,723 of record CANTUQ010000054.1, on the reverse strand, counting down.
AGAATAAGAGAGGGAAGGACTTGTATTATTGAGGTGAGTTTAGGAGAGAAAATCAAAAGAATGAAACCTAAACATGACATCATTTGATAAATGAGCTGAATTTTTTTGACCAACTAATTATATAATATGAATATATTGAAAAATATAAGAGAATGAAAACGCAGCAGCTTTCATTTCAGTTCACACTCCCTTCGCTATCTTCAAAAGCACTTTTCTAAATAAATGCTTTTCCACAGAATTAATAAATTTTAAATATTAAATTATTATATACAAATTATTTTTCAATTTCATTTTATTGCTTGAGCTGCTACTTGCTAGAATATTAAAGATAAATTTTCTTTATTTCTTTTAATAAAATAAAAGAATTTTACCACATATTTTCTCAATTAAAATTTTACTGATGATCTTATACATATTGTTAAAAAAAAATTAAAATTAATGAATTTTGATTAGTAATATCAACCTTTTATATAAATTATAATATCTTGAAATCGAAATTCAATGGAAATGGTTTAAAAATAATAAAAAGAAAAGAAACAAAAGAAAGAAACTGTGTTCAAATTGGGTTGTTGGTTCAGTAAGTGACATAAAGGAGTTATCTAGACTTTTAAGGCAGTAACTGCCACTGACCTAATGTGTTATGCAATCCACACATTGTATACATTTGGATAATATATACTTCCAAGTGGCAATTTTTGGATACAGAATTTTATTTTTATGGATAGCAATTAGCCTACAATGGTTTGCCATTATGAAATGGATCAATCTACCCATCAATAGCAAACTACAAGATCATACCTAATTTTTCTTTTCATTTTTTCAAAAATTATTATATAATTTATTTTCCAATTAATAATATATCTTAATTAAAATTCATTCTAAACATATACATCGACTCTTCCTTTATCCATAGACAAACAACTTAATTACGTAAATTTGCTTCTAGAAAGGATATAGCAATTATAAAAACAATAATAATAACAATGATAAGATAAACAGAAGAACTAATTCTTCCAGCTTTACAACAAAAAAGATTAATGAACATACACATTATCTCTACACAGCTATAGACTGTTTATTTAATTAATGAAAAAAATCAAAAAATAAAAGAAAAGAGACACAATTGATTTGGATTACTTCTTAGCCATATACTATAATATTCCTGTCTATCTAAAAAATACACATGATATGAGAAACGATAATGCACAAAGTACCTTTTTTTTTATCCCACACACACATATATATTAATTATTCGGTATGTGAAATGTCATATAAATTCGTAAAATGGATAAAACCATCCATTATTCTAAGTATACTCAAAATCAACATCTCTAAAAAAAAAAAATCTCTTGCCAATGCCATCCGTAGGGCATTATAACTATTAATCATTAACGTCAAATATTTTCCTAAAACCACATGCTATGGTATGCTATATATTTGGTCAGACACATGTTATGCTATGAGTCCCAACAAATTTACAAACATGCAGCATGATTAGGTACATGTTTAAATCAAATGGATCAAAATACATTTGGGTTCTCATCATATACATGTATTAATTTTAAACTTTGAAAAATCTCCCTTTTTTTTTCTAACATGACATTCTGTTATAATAAATTAATTTAAAGTCAAGTATTGTCAGATTTATAATTGAAGGCGGCAATTTTCCTGCTTTATATACAAGATAATATTCGAACATGAAATGTTACTTAAAAGAATTTGACTGTTGATGAAAAGTTTCCATTTTTAATGTATATGATGATTGAAAAAAATAACGTGTGAAAGGAACAAACTAGAAGACATCAACCTCAAACAATTTTTTAAACATTAATTATCAAATAAAGAGAGAATAGAAGGAAAAAAAATTCAATTATTGAACTTTGAACAAAGAAAGAGTATTGATTCTTGGATTATTTTTAGTTTCCATATGCGAAAATCGACACCGCATATTGTTGTATTGTCCATATATATGATAACGATTTATTATGATATTTTAAGACGAAAATATTTTAATCTCATACATTATTTTGTCAGTAGATTTGCTACGAAATTGTTGCTATATCAAGGTCTCAAACTCTGTGGTCCTATCACAATTTTGAAGGTTTTTTTTTAACCATATGGAAAAAAGTATCCTACTCATCCCATCTATTGGGATATTTTCTGTTAAAATTGAAGTCAAAAATTATTTATATGGATAATTTTGATGCGGTTAACAAAACAATTAATAAAGATAAAATTGAGAAAATAAAACACAAATATAATTTTATTATTTCTGGAATTTTTATTTTATTATTTCTTGAAAGATGAATGTGTGTTGTCTTTTTGAGAATGCAAGTTGCTCGGTTTGAATTTGACTGAACTGTCCTTTTAATAATTTACAACTCTATTATTGATTTTGAGAAAGGGAGACCCTAATTAAGAAATGAGAATTCATGTCTAGAAAATGTTGACCTTCAAGCCATAAAGTGCACTTGCTGATGCCATTGTGTTGACCCTTCGCCCCTTCAAAACTCCTATAGTAATTTATATATTCAATTAGTTGAATTATTTGTCTTGGCCAAAATAAATAAATAAATAAATAAATTTAGCCGTTACCTATATATCAAACAAAAAATTCGTAAAGTTGTACCTACTTGCTTACATATAATTAAGGCATCGTTAAGCTTTTAATAAATTCTAAACTTGTCATATTTCGATATTAAACATATAATTAAGGTATTTGCCCTAATACAGTTTAGCAATAAAACAATAATTTTTATCATATATACATGTGATTTTTGTCATGTTCTTAATTAGCTAATTGTATTGTATTTGGATTGGGATTGTATATATTATATATCTACTAAATTTTCAAGTAATTAATTTGTCTTCATTTCTCTATATCGACAATGAAGAATAAATTATTTATTAATATAAACTAATTGGTAACTTATTTAGCAAGAAATCTATCGAAGATAACACATACATTGTCAGCAATCCTAGAGAGTTAATTAAAGACCTAATCTCATCTTAAATTAATATTGAACAAGTATGGTTTGTTTAAATTATTATTAAACAAGCACTATATTGAATTAAAAATAAAAAAAAATTATTTAACGATTTATATTCTCTAATATTCGATACATCTGTAGTACTTAATGAACATTGTAAATTTAAATTCTTTATCCAAACCCTAGATGCAATATTGCTATGTCCAAAATAAATAATGGGATTGGATTTTATATTTCCTTGATGGGAAATTTATTATAAAAAGAAATCGTAAAATTATAGTTGAAAAAAAAAATTATAAGAATTAGAGTTTGATGACATTATAAGGTGTCACGAGAGAAGATATTCGATGTTGAAATCTACAAGAAACCCAGAAAATATTTTGTACTATCCACCGTACATTAGCTACGATAGTCACGAGTCAAAATATTGACACCTGTTAAAGTCTTTCATTATCAAGCATTCAAATAGATATAATTTTACTCTACGAAATAACAACTGCAAGAAAACTGATGAAACATATGATACATATTTTATGTTTGTCGTATCTAACATATGATTTTTTAATAAATATTTGTAATCGAATCAATTATAGTTAATAAATCTTCTTAATATAATTAAAATATAAAAGTATGAGAAAAGAAACTTATGGCAATTTTTTTTTTTTAAAAAAGCAGAGTAAAATTTTATTTTTCCGCTAATATACGCAAGTGTAATAGTATTATTTATAATTTATTTTGTGTAAAAAGGGATTTATTAATATTATTATTAAGTGTCCTGCAAATGCATGTTGCTTAAAAAAAAAAAAAAAAAGTGAAAACTGGGAACCGTCGAATGTAATTGGGGCTCATTGAACGGTAATGAGACGGTCAACAAGAGTAGAACGTGGGTCCAATGTTTTAGGACTAATACGGCTCTCTATCATACGGCGGTCAACTTTGGAGTCAGTGTGTAGAATTATTGATATTTTTTTATTTGGTGAATTATAATTATTGTCGATATATAATTATAATTTTCAGATAGAGAGAGAGGGAGAGATGTTGCTCGGTTGCTTTCATTTTCCTTTATTGCTTGTCTTTCCCATTCCTATTTTGCAGTCTTTTCAATTCGACCCACTTCTTCTGAAAATTGGACTAAATACGTACCAACCATTGACGCTTTTATTTCCTTAAGACAATTTGATCTCTGCTGTTTATTTTGTTTTAGTTTAATACATAATTTGTTGTTTCTATTTATTCACTTAGTTTTCTTAAAATTCTCCATCATATTTGTCTTTTTATATTTTCTCTACAAATTTTCCATAAATTCAACTTTGCTTCCACTTAATAATTTTTATGCTTATATAGTAGCTAGATCAATTTGACTTTGAAATTAGTAATTTAGGTCAGCTCCATGTTAGTTATTGGTGAACAAATAGACAAATACAATGAGTAAATTAAATTAAAAAATAAATAACTAATAACCAACTTACTCTTCAAAAATTAGGAATGTATTACATAATTAATTGATTAAATTGTTACGAACATTAATAGTATTCAACTATTGATAACAATCATCAATTTAAATCATTATATAAAAAAATTTGGAGTTCTAAAAAAAGATTATTTTTTTTCTTTTTTAAATTATTATTTGACCATCAAAGGGTATTTTGTAGAAGCTCTATTGAATTTTTCTGATATCTAGATAATTAAGAAGTTCCGAATATCCAAACTAGTGAGGAAAATATTTTATTTTATTTTATAAATAAATATTTTGGATGTTAATAGTTTTTATAGCGAAGCGATAGCAGGTGATATGTGAGTGAGTCACGTAAATGAGTAAGAAAGAAGAATTAAAGACAAAGACAGATTCATTGTTGGTGATTAGTTTCCTAAGTAGGGAAGGTGTGGTCAGAATTCGCCCACAGTCATTAAACACTTTAAACCCTCTTAGACATACACGTGGGGTGGCATTAATGGGCCACCTATGTGCCCATATCTTTGTTTCTGGCCTGCAAATGGATACCGTTCAATCAAATTCAAAATGGACACTTTAATGTCCACATGACAATATGTAATGTAATTATCAGATTGTGATCGTTTTCCCTACTTTATTTTATTTTATTTTAATCATACTATTGTGACACAAAAAAACCATGTCAAAAAGATTTTTTTTTTGTTGCAATTTCAAGCTTCTGAAATTTTTTAATTTTTATTATTAAGTTTCTAAATATTTATTTTATAAAATTGAGTTTCTGAACATTAATCTTTATATGGACAGAAAAAAGTGAAATTAAATAGCACGTTCTATTTGGTATACCATATAGTATTTGCATTTGCATTTCAATTTGATTTATTCTCATGGATTTCTTATCAATTTTAATTTAATCACTATTCTCTATTAGTACTTCAATTTCAAATTGACAACAATATTAAAAACGACACATCAAATTGAGTTTGAGGTATATATACTAAAAGCGCATGAAATAAAACGTACTATTTAATTTCACTTAATATGTCCACTGAGAGTTTAATGTGTAAAATAAGTAAATTTTAAGAATTAAATGTTGTGAAATAAAATGTTTAAGAGTTTAATGACAAAAATTAAAAAAGTTCAAAAATTTAATTTTTTTCTTATAAACATTTACTAACTTATACTTGCCAAAAAAAATTGTTGTGAAGTCTTTTTCATACCTTATGGAAAATAAATAAATACAAATTAAGATAATTTGGCTTATTTAATTATGCATTACCTATTTGCAAAAGGTGTTGTGGGCCTGAAGTATGGGCTCGTGGCCTAATTCTATGACCCCCTAATGTTTGCTGCACAAGGGCTGCGAGGCATAGTGAAACTAATATTTTTAGGTTGAGTATTCAAAAAGATACCACATAAAAAGATTTAGAGTTTTTTTTTCTTAAAAAAAAATTAAAAAGGAAAAAAAAAGAAGAAGAGATTTAGAGTTATATTAGTCTTATTTTATCATTTTTTTTGCTTAAAAAGATTAATAGAAGTTCAAATATGATACCTCAACTTGAAATAAACTTGTCTATATTTGCGTAGGATTAAAATTTATAATTCATAATATATATGTGTACAATACAAATTGAAATCCACTTATGGAAATATTAAATTTTATTATGGCGCTAATATAATTTAAAAAATCTGAATTTAAATGCAATTATAAAAAATAAATAATTGAAAAGGAACAAGTGCTATATTTTTTATACTCGACGTGGAATACGTTTAAAATGCTAGCATTTATTTCTTTGAAAATTAGGAATTTAGCATTAATGTTGTATTGAACTTTTTTAAGTGTTACATGTTATAATGTGTCAGGAATTATTGACTAAATTTGGTTTAGTTAAATTTCATAAATCAAACCAATAATGTATTGATTTTTTTATAAAATTAATTGAAAAAAAAAGTGAGATGGTAGACGTGATGATATATTATTGGCTCGGTTCATACAATTTACCTAAACTCAATTTAGGTAAGAATTTTTTACTCGTAAAGTAAGGAATTTCCAAAAAAAACAAAAGAAAATATTTGACACATAAGATAGTAACGAAACTTGATTTCATCAAATGACTAAATTGAGACATACACTTAACAAATTTTGAAACATTCAACGTTAGCAAGTGTATCTTCACATGGGTTACACTTGAACTTAGTTGAAGTTATGACTTGTGTCTTAATAACAACTGAATCTACTGATGATTCAGTAAGAGGTCTGGAAGGGTTTAATAGTCTTAAGATCACCAACAACTCCAGCAATGGAGCCAGCAGCAGCAGCTATGGTTATTATAAGACAAGCAGCACTTAGTATTTGCAAGCAAAGCCATCTTGTGCTCCACTTTGGTACCTTCATTTGTGCAATGTACATCTCTACTGGAAAATAAACTGTCAATGGCCAAAATCCCAAGGCACCAAGTAGCCCAACTACGTCATTAAAGAAAGGGAGCAGCATTGAAATCACTGTTGTCAAGATCACAAAAACTGTCCTCCACACCAATCTGAAGAGGTTAAGCCTGTAGGAACCTAAACATGCAATTGGGATTTGGATTTCTTTGGTGATAAAATCAGAATCTGGGAATTTCTGGGCAGCTGTTTTTTCAATGAAAGCAAAAAGAGGTTGGCAAAAGACTTGGTAAGCACCCACAAGATGAACAACAATGGCAACATTGGCAATGTCAAGGAGCCAATATGGGTTGTAAAATCCAAAGCCAGTAAGGAGATTTCCAGGTGACATATCTCCAAAAGCTGCATACCCAAAACACCCACACAGCATGTAGAACACTGTTGTTACTGCTACACTTATCATTGTTGCCTTCTTCATTGTCTTGTATTCTGCTGGTGTGGACTTTACGGTGTCCTGTTTTGTTCAAATAAACCCAGTTAATTAATATGACCATCCTTATTAAATATTGATTAAACTGCGTGATTGTGATTGTTATGTACCTGAATTTCAATGAGGATGACGGAGTATGAATAGGCAAAAGCAATGTTTCCTAAAGCTTGAAAACTTCTCCAAACTTTCTGGCTTTCAGTGACAGTGTTAATGCTTATTCCAGTTAAACTTCCTCTAACTTTTCCAGTTTCTGCAACTTTACCAATGCCAAGTCCTAGACCAATTGATGAGTAAGCGAAGGACATAACAGCAGCCACAATGGATAGCCACCATAGCTGATCAAAGTCAGGGATTTGAGATAAAAATATTTCAGCAATTCCAAATCCAATCATGTAAGGAGTGGCATTCATTTTGCATGGATCTTTGCCTCCTGTGTTGTGGAAACAATTAGACCTTTTCACTGCCCTGTTTCATGAAAATATGTTAGTCCTACTAAATTAAAATCCAAAACAATAGAAAAATGATCAACAACTGTGGTAAGAACTCACATCATGCTTATAGAAGAAGCTATAGTGTAACCAATGGCAATTCCAAAAAGATTCAAGTACTGAACATACCCACATATCTTAACCTTAGCACCACCTAAAAAAAAAGAAATATTCATCAAACGTCAATGTCAATTTATAGGGAGTTAGTGAAGAAAAATGAAGCAGGTAGAATGAGGAATTTACCAAGATTAGAACGAACAGCTTCCACATAAGTGTAGTTTCGCTTGCCGGAAATAGGATCACCGGAACGGTAGCAAGTAGAGAGAAGAGAAGAAGTGTAGTAAGTAACAAAAGAGAACAAGAACATAACAGCAGGGCCAGCAATCCATCCAAGCTGAGCAATTGCCCAGGCTAATGACAATACTCCTGAACCTATCACCGCTGTTATTATGTGGGCACTTGCAGTCCACAGAGTCCCTGCGTATTTTCACAAACAACACAATTATAAAATGAAAAACCAAGATTATAATAGAAAGACGGAAGGAACATAATTTAACTTAATTTACCAGTTCGCTTAGGGCGGCCATCGTCATCAAGCCAGTTAGGGCCAAGTTGTTTATTCACGTCAATAGACACGTCAAATACTTGGTGAGAATGGTTCTTTGCTGCTGAGTTTTCCACCATTTTCTATTTTCTTAATTGCAATAAACAACACTAATCAGAAATCAGAAATAAGCTTCTTTTGTTAATTCTTTTGGTTCTTCTGGAAGACAGAAATAGAAAGAAAAGCTGTGGGATGCATTAAGGAAATGAAGAGGTGAGTATTTATAGATCGAGTTAAGCTTAGAGGCCACTCTACATGATACTTAACAGTTAAAACAAGCACGTGTCATAAAGTACTCGCACATGACTCAAACGCGGCTCGTGATCCACCTTGTCTCCTTCACATATCTCTTTCTTGGAAATTTCTTTTTTTTTTTAAAAAAATAAAAATAAAATTTGTTTTTTTATAACAAACACACGTGCTAACAGAAAATAAGCACGCACTTTATAAAAATTATATCAATTTTGATAAAAAATGCTAATTTTTATATCCACACACACCATTTTGTCAAAAAAAAAATTTATTTTTAAATTTTTAATTTATAATAATCATAGAGTGCACCCACTCACTTGAGCAAATGTCCAAATAAAATTGCTTTCGTTTTACACAGTCAGCAATCCTACGTCATCTAATTTCTTTTTCTTTTTAATTTAAAGCTGAAAAAATTAAAAAAAAAATTATTAAGCATAGAGAAAATATTTTAAGTAGCGAATAAAAGTTGGATTAATAAAAATGTCACTAAATTCATGATGTTTCTAGCTATTCACGTGTAAAGAAAAAGAGAGACGAAGAATAAATTTTCGGAAAGTAAAAACAGTATATATTATTTTTCAATAATCATAAAATTAGTTTAAATTGTTTAAAAATTCTTAAATTAAAATGTAAACAATATATGGTTAGGAAAACAATTAAAAACTAAATAATCTACAAAATCTTACCTTTATGGTCAAACCCTTATTCCTCTTCTAGTAATTAATTATGAAAAACTCGCAAGAAGATAAAATGTCTAAAAGAAAGGAATTGAAGGTGAGTATGTTATGCCTGATTTGAATCAAAATCCCTAGTGCATATATGTATATATATAGTAGAACCAAAACCATAAAAGAAATAAAAATAAATATTCTAATATATATCTTAAAAGGACCACCTTTGAAGCAAAATTCTCAATGGCTAAATGCAACTCAAATAATTCCCATCCATCCCCATTGTTAGGGAATATGGTTCCTTCATAATTCATTCCATTTAGTGTATAAGGGAAATGGTAAGATATACTAGTCAAATTTCTCCTTTTAGGTATGGACTTTAAAATCAAAATATAGGGATATATGGAGTCACCACTTCGCCTTTGTCTTATGATTATAAGTTATTGATAGGTGGGCAGAGAGAAGGCATATATGCTTATGCCTTTTAGCTCACAATGTTTACTAACGAAACTCCAATTTCAATATTTAAGGGAATGTATCTTTGAAATATTATTTTATTAATTTAATTTAATTTGTTTGTCCCGATGGAATTGAGTTCTTATTTTCTTGGTTATTTTCTGGTTAGGACAGTATAATACTCCTAAGAGTGAGGACCACTATTTAAAGTTTAGATGGACCTAAATTGCGTATTGCGCATTAAAATTGCCAGCTTTAGTCCACAAACAACATAGTATCTTTTAGGCCAGAAATTTACATGCACAGCTATAGTCTCATAAGCTAAACCTAATTTATAGTTCTATTATAATTATTATTTTGGTATAATCATTCGGCAGTCGAATCGTGTTAGGATCCAGTGTATATAAAAAGAAAAACAAACAATTCTCAGCCACCAATGGCACTCACTCAGGCTATGACTTGTACATTAAATACCAAGCACATTTAATTTATTTATTGCCGCACTAATTAAGCATGTATTAGTTTAAACTAATTATACATAAAGTAGGTTTAGCTGTTTTCATTGATACAAAAAGCAAATTAAGGAGTCCAAGTTGTGTAACCTTTTTGTTAGTTTAAAACTATAATTAATAAGAATAAAGTATATAACTACTTGATATTGATATATGAAATTAATTAACAAATTAAGCACACCAACTTATCTAATTAATTGTCCTTTGCACTAATCAACATATATATAGACCCTAACAAAGAGCTTTTGACCACCTCACTATATTTATTAACCCTTTTGTAGAAATATTAAAAATCAAATTTTATGTTCTCTCATATGATGATGTTTTCCTAAATGGAATTACAATTAGTTTCAGACCTCAGGATTTTTCATCATATGTACAATGAGTGAGTATTATTTAATTATTTCCGAGAAATGAGATAGAATGGTACGGATTTTTTCTTTCTCAACTAGAGATTTCGAGTTTGAATCTTGAATATGGAGTCTTTAAATACTGAAAAAGTTTTTGGCTGCTCATTTATAGACCTACTAAATAAAAATTTAAATTAATCAGATTAGTAAATTTTAAATATGGATAAATTATATTAAAAAAATATTAAGAGTATATTCAATCATTTAACTGCTGAGAAAACACATAATCTTCCATTATAATTTTTTTAATACAGCATAAAAGAAAGTAGATATCAAAATTAGAAACTTTTAGCTTTTTATATTCGAAAGAGACATATAAGTAATTATTATTTAATTTTAAATTTAGCATATAATATATACAGATAAGATACCAAAGCAAAATTAATTCAGAAAGCCAAACCAATTCTCTGGGACTTGAATAGCATAAAATATCTGAAATTTGGCATCAATAAACGTTGCATAGCTGAAATATTTGACTTAATTCATATTGGAATTAGTTGGAATTCAGCATAAAATATCCTGAAAAACTTGGTAAGATGAAAACGAAAAAGAAAACTTTCAATCTTTATGATTTATTTATTTATTTATTTTTCATTTTCTTTAAGGAATTAAGAATAGGAAAATTAACTATTAATAGGATATATTATTACTTTTATAACGAAAATTATAATATCAGAAATATTATCTCATCGCGTAATTAATATATGTTAATTAAGCTTTTTAATGTTGTAATAAATTAGAAACAAAATTATAAGTTTGTTTTTATATATTCTTTGTGGCTTAATATATAAAAAAGCATGAACTTGTCTATTTTGCCAATTGGATCCCTAAATTTTTGGAAAGTTCAATTTGAAAACAAAACAAGGTAAAGTTTAGATTTAGAAGAGATGTGATATGAAGCTAATGGGTACATATTGGGTGGTAAAGAGCAAAATCAACGCTAAATTAAAATGGGTCACAGAATAGGGAGGAGTGTTACGATGCGACAGTCAACTTTGGCACTCGAAGGCATGCGCTATTTTTCATGTCGGTTCCTTCTGATTGATTGATTGATTTTTTAGGCATCACTTATTAATTGGAAAGCAAAAGAAACGCACAATTGCAACCGTGTGTGCCGCACCACTTCGTAATCCTTTTTTATAAACATTTTTTTTAATCTAATACTACCTCCATTTGATTTTATACTTACTTTAAAGTAAAATTTAAATTTTATTTATATAATAATTTTAAAATTTTAATAAAATTTTATTTTTTTTTTCAATTTAATTTTTTTTTCAATTAAAATTGACTGTCTGATTTAAATTTGTATATTTAATTACTAAATTTTATTATAAATTTAAATTTAATTAATATTTTTTTAATACTAACGAAAATAACAAAAATTATAATTAAAATAAAATGGATGGAGTATTAATAATAATTAAAAAAAATCTCCTTAAAATATCTGTGCATGTACAAAATATATAATTATCCTTAAATTTCAACTTGTCCTTTTTACTATATTCTGAATGGAAGCATTTCAAATTCCTCATTATTTGATGTTGATTTATGAACAACATTCACTGAAAGAAAGAGAAAATTTAAAAAAAAAAAAAAACCAAAAGTGCTGAAATATGGAGAAAATTAGGTATTTGTCATTGCACAATATAATGGAAAGCCAAGTATCCAGTAATTTCTTTTGTTAATGGGAGGAGACCCGGTGTGGTCTCGGCCGTTTCCGGTGGCTAATCATGGCAGTTGCTGGTGGAAATGCAAGTGGATAAGGAGGAGGAGGACAGACCTATCTTGTAATGCAAACATGAAACATAAACACATGTTTCTCATTTTTTTGTTTTATTTTATTTTGATTTTGTCTAATTAACTACTCCATTCATTTTTTTCATTTGTCGTTTTTGTTATTTTTATTAAAATTAAAAATTATTAATTAGTCTTAAATTTAAGATAAAATTGAATAATTTAATGTAAAAACTTAAATTTAATTGGTCAATATTTATTGAAAAAAAAAATTAAATTAAGAAAATAAAAATAAATTTTATTGAAAATCTAAAAATGACAGATAAATAAAATTTAAATTTTACTTAAAAATAATAAATAAAAAATAACGGAAAAAGTAGATTTTGAAAAAAATAGGGCAAATCTAATTACATTATGATTACCCATTAAAAAGTTGAAAGCATATTGATGATACGATTGATAAATAATGTATTAATAGTGAAATTGCATAATTAATTATATTCTAATCATACTAATAATTTACTTTTTTTTTTCTTTACCGGAGAAATCCTTGGCAAGTATGATTAGAATACATATTGCTGGCTTAAATCATTCAATGGTTAATTTTATTTTAGTTGTTCTTCTTAGATCAATTTTGAATTAGCTAGGAAAGAAGCAAAAATAATAATTAGATACAACCAAAATATAATCCTCAAGTATTTTCTCTTTGTGAGATTATTAGATCAGAGGTCATCCTCTAATGGAAAATATTTATCTAAACTCAGTCTGTGAATTTTTTATGCACCAAACTAATATAAAAAATGCCCCATAAGGTAAATTAGTTGAAAAAATAATGAAATCATGATTATCATTCTTTCTTCATAGGTGGCAATTATCATTAGCAATTTGATTGCTTAAAAACATAAATTATGTGCAATAGGTTTTAAATTTAATTTTTTAGTGACATTTATAATTATAATTAAGACTTATGTAATATCCATTTAATGATTTAATTAATAGATCTTGCTTTTCATCACTAAACATGCAAATCCTTGGACGAGGAAGTAATAAAGGTGTGCTTTTCTTTTATTAGTTTATGACTAATGAGTAATGACTTATCTATTTCCCCATTCCTATTTTCTCTTCTTCATTAGAATTAAAACAAGTTGAAACTCTCATCATTAATAATCAAGTAGTTGAGTGTCTATTTGGTTTGACAGTGACCATCAACGCTCAATAATTGGGACCCAAGGATTCATATAAGAACTGTATTTGATAATTTGATAAATAAATTTATGGTTAATTAATAAAATACCTCATAATTATATTCATAACATTTAAAATTACAAATTATGTATGTTATATGCAAATAAATTTAGTTATTGATAATATATTTTTGTCGAATATATAGTTATTGATGATCAACACATGTATATATGTATTTATGTGTATATGTATATACAATTTATGCTTCAAAGTGAAGAATTAAATCAATTTTATCTATAAACGACCCGTTATATGACCCACCTCTTTTATGTTATTTTTGTTGGTGTGACTTTTTATTTGAAATGAATATGAAAATAAATTTTTTATAAGTTATATATGAATTTTTTTTATTTTTAATTCTTTTTTTAAAAAAATAGTGTCAAATTTAGTAACAAATGATTCATTTGGGTCATGACTTTTTTTTTTTTTTCAGTTTAATTCATTTATGATTTACAAAAAGTTGACTAATTTATGATCCGATTCTACACAATTTAATAATCTAAATCGATCCAATCTAACTTTGTACTTCAAATAAGAAGGATGGTTAGAGTTTGTGCAGTTTGGAGCAAGGAAGGTATAGTTTGGATTGGTAAGTGAATATTTCATAAAGAATTGCAACCATAGCTTCCAAAAAGTTAAAAAATCCAATTGATTGAGATTTTTATTTTATTTATAGATTGAAAATTGAAATATCTAAGGAATTGGAGCACTTTAATGGCCAATCAAGTTGGTAGCCATATTGTGAATTAATCCAATATCTGGAGTGATCTCTTGATATTTTTTTATTGCCATATTCCTAACCTTATCAACCCACTAAATATGAATCCTAGATTATGTACTACTTGTTCTAAAACAAATATGGACTGCCTATCTCTTCTTCTCAACTTGATTTTCTTTATTTTAGATTTTATCTTCTTTCATTTCAATATCTTACAAAGTTTATATTTTAGATTTATATATGATGTTTATAGGTTTATATTTACAAAGTATTTGGCTTTATGTGACGGCAATTATCTCGAGTTGAAAATTTAGGCAACAGATCAATTCATAATTGAATGGGCGCTTGTGTATCGCTGAGTAAGGTATAAGAATAATGGTAGCATATTTTTCAACACTGAAATTTTGAAAAAGAAATTTGTATAGTGCCTGACATGAAAACTGCAACTCTGTTGAGCGCCAACTGAAATCAAACGAACAACACACTTTTAAATATGGAAGCTAGCATATGAATCTGCAATTTGCCATCAAATTCAACAAAGGAATTCATTCTCGAAATGGATGAGCATAGTTTCACAGTAGCGAATTCAAACAGAACAACTTTAATGGAAAACAATGTAACATTACACATCTATACACAAAAATAATATATCAAACTAATCACAAGTTATGTATTTCATCAATTTGATTTTATGTGTCACTTTTATTATTTTCACAAGGATTAAAAAACTATTAATTACCCTTAAATTTAAAATAAAATCAATTTACATTGAGAAAAAAAAATTCAATTGAAAAAAAAAATTCAATTGTTTTGAAAATTTAAATATATCAAATAAGTGAAACTTAAATTTTATTTAAAAAAATCACATATAATGAAATGAAAAGAATAATTAAAAATAAATACTCTGCGTACATGCCAAAATATAATGGAATTTATATATGAAAATAACAAAAAAAAAAAGCACAACTTTTTTCCACTCTTAAATATACAACATTTTAAATTATCTTTATTAAGGTAAATGGCATAGACGGTGGGCTTTTTAAACTGATCAGGCAGAGTGGGCAAAGACTATATTCAGCCCATTATGAAGCCCCTGGACAACAATTGTCTTAAAGGAGCTTCTTTCTCTACCTTAATCCTCTCCTAAATGAAATACGATGTACCTAGTAATCATCTAACAAATTAGATCCATATATAATCTAATGAACAACACTGCATAATCTACAAACTGTAATGAAAACCATCCTGTCAAATTTCCATGGGAAATTTACACCATCTAATGACAATGGGAAACGAAAAAATAAAAAAAATTGAAGTGATAAATGAGAAATTAATGTCTGAAAACCTAAATCAACAGTAAAAAACTCCATGAAGTTTTCAACTGCTGACAACAATTTTTCCAACCATATCCATCATAATGTGAGAGAATTTGTTGTATTCATGGGGTTATCTGTTTGAAGGCCTGTGACAACACATGGCGAACCTTCCGATGATGTTCTTTTCAGGAAGGGCCCCCCTGCTCATCAAATGCCAAAGAAATTTTTTGTAAGTGAATTTATTATGCAACATCGAGGGAGAGAATACCAGTTTTCCATCAGCAGTGAGCAAGACATTCCTTTTGGGAAAAAGGATTGCAGTATAAACTTGAGCATCATAGAGAAGGAATCTTCACATAATTGGAATATAAAGAAATTGAAGCAAAAATGGCTGATCTTAGCAAGAGGAGACGAGAATCCTACCAATTATGGGAATCATAGCTGTTGTTGCGATTGTCACCCAGCACGTAAACATGGCCTGTAGGCACACACTGAAAACCAAGTAAAAGGTAATATTAATATCAAATAATGGATCACAACTCTAAGAAAAACTGCCACTTATGATTCAATGGATGACCAAGTGTGTGGTGTACCATCCAATGCTCTATACAAACGATAGGAATCATCGAGCTTTAAAATGCCAACAGCATAGAGTCAAATAAGCTGATCAATGATCAGATAAATGCAGAGTGTATTAAATGATAATGTCTGATACCATTTGCCAGGCTTGCGAACCCATAATGTTAGTCAAAAACACTGGCCTGCAGTTTTCACAAAAAGTTGGAAAAAGTGCAGAAATTTAGAAATAGAAAGAAGTGAGAGATAAGGAGCACACAGTTAAGTTTGATGTGTATGTTGGTTTCCCTGCTATAAAATCTTCATCCCGAGCTTTTCCATTGACATAGAGCGATCCATGGTGAACCTGCATGTTGTTGGAATACCATATTTAAGAAACCGGCTAAGAAAACAGCTTTCAAGTTTTAGAAGAGCTAATAATATGTGCACAAATCTTGTTCACCTTCTTAATTCGAGTCAAAAACAACGCAGCTAAGAAGCGAACTGAATAGTGCAATAACCTTTCAATAATGGCAGTGCTAGTAAAAGAGATTGGAGAGAAACCAAAACCGTTCAAGCAGTAGTAATGGTATTGCAAGTGAATTAAAATTAGTTGCCTAAACTACTTTCTCAGGCAGACATGCATTATAATGAACCATTACATATTGTGGGATAGAGTAGACTAAAGAATAGTTTTACCTGAACCGAGTCACCGGCTTTTGCAACAATTCTCTTTATAAACACATCTCCCTCTTTGATTCCGGGCTGTTACAGGCAATTCGAAAATAATTACAGACTAACAGTTAGAGCTTCTGTAAAAATGTATAACAAATCAACAAACCTTTTCAGGAGCTCGGAATATGACAATATCATTCACAGCCGGAGCTCTGATGTAGTATGAAGCCTGAAAAATTTAGAAGCATCCCCCATTTAAAATTCAAAGGGAAAAGCAATTGATAATAACAATGTCAATGATATTATTGGTTAAAATTCAAGAAATTGATCTGAATAAACACATGACCTACACGAAGATTGAATACACATGATGCAAACAGTGTTTCAAAATTAAAAGCGGTTCTCCTATTACTTTGTTTCTCAATAGCCTACATGCTTCAACTCAAGCATTGGAATAAACCATTTTCATCTGGTTAGCCAACTCATCTAATATATTCTAATGTGGATCATTCGGCAAATATCAGCTGATATGTTTGTCAGTGCAGAAGAGATAAATATTTGGAGGTAAAGAATTATGGGGTCAGAGTAATCAAAGTGACAAATATCCAAAGAAATTAACACAAACTAAGCCTCTAATGTCGAAGGACAGAAATCCCCTGTCTATATGAAAAGCAAACCCATTATCAGAATAAAGAAATTAAATTATGATGATCAGAATGACAAAATAAAACAAAATCAATAAAAAAGAAAACTTTACCTTCTCGATGATGACCCGATCACCAACACGAAGTGTGGGGTACATGGAAGAAGAAGGAATGAAGCGAATCTCAGAAAACATAGACCATAAAAGCACCAAAACCAGAACCCTCAAACACCCATCAAGGCCAGGCCACCGGAGAAACCCCCAGCTCTGGCATGGCATCCATCTAAATGAAATGAACGTTAAAAGCAACTGATGCAATGCAGATGGTCGCAAAAAACTCATTTACTACCACTAAAGAGAATTGGAGATGATAAAGAACAACAATTTGAGAAATTCAAGATCAAACTATTATAAGGGATTCAGCTTTAGAGAGAAATAGAAGGGGAGAGGAAATGGATTCGCCGATTGACTAGTCCATTCTTAGTGAATAAGTTTCCACAGAGAGAGAGAGAGAGAGAGGGAGAGAGTGTTTTAATTGTTAACTGTAAAGAAGCCAACACAGTTACCGGTGGTGCTTGTAACTGTAGTGAAGCCGTCACAGCTGGTATCCTTAAAAATAAAATAAAAAAATGGAAATTGTTTTTGTCTGGTTTAACTTTTTCCATATTTAAATTTGACTTTAAATTATTTTAAAATGAGGTAAAAATATATGTTGCAATTTTCGTCCCGATCCCAATTTGTCTAAAAATAATAAGTTAAATTTAAAAAAATTCGAATTATCCAAAAATTTTAAGGTCAAATTCTAAATTCAAAAAATACTTCCGGTAATACTTAAAATTCGACTTGATTTAACTCCGAACTCGTGATTCAATTTTTTCAATTAAATTTTATTTTATATCGTATTTATTTATAAATTACATTTTAATTGTATATATATATATATATATATATATATTAAAATTATACCGTTTTATTAATATTTTCATTTCAATTCTCATCTAAGAATTAAATTTAATAAAAAAAATAAATGTCTAATTATTTTGATGTTGAATAGAAAAAGATAAAAGAAAAAATAAAAAATACAACGAAAAATAATAATTAAATGATATATATATACTTATTTTAATATTTTTATTATATAAATATTTACTTTCGTAATCTTTTCTCTTCGTACTTTAATTTGTCATCGTTATGATACTTAAGACTCATCCACTATCTTATATTGTCACTCCTACTCAACTATATATTTTTTATTTCTTTCTCATCAAATCATTGCATTTCAAAGCCGTAAGAAATGCGTATTCCTTATTTTTTCTAGTAAAACTTTCTATTCTAATTATTATTTCAAAATTTAGTTTAATTTTTCTTTTTACCGATTGTGGGGGAAAAGCGACACACAAATTGAAACAAAAGAAAGAAAATAATAAGATTAAGGATTTTTGTATAACTAAATATATAAAAGGATAAACGATTTAATTTTAAAAATAGTTCGGTTGATTCAGTTTTAATACATTTGGATATTAAAAATCAAATTGAAAATAAACAAATTTCTATTTTAAAACCAATATGATTAGACCAAAAACATATTAAACAAAACTAAATATATCAAATTACTAATAGTTAGGTTTGATTTTGATCCGATTTTGCTCGGTTCTCGGTTCTTATGATGATTTGAGACTTAAACCGCAATCAAAAAGAACGGATTGAAATTTGACCCCACCCGATTACCATGTCTACTTAAAACTACATTACTATATTTTATTTAAATCAAATATTTTTTTTTTAGAAAAACATCTAATTTTTCTATAATTTTTATAATAATTAATTATTAGCCAGTTCTTGGGTTAGATACTACGTTCAAATATAAATAAATTCCCATGAGATGAAGTACAGGTTCTAATTAGAGTTGCAAATGCCAGTTTTTAACGGCCTTAGATTGTTCAATTTAGAAAGTTTCAAGTTTTTGAAACAACATGTCTGATTTGCTAATATTTAGTGGAAACATCTGCAAATGGACAGATTCCAATATCACAGATTTCTCGATAACTTTGACAAAAGGAAAACAAAAATCGGATTCATAGGACATACAGATCAAAGATTAGTTTGCTATGTAATTTGCATATTGTTATACATAGAAAGATGTTGATTTGCCCTAAGTGGTCATAGCTTTAGACTTTGGAGCAGTGTAAGCATAATCTAAAGAATTAACTACCTAGAGCAGCATCTTCTTTTTTCTTGTATGTAAATTGTAAACTAGTTTCTTTCCTACCAGATCTGATGATACCAGTGCATTCTTTCCATTCTTTCATGTCTAAATACTGAAATACATATTCCTTATTGAATGCTCTACAAAGTATCAATCTTCCAAAAGAATCCTGTACAAGGCCATCCGAGAGAAGCCACAGTTGGGGTCACTCAGGTGTTGCAAATAATGATAAGGTGAGTAGAAACACCACCAAATTAGCAGGCAAGAAAAGACTTATTCCAGAAGAGGTCACGACTGTTTGGATCATGATCTTAAATTTGCAGTCTCCAGTGGATGGGTCTCTATTTGTGACAACTGAAACGTTTGGGAATTTGCATGCACTTTCAAGTTGATTTTTTTGTTGATAGTAACTGTTAAATGCATAAGAGACATTCCCACGGGCATCTAGATTTCCACAAGAAGTCCCATTTCCGAGGGCAGTGCAGTCTGCGTTAGCACAAGCATAACTCACACTGAGTGCCACTTGTGGATCATCAAGGCTAGCAGACGGCGACATAACACACCATTGGTGAGATAAATAATGCACACCCCTTGCTGCTACCAGACTATTTGTACCTAAAAAGCTCAGCTTATACTTGGGATGTCCATCAAAGTAAAATAAACCCCAGTGGCGCTCAAAATTACCTGGCTGAATGCTTTTGGCATCTTCATCTATGAGGCTAAACAAATAGGCATCCATTGGACCAGGTCTCAGAGGGGTCCCCTTCCCAGAAATCACACGGTCCATGAATCCTTGGTTGAACTGCTGCGCATACTTCAAGTTTGCATATTTGTCTCCATCAGTTGGCCATCCGATTTCTCCAATCACAATAGACATGTTCCCGTACCCATTCCTTTGCAATGCCCATACCAGAGTGTCATGATTTGCATCAAACACATTGTTGTAGATTGTTCCACCATCATTAACAGAATATCCATCAAAGAATGCATAGGCAACTGGAAAATTGGGATCCTTATATAGGCTTATAAAAGGGTAGATATTCACTGTAAATGGACCTCCATTGTCGCTTAAGAACTTCACAATTGTTAACATGAGGTCGTGAATATCTGACTTGAAGTCACCGCCTGATGGGAGATTTGTTGAAGTCTCGTATACTTCTGCATTGAGAGGAACCGTGACTTTCACCTGAGTGCCTAATCCTGCTCTTATGAGAGCAGCTTGGATATTTTGAAGGGCAGGAAGAGTTATTCCCAGAAAGCTTCCATTGTATGATGATAAGAATGGTTCATTTCCAACTGCAACATACCTTATAATCAACTAAATTATTAGTTGAAAGCTAACCCCATTCATCAACTGTAACTATTGGCGCAATGATTGATAAGAAAGATGATAAAGAAATGAAGCAACCTAATAGGTCAACCATTAAGATACTAATGATTAACCCAACAAAATGTCCCATAAATCCATATTCAAGCACTTGAGCTTATGAAAAGCCATTGAATTTTAAGAATGACTAAGGCAAAAAAAAAAAAAAGCAAATCAATCTTGAATCAAATAAAAGGAAATTTGCAGAGCAAGAGAAGGGAATTGCCTGATGTCTAGGCCATTGGAAGAGATATGAGCAGAGACATTGTTGGCGACCCAATTCTCAGCTGCTTCGACACTATTAGCCAGAGTATAGAGCATATCGTTGGGGATCCCCAGCATGATCTGAATCCCAGAATTACTGAGAGCATTCACGGTAGATAAATCTGCATCAAAAAGCTTAACCTTCTGAATCCCATTGTCCTTGAGCATTCTGACCACGGTTGCCGGTGGTAAAGGGTGTGTTGCCTGAGTTCCCCAGTTCACACCAATTCCACTCACCCAATCCATTATTTCAATAATTAATAAGCACCATACAGCAACAACATGCCCACTCCACCCCATCAACCAGATAATTATATAGTTTTTGATCCTAAAGCAACTGGAGGATCCAGTTAACATACATACAGGGGATCAAACTTCAATTAAACTTGTTATGTAAAGAAATTAGAAATAATAAACAAAAAAGAAATCAAATAAGAGCAACTAAAATCAGATACCATGATTGCAATATAGATGAGTAGACAAAAGCGCTTACCAGATTAACAACTTAGAGCAGACGCAGCTCTTGTTTCTTGTACAATCAGTGAAACAAAAACACAAGAAACGCAAAGAAAAGTATGGAAGCTGGGGGGGTAGGTTTTGTGACCAGAATATTCTGTTATTAATATTTTAAAAATGAATTAATTAAAGGACAAGTCTATATCTGCTTAAAAGAACAACTGAGGAATTAAGCCATTTTAGTGCTTGCCTTTACTAAAATTCATTCGTAATATTACAGTCAATCTCTCCGTAAGCTTTTACTTCAAGAAACTGTCCCCATGGATGTGGATTTTTTTTTTTTTTTAATGGCGGATAGGTGAATTTATTGGTTTAAATTTCAGAAAATGATGTTTAACTTTGTTTTACAGATAGAATTATTTTAATACAGCGTCAAGATACTGCGTTATTTGTAATTTTGAGATTACTATATATAGGTTAATCGTATTGACTTATTCATTCTTAATGAATAAGTTTCTACGGAGAGACAGTGTTTAACTGTCAACTGTAAAGAAAACGGCTGTGCTTGTCGCACTAGTTCTCAGCCGTTGGATCCAAAATTTACTAAGTCAAAATCGCATTAACATGTTATTAAGTCAAATGACACTAAAGGTCACAATCTAAATAGAGTTAAACAGAAACTTGATTAACTTTTTTTTTTTTTTTATTTTTTTTACCAAACAAGGAGTGAAAATTGTGAGAATGGCATTATAATGTCTTTAGGGTCTGTATGACTTAATGGGTTTTTACAGATGATAGGATCGATATTCTCTTAGTAACTGTACTTATCTGAAAGAAAAAACAAAACTCGAACTTCGCCATAAATAGTTTTTCTATGATAAGAGTGAAATAATAGAGACCAAGTAAACAAAAAGAAATGAGTTTACTCAAGTCTCAAATGATGAGTGTCCGACGAGGTTGAGGCGTTTATAAGCAATGGTCGTTCAGAATTTCTAGCCAAACGCAGGGATGAGCAAATTTCGGTCCAAACCGACCTAATTTTTTTAATTTAGTTCGGTTTTTCGGTTCGATTTCGATTCTAAAAATAAGCTAAATTTGGTTATTTCGGTTAGATTTTGAAATGCAAAAATAGAAAAAAAAATCTGAACCGACCGAACTTGTATTAATATATGTTATTTTTTTTCATTTTTTACAAAAATAAACTTTATTTTTGTATTTTTAATTCAATATAAATGGGTTTAATTCAAATTAAATATTTGAATTTTTTTATTTGAATTTTATGGTTTGTAATTTTATATAATTTTTAGACAATTTTTTTAATTATAATTTTAAAATTTTGGTTTTATCGGTTAACCGAACCAAACCGACGAAAAATATCGGTTCGGTTATCACAGAAATTGCGATTCGGTTTGATTTCGTAAAGTCTTATAATTTCGATTATTTCTGTTTAATTATTGAACCGAACCGACTGTTGAAAACTCCATTTTACCTTGTGCAAGGACTTTTCAAAATTATCCAAATCAAATTATGTGTATATATTTATCACGAAGAATAGTGTAAAATAATTAAAGATAATAATTATATATTTTTTTTCAAACGAAAGAGTTATAAAGTATCTCCGATTCTCCATTGACGAAAAGAAAAACAAAGTCATCCATAAAATATAAAATACTATAAATCAATAATTCTGCATACACTAGTAATACGACGGTGCATCCATAAAATTGATTGAATGCTTCTAAATTTAATGATTTAAACGTACAGGTGCTTCGTGTGCACACCAAATCACATCCCTACTGCTGACCATGGCCAACAACATAAATGGGGAAAAGGCTTACAATATTAAGACGCATAAAACAAGCAACATAAATAAATTGCGGAATATCTACTAATACTGACCTGGCATGTGTGTGGATATAAATGGACTACTATGTAATATACTCCCTCCGTTCCTTAATATCTGTCACTTTTGACAAAAATTCAAATTCTATTTATATGTCATTTTTAGATTTTCAATACAATTTAATTTAATTTTTTAAATCTAATTTTATTTTTTAATGCAAATTAATCAATTAAATTTAAGTTTGTACATTGAAATACTCAAATTTATCTTACATTTATGTATATTTAATACTCCTTAATATTTGTGAAAATGGTAAAAGAGACTACTATTTAGGAAGGGAGTGAGTAATATGTATTTATCGCTACATTATTTTCCTTCCAACGTCATCTCTTACAACACCCCCATCTTCTTCCTCTTTCCCTTTAAATATCTAAAGAAAATCATTGCTACTTCACAGTATCACAATGACGCCCATAATCTTTACCTTTCTTTTCAATTTCCTCCTCTCTTTATCCACTGCTTTGCCCGACCATGAACAATCCAGTACCACAATCATCTTTGCCACTCTTGGCAGCAAGTCAAGTTACGCTTTTGATATTTTCTCTCTTCCCACCACTGCCTCACCTACTCCGGCCAAAGAATTTCAAATCACCGACGGTCAATCGCTCAATTTTAACGGCCATTTCCCTTCTCCCTCACCTTCTCTTCTCTCTTTGTTACCAAACCAAACCCTATCGCGGCTCTCTTGCTTCAAAAATTCTGCGTTTATCAGCCTCGTGTACGTCACTGAGCGTGAAGGATCGTCCAATATTTTCTTCGATTTGGTTTATTCAAATAGGTTGCGAAGTATCAGATCAAGGTCGACGCTTGAATTTAAAGCCCGCTTTCAAGTTCCGATCTTGAAGAATATCGATGGAGTTTCGATGAAGGATAAACCAACTGTGGCTGGAGATCGTTTAATTTACGTGTCGACTCATGAAGATCCGGGTAAGCCGAGGGCAAGTTGGGCTGCTGTGTACTCGACTGAGTTGTCCACTGGGTTAACTCGGCGACTCACTCCTTATGGGATTGCCGATTTTAGCCCTGCGGTTTCTCCTTCTGGAGTTTATACGGCTGTGGCTTCTTATGGCGAGAGTGGGTGGAATGGTGAAGTGGAGGAACTCAGCACTGATATTTATGTGTTCTTGACTCGTGATGGGAGTGACCGAGTTAAGGTTGTTGAACACGGCGGTTGGCCGAGTTGGGTCGACGATTCGACAATATATTTTCACAGGAGAAGCAAAGATGATGAATGGATTAGTGTTTATAGAGCGAAATTACCGAGTGAAGGACCGATTTCGTCCGAGTCAGTGATTGTTGAGCGGGTCACTCCACCGGGTCTGCACGCGTTCACGCCTGCTACTTCTCCAGGCAACCATAAATTTATAGCTGTAGCTACGAGAAGACCCAGTTCTGATTATCGCCATATTGAGCTATATGACCTAGTTAAGAACGAGTTTGTAGAGCTCACTCGGTTAGTATCAGCACGAACTCATCACTTAAACCCGTTTATCTCCCCCGACTCGGCCCGGGTCGGGTACCACAGGTGCAGAGGTGCCTCTAACAATAAAAAAAGCACCCAATTTATGTTGGAAAATTTAAATAGTCCGAAACCCGACATATCGCTCTTCAGAATAGACGGGTCATTTCCTTCTTGGTCACCTAAGGGTGATCGTATCGCTTTTGTGGATTTCCCAGGAGTCCATGTTGTTAATCGGGACGGTGCAAACCGGCGGCAGGTTTATACCGGAATGGCATTCTCCACTGCCTGGGACCCGGTTCGACCCGGGGTTGTGTACTCTAGCGCCGGTCCTACTTTTGCTAGTGAGAGTTCTGAGGTCGATATAATCTCAATCAACGCTGATGAAGCGGGTGGTAATTTCAAGAAGTTGACTACTAATGGCTTGAATAATGCATTTCCTGCTGTTTCCCCCGATGGAAAATGGATAGCATTCCGTTCGGGTCGGACTGGTCACAAGAACTTGTATTTGATGGATGCAACCAAAGGTGAGGAAGGCGGACTCCGTAGATTAACGGAGGGACCATGGAGTGATACGATGTGTAGTTGGTCACCAGACGGTGAATGGATTGCATTTGCTTCGGATAGGGAGGATCCGGGTTCGGGTAGCTTCGAGTTGTTTTTGGTGCACCCGAATGGAACCGGGTTGAGAAAGCTGGTTCAGAGCGGGTTGGGTGGGAGAACTAACCACCCGAATTTCAGTCCGGATGGCAAGAGTATAGTTTTCACGACAGATTATGCTGGATTATCAGCTGAGCCAATTTCAAACCCCCATCATTATCAGCCGTATGGAGAGATCTACACCATGAAATTGGACGGTTCTGATTTAAAGAGGTTAACGCATAATTCGTTCGAGGACGGAACCCCAGCTTGGGGTCCCACATACATTAAGCCCAATGATGTGGAATGGCCAAAAAATGGGCCTGATTGCTCATTTGAAGAATGTCACTGGCTCAATAAAATGCCCAACCAGAGTAGTGTTGGGGTTAGATTGTTGGAGTGGAGCAAACCTCAGTGTGGTGCATAGATTAGTTTATGTTTTGCATTGTAAATAGGCAGTTAATTATTGGCTATTGTAGTTATTGTAAGTAAGACATTGTGACAAATAATAAATTACATTTTACATTCACAGAAATTATCCTATTGTAGCTAACGAGATGTTTATAGTATACTCTAAAATACTTGATGATTTTTGTAAATCAAGGCAGTGAAAACAAATAAGAAATAAATTGATAAAAACAAAAATAAAAATCAAGAGTAAGAAAGGTAAAGAAAATAATATTCTGTAGAAAATTTAAAAAACCTATTTATTTATAGTAACTAGAAACAGGGAAAACTCTAAAGATGGGAAACCAGTTCGTTGGATAAACTAAGAGTAGCAAAATCATACAAGCATGCTTGACCAAAGAAACTAACAGCAGCAATTAGGTAATAAGACTGAAACTAATTCTGGTAATTTTGGAAACTAATTCAAAGAAAGATAATGACAATCAAAATAGGTAAAAGCCTCAATGAAAAAGTACTTGGACTGAAATCTCGGTACTCTAAATTTATTAACACTGAAATTCATTGAGAAATTTAAACAAACAACTCATATTCAATTCAAAATTTTCAACTAACATTTTGAAAAGCAACTAAGAACATGACCTTTCAGGATGCGATAATAACTATATACAGTACAAATAAATAAATAACGAATCAACGTGGTAACATTTGGGAGATGGTTATAGTATTAGAGCAAATATCTTGACCTAATCTAGATCCATTATCTTCTTCTTCACTGCTTGAAAATGCAGGTCTTTTGGGGGTAGCAATAGTATAATTTTCATTTTTTAGCATGGAATAAACTTCCAAGATTGGTGGCCTGTCCTTTGAACTTTCTTGTACGCATAATAATGCTATTTGTAAGCATCTCAGGAGTTTACAAGAACACAGTGAATCATCTAATGTTGGATCAATAAACTCCTTCCCATCATCACTTCTCCACAATTCATATGCCTGTCAAGCAACAAAATCATTCTTAATTTTAGAAAAAAAAGAATAATAATAACCATCTTATGTAGAGAAAAATATGAAAACAACTCACGTATTGCAACAGGTTTTGATCTTCACTCCAACCATAAAAGCAGGTGCTTCTCTTGCCACTTACGATTTGCAGAAGCAGAACTCCGAAGCTATAAACATCATATTTGGTTGAGTACACGCCTCGTCTCACATATTCAGGCGGCACATAGCCACTGCAGTTTATGAATTATTGTTAGCCGTTTATGTATATAATTGTAATATTTCGAAGAAGAATCGATTCGCTTACTAAGTTCCAACGATCTGGCCTGTATTGGCTTCAAGTTTCTCCTTATGGAAAATTCTTGCAATTCCAAAATCAGAAATCTTTGGCTTCATATTGTCATCCAACAAAATATTGCTAGCTTTAATATCTCTGTGAATAATTGTGAAATTTGAGTATTCTTGAAGATATAGAAGTCCTTGAGCAATTCCTTCGATGATCTGAACGCGTTGTTCCCAGTTTAACTTGAATCTTTGCTTCAAATCTAGCTCAGAGAAACACAGAATGATAAATAAGCATCCTATTGTGTGTTAATGAATTGAATTAACATGAGATTAAACTTAATTACCAAATAGGTACAAATCAAGGCTTTTGTTGGGCATGTATTCATATATCAGCATTTCCTCTCCTCTTTCAGTGCAAATCCCCAATAGTCTCACTACATTAACATGTTGCAACCTTGAAGTAAGTTTAACCTCTGTTTTGAACTCCTTAAGTCCTTGATTTGAAGTTTTTGAAAGCCTCTTTACTGCTATTTCCTGTCCCCCGGCCAGTTTACCCTGCCAAACCCAGCCATTTGATTGCAATTGCTCAAATTCATTTTTTCTGCAAACTTTACTAACTAATTTAACAATCACATGAATTGAAGAATTAGAATTACCTTGTAAACTGGTCCATATCCACCCTCTCCAAGCTTATTTTCACAGCAAAAATAACCAGTAGCTGCTTTGATTTCGGAAAAACTGAACCTTTGAAGATCAGGAGCATTGTGTTCTTGATGTTCGTTCACTTTTCTATATGGTCCTAGTTTTAAGCTTTCAACTCTGCTGAAATCGAATTTTCCTGAACCTTCTGATTTTAGCATTTTACATCTTGCAGCGTATACTGCAAAACTAAGGATGAGCAAGAGAATAACCACTGAAATTGGTACTGAAACCATAATCCACAGTTTCTTTTTGCTTTCATGACCTTCACCAACCTTATAAGCCATTCTGGAAAGCTTCCAATTATCATCATTCCCGAGTTGAAAAGCAAAGTAACCGCGTAATCCTTTGTCCTTGGCATATAATATTTTAGCTCTAATAGCCTCAACATCATCAAAATTTATCCATGTTTCTTTGATGTTGAGGTAATTAACTGCACTAGTGGAATTATATTCTGAAGAGACTCCATATCCATAATCCAATACAAATGATTTGATTGCCTTATAGCCTATAGAACCATCAGAATACGGAGCAGGACCTGAGGCTGCTGCACCAACTGAATTATCATTCGGGTTCATGAGTTTCCAACCATAGCCATGGTAAGGCAACCCCAGAACAAGCTTGCTTGCTGGAAATCCTCTTTTTATCCATTCACTTATACCGAAATCGGTACTTATCCCTCCTGAAGAATCAAACAAAGCAGCATGATAACCTGTAACATTCTCTTTCAAGGGCAAATGATAATCATATCCAGCAAAATTAGCCCAATCTAAGTTTCTCCGAATCGAATCAACAGGAAAACTTGCAGCCGGGTGGTGAAACACAGCCATCGTGAGGATCAAAGGTGAATTTGTTGACTCAGAACTTATAGCAGCTCGCCATTCATCCATCAGAAGTCCAATGTTTTCCATGTCAGAGCTTGAATTAGGCCAACTCCAACAAAGATCAAGACCATGAAAGTCATAAAGCCTGGCTGTCTTTATTGCAGAAGTGATGAAATATTTCCTATTGGAAGGGTGGCTCACCATTGAAGAAAAGGTTGAATAGTTTCCATAGGCCAGGCCTATGGATAAAAGGGTAACAACTGATGGGTTGTTAAGCTTAACTGAAGCTGTGAAAGTAGAGGCAGTTGATTCATCTGAGAAGGAAAGATGGTATGTGGAGCTGTTGATATGAGCAAATGCATAATAAAGGTGAGTAAAAAGAGCAGAATTTACACTCGATACCGGAAGACTGCTTGCTGAATCGTAATACGCAGATCTGATCCAGGTTTGTGCCTCTAAGAAATGAGGATTATTCAGAAATATTAAGAGTGTAATAATTTTTATCATCATCAAGAAGAAAGATATGTTCTTTTTCTTTTTCTCCTTGTTTGTGATGAAACAAAGGAAGGAAGAAAGGTAAGCATTAGCATTCAGAGTTTCTTGGAAAAGAACAGAGAAGTCTATTTCCACGTTTACTTTTGTTGTCTTCCTTGCATTGTTACGATTTGACTTTTGTTTTCCGTTAACAATAGAGGAGTTGATTAGAAAGCACATTAAAAAAAAAAAAGACTTTAACGGTATTAACTCGTTAAAATCTTATCTTATACACATGAATTTAAAAAAAATTGAATTTAATATCGATTGAATTTAAAAAAATCGAATCATATATCGGTTTTATAGTAAAAAAAAACATTAGTTATGAAATTCGAATTTAACATTCCTTCTTATGCAAAATATAGGAGAGCAATTATTAAAAAATTGTTATTCAAAATGAATACGTAACTGTCGTCACATGAAAAATAATTTTTTTTCAAGAATAGGACAGGTGCAATTTCTTAGAAAATGAAGTGTTTGGGTTAAAAAGGATATATTACCAAAATTTATGGTATGTTCCCACTTTTTCTTGTTTCTAAAGATAAAACATTTGGTAAGAAGAGGTAATTATAAAGGCTTGAGTTATAAAATAAAGACATGGTCAGTGATAAATCCAAAAATGTCTTTATCTGTAGGAGAGAGTTCGATCCGATCGGGTGAGATAACCCTGCAATAAGAAGAGCCCGGTCGGACCAGGCGTGAGCACTCCGAAGCTTAAGTTAGTAGTTTAGAGAGAGAATGTGCTTTAGAAAGATAATGGTGTGAATTCAATACCTGGTGCCATCGTTGGCTGGACTATTTATAAGAGATAGTCGACGGGCACTTGAGTGCCTGGGGAGTGATTACTGGCTGTCAGAGTAGGTATCCGGCGACATGACAGGGAGCAGGTGGTAGGCATGGGCGCTACCTTGTGTCAGGCGGCTGATGGGACTGGCGGTCACATCAGCCGATCGGGCATGTGTGCTGCCTAGGAGCTCGTGTCTGATACCTTTAGCTGATGGGCTTTGGGCCTTGCCAGTTTGAGTGGGCCGACAGGATGGGCCTCAGAGCAAATGATATTTGCTGGGTTATCACTTGTCCCCCCTCAACAGGTCCGATCGGGCATAGATTTGCCTTTGATGGTCCGCTCGGATGGAATTAGTTATGGAGATTCCCGATCCGAAGACGCGTACTGGCGCGCTTTTTGAATTTGGGAGGCACTTTTTCTGAAGCGACGCGCCTGCTGAGACAGCTGTTTTCCTTTAATGTTGTGAGCGTACCGAGGGTGACGCTTCGCAGAGACATAATGTCCTTTGACGCGTGGCGCTTGCTGAATGGCGCGTTGTTTGGCGTTTTTGAAAAGCTTCCGTCAATAAATAGAGGACTTTGTTAATCATTCCTTTTTTACTTTCGAAATCTCTAGCGAAACTCTGCCAAAATCTTCCTTTGATTCCCAGATTTCTGCAACTACTCTTTTCCTCTTCTTCTCACACCCATTTCATTTAGAAAAGAGAGTTGCGCCTTTCCTTCATTCTTTTTTGTTGAAGATGGCATCCAGTAGTGCCGAAACATTAGACACAAGTTTTTTGGAGTGGTATGAGAACAAACCAGCCGCCGAGCCGCATTCTCGTCTAACCGCTGCGGAAGTGGCCGAAATTCCCTCCAAATACGGCCTTCCTGATGAGATATCAGTGTTGGCCTGCCCTGATTCAATGGCGGTGATCGAAGGGCCCTTCGGCCAAAACGGCGGAGAATGGTTCGTTTGCCACCTCTGAAGCCTAGATGCAGGCCTGAGGTTCCCATTGGGCGCCTTTGAGATGGCGGTACTGAGGGGGTATGGTCTCGCCCCCAACCAATTACATCCGAACGGCTGGAGATCGGTGGCGTGCTTCAAAATCCTTTGCCAAATAGAAGTGGTAGCGCCGACCCTGGAGCTTTTTACTCACTTCTTCTATATTTCGGGTCGAAGCGACGGAACAGAGTATTTCTTTACAAGCCGCCCAAAGAGGAAGTTGATGTTCGTCCCCACCTCCATGAAAGGGTACAGAGAACAGTATTTCTTGGTGGGGAGGAAAGGTGGATTTGGGGTACGTCTCACCCGATCGGCCAGGGTCGAGATTTTGAAGGACCTTGCCGGCGGTCAAGAATTCTACGAGGATGACATAAAAAAGCTAATGGCTGCCGTCAGCAGGAATGGAGGGCCTTATGAATCCAAATTCCTTTTGCGTTCACTGTTTGGCTCTCCCGGCTTCCAAGACGCTGAGAACGCACAACGTGAGTGTTAGGATCGGAGAAACCCAATCACCGTGCATCAAATCATTCATTGCACTTTATTGATGTTTTATGAAGCGAATTTGCGTATGAAAAAACTTATCTAGTTTATTTTCTGTTGTGCAGCTGAGATGGCTGGTGGGAATGAAGCCTCCAGACAACTTGGCGATCGGATCCGCCAAAAGCGCGAGGCAGAGAAGAAGGCCCAGGAGCAAAGGAAAAGGAGGAAATTGGTCCTTGCTTCCGAGCTTCAAGCCTCTAAGGGGGCGGCCGGTACTTCTACAACGACTCCGGCCATCGCTGCCGTTCCAGTCTCGTCGGTGCCCCCTGCTGCCATTATTGCGCCTACCTCCACTGCTGCTGGACCAATGAATGTGCCTCGAACTGAGGCCTCTCCTCGGCCGTTACGCCGCCGGCGCCACACTCTTCGAGACGAGTCAGACGAAGACGATAGGCCGATCGGAATCACTTTCCGAGAGGTAGAAGAGGCGGCCAAGAAGAGGGCTGAGGAGGCTGCTCAGAAAAAGGCCGAGGAGGCGGCCAAGAGGAGGGCTGCTGAGCTGATCGCTGAATTGGACGCTCGGCTTGCGGCAAGAGGCAAAGCTGTGCAATACGGCGAGTTTCCAAGGCGTTCATCCGATCGGCGAATCGTCCCTATGAAAGACGTTCTGAGAGAGAACTTTGGCGATGACTGGTCGGTGGGCCAGGTGGCTAGTTTCATTTGTCGGGGTCTTCTCCGGGATGACGATCATCGGGATGCTGGCGACGCCAGTCAGCTCAGCAGGGAAACCCAAGCTATCGGCCAACAGCTGATAGACGTAAGTATTTTACTGACTATTTCTGGTGCTCTTTTACACCTTTGTGTCTGAGCCTTTTAGTCTTGATTCTGTGTAGGCTGCCAGGAGGACACAGCGGCTGCACATGATGGCCCATATGTGGAAAGAGAGGGCCGAGTCAGGCGTCGCGGCCAAGGCGGAGGCAAACACGCGCTGCGAGGCTGCCAAAAAGGAAGCTTCCGACCTTCGAGCTGAGGTTGCCAAGCTAGAGGAGCGGTATGCTGCCTCTCAATCAGAGACAGTGGCCCTAAGAAAGGAGGCCTATCAGAGTGCTCAGGATCTGAAGGCTCGGCAGAGCGAGGCCGATAAGTTGAAAGGCGAAGTGGCCCGCCTATCTGCAGAGGGTGCACAGTTAAGGCGGTTCGAGGCAGATGCAACCCGACTGGATGCCGAGTGCAGAGAGTTGGCTGCTGAGAATGCCAGGCTGAAGGCAGAGGGCGAGCAGCTTCGGACAGAAGTGGGGTCCTTGAAGAAGTCGGAAGGGGAGAGGGAGGCTTCCTTCACGAAGATTTTTGAACTTGAGCTTGCCACTCAAAAGGAGCGCCTGATTGATGAGTTGGCAGACGCTCAGGTGGAGCTGTTGTCCCGGCTAGTCCATGAAGCTGGGCGGCGCTTCCCTGTGGCGGATCTGTCATGGATGGACGACCCGGCATCACTGCCTGTTCCCCCAAATGATGAAGGCAGAGGGCGAGCAGCTTCGGACAGAAGTGGGGTCCTTGAAGAAGTCGGAAGGGGAGAGGGAGGCTTCCTTCACGAAGATTCTTGAACTTGAGCTTGCCACTCAAAAGGAGCGCCTGATTGATGAGTTGGCAGACGCTCAGGTGGAGCTGTTGTCCCGGCTAGTCCATGAAGCTGGGCGGCGCTTCCCTGGGGCGGATCTGTCATGGATGGACGACCCGGCATCACTGCCTGTTCCCCCAAATGATGACGACGAAGGCGCTCCCGAGGGGGAAATCACCGAGAGAACTTCTAAAAAAGGCCCTTTACTTCCGGAGACTATTCAAGAGGTTCCCTCTGAAGCGGAGCCTGCGGCGTCTTCAGTCCCCGAAGCCGAAGTAGAGGTTCCTCCTGCGCCTGAAGCCGAGCCAATGGCACCTTCTTCCACTGGGCCTGTCTCTGAAGGGGGGGCAGTATCTGTACCGCCAGCTGCCGACCCTTCTCAAGCCACCATCGATCCAATCGCTGAAGAAGTCGCTGATCCTCCTGGCGAAGTGGAGATTGTAGATATAGATAATTAGCTTAGGAGTTTGGATCAGCTTTACTTTCTCCTCTCTTTTTTTTTTTTTTACATGCAACAATTATTTACAAATTGTATAGCGGAGGCATTTGTATTAATAAAACTGCATATTTCTGCAAATCAACGTATACATAAGTTTGTACTAAAATTTGCAATATGATCGAGCTAATTAAAACTCGTAATTAAAATTTGCATTAAATTTCACAAGTACTTCCTGAATTCAAATGACGTCAAAGCTTAGTGACCGATCGGGTCAGTCTGGCTTTTCAGATCGCATAAAATTTGCACCATTTTGCTAAGTGATGCTCATGAAGCTGCATAAGGATTGCATAGCTGAGCTAGGTGATACTCATAAAGCTGCATAAGGATTGCAAAGCTGAGCTAGGCGATACTCGTAGAATCGCATAGTTATTGCGAAATCGAGTTGAGTGATACTCGTAGAACTGCATGAGGATTGCATAGCCGAGAGTACTCGTAAAATTGCATAACCGAGCGAGAGAGATTAGATCCTCTATAATATAGATAATATTTGGGGAGGTAAGATCCTCCTTCGCGAAGGATTTGCTTATTAAGCTTGGGATGGGCATCAAGCCTAGCGTAGGACACTATATTACGTATTAATTGAATAGTCATGAAAGAGAGAACCTTTTTATTAATGAGGCAAATGCCAGGTTCTAATACATTACGCGACATGGTACTTCTTGAGTACCTCAACATTCCAGCTTCTGGGGATATCTTGCCCCTCCACTGTTCGGAGCCTGTAAGTGCTCGGGCTTAGGACTTTAGAGACCTCGTAGGGGCCTTCCCAATTTGGCATCAGCTTTCCCACTCAGGCATTTCCCGAGCCTAATTCTGCCTTTCTGAGCACCAGATCACCTACATTGAAAGTTCTGGACCTTACTTTAGAATTATGGTATCTGGTCACTCTTTGTTTATAGGCAGCGATCTTGGTGTAGGCGTCCTCCCTCTTTCCTTCGATGAGATCCAGGTCCTGGCATCTCTCCTGAGTGTTCACCCGTTCGGAGTAAAGAGCCGATCGGTAAGAAGGGAGGCCGACCTCCACAGGAATCATTGCTTCGGAGCCGTAAACAAGAGAAAATGGCGTTTGATGAGTGCCTGTTCTGGGGGACGTTCTGTATGTCCACAGGACACTCTGCAGTTCTTCAGTCCAGTTGCCTTTGGCTTGACCCAGTCGCTTCTTCAATCCCTCCAAGATGGTCCGATTGGAGACCTCAGTCATTCCGTTGCTTTGGGGATGAGCGACAGATGTGAATTTTAATTTGATGTTCAAGCCTTGGCAAAAGTTTCTGAAGGTGGAGCTGTCGAACTGCTTGCCATTATCTGCAATAAAGACGTTAGGTAAGCTATACCTGTAGATGATGTTCTTCCATGTAAAGTTCTTGACCCTCTAGGCTGTGATGGTGGCTACCGGCTCAGCCTCAATCCATTTGGAGAAGTGGTCTACGGCTACTATGAGGAACTTCATCTGCTTTTTGCCCTGGGGAAAAGGTCCTAAGATGTCCATACCCCATTGGTCGAACGGCCAGGCGACTCCGATCGGCTGTTGGTCTGCTCCATGCTGCCTTATAATCCTGCCGTGTATTTGGCATTGCGGGCATATCCTTACTTTCTCCTGGGCATCCTTGAGCATGCTAGGCCAGTAATATCCCGTTTGAAGGGCTTTTCTCGCCATGGCTCTGCTTGCCTCGTGCGCTCCGCATATGCCTTCGTGGAGCTCTCTGAGGATGTAGTCTCCCTCTTCCTCCGCCACGCACTTCAGCCAAGGGTGACTGAAAGCTTTTTTGTACAAATCACCGTTAATAATGGAGTAATTGAGAGATTTTCGAGATACCTTTCGAGCTTCGTCCTTGTCCTCGGGCAGTCGTCCTGTCTGGAGGAACTGCTTAATTGGGCTCATCCAGGTTTCATTCTCTTGGTCGATCTCCATCATTTCTGGCTCGTCCAGGGAGGAGGAAGTTTGGTCTACAACGGCAATGTTTTCCTCTATCACGCTTTGTGAGGAAGCAGACATCTTCGCCAGCCGATCGGCTTCCGCGGTTTGGTCTCTTGGGACTTTCTGTAGCACCCATTCCGACCCAGCCTCCTCCAGTTTTGCGCAAGCAGCTTTAACTTTGGCTAAGTACTGGATCATTATGGCCTCACGTGCCTCGAAAGTCCCCATAACTTGACTGGTTACCAGCTGGGAGTCACTCCTAATGGCCACTGATTCCGGTCGGATGGCGTGGAGCAGCCTTAGCCCTTGAAGGAGCGCCTCGTACTCTGCCACATTATTAGAAGCTTTAAAATTAAGCTTTATGGCGTACCTTATTGTGATGCCCAAAGGGCCTTTTATTACTATACCGACGCCTCCTCGAGTGTCGTTTGCTGCGCCGTCCACTGTCATTTCCCAGCTTTGTGGCTTGGGCTGACTTAGTGGTTCCTCACCCGCAAATTCGGCTATGAAATCTGCCAAAGCTTGGGCCTTTATTGCTTTTCTGGGCTCATATCTGACATCCCAGGACTGTAGCTTAATCGCCCATCCCACCATTTTGCCTTCCAGATCTGGCGTCTGGAGTATCTTCCTAAGAGGGTGGCCCGATCGGACGACAATTGTGTGCGCCTCGAAGTATGGTCTGAGCTTCCTTGCACACATCATGAGAGCAATAATAAGCTGCTCAACCGGCCCCTTTCTTAGATCTGCGCCTCTGAGTACTTCACTCACGTAGTACATGGGTAGCTTTTGAGTATCCTCCTCTCGGACGAGAGCACCTGCAACAGCTTCCTTAGAGGTGGCTAAATATAAGTACAGATTTTCACCTGGTACTGGTCGGCTAAGCAACGGTGGGTTGGTGAGGAATGCCTTTAACTCTTGAAAGGCTTGCTGGCAGTCTTCCCCCCAGATGAAAGTTTCACTCTTCCTGAGCTTCCTGAAGAAAGGCGTGCAGCGCTTGGCGGAGGAGGAAATGAATCGTCCTAAGGCTGTTATCCTTCCGTTCAACTTCTGGACGTCTTTTATGTTCCTGGGGGGTTGCATCTCGAGGATGGCCTTTATTTTTTCTGGATTCGCCTCAATCCCTCGTTGAGAGACTAGGAATCCTAAAAATTTTCCTGATGGTACCCCGAAGACGCACTTCTCGGGGTTGAGCTTCATCTAGAATTTATTCAAGGTGTCAAAAACTTTTGCCAGATCGGCTGGATGTTCCTCGGCGCTTCGGCTCTTGACGATCATGTCGTTAACATATACATCGACATTCTGTCCGATCTGGTCTTTGAAAATCTTGTTCATCAGACGCTGATATGTGGCCCCAGCATTTTTCAGTCCGAACGGCATCATCCTGTAGCAGAACGTCCCGTCGTCTGTGATAAAGCTAGTTTTCTCCTGATCCAGGAGCCACATCAGAATTTGGTGGTAGCCGGCATATGCGTCTAGAAGAGAGTAAATGGCGTGGCATGCTGTGGCGTCTACCAACTGGTCTATGCTGGGCAAGGGATAGCTGTCTTTGGGACATGCCTTGTTAAGGTCGTTGAAGTCGACACACATCCGCAGTTTGCCAGACTTCTTCTTGACCAGCACCACGTTAGCCAGCCACTCTGGATAGTCTACCTCTCGGATGGTTCCGGTCTTGAGCAGCCTATCCACCTCTTCGGAGATGAACTTCCTCCGATCGAGTGCGTGCCTTCTTAACTTTTGGCGGATCGGGGGAAAGTTTGGGTCCACATTTAGCTTGTGGGTGATTATTTTGGGGTCCACGCCAGGGATATCTTTCGGCTTCCAGGCGAAGGTCGCTTGATTGATGGTCAGGATATGCATGATGGCTTCTTCAGTTGTTTTATCCATGCTTGTCCCCACCTAAACATTTTTGCCTTTATCTAGCGACCTGGCCTTTGTGGCCTCTGCTGGGTCCATCCTGGGCCTTTCCGCCTGCTCTCGTTGCTCGAGGCCGGGCTCTACGACCATTGCTTCTCGCTGTTGCTTTATCATGGTGATATAAGCCTCCCTAGATGCTTTCTGGTCACCTCTTACGATGGCGACGCCTCCTGCGGTTGGAATCTTCATCACCATGTAGCGGATGGAGGTTACAGCTCCTGTCTGGAAAAGCAATGGCCTGCCGAAAATAGCATTGTAGGCGAACGTCATGTCAACAACCATGAAAATTACCTTACATGCGTGAGCTATCGCCTCTTGGCCGAGCTCGACAAAGAGCTCTACGGATCCCACTACGGGGATGGTGGCGTTGCCCAGGCCGATCAAAGGGGTGGCGTTCGGCTTCAGCTCTCCGATCGGCAGTCCCATGGCTCGGTAGGCCTGGAGAGTTAGGACGTTGACATCACTGCCATTGTCCACCAGAATTCTCTTTACATTGAAGTTATTTATCCGAGCTCTTACAACGAGAGTGTCCTCATGAGGGAACAGGACGTCTCGTGCGTCTTCGCTGGAAATGGTGACTGAGGCAGGCTGCTCTGCCTGGCGGGAGAGGTAGACACCCTTGCCTTTCCCTTTCTTGGGGAGATTTTCTCCGTAAGATGACCCTCCGGTGATTACGTTGATCACCCCGGCGTAGGGCCTGCTTGGATCGGCGTTTCTGGGGTTCCTGCGCTCATCATCATCAGAGTCAGGATCGTCCCTCCGAGGCTTCGGCTGTCTACAGGGTTCGTCCCCTGTGGCCGGATCTACGAATCTCCTGAGGGCCCCGCGGCGTATCAGCCTTTCGATCTCCTTTTTGAGAGAGGTGCACTCGTCGGTTAAGTGACCGACATCTCTGTGGAATTCATAAAATTTGCTTGTGTCCCTCACACCCCGGCTTCTTGCAGAGAGGTCCCTGGGCCAGTTGACTTTGCGGTGCTTCTCTTTAATCCACATCAACACCGCGGTTGGGGTAGCATTGAGAGGGGTGTACGTCCTCTCTGCCTGGTCGTCTGGACGCGGGTTTCGGTCTCTTCCCGATCCTCTGGCTTGGCCTGAATTTCTAGAACTTTGAGCTCCATCTTGGCCTTTAGCTGTCCGATCAGAAGCGGGGGCTCTTTGAGTAGAGCGATTGTCCGGATATTGAAGGCGGTCCAGAACGCTGGTCCTTCCTCTCCTATTGGACCTAAGGGCATCATCCAACTGGATATGTTGCCGGGCCCTCTCCATCAGTTCGGCGAAGCTGGATGGGGGTCTTGTTGTAAGTGACTCAAAGAGTGGTCGGTCAGTGATGCCCCCTGATAAGGCGTTGGTCGCCATCTCAACACTGACATTTCTTACTTCAGACATGGTAGCCTGAAACCTGTCGACGTAGTCTCGAAGACTTTCATCTTTCCTTTGGTAAAGGTTGCACAGGTCGTTCACCGTCTTAGGCGCACGTGTTTGCACAATGAACCTCGTAGTGAACAGCTCCTTTAACTGTCTGAATGACGTAACGGATCCCATGGGCAGCTCATGGAACCACGTCAATGCATCCCCTCCCAGAGTGGTGGGAAAAACCCTACAGGCTATTCTTTCGTCGTAAGTATAGACCTGTACCTTGGTCAAGTACTCTGCCAAGTGTGTGGTAGGATCTGTTTTGCCTGTATACCTTTCTATAACCACATCTCGCCACCTGGGGGGGAGCTCAGCATCGGTGATCTCTCTGCAGAAGGGGGAGGCAGTATTCCCATAAGTATTTCCTTCGAAGGCGCCTCTTTTGGGCGCGAGGACACCAAACTGCTTGAGCTTCTGCATAAGCCACTGGTCCTGCTTGTTCAACGGGTTCTGTTTGCTCAGGGTCGTGGCGGTGGACTCGCCCTTGTGCTTTCTAGTTTGGCCGCGGCTCGGGGTGCACATGTAGGACACATCATCCCTCGCAGACAGAGTAGCGGACCTGTTGCTGTAGGGAGAGGCCCTACTTGCAGACACTATCTGCTTCCCCTTGTCGCTCTTGCCTGGGGTTCTGATTGCACTTTTCCTGGTTCCCTGAGCTCGGGATTCATTAATAATGATTCCCTTGTTCCTGTTTCTCCTGAAGTCTTCGCCCACGAGGTAATCCTCTTGGGCTCTTTCAGAAGCCATTGGCATCTTACCCTTCTTAAGGGTTTGGACAATGCTTTTTGTAAAATCACTGAGGATGGCGCGCATGTCCCTCACAGTGATGGGGGTGTTCTCTGGTTGCCTAGTAGTGGCATTATCGAATTCGGGAAGGAGGTTTGTCCTCACAGGGGACCTGGTGGGCGCTGCCCTCCTTCTCGAGGTGCCTGATATGGCACGAGCATCGTCATCATGGTCATGGTCCATGGGGGTAGTATTCTCGTTGGATCTTGAGTTCGACATCTCTCAACGAAAGCACCAAATGATAAATCCAAAAATGTCTTTATCTGTAGGAGAGAGGTCGATCCGATCGGGTGAGATAACCCTGCAATAAGAAGAGCCCGGTCGGACCAGGCGTGAGCACTCCGAAGCTTAAGTTAGTAGCTTAGAGAGAGAATGTGCTTTAGAAAGATAATGGTGTTAATTCAATACCTGGTGCCATCGTTGGCTGGACTATTTATAAGAGATAGTCGAGGGGCACTTGAGTGCCTGGGGAGTGATTACTGGCTGTCAGAGTAGGTATCCGGCGACATGACAGGGAGCAGGTGGTAGGCATGGGCGCTACCTTGTGTCAGGCGGCTGATGGGACTGGCGGTCACATCAGCCGATCGGGCATGTGTGCTGCCTAGGAGCTCGTGTCTGATACCTTTAGCTGATGGGCTTTGGGCCTTGCCAGTTTGAGTGGGCCGACAGGATGGGTCTCAGAGCAAATGATATTTGCTGGGTTATCAGTCAGTGTTTGTGAGGTATTAACACTCATTCTTTAACTAAATTCTTGAATCAATTTAATAGAAAAATCATCATATCACTCTATTTAATTTCATGATAGGTTCTCAATAGATTAGGCAAATACTGCTAAACAATTTTTATGCTGTGTTATATAGGCACCTACTAGATTGGAAAAAGTTTTAGATAGTCTCCATCTCCATTGGACCATCGGCAATAACAGCCTCATATTTTTAGTATCTATATATTGATTTTAATTTTTTTTTTGTCCTCTCCTGAAATTCGTTTCCACTTTAGATAATCAATTTTTTTTTTTTCACAATGTTGGTTTAAGTATATAGTAAGCCCCAACTAAGCCACCCAAAATTAAATTAAATGTGAAAATAAAAAATAAAATATTTGTGATTTTGAATAATAAAAATAATATGTTTGTAAAAGTCATTAAAATTTATGAATGTCATTTTAATAAGTCCTTCAAATTCATTAATTCTTTTAGAACGTCAATAAAAGTTTTTAAAAGTCATTACACTTTAAGAAGTCTATCAAAAATTCTAAAAATCTATAGTCAAAAGTCATTTACAAAAAGTCTTGATTGGATACATTCTCCAAAGAAAATTTAGTGGGGTCATAAAAAATATAAATAATAATACCACTTTCAACTAGACCCGAATCAATTTCAGTTTTAAAATCTAACAGAGATCAA
The DNA here is from genome assembly GCA_947683425.1 of Excoecaria cochinchinensis. Lineage (NCBI taxonomy): Eukaryota > Viridiplantae > Streptophyta > Magnoliopsida > Malpighiales > Euphorbiaceae > Excoecaria > Excoecaria cochinchinensis. Next base: position 9,106,295 of record CANTUQ010000054.1, on the reverse strand, counting down.
AAGTTTAGAGCCAAAATTTGATTAACTGGAAAGCTCAACGCGTGACAAGTGGATGTCCAAGAAATTAGAGGTACTAGTGGCGCTACCTTTTCGATCAAACTGACAAGACACGCCCTCTATCAATCCATGGACACACGCCTAAAAGCTCATGCCTCCTGCCTGCCTCCTGTCACATTGTTGTTCACCTGTCCTGACACCAGAGCAGATCTACTACTGATAATTAAATGATTTCTCACATCCACTATAAATAGTTCAAGGCACTGTAGATTCAAATACATCGAATTTTTGAGACTCGCTCTCACTACATTCTCTCTAAAAGCATTATTAACTTAAGGTTTGGAGTGCTTACATCTGATCTGACCAAGTTTGTCTTAGTGCAACTCACAAAACTCTTGTTGATTCGATCGGTTCAATTTTCGTCCGGCCTCATTCAAGCTTCTGACATTTCAGAACTTACTAATAAATATATCGAAGGAGTTTATAACTAATTTGTCAAAAAAATATCTTAAAATTTTATAGGCAAACTTATTTCAAAAATTATAGGCTTAATATGTTAATTGACACTCCAACTTGTAATCAATTGCCATGCCGTACTTCTAACTTAAACTTTTCCCAGTTGAACACCTGAAGTTTAATATAATGGACATAATAAACATAGATTTGAAGTGAATTTAGCGCGTGAACTTCAAACGTCTGATGTGGGGGACACCTCATTTTGGACCAATAGACAACAAACACGTATCATTAATAACAGTAAACCATAAATTAACTACATAATTTTTTACCCACAACATTAACTCTCTTTCCTCTTTCTCACTATCTTCTTGCTCTTCGTTCCTGCTAAACCATGATCTCTTTCTTACCTTTCCAAATTGCTAGCATCAATTGTGTAACCCTAAAATTAAATAGATTAGGGTTTTGGTATCTGTGAGTTAAAGAAGAGGGCTTTTAACCGTTGTGAGGGAGGAGACCGCGATTTTTACAGAAGTACGGTAAGTTCGAATTTTTTATGTGTAAAAGAAAATGATTTTTTTTGTGATTTTGAGTAAAATGTTAGGGCTTGTTAGTAAAATCAACAGATAATTATTTGTTGACAATATGTAATTTATTTAATTTTCTTCAGATAATGGGAAGTCAGATTGTGAATCTGTTCTTTCATCATGCTGGACAACTCAGAGAGGACCCACTAATGAGGTATGTAAATGGACAAACTCATTCAGAAGATGTGAAAGTAGATGTCGATAAATTGCACATTATTAAATTCCACCAATGGGCAAAACACATAAGATACATCAATGTGGTTGAATTTGCATGCACTGTTAACAAGAGTGATCTGTTTCACATTGTTAGATGTGATGGTGATAAGGTGGATGTTCACTTTGTACACTCAGTGGGCACACCAATAATATATAATGAAGATGATGATAGGGGGTAATTCTATGGGTGTGGACCCCATTAGGGAAACTAGTGGTCCAATTGGAGGAAAAAGATTTAAGGCATCAAAAGCCTCGAAGGGTGGTCCAATTGGGGGCAGTAAAGGGAAAGGGCATAAGGAATAACCTACTGATAAGGGAAAAAAATTGCAACTGAGAGCTGGAATAGGGGTAAAAATTCAATTGGGAGGCAAAAAAAGACAAAAGGGTTGAGAGTGAGGATAGAGCAGAAATTGAGAGTGATGAAGTTGAAGAGGACTTAGGGTCAGATTTTGAAGATATAGACTATGAAGAAAATTTTTGCAATGAAACATCTAGTGATGAAAACTTGTATGATGAAAATGAGGTTTTTGAAGATGAAGCAAGTGATATAGATGATGAAGTTCTGCTAGCTAAAAGGGCAAAATTAGATGCAAAGCTACACAAACATAAAATGCAGGTTTTGAGAGTATTCAAAAAGATAAAAGACAAAGACATGGTGGTAAGTTAGCTGGGGATGAGGATTTTTTTGATAGTAGTGATCCTGGGAGTGAATGTAGTTTAGATGAAGGAGGTGGGACTGGATCTGATAGGAGAGATTTACCTGCTAGGAGATTCAAAAGTAAGGTCTATTATGATCCTACTTATAAGGTTTCATTGTTTCTGTAATATCCCAAAATTTTCAGTATTTCTATTAATAACTTGACACGCTAAAAATTCATTGAAAGATAATTTTTGACGCATAAGAGGTGAAATTTTTCTTAAAGCCACATAATTTATGTATTCAAATAAATTTTAGACAAGTATATATATATATAAATATATATATGTTTACATGTAAATGGGCAAATAAAAGTAATTGTAATATGTAATAATTTCTATGGGTCTAGAATTATCCAGATATTTGAGATTTAAGCTTGAATTAGTGGGAATTATGAGAAGAAAAAGAAAATAGAAAGGGAGAGGCACAAAACGAGGAGCAGAACGGGGGGAAGGAGACCGAGAAACCGAGAGAGAGAGAGTGTGGCGGGAGGCAGCGCCGGCGACCACCGAAGGCGATCGGAGGTGGCGATCGGACAGTCGTAACCCGCAGCGCCGTTTCCGTGGCGTTTTCCCCTGACCCGAGGCGTCGCTGTTCCAGGAGAGTGAGAGGCACCCGCGAGCTTCTCCTGCATTTTTTGGCCAGCTCCGGCGATGAACGGCGACACGAACGGCACGACGGGACTCTTGGTGGGCAGACAAAAATCCCGATGGCTGTGCATCCTCCTCAATCGCCGGCGATGAGCAGATCGGAGAGGGAGAGAACCGAAGCTGCCGATGTCGATTCCGGCGAAACGGAGGGCAGTCTCGGCGCGTGACCGCTGGAAAATCGACCCCGATGCGTCGAGCTTCCTTCCGGTGGTTTCGGTGCCTCCAGTGGAGCTCCGGTGAGGCTCCGGCGACGGTGAAGGGACCAAAAATAGCAGAAAATTGGTATGTGTCCACCAAATTTACTTTTCTATGTGATATTTTCATAAGTTAAAATTTATTAAGAGTGATTTTAAATTAAATACAGTATGTGAACAATATGTTTGTTGGTTCATTGATTCGTTGGCAGTGTTGTCATGAGTATTGGCTTAGTTGAATAAAACTTAAATTAAGATTTGTCGATTTTTAATTGAATGAAAAGAATTAGAAACTGTCAGAAATTGGGAAGTAGACCAGTAATTGTAATTGAAGAATTATAGGTTAAATTGTAAGATAGGACTTAAATTATATATAATGCTGGCAACGGATAAATTATGACACGTAAATCAGATTAGTAATTAAATATTGATATATATAAATGGGTATTATAATGTGCATATCTAGGTGATGGTAGTGTAATTGGTAATGCCTGAAGAATTGATGGAAAATTGAAATGTTAAGTGGGAAATCCGAATATACTTATTGGAAGTTTGAATTAAAGATAACTCAATGAACTGGATTGAAGGTATGTGATGTGAGTATATTAAAATCTGGTTGTGTATGATTTAAAATAGTAGGTGAATAATTGAAGCCATTATTCATGAAACTAAATTAATGTTAGGATTAAATTAGAAGCACATGTGTTCTTACACATATATAAGTGTGAAATAATATAAACCCAATAGTAAGTGTTGTAATAAGCTTTAGACTGCTTAGTGAATTTGATTTAGTTTAGTTATTTATTTTGAGTGGTCAATTAAGGCTTTAATAAATTGAGTAAATTAAATTGAACTGGGGAATTGAGCTAAATTATTGAAATACAAGCAAGTAGGGAACGGTAAATTTGTGGAACTCTATTTTCTGGGGATACCATAGAATTTTTCTTAAATTGTGCTTTTGAATTTATGCGTTAAAAATGGATTTTATACATATTGCGATAAATTGTTATTGTAACTAATTTTAATCTATATGTGTGTCTTGAGTTGTGCAAGTTGTTAAGTAATATTTTTTGTTAAATGTTACGAGTAATATGGTAGAGTTGAGGACTTATAATAGATATCATTTTAATAAAATGAAATTTAGTGTAAATCTATAAAGATAGGATGGAATCCAACATGAAGAAAACGAATTAAAATAAGTAAGAGTGGATAAGAAAATATAAAGTGAAAAAGGGGCTCAAATCCTAGGAGTCTATGGTACTTGTAAAAGTATGTGGAATAACAAGTAAAAAGGGAATAACAGAAGGAAATAAATAATTTGATGATTAAAAGTGTAATTTAGTATAAAAAGTTATAAGTAAAGGACAAAGTATTTTAAGCGGAATCATGGTAAGTGAATGAATTAGAGAAAGTGAGTGTACTTAACAAATAAAGAGTATAGTTAAGTATGCCTAAAGACAATTATAACAATAAAGTAAATTAGTCTGTTAAGGAAGTCAGAATGTCAGGCTATAAATAAATGTAAAAATGGGTTATACGTGTTTAAATGGGGTAATTTGTAAGAAGAATTGGATTAATGAAAAATAGTGAATCCCTATATAAACAATAATGTATTAATGGTATGGTATGAAATAAACTTAATTTGACGAAATTAAATGAAAATGAATTGAAATGGAAAGAAAGAGTAGTGGCAGAATGTATTTAAATAACATTCAATAATGCGGCCCTATTCGATGAGCTGGTAGTCAAGTCTAGTTCAGGATATAGTGGCTAGCCATAGGGACATAAGACCGCGGGAGTGAGCATGACGTCTCACTATTATTTTTATAGGTCATTAATGGACCTATTCTGTATTTTTAAAAGTATTTGTTTGAAAAGAGTGGAGTAATCTTTCAGGATTTCTTCGGGTTTGAAAAGACTGGAGTAATCTTTCGGGATTTCTTCAGGTTTGAAAAGACTGGAGTAATCTTTCGGGATTTCTTCAGGTTTGGAATGCACTGGATTGATCCTCTAAAGTCTCTCCAGGTTATTGTGAGTTCTTAGGGGTTCACATCCTGTTTATCCTGTACTTAGAGTCTGCCAGCATTGTACTATGGGCAATACAGCAAATTACAAAGTGAATTGGTGAATGTGAAATAATTGTGTGAATCAAGAAATTGAATAGTTAATAAATGAAGCCTGGTAAATGGTGAATTTAAATAAAAAATTTTGTAATCCATATTAAATGTATAACCTAAGAAGTTAGATGGCAAGTGTGAAAGTAAATGTGGATTAAGAAGCCATAATGTAACTTAATGACAGAAGTAAAGTTGAAGGATTAAAATAGTACAACTAATAAAGGAATGTTAATTAGTAGATAAGAGTGAAATTTAAATTTATATATATATATATATATATATATATATATATATATATATATATATATATATATATCTGTGTGTGTGTGTGTGTGTGTGTGTATTGTTTTGGCTGAAAGTTAACTAATGTATATTATGATTTCGAATTATGATAAAGCTGATGGTTTTGTGATAAAAATTCTAATTGAGTAAATGATATCAATAAATGATCCTATGAAATTAATAATATAATGAAGTAGCCTTGTGTATGTATATAAACTTCATAATCACCAGTGTGTGTTACATACATGTATAGTGTGTGTTACATACATGTTTATATATATTAGCTGGTATTAATGACTAGATGAAAGCCATAATAATTGTCATGTAGAAATAAAATATTAACTGTTATGTCAGAAGCATATTGACTGTTTAACAATCTAAGAAATTATATTAGTAATGCATGATTGACATGTTATGCCCTTTATCAAAATGCTAGGAAAATTCAGTTATTGTTTTTAGGACTTGAATATACAAGTTTAAGAAAATCTTGCATTTTAAAAGAATATTGAATGTATTGCATAAAAATGACTTTACCTTGCAAATCATTCATATTTAATTTGGAGTTATATATCTATTGGTATATTAATTATAAAGTATTATATTGATTATGAAAGGAAAAAGTAATTTGCAATATTAATGTATAAATGATCAATTATATGTGTATATATTATGTTGATGCCTTGGATAAGTAAATTTGGTAGTCACCACTAAGCGTAAAGCTTAGCGCGTGGTTTATCCTCGCGCAGGTATAAGACAGAAATCAAGTGAATATCAGCACCGTTCTAAAGGAGGAATGTTAAATGTTAAGCATGACAAGCAGGTGATAATGAAATTTCTGGGAATCGATAATTTAGGTCTTGTTCTGATTTGGCATGTACATTACATAGATAATTAGGATACTATTGTATTGAAAAATTTGTATTAGATAATTATTTATAGTTGATAGGTGATGTATTATCACAATATCTTTCACTACAAGAAAAATGCTCTTTAACGAAGGGAAATCCGGTCGTTAAAAATCAAAATCCGGTCGTTAAAGATTTATAACGACCGGAAAATCCGGTCGGTAAAAGCCCCTTCGTTAAAGGTATAGACGACCGGATATTGCATCCGGTCGTTAATGTCTTTAACAACCGGAATATTTCCGGTCGTTAAAAAATGATTTTTAGCGACCGGATTTTCCCTTTGCTAATTGTATTCAATTTCAACGAAGGGATTTCCGGTCGTTAAAGATACCTTTTAGCGACCGGATTTTCCCCTCGCTAATTGTATTCAATTTCAACGAAAGGATTTCCAGTCGTTAAAAATATCTATTAGCGACCGGATTTTCCCTTCGTTAATTATATTCACTTTCAACGAATGGATTTCCGGTCGGTAAACACATCTTTTAGCGACCGAATTGTCCCTTCGCTAATTGTATTCACTTTCAACGAAAAATTTTCTGGTCGTTAAAAATACCGTTTTACCGATCAGATTTTCCAATAAATTTTCAGTCGTTAAAGATACATTTTAGCCACTCATTTTTCATCGTTGAAAGAAAATTCGGGAATTAATATTAAATTTTCATAATAAATAAAATATTTTATTTAACTATTACCTGTACAGATCATTCACATATATATCCAAAATTATAATAAATAGCTTTTTCATAGATTGAAAAATATCGAATACCAAATATATTGATATTTCGAAATTGTTTTGACATTGTATTTATCATATACAAGTATAAAAACAGCCCCATCTATATCATTTTATATTCCCCTAGAATTTTAAGAAGAATGCATAATAAACCTCGTATCTTCATTGTCCATTGTTTTGAAAACCTGTAGAATTTAAAATACAAATTTATAATTAAAATTCATGCATAAAGGCCATCCTTTTTAATTTAAAACATCATTTACCTTAAATATTCAAAATCCCCCGACAAGTGTAATTGTATATACACTTCAAAATATTCAAAAACTGAATGAGGCTGCAAAGAAAAAGTAAAAAATAATTGTAAGTTTAATGACATTATAACAATAAAAAGATATAATGTAACTCAACAATATTATGGTCACATAAAAAATCAATAATTCATTGTAAGTGTTCACTAAATATTCTATAAATTAAAAATATAAAAAATACCTATAAAGCACAATCACAATCAAGAAATAAGAAATTTAAAATTTCCAAAGGATCATATGTTGCCAAAGCACAATCACAATATTTGATCAATACTATGGATTCCATTTGATTATATAGCTTGTTATAACCCAGTAAAACCGTGGAGGATATCCCTAAGTAACAATCTGCACTAGAGTGTTTCCCACCACAGGTCTAACCAAAGAGAAAAAGGACATAAAAAATATAAGAACAATAAGCAACATTGATTCTCTTACAACTTTTTCATCCTCAAAAAATAGTCATTGTAATCAACAACCAAGATATAGTCCCCTAAGATCGAACGATTTGTAGTTAACCAAATTTATGTAATTAAGTAACAAAAAGCAGAAGGAAAAATAATGAACCTCAAAGTTACCTGAACGATACCCTTAATCCTCCATACTCCACGAGTGTAGTGTACACCACAATATTAGGGTATGAGATATGAGAATTGTAATCTTCAGTAGATCCAACAGCAAGGCCTTAAGACTCTATCAAAAACTGAAAAATTCAGCAATACCTCATAACCAATGGTACAAGCAAGTCTCCTAAAAAATGATTGCATTCATAAAAAACCAGGACTACAGGCCAAGAGACTTGCAATGAAAAAGCTGCAGGAACACTTTCATTAACTGAAAACAAGTTTTTTTCCACTTCACTAACATATGGTGCACTACACTAGAACGCATTTAGGTAGTTGTTTTAAGGAAAGCCGTTCTTTCAACAATTCAGATCTAAAATGCAACAAGCAGATTAAGCTTTAAAACACTTTTAACACAAAAATAGGCTGTCAAAGGAATTGACCTGCTTTCCCCATTCCAAGGCTTGATCAACCAAGTACGAATATTCCAAATCCTCAAAACACTTCTGCAATGAAGAGAGCGGTTCGTTAAAATAAACAGGAAGACAGACTCCTGACAAATCCTTCCCAATATTGTCCTTGATGATTGACCACAGGCCAACAGGTTTCTCTTTTTCCTTTGGTTCTGGCAGATTATCTCTTCTTTTTACATATGGATATTTAATTTCACTGATTTCCTTCTCAAATGCCCCAAGCAAATTATCAGAAAAAAATATATCGTTATCATATATACACGCATGATTCTGAAACCCGAAAAAATTCACTTCTAATACATACACATATGCACTCTATTAAATCTCTTATATTGCTGGAAACATTTTAGTGACATATTAAAGTTTACATGGGAAATTGAGGTGTGAACCCAATTATTATAATTAGATTGAAATCATGGAACAAGGAACCCAGAAGGGAAAGCATTTTTCTTCTCAAACCACTGTTCAAAATTGCCCTCAAAACCTCGAGAAGCTAAAACGCAAAAAAAAAAAAAAAAAAAAAAACCACTGAAATCTTTTTCATATCTTAAAACACAAACAAGCAACTACTACCAGCCACAAAGAAAATAAAATAAAGCAAAATAATAAAATAATAACACATCCAAAAAATTGCAAGCCTAGAATCGCAATTACTATCTTCGACGATCAATGGTGTAATACATAGAAATTCGATGCCATTGAAGTCGTGGACCAAAATTATAAGTTTACACTAAAGCACAAACTTGAATTCAACATTCAGAAACACATTTTTAAACAAACTCCAAAACCATGGAACCCAATTCACCAAATTAACAAGCAAAAACACCCAATTCAATGAAGTGAAGAGGATAAAGCGAAAAAGAAAGAAGAACAAGAATAGAAGAAGTAAAAAACAGACCTTTGTAGCCGCATTTCCTAAGCAGAGCAGCTATAATTTGTCTTGTAGAATCATCAGCTTCGACTAACAAAACCCTCAATAAAATTAAACATATTGAGCAACCATATTCAGAAATTCCTAATTACCCACCAATAAAATTAACATACACTACTTAAAATTAATCAATAGCCAACAAAACTCAGTTATTATACTGATCATAGCACAACACAACACAACAAACACGTCAATTTAACTAACATATGCTCACATATTGAAATTTTATTGAAACAGACCCTATCAAATTCAATTTATGTATAAATCACTAGGAAAAATAAATTTGGTAGCCACTTACTTATTTTCTGCATTTTTTTGATCTCTCCACCGGAACTCCACCGGAGGCACCGAAACCACCAGGAGGGAGCTTGAAGCGTCGGGGTTGTTTTTTCGATGACCACGCGCCGTAACTACCCTTCGTTTCGCCGGAATCGACGTCGGCAGCTTCGGTTCTTCTCCACGTCGATCTGCTCATCTCCGGCGAGTGAGGAGGATCCACGGCCACCGGAAGGTTCGTCTGTCCGCCGTGAGTCCCCCGGTGCCACTCGTGTCGTCTCTCGCCGTCGGAGCTCACCGAAAAACGCTGAAGAAACTCGCGGTTTTCCTCCCGTTCTCCTTGAAACGACGACGTCGAGACAAGGAAGAAGACACCGCGATCGGCAACGGCGAGGAGTTCGGTTGCTCGCCGTCGACCATCTCCAGCCGCTCGCCCCTTCCGCCGTGCTCCGCCGTCTCCCTCTCTCTCTTTCTTCGGTTTTCTTTCCCACTGTTCTGCTCACCGTTCGTGCCCCTCCCTTTCTATTTTTCTTTTCTTCTCATAAATCCCACTAGTTTTAGCTTAATCTCAATTGTCTAGACAATTCTAGACCTAATAAAATTGTCACATATAATTATTTTATTTGTCTATTTACTTATTATTGCTTTGTTTGATATTTTATCATCCATTTACATGTAAACATACATGCATACATACATATATATATATATATATATATATATATATATATATATATATATATATATATATATATATATATATGTCTAAATTTTATTTGAATAATTAAATTATGTAATTTTAAGAAAAAATTCTATTCTTATCCGTCAAAATTTAACATCCAATGAATTTTTAGCGCGTCAAGTTATTAAATAAAAAATACAGAAAATTTTGGAGCATTACATACTTTGTTTGGGTTTTGCGGCCCAAACAAAATTAGGTTAGCGTTTTTTTGCGGAAAGAAAATGGAGCGTGTTCTTCACCTTCTTCTATGTTTGGGAGATAAAAAATCCAGAGCAATTCTATTAGGTTTAGCTTATAGTTCACCAAATTCTATGTTTTATTTTGGAGGTAAAGATGAAGTCCCGCCAATTATTTTACACCATTAACTATCGAATTTTTATTGTTTTAATGACCGGATTTAATCACTTCGCTATATAATAATAAAATTTAAGAACTAACGATCGGATTGATTTCCCTTCGTTATTTGTATATTTTAACGACCGGATTTTTATTGTTTTAATGACCGGATTTAATCCCCTCGTTATATAACAATAAAATTTAAGAACTAACGACCGGATTAATTTCCCTTCGTTATTTGTATATTTTAACGACCGGATTTTTATTGTTTTAACGACCGAATTTAATCCCCTCGTTATATAACAATAAAATTTAAGAACTAACGACCGGATTAATTTCCCTTCGTTATTTGTATATTTTAACGACCGGATTTTTATCCCTTCGTTAAATTTTGGTCGTTAAAAGTCAGTTTTCTTGTAGTGTTTGTATTTTGTATAATTGATGAAAATAATATGTGGATGATATTATGAATTATTATACGAGTGTGTGAATGGATCCAAATTGGAGGATGGACAAATTTGTATTGGAGTTTGAATAGGAGTAGGATGGATGAAAATATATTTGATTATTAGAAGTGTAAAGACTTTCTGTTTACAGGGGGATAGGCAATATTATAGAGGAGACTCTGGCAAAATTTCGGTAGAATTTAAGTGGCCTAAGTTGGAATGATTGTATGAATAGTAAGGTGTAATAGTTGAAAAAAAAATGCCTGATTTTTAGTAATGATTTTAAGAATAGTTCAAGACAATTAAGTTATTATGTACAGTTTAAGGGTGTCACAGTTAGAGCTGGAAATGATGTTAAAAAATGCCAATCAGTTTAGGGAAGTTTTGCAAGATTATGCTGTTTAGAGAGGAGTGAATCTAAAAATAAGGCCAAATGAGAAGAGTAGAGTGAGGGCAATATGTATGAGGCAAAACTGCGAATGACACATATTAGGCAGTATTAAAGGGAGATCCGTTGACTTCATTGTCAAGACCTATTATCCTTTCCACACTTGCTATAGGTATAATAGAAACAAGGTCTGTAATACAAAGTGAATAGCTAGAAAATATAGGAAAAGGATTATAAGTCAGCTAGGCATTAAGTTGTGGTAGATGCAGCAGTTGTTGTAGGAAGACTATTTTCTCTATGTAGGCAAAACTGTGTGCGCAAGAGCAAAGCTAATGGTGATTGGGCAGTTCATGGGGGATTACAAAATTGAGTTCTCTAGGTTGTATGATTATGCTGATATGATTAGATCAACTAACTCAGGTTCAACTGTCAAGATTAGAATAACAAAGGAGATTATACCAGGTAAAGAGGTGTTCATGGGAATTTATGTGTGTTTAGAGGCTCTGTGTTTCCAAAGATGGGAATAATCAAATGTTCCCAGTTGCATGGGCTATAGTGGACAAGGAAAGTAAGGACACTTAGAGTTGGTTCCTAAAATGCTTGAAGTCAGATCTACAACTAATTAATACGGTTGGAACTGGATTGGTTGTTATGAGTGATATGCAGAAGGTATATTCTCTAATGCACTTTGTTATTACGTAACTTAATAATAATTAAATGAAGTGTGAACATTACTAACATGTATTGTTTATTATAGGGACTTATACAAGCAGTAGCTGAGTTGCTACCAAATGCTGAAAAGAGGATGTGTGCAAGGCACATATGGAGCAACTGGAAGCAGAGATGGAGAGGTGAAGAAAGAAGGAAAAAATTTTGGACTTGTTCAAGAGTTAGTTTTAAGGTAGGACTCCTAGATAGAATTAATGACTTGAGCAAGTTAGGCACTGGCATTGTTGAAGATCTTTTATGTTATAACAAAGAGACATGGTGCGGGGCCTATTTTAGTCCAGTAAGTTGTTGTGATATGGTTGAGAATAATATGTGTGAGACATATAATAATTGGATATTAGGAGCTAGTCAACCCAATCCAACAACAGATACAATGTCAAGAGCAGAAACAATGCAGAATCCTACACCAGCTAGTCAACCACCTGTATAAGAAATAATTTCCACTTTTTAATATATAACTAATTCCATTCAGCCCATATTAATGTCTGCTTATATTTGTGCAGCTTACTGACGTTGGACAGCGAATACCATTAGGTGTAGATGTGATGCTTAGATGTAGACAACCAACAAGACATGCTAGAGATAGTAGAGGAAGAGGTCGAGGGAGGGGAAGGGCTTACAATGTTTGTGTTGGCCAAAAAAGAAGCAAATCAGAGGGCTATGGAATTTACTACGAAGATTCAAGTGTTATTTTAGAAAGAGTGAGTCCAGTTAGCAATTTTGACCTCATTCCGATTAGTTAGTTGTATTTGTTTTAAATTGTTATCCATCAATTCAGATTTGATAATTCAATTTTGGTTTATAGTTTGGAAATAATGAGAAGGTTGTTTACACACCTCCCAATTTGAATGATGCTTCATAACTTTGGGTTCAAGCCTCTAGGATTGAAGTGGAAAGGAAGAAATGTAGTCACCCAAAGGCAATTATAAGAACAAAGTTCTAAAGCACAGATGAGAAGAAGGCCAACACATGAAGCATTACAACCTGCAACACGAGTGCCTGCTGCATCAACCCAGCCATTAAGCTCCCATAATGATTCTGAAAATTATTAGCTTTTATGACATTTGAAGCTAATGTAATTGTTAAACAATGTTTTAAGAATGTTGTATAGGGTGCATTTTGGGTTAATCATTTAGAATGTAATTAGTTTGAATGCTGAATTAATATTAAGCAAATCGCATTACCAGTATTTCATGAAAATTAGTTTGTAAACAATCATCATTACTTAAAAGCAAACATTCGATTTCCTTATAATACTTCGACATTTGTAATTTGAACTGTTTGAATCAAAAATAATTTCTAATTAGTTGGATTAAATGATTAATCAATGATAACACGAAAGAAACAACATTAACCCGTTGGTGGGTTAAGGATTGATACAATTATTAACATTATTCCGCTAGCGGATTAATGTAATATTACTAGCTTCTACTAGTTTAATTCATGAACATTTGGCTTATTACAGCTTTTCCATATTTTTTATCAGTTATATTCAGCAATAAACAAAACAACAATAAAAACAATATCTGAAAGGCTAATTGTGAAAATCATCATAATTTCTCATTAGCTCAAACTCAATACTACATAAACCCAAAATCATCGACTGCTACAAATGGTTTAAATAAGTCATGTACATATTTACATCAATAATCCTACTACAAATGCCATAAAAACAACCAACACATAACAACAGAAATTTCTCCTTCCTCTGTTTCTTTTTCCATTCTCAACTTCTTTCTCCATTTCCCTCAATTTTCGAAAAAGCCCTAAAATTACATGTTTGTGATGTTCTAAAATGGGTTGATCAATCCATGAGAAGAACCTGCATACATTTGGTTCCTGCAAAAACACACCCATCCCAATCAAACATAATACAAAATAAAGAAAAATTCCAAATAATAACATTACCCCATAACGTTGGCAACCAAAGGACCTCATTCCTGGGTGTCCACGATGTCCTCAGTTCAGCCGCCTGATTACATAGGCAATTTGGTATATTTTCCATGAAAATATCGTCAAGCTTCTTCGAAAGATCTTTGAGTTTCGAAAATGGAGAAAATAAAGATAACGACAATGGGAGTTTGTTTTAGGAAGACGAGATCGATCGATATACAGAGAATGACAATGGGAGTTTGGTTGAGGAAGACGAGATCGAGATGTGCAGAGAACGACTATGGGATTTTCAAAAATAGAGTTTTTAACTGAGATAAGGATTTTACCGTTGACAAGTTGTTGGAAATTAAGGCTCACGCTCCTCAAACACGTGTATTTTACTTTTTAATGCCACTTCAGTCAAAATTATGCCACATCTGCTCCACAGTCAGCAATAGGTGTTTATTATGTTCATTATATTCAACTTCAGGTGTTCAACTGGTAAAAGTTTAAGTTAGAGAGGTGGCATGGCAATTAATTACTCTCTCCGTTCCTAAATAACAGTCACTTTTGCAATTTTCACAAAAATTAAGAAGTATTAATTAGACTTAAATTTAAGATAAAATTGAGTGTTTTAATATACAAATTTAAATCTAATTGGTCAACTTGTATTAGAAAAGAAAATTAAATTAGAAAAAGAAAATTAAATTGTATTGGAAATCTAAAGGTAACAGATAAATAGAATTTGAATTTTTCTTAAAAGTAACAGACAATAAGAAACGGAGAAAGTACAAGTTAGAGTGTCAATTAGCATATTAAGCATTTTATAAAAAAAAATCCAAGTCTGTTTCAAAACTGGCAAATAATTTCTAACTAATTAATTTTAATGAACCAAATTTTTTTTGGCTGAAATACGAATTAGGCTTAGTAAATGTTTGATTTAACTTTTTAGATGAGCTTATAAATGTTTCAATTTTATTAACTCAGTCCTAAGTATTTGGCTAAAATTTTATGACTTCTTTCTGTAACTGTTTACAACATAAAAAACTGCTTTTTAAAACTACAATTGATGTAGAGTATAATTTATTTAATTCAAAAATAAAATTATCCGTTATTTTTTTTATGTAATTTTCATTTATCCCAATAAACATAGGTTTGCAGGACTTTTCATCAATAAGACATAACATGCTTACGTGGCTGATTTTAGAAGAAATTTGCTAATGTAGTATGATGACATATCATTTTAATATTGAGTCTTTGTTAGCATATTTCTCTATTTATGGTATATTTTTATTTTTTAATCATTAAATCTGTATTGTTTATTGATCTAAAAATAAAAAATTGAAAAGTGTCATTAATTGAAAAAGATGGTAGATTTTTCATGTTTTAAAAAATGGCCAAAATTACTCGTAAAGTATATAAATTGATGCATATTTACATTAGCAAATTTACCCTTAAAATATTAAAAATGATATATATTTATCTCATAAATATATTTTTGAGTCAAAACTGACATAACTCAAATTTGCTACTAAAAATATGTATACTATAAATTGACATTCTTATTTAACTCTAAAAAAAATAATTAAAAAATATAATATTAAACTTGCAAAATAACCGACTTCGGATAAATAAACAAAAAAACTAACTAATGTTAAGAAATTTTAACTGAAATTGGATATTCATTTATAAAATACATATGGCAAGTTTAAATCACTCCTATTAACCTAACATGTTCATGTTGCTTACCTGAATTTTAGCCGATTACCATTTTTTTTCAAAAAAAAAAAGGAAAAGCATTTCGAGGAAATGATTTGTGCTGAAACTTCACTAAAGAAAGACGAATATCATACAAGATTTGTGCACGAACAAATCGCCTACATGGCATAGGAATGGATCACAACTCACAAATGACAACAAGCATTAAAACGCAAAACGCAAGATGATCATAATTTAGCCATTACCCAAGGAAACATTTGGCTGTTGGGGCTCTCATTTCAAATTTCAAGTAATTCAGAACAGCTGATTTCATTTCCAGAACCTGCAAGGCAGAAAATGCTTTAGTGTTTGTAAATTAGCTAATGAAGCACCAATGTGAGGAAGCACGTAATAATTGTAATTTAACATATTGATGGTAAGCCCCATACCTCATCCCTAAAATAGGTGTTATCTGTGATGTAGCAAAATTCTTCCACCTGGAATTTCCTCGTGTTTTCTCCCACAACAAACATTATAAGTTGCAGAGAAATATTCCGAGGAAAAAAGAGGTAGCATTTGCAAGATCAATGAATGTCACAACAGAGAATGTTTTCATACGCAGCAATCATCGTGGTAACATTTGGGAGATGGTTATAGTATTAGAGCAAATATCTTGACCTAATCTAGATCCATTATCTTCGTCTTCACTGCCTGAAAATGCAGGTCTTTTGGGTGTAGCAATAGTATAATTTTCATTTTTTAGCATGGAATAAACTTCCAAGATTGATGGCCTATCATTTGAACTTTCTTGTACGCATAATAATGCTATTTGTAAGCATCTCAGGAGTTTACAAGAACACAGTGAATCATCTAATGTTGGATCAATAAACTCCTTCCCATCGTCACATCTCCACAATTCGTATGCCTGTCAAACAACAAAATCAATCTTAATTTTTTTTTTAAAAAAAAAGAAAAGAAACTCTTCTGTTGAGAAAAATATGAAAACAACTCACGTATTGTGACAGGTTTTGATCTTCACTCCAACCATAAAAGCATGTGTTTCTCTTGCCACTAATGATTTGCAGAAGCAGAACTCCGAAGCTATAAACATCATATTTGGTTGAGTACACCCCTCGTCTCACATATTCAGGAGGCACGTAGCCACTGCAATTTATGAATTATGGTTAGCCATTTATGTATATAATTGTAATATTTCGAAGAAGAAGCGATTCGCTTACTAAGTTCCAACGATCTGGCCTGTATTGGCTTCAAGTTTCTCCTTATGGAAAATTCTTGCCATTCCAAAATCAGAAATCTTTGGCTGCATATTGTCATCCAACAAAATATTGCTAGCTTTAATATCTCTGTGAATAATTGTGAAATTTGAGTATTCTTGAAGATATAGAAGTCCTTGAGCAATTCCTTCGATGATCTGAACGCGTTGTTCCCAGTTTAACTTGAATCTTTGCTTCGAATCTAGCTCAGAGAAACACAGAATGGTAAATAAGCATCCTATTGTGTGTTAATGAATTGAATTAATATGAGATTAAACTTAATTACCAAATAGGTACAAATCAAGGCTTTTGTTGGGCATGTATTCATATATCAGCATTTCCTCTCCTCTTTCAGTGCAAATCCCCAATAGTCTCACTACATTAACATGTTGCAACCTTGAAGTAAGTTTAACCTCTGTTTTGAACTCCTTAAGTCCTTGATTTGAAGTTTTTGAAAGCCTCTTTACTGCTATTTCCTGTCCCCCGGCGAGTTTACCCTGCCAAACCCAACCATTTGATTGCAATTGCTCAAATTCATTTTTTCTGCAAACTTTACTAACTAATTTAACAATCACATGAATTGAAGAATTAGAATTACCTTGTAAACTGGTCCATATCCACCCTCTCCAAGCTTATTTTCACAGTAAAAATTACCAGTAGCTGCTTTGATTTCGGAAAAACTGAACCTTTGAAGATCAGGAGCATTGTGTTCTTGATGTTCGTTCACTTTTGTATTTGGTCCTAGTTTTGAGCTTTCAACTCTGCTGAAATCGAATTTTCCTGAACCTTCTGATTTTAGCATTTTACATCTTGCAGCGTATACTGCAAAACTAAGGATGAGCAAGAGAATAACCACTGAAATTGGTACTGAAACCATAATCCACAGTTTCTTTTTGCTTTCATGATCTTCACCAACGTTATAAGCCATTCTGGAAAGCTTCCAATTATCATCATTCCCGAGTTGAAAAGCAAAGTAACCGCGTAATCCTTTGTCCTTGGCATATAATATTTTTGCTCTAATAGCCTCAACATCATCAAAATTTATCCATGTTTCTTTGATGTTGAAGTAATTAACTACACTAGTGGAATTATATTCTGAAGAGACTCCATATCCATAATCCAATACAAATGATTTGATTGCCTTATAGCCTATAGAACCATCATCATGCCGAGCAGGACCTGAGGCTGCTGCACCAACTGAATTATCATTCGGGTTCACGAGTTTCCAAGCATAGCCATGGTAAGGCAACCCCAGAACAAGCTTGCTTGCTGGCAATCCTCTTTTTATCCATTCCCTTATACCGAAATCGGTACTTATCCCTCCTGAAGAATCAAACAAAGCAGCATGATAACCTGTAATATTCTCTTTCAAGGGCAAATGATAATCAAATCCAACAAAATTAGCCCAATCTAAGTTTCTCCTAATCGAATCAACAGGAAAACTTGCTGCCGGGTGATGAAACACAGCCATCGTGAGGATCAAAGGTGAATTTGTTGACTCGGAACTTATAGCAACTCGCCACTCATCCAACATAAGTCCAATGTTTTCCATGTCGGAGCTTGAATTAGGCCAAAGCCAACAAAGATCAAGACCATGAAAGCCATAAAGCCTGGCTGTCTTTATTGCAGAAGTGATAAAATATTTCCTATAGGAAGGCTGGCTCACCATTGAAGAAAAGGTTGAATAGTTTCCATAGGCCAGGCCTATGGATAAAAGGGTAACAACTGACGGGTTTTTAAGCTTAACTGAAGCTGTAAAAGTAGAGGCAGTTGATTCATCTGAGAAGGAAAGATGGTATGTGGAGCTGTTGATATGAGCAAATGCATAATAAAGGTGAGTAAAAAGAGCAGAATTTACATTCGATACCGGAAGACTGCTTGCTGAATCGTAATACGCAGATCTGATCCAGGTTTGTGCCTCCAAGAAATGAAGATTATTCAGAAATATTAAGAGTGTAATAATTTTTATCATCATCAAGAAGAAAGATATGTTTTTTTATTTTTTTTTTCTCCTTGTTTGTCATGAAAGGAAGGAAGCAAGGTCAGCATTAGCATTCAGAGTTTCTTGGAAAAGACCAGAGAAGTCTATTTCTACGTTTACTTTTGTTGTCTTCCTTGCATTGTTAAGATTTGACTTTTGTTTTCCATTAACAATAGATGAGTTGATTAGAAAGCACATTAAAAACAAAAGACTTTAACGGTATTAACTCGTTAAATTCTTCTTATACACATTAATTTAAAAAAATTGAATTTAATATCGATTGAATTTAAAAAAATCGAATCATGTATCGGTTTTATAGTAAAAAAAAAAACATTAGTTATGAAATTCGAATTTAACATTCCTTCTTATGCAAAATATAGGAGAGCAATTATTGAAAATTTGTTATTCAAAATGATTACGTAACTGTCGTCACATGAAAAATAATTTATTTTCAAGAATAAGACAGGTGCAATTTCTTGGAAAATGAAGTGTTTGGGTTAAAAAGGATATATTACCAAAATTTATGGTATGTTCCCACTTTTTCTTGTTTCTAAAGATAAAACATTTGGTAAGAAGAGGTAATTATAAAGGCTTGAGTTATAAAATAAAGACATAGTCAGTGTTTGTGAGGTATTAACAGTACTCATTCTTTAACTAAATTCATGAATCAATTTAATAGAAAAATCATCATATCACTCTATTTAATTTCATGATAGGTTCTCAATAGACTAGGCAAATACTGCTAAACAATTTTTATGCTGTGTTATATAGGCACCTACTAGATTGGAAAAAGTTTTAGATATTATCACAAAGTTGTGTTGTATTTAATAATGAGTTTTTAAGATTTACTTAAAAAAAAATTGATGTATCCAATTAAAACTCTTTAAATTTTTTAAAAATTTGGAGATATTCACTCGAGATTTTTAATTGTTTTTTTAAATGTTTGTAAAAATCTCAAGGTATTTAACTATAATATTTTAAAAGTCTAAAAAGTTTACATACATATAATTTTAATTTTATTTTTTAAATATAATAAATTTTATGAACTTTTAAGGATTTTTAAGTCAAGACTGTATATATTTAACTTCATAATTATCTTATATTCAACCTACAAATTTTCACTTATTTGACTTTTTTTTAACAAAAAAAAGAAAAAGAAAAAGAAAAAAGATGGGTGCTTGAGGATTACAAACGATGTGGTCACTGTTCATAGTCTCCATCTCCATCGGACCATCGGCAATAACAGCCTCATATTTTTAGTATCTATATATTGATTTTAATTTTTTTTTTTTGTCCTCTCCTGAAATTCGTTTCCACTTTAGATAATCAATTTTTTTTTTTTTTCACAATGTTGGTTTAAGTATATAGTAAGCCCCAACTAAGCCACCCAAAATTAAATTAAATGTGAAAATAAAAACTAAAATATTTGTGAATTTGAATAATAAAAATAATATGTTTGTAAAAGTCATTAAAATTTATGAATGTCATTTTAATAAGTCCTTCAAATTCATTAATTCTTTTAGAACGTCAATAAAAGTTTTTAAAAGTCATTACACTTTTAACAAGTATATCAAAAATTCTAAAAATCTATAGTCAAAAGTCATTTACAAAAAGTCTTGATTGGATACATTCTCCAAAGAAAATTTAGTGGGGTCATAAAAAATATGAATAATAATACCACTTTCAACTAGACCGGAATTAATTTCAGTTTTAAAATCTAACATAGATAAAAAGTTTAGAGCCAAAATTCGATTAACTGGAAAACTCAACGCGTGACAAGTGGATGTCCAAGGAATTAGAGGTACTAGTGGCGCTACCTTTTCGATCAAACTGACAAGACACGTCCTCTATCAATCCATCGACACACACTTAAAAGCTCATGCTTCCTGCCTGTCTCCTATCACATCGTTGTTCACCTGTCCTGACACCAGAGCAGATATACTATTGATAATTAAATGATTTCTCACATCCACTATAAATAGTTCAATGCACTGTAGATGCAGATACATCGAATTTTTGAGACTCGCTCTCACTATATTCTCTCTAAAAGCATTATTAACTTAAGGTTTGGAGTGTTTACATCTGATCTGACCAAGTTTGTCTTAGTGCAACTCACAAAACTCTTGTTGATTCGATCGGTTCAATTTTCGTTTGGCCTCATTCAAGCTTCTGACATTTCAGAACTTACTAATAAATATCTCGAAGGAGTTTATAACTAATTTGTCAAAAAAATATCTTAAAATTTTATAGGCAAACTTATTTCAAAAATTATAGGCTTAATATGTTAATTGACACTCCAACTTGTAATCAATTGTCGTGCCGTACTTCTAACTTAAACTTTTACCAGTTGAACGCCTGAAATTGAATATAATGGACATAATAAACATAGATTTGAAGTGAATCTAGCGCGTGAACTTCAAACGTCTGATGTGGGGGACACCTCATTTTGGACCAATAGACAACAGACACGTGTCATTGATAACAGTTAACCCTAAATTAACTACAGAATTTTTTACCCACAACGTTAACTCTCTTCCCTCTTTCTCACTATCTTCTTGCTCTTCGTTCCTGCTAAACCACGATCTCTTTCTTACCTTTCCAAACTGCTAGCATCAATTGTCACTACAAGAAAACTGAGTTTTAACGACCAAAATTTAGCGAAGGGATAAAAATTCGGTCGTAAAAAGGTATAAATAACCAAGGGAAATTAATCCGGTCGTTAAAACTCAAATTTTATTATTATTTAACGACGGGATTATTTTCGGTCGTTAAAAGACATAAAATCCGGTCGTTAAAAGACATCAATAACGAAAGGAAATAAATTCGGTCGTTAATTCTTAAATTTTATTTTTATTTAACGAAGGGCTAAAATTCGGTCGTTGAAACAATGTAAATCCGGTCGTTAATGATCTAGGGAAATTGGCGGTACTTGTGTGAAGCTTACCTCCAAACTCACTTTTTATTATTTCATAAAAATATAAGACAAAACTGCCTATCCCACGCTCAAAAGACAGCAAAAGACAGCAAACCCAGAAGAAGAAAAAATAGGGAAAAAAAAACGTAAAACCCTTTCATCTTCCTATCTTCCAAACCTAAACTTCGATCTAGGGTTTAATTTCATCTGCGATTACAGGTGAGAAATTAAAAATACTTCTTTCTCTTCTCCCTTGGTACCATTGTCATTCTATTTATTTCTGATCTTCTCTTCTTCTCGTCAAATAAGCAAATAAGGGATACCAACTCTGAGATGTTTTGATGAATTGCGTTTCTACTAAGCTAATCGATCTGTTATAATTGGTGAGTTCAATAAATTGGGTATGTTTGATATTCTAATTTTTTGATTTCAAAACCGTATCTGCTACTTTTCTGGGTTTGCATAAATGTCTATTTCTTTTTCTTGTTTATGTTTTTATTGGAAAAATATTGATTTGGTGATATATGATTATTGTTCTGTTTTTTATTCCCATTTTGTTTTGATTCCCGTTTTGCTTTTGATTCCCGTTTTGCTTTTCATTCCCATTCTGTTTTTTATTTCCGTTCTGCTTTTAATTCTCGTTCTTCTTTTGATTCTTGTTCTGTTTTTTATTCCCGTTCTTGTTTTGATTCTCGTTCTTGTTTTGATTCCAGTTCTAAATGCTTTTGATTGATTCCCGTTCTGCTATTGGCTGATTCTCTGCTGTTTAATGATTCTCAAATTTATGTATTTTTGATTGTTTTCAGGTTATCAGTCTTCAAGTCTTCAAATTTGCAAGGTAAAATTGGGATTTCTTCTTAAATTTTATTCTTTGACTCAATGTAATTGTTAATTTCTTTCTTTTCTGCTCAATTGTCATATTCTGGAAGCATTAATTTTCATGATGTTCATGCTTTCTGTCTGTGGTTTATATGCTCAAATATTCACTTTAGTTTAAGTTTAATCTGTTGCCATTTTTTGTGGATATTCATGCTTTCCTTCTGTGGTTTATATGCTAAAACATTCACTTTAGTTTAAGTTTAAGCTATTGCCATTTTTCTCTGGATGTTCATGCTGTGTTCATGCTGTCTGCCATTGCCATATTTGACTGGATGCCCAAACATTCTCACTATGTTCATGCTGTCTGCCATTGCCATTGCCATTGCCATATCTGTTTGCATATTTTTTATCTGATATCTATTAAAGTCTTTCACTTTTAACTTGAAATCCTTTTCACTTTTGCTCTTTCGGTGATGCTATTGTTAAATTTGAGCTTTTTGAATGTTTGATTCTTATTTTCTAGAATTTCTATTATAATTTTGAGTGTGCATACATAACAACTCTGTACTTACTATAACTTAAGCATATAATTTTAGCACAGTGAAAGTTTATTAGAATTGACAGCTTTGAAAGTTTAAATTGTTAGAAATGAGAGGATGGTGGATGATTATCTGATTTAGTGGCTTATATCTTTGTCATTTTGTTGATCAATGTGGTCCAATTAATGGTATAATTTAGTATACGAATATATTTATTATCAATAATAATTTTGAAATCACTCTAAGAATGTTATTTATATTAATTTCATTTTTAGGATGCATGCATTTTATTGATTTTATATAAACATCTATATATGTTAATATATGTACCTATAATAATTACAGTAGTGCTAGACTCTAATAGGCTTATATATGAGACAAAGTCAAAAGTCCCCTCCAAAAACTAGGGAAAAAATTAATTTATATGCCACTAAACTTCAAACTTAAAAATAAAAGTCTAAAAGTTGTTTTTAAGGCCCGAAATACGCTGTTACGGAGGGCGTATCCCTTATAAAAGTCGGCCGGCTCGAAATGAGTTTTCTGAAAACATATTATAATAAGCAATCGGATACTTATAGCAAAAGTTATAGCAAAAATAATCTGTACCGTAAAAATAAAAGACATAAAAGGTACTTTATTTTTTTTTTCTTTTTTGCTTTCTCCTTGTGCTGTTTGTTACAAATGGTTTTTGTTTTCCTCTCTAATTTTGGGTGTCCATTTTTCATTCTAGTTTTGTTTTCTCACGCCCTTCCTTTCATCGCTTTTTGGTTTCTGTAGTTTTTTTTTAGTTTGATTTTCTTTTGTTCTATTTTCTGTGTAATCATTCATTTGGTGAGGTTTCTGATTGCTGCTACTACTAGCTATTTCTATAGGTCCCTTTTATGATTTTTTTCTTTTGTTGTGTAATTTGGAGCTTTATGGTGTCCTCTGTTTTCTGTTCCTAAAGGAATATTTTCAAGTTCTTTCCTATCTGTCATTTCCAGAAAGAACCCCTTTATTTTAGTTTTTCTTTTACTGTTTATTTACTTCACATAAAAGAAGAAAACTTCCATTCCATTCACTTAAATTATTTCGTGTAATGTTTCAGATTTTTCGTTTCACTTTCTTGTACTCTACTTCAACCATGCATGCTTAGTTCTTTGTTCCTATCAGGGTTTGATTTCTTCTGCTTAAGTGATATTTATATTTTCCTACGCATGGCTTGAAAAATCTCCTTTTACTTTTCCCTAATTAGTGCTGAGGGACCAAATTCACATAAAGAACAATCAACGAACTGTTACGCCTCCACCCGATTATGTCTCTAAGTTTGGTTAGAATTATTACAGTAGTATAATATAAGTGTTCTTCAGTATACTGTTTTTTATTTGAAATGTTGATACATTTAAAATTATTGTTGTATTTTTATAGACTCAAATTCAAAAAGTTGTGCAATCGGAACCTTCTCTTTCCAATATAGAGGTAGCAGAAAAAGTTTTTGGACCTCAACGGAAAGGTCATGTTGCGGGATTCGGTGGTGGCATAACTGCAAGGCATTTGAAAGGGACTAGTTCATCGAAAGAGGCATTGTTATCTAAGCTACACAAAAATGAAGAAGAAAAACAAGAATTGAAAAGAAAACTCGATGCCTTTGAGGGTAAATTGGCACGACTCGAAGCTGTAATCTTGGTTCAGCAATCTAATGTCTATTCTGAATCACCATCTTCAAGTGAATTCCCAACAGAATGAAATATTTAACAGGTAAGTACGCAATTCACATTATGAAACATTTCATAATTTCTTATTTCATGATTGTAATTATGCTTTACAGTATTTTCTATATTTTATCTTTGTACATAATTTAGAAGTATAGTTAGTGAACACTTAATATGAATTGTTGAGTATTTATGTGACCATAATATTGTTGAGAACAACTTTGTTATAGATTCAATGTAGAATTGCAAGATTTATCAATAATCTTGGAAAAAGAAGTTGCATTTGATGTGGATGTTGTTTGGCATGTTTCAAAGATGCTATTTTCAATTGGTTGTAAATTGGTTAGTCCCATATACTTGTTTTATGGTATTGAAAATTTTAAATTGAACTGCTATGGAGATATGGATGTCACTACATAAATAAATAGAATATTATTGTATCGAAAAGTTTATATTAAATAATTATTTATAGTTGATGTATTATCATAGTATCCTTGTATTTTTTATAACTGATGTAAGTATTGAGTGGATATTTGTAAATTATTATATGAGTGTGAATGAATCTAAATTGGAGGATGGGCAATCTTGTATTGGAGTATGAATTGGAGAAGGGTGAATAAAAATATGCTTATTTGAAGTGTAAAGACTTTCTGTTTACAGGGGGATAGGCAATATTATAGAGAAAATTCTGCTGAAATTTTGGTAGAATTGGGTGGCATATTTGTGTTTTGAATAAATAAATAGTAAAGTTTAATAGTTGTAGGATAGTTGAAAAAAAAAATTTACTCGGATTTTATCAATAATCTTAAGAGTAAGAGTAGTTTTAAGACAATCAAGTTATTGTACAGTGTCGTTGGAACAGTAGTGTGTGTATGTATAGTTTAAGGGTGTTACAAATTTAGTATCTGTAATTGGATTCGAAGTCAAATTTTTTGCTCATACAGTTGTCTCCATATTTTAATGTAAGTTGTATTCTATTTTTTTATTATTATAAGGACATTATACTTATGATTATTTTTTACGTTTTTTTTTGCAGCCCTTTTCATTTTTTGGACATTTTGAAGTGCATATACAATTACACTTGTTGGATTTTGGATATTTTGAAGTGTATATATAATTACACTTGTTGGGAGATTTTGAATATTTAAGGTAAATTATATTAAATTATTTGGCCTTTTGATTTATTGCTTTTATGCATGAATTTTAATTATAAATTTATGTTTTAAATTCTATAGGTTTTCAAAACAGTGGAAAATGAAAATATAAGGTTCATTATTCATTCTTTTAGAATTTTTATATTCTAAGGTCAATAAAAAATGATATAGACAGGGGCTGTTTTTATATTTTACAGTATATGATACAATTTCGAAATATCGATATATTTTATATATGATATTTTGCAATCTATGACAAAACTATTTATTGAAATTTTGGATTTATTTATATATGTGTGTAAATGATGTGTACAGGTAATAGTCAAATAAAATATTTTATTTATTATGAAAATTATTAATTTCTGAATTTTCTTTGAATGATGAAAAATTCAGGATTATCTTTAACTACCGAATATTTTTTCATTGACTATAGCGAAAATAAAAACTTTTCGGTAAAAAGTATCATCAACGACAAAAAACTTCTTCATTGAAAGCGAATAAAATGAGCAAAGGGAAAATACAATTAGTAAAACAGTATTTGTAACGACATGAAAGGTTGAAAGTGAATATAATTAACGAATGAAAAATTCGGTCGCTAAAACGTATCTTTCACGAACAAAAATCCCTTCGTTGAAAGTGAATATAATTAACGGAAGGAAAATTCGGCTTAGCGAAAGGAAAATTCGGTCGCTAAAAGGCATTTTTAACGACCGAAAATCCCTTCGTTGAAAGTGAATACAAATAGCGAAGGAAAAATCCGGTCGCTAAAAGACATTTTTAACGACCGAAAATTGCTTCGTTGAAAGTGAACACAAATAGCGAAGGAAAAATTCGGTCGCTAAAAGGCATTTTTAACGACCGGAAATTCCTTCGTTGAAAGTGAAAACAATTAGCGAAAGGAAAATCCGGTCGCTAAAAGGCAGTTTTAACAACCGGAAATTCCTTCGTTGAAAGTGAAAACAATTAGCGAAGGGAAAATCCAGTCTCTAAAAGGCAGTTTTAACGACCGAAAATCCCTTCGTTGAAAGTGAATACAATTAGCGAAGGGAAAAACCGGTCGTTAAAAATGCCTTTTCAACGATCGGAACCATTCCGGTCGTTAAAAATTTTAACGACCGGATTCAATATCCGGTCGTCTATACCTTTAACGAAGGGGCTTTTACCGATCGGATTTTTCGGTCGTTAAAAGTTTTTAACGACCGGATTTTAACTTTTAACGACCGGATTTTCCTTCGTTAAAGAGCATTTTTCTTGTAGTGTGTGTAACCCTAAAATTAGATAGATTAGGTTTTTGGTATCTGTGAGTTAAAGAAGAGGGCTTTTAACCGCTGTGAGGGAGGAGACCGTGATTTTTACAGAAGTAAGGTAAGTTCGAATTTTGTATGTGTAAAAGAAAATGATTTTTTTTGTGATTTCGAGTAAAATGTTAGGGCTTGTTAGTAAAATCAACAGATAATTGTTTGTTGACAATATGTAATTTTTTAATTTTCTTCAGATAATGGAAAGTCAGATTGTGAATCTGTTCTTTCATCATGCTGGACAACTCAGAGAGGACCCACTAATGAGGTATGTAAATGGACAAACTCATTCAGAAGATGTGAAAATAGATATCGATAAATTGCACATTATTAAATTCCACCAATGGGCAAAACACATAAGATACACCAATATGGTTGAATTTGCATGCACTGTTAACAAGAGTGGTCTATTCCACATTGTTAGATGTGATGGTGATAAGGTGGATGTTCACTTTGTACACTCAGTGTGAACACCAATAATATATAATGAAGATGATGATAGGAGGGTAATTCTATGGGTGTGGACCCCATTAGGGAAACTGGTGGTCCAATTGGAGGAAAAAGAGTTAAGGCATCAAAAGCCTCGAAGGGTGGTCCAATTGGGGGCAGTAAAGGGAAAGGGCATAAGGAAGAACCTACTGATAAGGGAAAAAAAGTTGCAACTGAGAGCTGGAATAGGGGTAAAAATTCAATTGGGAGGCAAAAAAAAGACAAAAGGGTTGAGAGTGAGGATAGAGCAGAAATTGAGAGTGATGAAGTTGAAGAGGACTTAGGGTCAGATTTTGAAGATATAGACTATGAAGAAAATTTTTGCAATGAAACATCTAGTGATGAAAGCTTGTATGATGAAAATGAGGTTTTTGAAGAGGAAGCAAGTGATATAGATGACGAAGTTCTGTTAGCTAGAAGGGCAAAATTAGATGCAAAGCTACACAAACATAAAGCTGGAAGAGTCAATTTAGATGAGATTTCTCAGGGTCCTATAGGTGTTGATGTAGGTTTTGAGAGTATTCAAAGAGATAAAAGACAAAGACATGGTGATAAGTTAGCTGGGGATGAGGATTTTTTTGATAGTAGTGATCCTGGGAGTGAATGTAGTTTAGATGAAGGAGATGGGACTGGATCTGATAGGAGAGATTTACCTGCTAGGAGATTCAAAAGTAGGGTCTATTATGATCCTACTTATAGGGTTTCATTGTTTCAGCTTGGAATGATGTTAAAAAATGCCAATCAGTTTAGGGAGGTTTTGCAAGATTATGCTGTTTAGAGAGGAGTGAATCTAAAAATAAGGCCAAATGAGAAGAGTAGAGTGAGGGCAATATGTATGAGGCAAAATTGCGAATGGCACATATTAGGCAGTATTAAAGGGAGATCTGGTGACTTCATTGTCAAGACCTATTATCCTTTCCACACTTGCTATAGGTCTAATAGAAACAAGGTCTGTAATACAAAGTGGATAGCTAGAAAATATAGGAAAAGGATTATAAGTCAGCCAGGCATTAAGTTGTGGTAGATGCAGCAGTTGTTGTAGGAAGACTATTCTCTCTATATAGGCAAAACTGTGTGCGCAAGAGCAAAACTAATGGTGATTGGGCAGTTCATGGGGGATTACAAAATTGAGTTCTCTAGGTTGTATGATTATGCTGATATGATTAGATCAACTAACTCAGGTTCAACTGTCAAGATTAGAATAGCAAAGGAGATTATACCAGGTAAAGAGGTGTTCATGGGAATTTATGTGTGTTTAGAGGCTCTTTGTGTTTCCAAAGATGGGAATAATCAAATGTTCCCAGTTGCATGGGCTATAGTGGATAAGGAAAGTAAGGACACTTAGAATTGGTTCCTAAAATGCTTGAAGTCAGATCTACAACAAATTAATACTGTTGGAACTGGATTGGTTGTTATGAGTGATATGCAGAAGGTATATTCTCTAATGCACTTTGTTATTACATAACTTAATAATAATTAAATGAAGTGTGAACATTACTTACATATATTGTTTATTATAGGGACTTATACAAGCAGTAGCTGAGTTGCTACCAAATGCTGAAAAGAGGATGTGTGCAAGGCACATATGGAGCAACTGGAAGCAGAGATAGAGAGGTGAAGAAAGAAGGAAAAAATTTTGGACTTGTTCAAGAGTTAGTTTTAAGGTAGGACTCCTAGATAGAATTAATGACTTGAGCAAGTTAGGCACTAGCATTGTTGAAGATCTTTTATGTTATAACAAAGAGACATGATGCGGGGCTTATTTTAGTCCAGCAAGTTGTTGTGATATGGTTGAGAATAACATGTGTGAGACATATAATAATTGGATATTAGGGGCTAGTCAACCCAATCCAACAACAGATACAATGTCAAGAGCAGAAACAATGCAGAATCCTACACTAGCCAGTCAACCACCTGTATAAGAAACAATTTCTACTTTTTAATATATAACTAATTCCATTCAGCCCATATTAATGTCTGCTTATATTTGTGCAGCCTACTGACGTTGGACAACGAACACCATTAGGTGTAGATGTGATGCTTAGATGTAGACAGCCAACAGGACATGCTAGAGATAGTAGAGGAAGAGGTCGAGGGAGGGGAAGGGCTTACAATGTTTGTGTTGGCCAAAAAAGAAGCAGATCAGAGAGCTATGGGATTTACTACGATGAGTTATTTTAGAAAGAGTGAGTCTAGTTAGCAATTTTGACCTCATTCCGATTAGTTAGTTGTATTTGTTTTAAATTGTTATCCATCAATTCAGATTTGATAATTCAATTTTGGTTTATAGTTTGGAAACAATGAGAAGGTTGTTTACACACCTCCCAATTTGAAGGATGCTTTATAACCTTGGGTTCAAGCCTCTAGGATTGAAATGGAAAGGGAGAAATGTAGTCACCCAAAGGCAATTATAAGAACAAAGTTCTAAAGCACAAATAAGAAGAAGGCCAACACATGAAGCATCACGACCTGCAACACGAGTGCCTGCTGCATCAACCCAGCCATTAAGCTCCCATAATGATTCTGATAATCATTAGTTTTTATGACATTTGAAGCTAATGTAATTGTTAAACAATGTTTTAAGAATGTTGTATAGGGTGCATTTTGGGTTAATCATTTAGAATGTAATTATTTTGAATGCTGAATTAATATTAAGCAAATCGCATTACCAGTATTTCATGAAAATTAGTTTGTAAACAATCATCATTACTTAAAAGCAAACATTCGATTTCCTTATAATACTTCGACATTTGTAATTTGAACTGTTTGAACCAAAAATAATTTCTAATTAGTTGGATTAAATGATTAATCAATGATAACACGAAAAAAACAACATTAACCGTTGGTGGGTTAAGGATTAATACAATTATTAACATTAACCTGCTAGCGGATTAATGTAATATTACTAGCTTCTACTAGTTTAGTTCATTCACATTTGGCTTATTACAGCTCTTCCATATTTTTTATCAATTATATTCAGCAATAAACAAAACAACAATAAAAACAATATCTGAAAGGCTAATTGTGAAAATCATCATAATTTCTCATTAGCTTAAACTCAATACTACATAAACCCAAAATCATCGACTGCTACAAATGGTTTAAATAAGTCATGTACATATCTACATCAATAATCCTACTACAAACGCCATAAATACAACCAGCACATAACAACAACAGAAATTTCTCCTTCCTCTGTTTCTTTTTCCATTCTCAACTTCTTTCTCCATTTCCCTCAATCTTCGAAGAAGCCCTAAAATTACATGTTTGTGATGTTCTAAAATGGGTGGATCAATCCATGAGAAGAACCTGCATACATTTGGTTCCTGCAAAAACACACCCATCCCAATCAAACATATTACAAAATAAAGAAAAATTCCAAATAATAACATTACCCCATAACGATGGCAACCAAAGGACCTCCTTCCTGGGTGTCCACGATGTCCTCAGCTCAGCCGCCTGATTACATAGGCAGTTTGGTATATTTTCCATGAAAATATCCTCAAGCTTCTTCGAAAGATCTTTGAGTTTTGAAAATGGAGAAAATAAATATAACGACAATGGGAGTTTGTTTTAGGAAGACGAGATCGATCGATATACAGAGAATGACAATGGGAGTTTGGTTGAGGAAGACGAGATCGAGATGTGCAGAGAACGACTATGGGATTTTCAAAAATAGAGTTTTTAACTGAGATAAGGATTTTACCGTTGACAAGCTGTTGGAAATTAAGGCTCACGCTCCTCAAACACGTGTATTTTACTTTTTAATGCCACTTCAGTCAAAATTATGCCACATGTGCTCCACAGTTTATGTTCATTATATTCAACTTCAGGTGTTCAACTGGTAAAAGTTTAAGTTAGAGAGGCGGCATGTCAATTAATTACTCAATCCGTTCCTAAATAACAGTCACTTTTGCTATTTTCACAAAAATTAAGAAGTATTAATTAAACTTAAATTTAAGATAAAATTGAGTGTTTTAATATACAAATTTAAATCTAATTGGTCAACTTGTATTAGAAAAGAAAATTAAATTAGAAAAAAAAAATAAATTGTATTGGAAATCTAAAAGTAAATTTTTCTTAAAAGTAACAGACAATAAGAAACGAAGAAAGTACAAGTTAAAGTGTCAATTAGCATATTAAGCATTTTATAAAAAAAAAATCCAATTCTGTTTCAAAACTGGCAAATAATTTCTAACTAATTAATTTTAATGAACCAAAATTTTTTTGGCTGAAATACGAATTAGGCTCAGTAAATGTTTGATTTAACTTTTAAGATGAGCTTATAAATGTTTCAATTTTATTACTCAGTCCTAAGTATTTGGCCAAAATTTTATGACTTCTTTCTGTAACTGTTTACAACATAAAAAACTGCTTTTTAAAACTACAATTGATGTAGAGTATAATTTATTTAATTCAAAAATAAAATTATCCGTTATTTTTTTTATGTAATTTTCATTTATCCCAATAAACATAGGTTTGCAGGACTTTTCATCAATAAGACATGACATGCTTACGTGGCTGATTTTAGAAGAAATTTGCTAATGTAGTATGATGACATATCATTTTAATATTGAGTCTTTGTTAGCATATTTCTCTATTTATGGTATATTTTTATTTTTTAATCATTAAATCTGTATTGTTTATTGATCTAACAATAAAAAATTGAAAAGTGTCATTAATTGAAAAAGATGGTAGATTTTTCATGTTTTAAAAAATGGCCAAAATTACTCGTAAAGTATAGAAATTGATGCATATTTACATTAGCAAATTTACCCTTAAAATATTAAAAATGATATATATTTATCTCATAAATATATTTTTGAGTCAAAATTGACATAGCTCAAATTTGTTACTAAAAATATATACACTGTAAATTGACATTCTTATTTAACTCTAAAAAAAATGATTAAAAAATATAATATTAAACTTGGCAAAATGACCGACTTCGGATAAATAAACAAAAAACTAACTAATGTTAATAAATTTTAACATTTTTTAAGAGTTGAAATTGGATATTTATTTATAAAATACATATGCCAAGTTTAAATCACTCCTATTAACCTAACATGTTTATTTTGCTTGCCTGAATTTTAGCCGATTACCATTTTTTTTCTAAAAAAAAAAAGGAAAAGCATTTCGAGGAAATGATTTGTGCTGAAACTTCACTAAAGAAAGACGAATATCATACAAGATTTGTACACGAACAAATCGCCTACATGGCATAGAAATGGATCACAACTCACAAATGACAACAGCATTAAAACACAAAACGCAAGATGATCATAATTTAGCCATTACCCAAGGAAACATTTGGTTGTTGGGGCTCTCATTTCAAATTTCAAGTAATTCAGAACAGCTGATTCCATTTCCAGAACCTGCAAGGTAGAAAATGCTTTAGTGTTTGTAAATTAGCTAATGAAGCACCAATGTGAGGAAGTGTGTAGTAATTGTAATTTAACATATTGATGGTAAGCCCCATACCTCATCCCTACAATAGGTGTTATCCGTGATGTAGCAAAATTCTTCCACCTGGAATTTCCTCGTATTTTCTCCCACAACAAACATTTTCCTTGTTATTTTATGTTGCAGAGAAATATTCCGAGGAAAAAAGAGGTAGCATTTGCAAGATCAATGAATGTCACAACAGAGAATGTTTTCATACGCAGCAATCATCGTGGTAACATTTGGGAGATGGTTATAGTATTAGAGCAAATGTCTTGACCTAATCTAGATACATTATCTTCGTCTTCACTGCCTGAAAATGCAGGTCTTTTTGGGGTAGCAATAGTATAATTTTCATTTTTTAGCATGGAATAAACTTCCAAGATTGATGGCCTGTCCTTTGAACTTTCTTGTACGCATAATAATGCTATTTGTAAGCATCTCAGGAGTTTACAAGAACACAGTGAATCATCTAATGTTGGATCAATAAACTCCTTCCCATCATCACTTCTCCACAATTCATATGCCTGTCAACCAGTAAAATCATTCTTAATTTTAGAAAAAAAGAATAATAATAACCATCTTATGTAGAGAAAAATATGGAAACAACTCACGTATTGCAACAGGTTTTGATCTTCACTCCAACCATAAAAGCAGGTGCTTCTCTTGCCACTTACGATTTGCAGAAGCAGAACTCCGAAGCTATAAACATCATATTTGGTTGAGTACACGCCTCGTCTCACATATTCAGGCGGCACATAGCCACTGCAGTTTATGAATTATTGTTAGCCATTTATGTATATAATTGTAATATTTCGAAGAAGAATCGATTCGCTTACTAAGTTCCAACGATCTGGCCTGTATTGGCTTCAAGTTTCTCCTTATGGAAAATTCTTGCCATTCCAAAATCAGAAATCTTTGGCTTCATATTGTCATCCAACAAAATATTGCTAGCTTTAATATCTCTGTGAATAATTGTGAAATTTGAGTATTCTTGAAGATAAAGAAGTCCTTGAGCAATTCCTTCTATGATCTGAACGCGTTGTTCCCAGTTTAACTTGAATCTTTGCTTCGAATCTAGCTCAGAGAAACACAGAATGGTAAATAAGCATCCTATTGTGTGTTAATGAATTGAATTAATATGAGATTAAACTTAATTACCAAATAGGTACAAATCAAGGCTTTTGTTGGGCATGTATTCATATATCAGCATTTCCTCTCCTCTTTCAGTGCAAATCCCCAATAGTCTCACTACATTAACATGTTGCAACCTTGAAGTAAGTTTAACCTCTGTTTTGAACTCCTTAAGTCCTTGATTTGAAGTTTTTGAAAGCCTCTTTACTGCTATTTCCTGTCCCCCGGCTAGTTTACCCTGCCAAACCCAGCCATTTGATTGCAATTGCTCAAATTCATTTTTTCTGCAAACTTTACTAACTAATTTAACAATTACATGAATTGAAGAATTAGAATTACCTTGTAAACTGGTCCATATCCACCCTCTCCAAGCTTATTTTCACAGTAAAAATTACCAGTAGCTGCTTTGATTTCGGAAAAACTGAACCTTTGAAGATCAGGAGCATTGTGTTCTTGATGTTCGTTCACTATTGTATTTGGTCCTAGTTTTGAGCTTTCAACTCTGCTGAAATCGAATTTTCCTGAACCTTCTGATTTTAGCATTTTACATCTTGCAGCGTATACTGCAAAACTAAGGATGAGCAAGAGAATAACCACTGAAATTGGTACTGAAACCATAATCCACAGTTTCTTTTTGTTTTCATGATCTTCACCAACCTTATAAGCCATTCTGGAAAGCTTCCAATTATCATCATTCCCGAGTTGAAAAGCAAAGTAACCGCGTAATCCTTTGTCCTTGGCATATAATATTTTTGCTCTAATAGCCTCAACATCATCAAAATTTATCCATGTTTCTTTGATGTTGAAGTAATTAACTACACTAGTGGAATTATATTCTGAAGAGACTCCATATCCATAATCCAATACAAATGATTTGATTGCCTTATAGCCTATAGAACCATCATCATGCCGAGCAGGACCTGAGGCTGCTGCACCAACTGAATTACCATTCGGGTTCACGAGTTTCCAAGCATAGCCATGGTAAGGCAACCCCAGAACAAGCTTGCTTGCTGGCAAACCTCTTTTTATCCATTCCCTTATACCGAAATCGGTACTTATCCCTCCTGAAGAATCAAACAAAGCAGCATGATAACCTGTAATATTCTCTTTCAAGGGCAAATGATAATCAAATCCAACAAAATTAGCCCAATCTAAGTTTCTCCTAATCGAATCAACAGGAAAACTTGCAGCCGGGTGGTGAAACACAGCCATCGTGAGGATCAAAGGTGAATTTGTTGACTCAGAACTTATAGCAGCTCGCCATTCATCCAACAGAAGTCCAATGTTTTCCATGTCGGAGCTTGAATTAGGCCGAAGCCGAGAAAGATCAAGACCATGAAAGCCATAAAGCCTGGCTGTTTTTATTGCAGAAGTGATAAAAGATTTCCTATAGGAAGGGTGGCTCACCATTGAAGAAAAGGTTGAATAGTTTCTTTTTGCCATGTCTATGGTTAAAAGGGTAACAATTGATGGGTTGTTAAGCTTAACTGAAGCTGTGAAAGTAGAGGCAGTTGATTCATCTGAGAAGGAAAGATGGTATGTGGAGCTGTTGATATGAGCAAATGCATAATAAAGGTGAGTAAAAAGAGCAGAATTTACACTCGATACCGGAAGACTGCTTGCTGAATCGTAATACGCAGATCTGATCCAGGTTTGTGCCTCTAAGAAATGAGGATTATTCAGAAATATTAAGAGTGTAATAATTTTTATCATCATCAAGAAGAAAGATATGTTTTTTTTTTCTCCTTGTTTGTGATGAAACAAAGGAAGGAAGAAAGGTAAGCATTAGCATTCAGAGTTTCTTGGAAAAGACCAGAGAAGTCTATTTCCACGTTTGCTTTTGTTGTCTTCCTTGCATTGTTAAGATTTGACTTTTGTTTTCCATTAACAATAGAGGAGTTGATTAGAAAGCACATTAAAAAAAAATTGACTTTAAAGAAATCAAATCGGATATCGATTTATAGTAAAAAAAATTAGTTATGAAATTTGAATTTAACATTCCTCCTTATACAAAATATAGGTGAACAATTATTGTAAAATTCTTATTCAAAATGAATACGAAACTTGTCATCACAAAAATGATTTTTTTTTTCAAGAATAAGACAGGTGTAATTTCTGAGAAAATGAAATGTTTGGGTTGAAAAGGATGTATTACCAAAATTTATGGTATGTTCCCATAAAACATTTGACAAGAAGAGGTAATTATAAAGGCTTGTGTTATAAAATAAAGACATGGTAAGCGTTTGTGAGGAATTACAACTCATTCTTTAACTAAATTCATGAATCAATTTAATAGAAAAATTATAATTTCTCGTTTTCGCCCCGAATTTAAAAATGGGGAATTTTTTTTTCCCTACCTCCAGTTTCGCAGGGAAAAAATTCGAAGATTTTCTGTCCCGTTCGGATCTGTCCCCATAAAGGCATCGGGAAATCCTGGACATAAAACTTTTGCTGTGTTCTGGGGTCGCAATTTGCTGCATAGACTTACGGAATCACCTCTAGGCTCATAATTTCTCTCATAAATCATTGAGGTAACTACTGCTAAACAATTTCTATGTTGTGTTAAATAGTTATCACCATAAGCATAGGTTTGTAGGACTGTTCATCAATAATGACATAACATGATTTTTACGTGGCTGATTTTAGAATAAATTTGCTAATGTAGTATGATGACATATCATTCTAATATTGAGTCTTAGTTACCCTAATTCTCCATTTATATTATTTTTTATTTTTTAATTATTAAATTTGTTCGATCCAATGATAAAAAAAAAAAAAAAAGAAAGAAAGTAAACAAGCATCATTAATTGGAAAAGACAGTAAGTTTGCTTCAATATTAGAGTTCTCAATTTCTGACAAATTTTACTTTAAGTGAAATAAAATAATAGTTATGTAATTTTTACATTTTAATTTATATATTTTTAAAAAAATGGTCAAATTTATTTTTAAAGTATAAAAAATAATGCGTATTTACTTTTAATTTACCCTTCAAGTATTTAAAACAGTATACATTTACCCCATAAATATATTTTTAACCTAAAACTGCTCTAGCTCAAATTTGAAACTAAAAATATATATACTATAAATTCACATTTTTATTTAACTCTCCAAAAATAATTAAATTATATGATATTAAACTTATTAAATCTAGTTTAGCTAAGCAAATAAAAACAAAATTATGGTAAGAAATAACATTTTTTAAGAGTTGAAATAGAATAGTCATTTACTTATACGTATCAAGTTTAAATTACTCGATTAGCTTAACATGTTTATTTTTTTTAACTGAATTTTAGATAATTACGTTAAAAAAAAAAAAAAAGCATTTCCAGGAAATGATTTGTGCTGAAACTTCACTAAAGAAAGGCGAATATCATACAAGATTGATTATCAGCCGGACCTACATGAACATCTAAAGGGTCAAAAAAGGAAAAAGAAAATGATGGTGAGTTGATTCACTTGAAATTCATCCAACAGAGCATTGGAAGAAAAAAAAAATGAACTCTCTCAGTAGCTTTAGCTGTGGAAGAACTCTTGAGGTATAGAAGGAGGACAGTACTTCTTTGCTACAAATTTGTACTGACGAAAAAAAAAGGATAAATAAATAAACAGCGCACAGATTAGATTAGGAGACAGGGGTTAACAATATATAGAAACAGAGAGAAAAGAACAGTGGAAACTTTGCTCACCTTATGTTGACTGTATTTCTCTCTAATTGCAGGTAATGTAGAATTATTACTGCTACAACACAACCGGTTAAGTTCTTTAACACATTCACACAGATCAGATGGCTGGTAAAGGGTGTAATGCTGCAAGGTAGAATTCTGTTCCAATAAACACAAATCAGGCATTGAAGTTTAGCTTGAGTAATGAAGTAGAGCAGCATGACAAATTTTAAGTCTTTTATCACAAACTTACCCATGGTCTTCTAGAAGGAAGAAGTATATATTTAGCCAAGAAGATTGCAGAGGCAGCAATCAGTGATGGAGCATAGCAAAGCATACTGTACTCGAGGAGAGATAATTCGGTTATGTAGTTGGCTAGGCACTCCAACTGCATACATGGAACCTACAGCATACAAAATTTCCACAAAATAAGCTTCTTTCCGGAACTATAGCAGCTTTTTACTCCTGGCTTGTTAGCAGTTCTAATCTATTAGCATGATGGATATTTGTTTAAGACAAAAGAGATTTGCAGAGCCAATACTCTAGGCTTATCAAAAGTAGATACCTCATTGACTCCTTGAGCAGCACGAACAAATCGCCTACATGGCATAGGAATGGATCACAACTCACAAATGACAACAAAGCATTAAAACACAAAACGCAAGATGATCATAATTTAGCCATTACCTAAGGAAACATTTGGCTGTTGGGGCTGTCATTTCAAATTTCAAGTAATTCAGAACAGCTGATTCCATTTCCAGAACCTGCAAGGCAGAAAATGCTTTAGTGTTTGTAAGTTAGCTAATGAAGCATCAATGTGAGGAAGTATGTAGTAATTGTAATTTAACATATTGATGGTAAGACCCATACCTCATCCCTAAAATAGGTGTTATCTGTGATGTAGCAAAATTCTTCCACCTGGGGTGCACAAATTTCCTCGTATTTTCTGCCACAGAAATCATTTTCCTTGTTATTATATGTTGCAGAGAAATATTTCGAGGATAAAAGAGGTAGCATTTGCAAAATCAATGAATGACACAACAGAGAATGTTTTCTTACGCAGCAATCATCATGCAGGCAACACCAAGTAGTTGTAGTTTCTGCCTGTTCATCACATTCCCTGAAAGATACCGATCTATATAGTTCACAGTCAAATATAATGTATCAGGCACAAGCCTGTACTCTTCAGCCACCTGCAGATTGAATTAGAAGTTTAGCTAAAAAAATCTAGTAAGAGGTACACATGGCTATCCTGACCTCTATCCTTAAATAAAAGAAATATGTAACGAAGCAATCATAAAACACACTACCTCCACAAGCCAATCAATCAGTATTGCACGCATGCTGGAATTTATGTCTTTCTGAATCTTTTCCATAAAATCTGTGGAAGGCCTTTTCTTCATCTACAATCACAGAACTTAAACAGTTAGCAAAGGAAGTAAAAACAACTGCAATCATGGCAGAAAAACTTGAAATGAATAATTTTATATCCGAGAGCTTGAATACTCGGAACTCTGATGCTACTGCAGATGCAGGTCTCCCTTCAAGAGAAAAAGAAAAAGTTCAATAAAATGTTGTTAATGGAAAAGAATGACAAACCTCTGATGCGCGCAAATGCTTATAAATATCACAAGCAATTGTGGCACAAAGCTGTGGGTCTTCATAATTTTTATCAAGGTTAACAATTTTATCATCTGTTTCCATATCAGCAAGTACATCTCTGCACAGTACATTTTCTGCAACCATAAAGACAAACTATATTAGGAAGGTGTGGAAAGAAATGCAGCTAAATAATTATAAATTCATTGTTTTGTCATTCCATCACTGCTTATATAATTTATGGAATAATTGAATATCGAAATAAGAGACCCATGAAAGCCAAGGCCAAGGAAAATATGTTTATGTGAGGCCACTTAACCTGCTGTTTGCACATGGTCTGAGATGTAGAGATTGCTGAGGGTCTTCTTATTGATAGAATCAATTTCAGGAATATCATTGTTGTCCATATACTCAACTTCAGGGCTCTTGAAAGAATCGCAAGTCGACATTGTTTCATCCAGGGAAATTGAAATTTCATCTGACTTACTAGGAGAGACATCCATGGCCATAGTGTATGGAGTAGGATCAGCAACTGTGAAAGGGACAGCCTCATCATTTCTTGCTAAAGATGGAACCTTGCATGTATCAATTGCACTTGATTTTGCAGTTAAGGATGCAGATACACTGCTCACTGAGAAGCCTGTGCTGCCGGTGCAAGCTGGAGGTCCCTTTTTCACCTTTGCAATTTTATTTGAACAAGGTGCCTTCAAAATTCATATATAAAATTCAGTCAAGAACAATTAATTCTAAAGATTGAGAATCAAAAACCCATTTATCATTGTGAGCAGACCACAAGAAAAAAGTAGCACATTGAAATTTCATCATGGAATCCAGCAGAACCGTTGATTACATCTTGAAATGGGGTCATGATTCCAGCAAATTCTTTTGAAATTCCCTTTAGATGTTCACATAATTCATAAAATTAGAGAAACAAGGTGAAATCTACATCCCTTTGGAACTTGACATCTTATCAACAGTGTTTATCTAACTAATGCAATATCGGGTAACAGTAGCAAGACACAAAATTATTGAGACTCGACATAACACTCGTAAGTAAAATTGGAAGGCATATTTATCAGAAAGCCTCTATTACTGAGCTGATGATCAAGAAACAGAGTGGTTAGTGTGCTTTAGTCTAATCCATATCAAAAAACCTTATCAAATTCTTAGTAGATCATATTCACAAATCAGGCAGAAAATGCTTACTTCAAGAGAAACGATTATGACTCGGAAAAAATGGAAAAGAAAAAAAGTTGAAAACAAAATTAATATAGCCACGAGCATTAAAAGAATACTTGGAGAAAAAAATTCAGACCCTCTAATATAATTTGTTCCTTCTTTATTTATTTATTTCTTTCTTTTCTTTTCTTTTTTTTTTTTCTAACCAACAAAGGGGAAAAAGGAATGAACAAAAACCCACCAAAGTAGAAGATGGAATCGAAGTTTTGGATCCTTTTTGAGGCAAATTCTTATGATTAGTGATGTCACCAAGCGGCGCTCGTTTTCTAGCCAAATGAGTAGTAGCCGCCGCAGCCTTGCCGGCATTCTCCGGCGCTGCCGAGGAAGATGCATGACGTTTCGCGAGAGACGACGTCGTGGAAGAAGAAAACGAAGGGCGGCGAGTTTGAGTCGACATTTTCAACTAAAACCTCCAAAGAAACTCACTCACTCTCTCTTAACTATCTCCTTTAAAGAGAGATTCTATAAAAGAAGAATTCTTTCGATTTTGAAACCCAAATTAAAGGGTTTTCTTGCAGATTTTTCTCTGCACAGAATGCTTGCTTTGTTCCCTTTGAGAAAGAGAGGGAGAGTGTGATCGTGTGTTTTGCTATTTAATATTAGTTTAATGCTTTTGAGGCGGGGTAACGGGTTGATTTGAATTCAAGAATGATCCTGGCCGTCGATTCTGGCTCGGTATTCGTTAGGAGCGTACCGGAGTGGGGTCCACTTGCATATACCCCTGCATTGAGTTGGTATTTTCTTTTATAAACGACAAACCAAATATTGCCACGTGGGAATAAATTTCCTGCGCCGTTTGTTTTGGCAGATTTGAATGGATGGTCATTTGGTTCGAAAGTCACAGGGCTGTCAGATGAAATACCAAAGTTTCGAATTCGAAATTTAAACGGTCACTGAAATTTGTCTTTTTTTATAAGCAAGCCACCAACAGAGGCATGTTTGTGAATAATTGAGCTGGTCAGTCACACAATTAGAAATTGTTAATTAATTAGGCTATTAAAGGGTGTATTGCTCTAATATCAATTTCAAACTTAAACAAATTATGATTATTAAAGTAGGCTTTGGAATTTTTAAAAAACCTAAAATCTGATAGAAATTTGTGTATATATTGACAATGTTATAATCAGAGATAAAATAAAATAAAGTAAAATTCATTATTTGCATGCACTACCTGAATAATCACTTAAGCATCTAAGAAAATAATTCCTTGAGAAGTATAATGAATTTCTAACCAGGAAAGGGGCCTATCTAATTGCCAAAACTTCAGCAATTCTAGTCTCACTGCCACCAGTAAAATGGCACGAAATACCAACTCAATGCAAGGGTACATGCACCACTCCTCTTTTTCATCTTGTTATCCCATTACCCCTCTTAGGTTCTTCCCTGCACCAGACCGTGCTTTCTTGTTCCTTCAAAAACATAAGCTTTTTTTTTTTTTTTCCCTTAGCTAAGGGTATATAAAATTGTCACAATTTTCAGTTGAAAGTGAAATTAAGATTAAGACAAAAATATTATTGGACAGTTAAGGAGAATTGGCAGAATTGAGAGAGAAAGGAACACACAAAAAAGTGAAGGTAGACAAATTCAAACTACCGGTACATATATGTAGAAAATCAACGATACAAAGTTTTGACGTCTGTAATTTAAAGTTGAGGGACCGAGTAATTATTAGCCATTTATTGATAAAAATTGGTGCTAAAGAACTGTATGAAATTGTAGGAGTTTTGACTTAAAAATTTAATTGTATAGTAATATACATGAAAGTAGGGGTACGCATTCAACGGGTTCGAGTTAAATTCAACCCAATCCAAACAACACAAGATCCAAAATTTATATATATTCCTAATTCGAATCGACCATAATTAATTTTTGGAACTCAAATAGAATTTTTGGGGGACCAAGTTAATCAACCCAAGAAAGACGAGAAAGAAACCTAATAGCAGTAGTTGAAATTCTAGTTGTAACACCCCGATACCCCCGTTGTAAGGATACCGGGGCGCCACGACAAAACACGACGATAAACATATACATACATACATGCACAAGAGCAGAAACATACGATAGGCAAAAGAAAAAAACTTAATACATATATACAAAATAAAAATATACATCATCCGAAAATTACATAATTACATACGCCACTATACAAAAGATAATAATACATATACAAAAATACAGGAGAAAACTCTAACTCCTATGTGGCCGACCTTGCAGATGCGCGACTCGATCCGAACAAAAACCTACCACTTACACAAGAAAACAACCCGTGCTAAGCGATAACGCTTCGTGGGGAGGAACAAAGACAAAGAGCACTATACAATAATATCATGCATACATATATAAATAAGCATCAACTGAATGAATTCTCTAAATAACAAAAGACAAAGATACAAAACACATAATCACTAAATTCAAGCAACTAACATAACAACGATATACATAATTCCAATACACTAACTGAAGTCACTCATAAAGACACAACACTTCACTGAGCAAAAATCAACACCTCATATAATAGCTTGAATTTCACCGACAGTGGACACGGGAACACTACACGACGCGAGATACTGCGAACAGTATCAAAAATGAGAGACTGGAGCCTCAATCACACACTACACTGGACACCGAAGCCTCAAAAATATTTTATCACACACTAAAACCATAATGGAGGTCGACCGAGAGATCCAAATGGGGTCAACATAGGCAGTTGCACTCTTAGATCCCTTTATAAGTATGCTTATCTATCCACTACCATAACATTTCAGGCTCAACTCACTCACTCTAAACATAACACTAGACAAAACCAAGACCAAGAGTCAAAATACTAGCATATCATTAATTATGTACACAATTCTAGAACAATAATATTAACAAGATATGAGCAAAACATGTGCCATGCAGTAGTAAAAAAAAAACCATGTAAAGTGAAATAAGAAAATCATTTCGAAAAACCAGTTCAGAAAACAGGGCAGGCGGGAAAGATCTTTGTCGCGATCGTGACAAGGAGTCGCGCTCGCGACAGAAGCCAGAAACACGCTGCAGAGGAGAGGCCGTGCACGAGTCGTGTCATAATTTGTGACAAAACCCACAGACACGAGTCGCTGACTAACACGACTCGGAGTAGAGCAACGTTGCACGACTCGTGCTCGGCTGCCGC
Organism: Excoecaria cochinchinensis; assembly: GCA_947683425.1. Taxonomy (NCBI): domain Eukaryota; kingdom Viridiplantae; phylum Streptophyta; class Magnoliopsida; order Malpighiales; family Euphorbiaceae; genus Excoecaria; species Excoecaria cochinchinensis. Next base: position 9,062,307 of record CANTUQ010000054.1, on the reverse strand, counting down.
TACAAGCTGGAATAACCCGGCTCTATCGCGCTCGCGACAGAGTCGCATTTTTTCAGAACCCCAAAATCTGCCGAAATCCAAAGAATCCAAAGCTTTCAAAACCACTCCATCATGCAATATCATGCAAATCTTACCTCCAAGGCACTCAAAACACATTTACAGTAATTTTAATAATAAATTCAACTGGAAAATACAAAATACAGAACAAAAACATCAAGATCGGAACTTTCACTAATTCATGCAATTTCTCTACAAAACTCACCTACATTCATCTCAAGCCCTAACATGCAATACCATCTATCTCACCCACACTAACACATACATATACACGTATAAAACACTCAAAATTCCAGAATTCACACACACAACTCACACATGATCCAAGACATGACAATAGGGCAAAACACTCCCAAACTAAACACAACCAAAAGCAAACTCCCAAACTTCTTGAAGCCCGAAACCCAGCTGTTCTTCAATCTTGCACCTTCTTTTTGCCCTTACTCTTCTTTTTTACACCAAATTATTGCACAAACAAACCAGAAATCACTTAACCAAAACCCTAAGTTCCCAAAATTTTCAGCAAAAGAAGAAGGAGAAGAAAATCAAACACATACAACCAAAACCAAACACTTAACTCTTCAATTGCTCCCAAACTCTACTAAAACACCCACAATCAATGAGATGAAGAGCAAGAAACGAGAAAGAAAAAAGAAAAGAGAGGAACGGGAAGGGAAGAGAGAGAACAGGAACGGGACAAGGCAAATCTGCCCTTCCCTCTCTCTTCTCTTCCTTTTCTTTCTTTCCATAATTAATGCCCCTCACCAACCAGTCCACATGTCACCATCCTGTTGGTCCAATAACAAAAATCTTTCCAAATATCACATTAGGTCCTCGGCTTTTCTCTTATTGGTCCTTGACAATTACACATCACTCACTAAATAAAATATTTCTTTTTCCCAACTTTAATTCCTTATCAATCTGGTCCCCAATTCATTTCCAATTCCACTTGCACAATTACCAAAATACCCTCAATATATCCAAATACGCATGCAAATTCCGACTAGACCTGTTTTGAGGTGTTACACTAGTATTATCCTTGCCATTATTGTTGTCTGCTCCTCCTCCTTCTTTGCCACTCATTCTTTTTGCCTCCAGATCTCTCTCTCTATCTCTATTTTTGTGTTTTCCATTCTTTAATATAAAAAGATTAATTCAATAATATCGATCTACTTCTAGTTAATTCACCTCAGAAAATACCGAACAAAAAAAATGCTAAAAAACTATTTTCTCCACAAATTAAAAAATGCAAAAGCAGCAGATCTCATGCAAAAAAAAAACAACAATAACAAAACCACTCTAAATATGTAGATTAGGCAAAAAAATACAGAGCTTTTATTCCTTCTCGTTGGATTTGAGTTTTTTTTTTATATACGGTTTTCTATCTCTCTTACAAAAAAATCGACGGTGACAATTTTAAAAAGAAAAAGAAATAGAGTGAGAGATAGATGGAAGCAGAGAACACAAAGACTAGAAAAAAAATCACAATATATATCATTTTTGGTTGGATTGGAAAGGTTTTAACTTGATAAAATTTGAACTAAAAATATTTAATATTTTTCAACCCAATTTGAAAATTCTGACAACTCTATCTGAATGCAAATTTTGAATTTGATTATTCAGGATTGAATTGAGTTTTCCACACTAGATAAAGAATCATAAGGGTAAATTAACCGAAAAAAATAATTGTAGATGTAATTTCACAAGGATAGCTTAAAAAAATTTCCAACATTGGTATCAATTCACAAACCGGGTCGACCATAACGATGTCGTTTTGATAGGATCGTTTTTTTGGGCAAAAGGACAAAAAATGACGTCGTTTCTTCGCTATCCATTGCCCTATTCGGCCATTTTGCCTCCATTTCTCTCCTTTTTCTGGTCATTAGTTTACTCACTGAATCTTCTCTCAATTCTGAGTTCTGTAGAATTTCATCTAAAAGGAGTGAGCTTTAGCATTTTCTTTGTTCTTCTCATTCTTAAATTACACCATATTATTTGCTGCATTGTTGATAAAAGAAATTACTCTTTCGATTCACAGAGGAAAACAAAAATGGCGCCAATAGTGCAAAGCTCACAGCCATGGGTTGAGAAATAGTAATTGCTTTTCTTCTTCTTTTGGTTCCCTATTTATTCGAATTTCACTTTGATTATGTATTTGCCCTTGTTTAATCACTAATTTTTGGCATTACCAGTCGACCAAAGCAAGTGAAAGATGTGGCTCACCAGGACGAGGTAGTTCGGGTCCTCACTAACACCCTTGAGACCACTAATGTGAGATATACTTTTGTTTTGTTACTAATTTATGTATAACTAGTTTTTTGATCTTCAAAAACGAAGTTCTACGTTGTACTGATTGTTTTAGATGATTTCTGGTTTTTGCAGCTTCCACACATGCTTTTCTACGGCCCACCTGGTACTGGTAAAACAACCACCGCACTGGCCATCGCTCACCAACTTTTCGGGTGCTTATTGACTTTATAACTGTATTCACCTTGATTGTTCTTGTTTGCCTGGCTAATATTAATATTATGCCTAATTGAAAAATAGTTATTTATTAATTTCAGGATTTTGAGCAGTTAATTGTAAACTTAGATGTGACCTCAATTAATCTGGTTTGTTTTACATGAGCTCTGGTTTGATGTTAACTTGTGGGCTTTGCGAAAGTATGGAGCTTTAATGAAAATTATATTCATACGCCCAAAACTTGGGTTACATTTCAAATTTGTGGAAGTGGTTATGGGGTAGTTAGCTTTGCTGTTTTGGTAGTTACACTTGTGTCTGTTATTGTGTGTGGAAACAATTTGAATTTGTGTAAAGTGATTAAGAATTCTGCATTATGTACTCTGCATGAAGTTAACCCAATATCATTTACAAAAAGTTGTGGTATTTAAGGAAAAAGATTTGGTTTAATTCATATGCGATACTTAATGAATTTTTTGTTGGTTTTTATTTAATTTTTTAGATTTTCCTTGTTAACAGAGTGCATACACTCTACCCAACTCAGCTTGAATTCCAATCTACTTCGCTCTGTGATGTATATTTCCTTTAAATCAAACTATTGGTCATTCTCAGTGACATTCTTATCAACCTTTTGCCTATTTGCCATTAAAATTTTTATGGGTATTACCTAAAGCCAAGTGTTTTTGGCATTGATGAACAAGGATGTGCTTCAAATTATAGGAAAGTTGCTATTTCATGTAGTTATGTTTTGTAAGGATGATCTTTTGTGAGACAGACACAGCTGGATGCAGGGCTATAGCTTTGCAAATTCAAAGTTATGAGCAGTGGTATTTAATGGAGCCTTTGGAAAACAAAAATGTAACTGTCTACTCTTTCCGGCCTATGTTAGAATGAGTGGCGCATAGCTGTTTGCTCATTTAAAATGAATTTGAATTTTCATCTCTCATAAGGCTGGCTAGATGAAATGGATAACAACATTTTGGGATGTTGCTAAGTTTTATTTAGGAGTGAAGAATTGGTGTGAAGACATGCTTACCTAGGGTGTGATTTTCTGTAAAATATCAGCTGGTAGTCATGCATTTGAGGAAATAAATTTTCTTGAGCCATTCAAAACTGCATTCAAAATTGACTACTTTCCTGTAGGTGTAACATCTTGAAATGATATTAATTCTGTCAACAGGATGTCTTCCTTTCAAGGCAAATGCATTGCACAGTTTAGTTGCTTTTGCCTTTACCTGCAAATGCTTTTCTTCATTGGCCAATTTGAAGCCCTTAATTCTTATTTTCCCTCAGATGCTTTGATATTGTAAGCAAATGCTTTTTGAAGACCTGCTCTTAGAGCCAAACTCAAAGAGAATACTTTGAATTTCTTAATGTCTATTATCACCTTAATGATTGCACATATTAGCTTAGGTAATTTCCTACTGTTATTGGTAATATATTCAAAGCCACTCTTGAATGTTCATGTCTTGTTATATTTCTTGGCCTTGAAATTAACTGCAATCTTCTACAGGCCTGAACTTTACAAGTCCAGGGTACTGGAGTTAAATGCAAGTGATGACCGTGGTATCAATGTTGTTCGAACTAAGATTAAAGATTTTGCTGCAGTGGCTGTAGGATCTGGTCAGCGTGGAGGGTATATACATTGTTCTATCATGCTCTAACTATTATCTCCATTGTTGATCATAGCTGTTGTTTGAATTCTTAGTTGACTTGTCTGTTCTACATTCAGGGCTTACCCTTGTCCACCTTATAAGATCATTATCCTCGATGAGGCAGATTCAATGACTGAAGATGCTCAAAATGCCCTGAGACGTACAATGGAAACTCATTCGAAAGTTACGAGATTCATTTTTTTATGCAATTACATCAGCAGGTGTTCCTTTTCTGCTTGGCTTATAATTCTCTGATGTTGCATGTTCTTGAAGTAATCAAAGACCTTGCACAATTTTTCCTATTTAAATCATTGAAATTTAATCCTTGGTGTGGTTCAATTCATTGTGCCAGAGCAGCACTGTTGATCGTTAGAGACTTCTGTGATTAAAACTGCAGCTTTGCATTGTATCAGTTATTGCTGCTGCTGCCCTTTTCTGCTGCACATTTTGTCAATTTGAAATGCTTGAAATAGCCCATGGCATGGCAAAATGTACTGAATTATGTATTCTTTTCCGTCCTCACTCATAGTAATTCAGTTTACCCACATGCTGTCTGGCATTATTTAGCCTGCTTAGACAATGTTTTATTGATTTTTTTATTATTACCTTCTCAGAAATGCTGCTTTTCGGCAAGAACATTCTTGGTGAATTTCTTCGATATGATTTGCAAGAATGTTTACAAGTCATATTATGAATTTTTGGATGATAGGCTTAACTTTTATAGCATTCAATTGTAGATTAAATGATCAAACACTACTTTTGAGACATCGTAAAGTAATTGTCTATTTGTACAGGATCATAGAACCACTTGTTTCAAGATGTGCCAAATTCAGGTTCAAGCCTCTTTCTGAAGAAATCATGGGCAGTCGCATATTGCACATTTGCAAAGAAGAAGGCCTAAATCTGGATGTAGAGGTATGGACTTCAAATGGCTTACGGATTGTCTTATTTCTACAACCAGCTTATCTGTGGGTTGATTTCTGCTGCAAAACATATATTTTTCAATTGTAGGCTCTTTCAACCTTAAGCTCTATATCGCAAGGTGATCTTCGTCGGGCTATCACATATTTGCAAGTAAGATATAGTTTTTAACTGTTTTTAAGATATGATATTCGCTATGTGTAAACTATGTGCTGGATTTCTTACTTGCACATTTTTGTTTTACATGGCCTCTGCCCTATGAATGCATGAAGTAGTTTAGTCTTGAATTCTTGCTGTGACAATAGACAATCTGGATCAAATATTGAATTTTTTTCTTCATATTGATCTCAGCTTGAGAAAATAAAACATTGTTCCATATCATGTATCCAATTCAAAATTCTGTTGTTAAGTATCAGTTGGAAATCATTTCAGATTTTATTTTATTTTATTGGACATTATAACATATTCCCCAAATACTGTTTGATGCATTTATTATTTCATGTGCAAAATGTTATCTCAAGTTTCAAGAATTTAGAATTCAGGCCTAGCTGTTTAATATTAGAACGAAAGGATGTATTTGGTGCACATGAGTTCTAAGATTGAGTTGAAAACTGAATATTTCTTGGAAACGGAAGATCAAAAGAAGATTCTAGTGCTGATTTTTAGATATGGTTGGGTTTCTCTAACTTTAATTGGTTGGTTTTTCTCTTCCTGCTGTTAAATTATGGATAATCTCCTAACTTTTTTCTGTGGCAGGATTAGTTCATTTTGTATTCCATATAGATCCAAGTTGTGTGATGTTTGGCAGGAAACTTGGAGCTTGGGTCTCATGTGCATTCAGGATTTTAGCAATTTATAGGGGCTACTGTAATTTCATGCCTTAACATATGTTTTATTAAGAGTCCGAGTATTGTATGATTGATTCACAGGGTTTTGGGTATATGAATTTTATTTAAGATTTTATGTGCCAGCCTTGTGCTTCCAAAAGTTTTTTTCTGGTTCTACATCAATATGCTTAACGTTGCTCCTTTTAGTAAACGTGATGCTATGTGATGTACCACTGATCATTGTAAATGATGACTGAGATTTAGTTTCATGTAAGATCTGGAGCTTTTGATTTACAACTGCATGAGATAATGAGAGTGTAAATAAAACATAATTATGCTGTTAGGCTGTTGAATATTCATGATTCATAATTCCTATAAATGTGTAATGTATAGTAAATCAATAATTTGTTAATAGCTTTTATATTACTTTAGTGTTCATATTGTCTTATTTTGAATCCCTTTCTTCAGCGAACATCGATTTCATCAATTCTTCAATACTATTGTTCAATGCTTAAACTTATATTTAGTCATCTATTCATGTTCTCATCGCTAAGTTGAAGCTCTACTTTTGTTGTGTTAAATATTTGCAGGGAGCTGCTCGCTTATTTGGATCAACAATTTCTTCCAAGGACCTGATTAATGTATCTGGGGTAATATGAGAATTTTTGGGCTTTATTTGTTTTGGGAACATATTCATGCAAATTTAGTTTGGTATTCCCAGTAATTGCTTATGTAAATTGTTGAATGTTGTGTGCATTTACATATGTCTATATATATATATATATTTCTGAAAACATTACGTGCAAGATTTAGTAGGACTTGAATTTGGGTGTTTATGACAACTTAACACTCTGGCTTTGGCAGTAGAATATGCCACGCCTTATTGTACAAAAGATAAAATAACTGATGCACTTTAAGTAAATAAGAGGCTTTTAAGGTTCAATAACAAACAATGGCAATTTGCTGGAATATATTATGCATTAGAGTTGAGTATCTCCTTTATTTATTTGTTTATCAGGTCATTCCGCAAGAGGCTGTTGGAGCACTTTATGCAGCATGCAAAAGTGGTGACTTCGATGTGGCAAACAAGGAGGTCAATAATATAATTGCAGAAGGGTATCCAGTCTCCCAGTTGCTTGTTCAGGTACCTTTTTCTTTTACTCTGAATTCTTAATTTGCGTTGCCAATTCGAGAATAGCAGCTGAGATGATTACGCTTCCAGTTGTTTGAGGTGGTGGTCAATACAGATGACATATCAGATGAGCAGAAAGCTCGAATATGCAAGAGTCTTGCTGCATCTGATAAGGTAACTTTCTCTTTCTTATTTATGTAGCATTGTATTTTCAGGTGATGTTACAGTAAAACTTCAAAGAGATTCACCATAATATGTATACGCTTCTGTCAAGAAACATCAAAAGATATAAGCAATATCTGCATAAAATTCTGTATAGGAAATCATAGGATCCTTGAGTCTTAAGCCAGTTAGGAGGCTCGATATGCTTGTCATTATTGTTAAGAGGAAAGGATAGTGATTAGTTCATGTTTTAGAACCAATTGATCGGCTATATCTGTTCGCACATATATGGAATTTCTCACTAGAGACAAGCCTCTCATATCAGCATGAGCTCAGAGGATAACAAAAACTCTCTTTGTTTTATTTTAATTTGGTCATTAATTATTTGCAGAGGAATCTATCTGATACAATTCTGGTTTTTTGCTGCTGTTTCGATTTTGCAGTGTCTTGTTGATGGTGCAGACGAATACTTGCAGCTGCTAGATGTGGCCAGCAAAACAATGAGAGCTCTTTGTAACATGCCAGAAGAATTCTCTTATGAGAGTTAAGTAGCATTTTTATTCTGATTGAGCTGCAGCAGCATGCCGGTGGTGTCTTGTATAGTAACTTAGTTTGCTTGAGGGCCTTGGTTTTTCCAATACTGTCTCTTGCATAATGTGATTAACTTAATTGATACCAGTTTTGAGTCCACTAAGTGGATCAATTCACTCAACTGGTACCAGTACTGCAGATTTTGGAAGGTCAAAAAGTCAGAAACAGTGTATTGTCACTGGCTTGCCCGTGCTTATTAGATTCATGAAGTATTAGTGCAAATGTTGATGAAAAGCTTGGGCAATATGAATATGTTTTTCACCGTGTTCCTGCAATTTTGAAGTTGATATAATTATAGCTGTTCAAATATTTGAAGGGTTACTTTTAGTTTTTACGTAATTACCAGAGTTGAATTAGTTGTAATTTTACCGTTGGAATGGCGAACAGGCTGCGCCAGGTATTATAAGTGGTACATGATAATGTCTGATATTTGAAATCCTGAGTGGAGCAGAAGATAATTGTAGCTACCAGTGGAGCCCATTATCATTTACTTTGCATCTTTGATCATGTGCTGTGGCTTATTTGATGGCGACCTCAACTATATATGTGTATATTGTTGACCCCAATGAACACAATTTAGAAAGAAACCTTAGATTTAAAAGGGTGCATATTTTTACTGTACTCATCAACTTATTACTGATTTTTTATGCCGTAATTAAATTTCAGTATCACAAATAACGTCTTTTAGTTTTTAATTCTTCATTTTTCCAGCTATAATTAATTTAAAATTAAAAAGCCTTGAATAGAAAAGTAAGTATAACTAATAGATAAAAAATCAGGCTTGTTTATAAAAAATCTAGAATAGAGTTTGTTAGAGTGATTATACGTGTTTTATCATTACAATTAAGCACACTAAAATTTAGTAGTAATCTAGTTATTGATTTGAACAGAAATAGTGGTAATGTAGTTGCAGTAGTCGAAATTGAACTAAAAATCTTTGACAAGTGAGATAGATGATGTTGAAATGTCCATGATCAGCTCCCCAAAAGTCGAAAGAATTGGATGAGGTGGCATGCTCATGTGCTATGTTGACTGTTCGACTACAATTTGCTTCTCTAATTTAAAATTTCACTCAACTTTGAAGTTTCTATTAAAAATATTTTTTAAGCCTTTAATTTCTCCACACGAATATTGAATATTTCATAGCCTTTTACATGGCTTATTCAATTGGACCCACCAGCCCCACTTCATGCCTTTAATCTCGCCAATACCAAATCTTATTCTCCATCCTCTTCCTTCACCTATATGTATATATATATAGCCTCCTCTTTACCTACATATATCACACAGAATAAGCTTAAAAATGCCAATAGAAATAGATGATTCTTTCAAGAAACCTGGAGCTGTCCCATTTAAGTGGGAGATCCGACCCGGTGTACCCAAGATCCAAACCCAACAAAAACACCAACCAAAGCAACTCTCACCACCCTCACTACCATCTCCATCACCACCTTTCACTCCTCGCCTTTCATTGCCTACTTCTCCACAACCACTGCAAAAGCAAAAGCTTAAACCTCCACCTGCTGGCCTCATTTTTCTCCCTCAACATCAGGAGCCCCGTACCCGTTCCTTCCGCTCCACTCCACGAACCCGCTCCGATCGTTGGAGGTTGGACCAGCCCACCCGTGTGAGACCCGAATGTGTATCGCCTGGTTGCTTCCCATCTCCATTACTCAAAAGGAAAGACAGCAAGAGAAGGTCTACCCGTATGCCCGAATCCGAATCCGATTGCACTTCCGACCTCGGGACACCTGCTCGTTGGTCCTTGTCTAGCCGGAAGTCATCAGTTTCGCCATTCCGTTACTCGTCGGCGTCGTCTTCTTTCTCATCTTACCAGTCGTCTCCTCGAGCAGTGGGTGATGCTGAATGGGCCGGGTTTGGGCTTTTTTGAAGAATGCTTCTGTATATATAATCATCTTCGTCTACTTTAGTTAACTGGATTCAAGAAAGATAGAACTTGAAGACAAATCTATTCCACAAGAGTTGTCAGCATCATAGATAACCTGTGGTTAGTAGTTTTTGTCACAGTACAGAAGTATTAGTATTTATCAGCTTTTATTGTTTGAGTTTTTTTTTTTCTTAAAAGAAGGAAGAAGAAGAAGAAGAAGAGAGAACTATCAGTTTTAGATATTGCCAAAGCTCCTATGTGAATGCCTTATCACTGTTTTTACTGGGCAAGACCAATTAATGAAGAAAAAGAATGTTGGCATGTGCTTATTATAGCTATTAATTGCTAACTTGACCGTGATTAGTGCCCCATAATTCGGAATTAATTTATTGCATTCAAGGACAAAAGACATATCAAATTATTTGTAGAGAGAAGATTGTTGCCACTGCTACATTTATACTCAAGCCAAAAATGTACCAGTGCACTAAAGCGACAATCTTCTTACTTAAAAACATTTTATGGGGCTGCAATCAGAAATAAAAGCTGTAATTAAATTTTAGTATAAATAATTTGAAACAATCTTCTTTCTAGTACACTGGTACATCTGGTAGGTTTGAGTACAAACTCTTTCTAAAATCCAGCCATTGAATATATAAGATTATCTTACAGGCAACTTGTTGTGAGTTGCCTTGTAATATGATACTGAGAGGTGGAGAAAGATAAAAGTGAGGTCCATTTCCAAAAATTCTCTCATAAAGAACAAATTTTGAATTGCATATAAAAAGAGATGACACAGTTTTTGAGCGAACCCAGATCTTCATTTTCCAAAATTACTCCTTGTAGCACAATTTGGATATCGGAATCCTGATTGCCCTACACCAAATTTGTTCATATAAACAACGCGTCTCTACTCGCCGGCCATTATTTTCTCTGCCCCACCAATATTCCTTTATATAAGAGAGAAAGAGAAGACGGGAGATAATGTTAATTTAAATACCGTTTAATTAGGAAAACCGAAAGACTGCCCTGCTTAAAACAGCCACTGCCTAGTTCTCACTTTTCATGGCTGCCTGCCATCATCAATCAATCTGTAACTCAACTTCAGGAGTCTGATCCTTCTTTAGAGAAAACTCGTCTTTCCATGGATTACAGCAATGGCTTTTTTCTTTATACCCTCTCATTCCGTTCATATTTTTAATGGAAATTATCATAGTTAACAGGATTTTGTTACCCAGAAACGATGATCCCATCAAAGCCTTTAAACATCAACCCCTCTTCTCTCCTCGTAAACCAAGTCCTATCAATTATGATCCAAGGCCGCCCATTTGATTCCCACCTTGCTTCTTCACTTACTAACTCTACTTTATTAACCGCCAATTTGGTTTCGGATGTTTTCCGATCAATTCCCCGTTTTTTCTTCCAATCTACCCGCTCAATTGGCCGGCAGAACACTACCCGCCATCGGTCTCCTTTAAAACAGCGGAACCTCAAACAAGAATCCCACAAGTACCTTAACAAAGTTCTCGTTCTTGGTCCAGCTGCTTATAGAGACCCAAAAAGTGTGAATATTGGCCTGGACAAAGCAATGGAGTTCTTTTATTGGGTAGAAACTCACTTTGAGTTTGCGCATACGGAAATTACATGTAGAGAGATGGCTTACGTTTTGGCCAGAGGTAATAGACTAGAAAAGCTATGGTTTTTTCTCAAAGAAATAGCTAGAAGAGAGACTGGTTTAGGAATAAAACTTGTTACTACTAATACTATTACCTGTTTGATAAAAGTCCTAGGAGAAGAAGGGCTGGTGAACGAGGCATTGGCTCTGTTTTATCGAATGAAGCAGTACCACTGTAAACCAGATGTTTATGCTTATAATACTATCATTTATGCTCTCTGTCGAGTTGGGAATTTTAAAAAGGCGAGATTTTTGTTGGAACAAATGGAGTTGCCGGGCTTTAGGTGCCCTCCAGACACATATACTTACACTATATTGATTAGTTCTTATTGTAAATACAGTTTGCGAACTGGGTGTCGGAAGGCTACAAGGAGGAGGTTATGGGAGGCTAATCACTTATTTAGGATTATGTTGTTTAAAGGGTTTGTGCCTGATGTTGTTACGTACAACTGTTTGATTGACGGCTGTTGCAAAACTTACAGAATTGAGAGGGCTCTGGAGCTCTTTGAGGATATGAATAAACGGGGTTGTGTTCCGAACCGGGTTACTTATAATTCTTTCATCAGGTACTATAGTGCAGTGAATGAGATTGACAAGGCTGTAGAGATGTTGAGAAGGATGGAGAAGATGAATCATGGATTGGCGACATCGAGTTCTTATACTCCGATTATACATGCCATGTGTGAAACAGAAAGGGTACTAGAGGCTAGGGATCTTCTGTGTGAGTTGGTTGATGTGGGTTCGATACCTAGAGAGTACACATATAAGTTGGTTTGTGATGCAATGAAGTCACTGACAGAGGCCAATTTGCTAGATGATGAATTGCATAAAAAAATCAAAGCTGGAATAGAGAATAGATATAGGCAAGTGAAGAAGGTAAAGCCAATCATGATTCAGAAGTAATAGAGTAGCATGTGGAAAGTGGTAAGTTTTGGACATGTAGTTAGTTGGTTTGTCATATTGAGTCATATACCGGCTTGTTTTATTTATGTGGAGGTGGCAAAAGCGGTTCTAGAGTATCTAGTTTTCATTCTGTAAACCACATATTGGATTGTACTCAGTAAAGGGTCCATGTAACATGGGCTACAATCAACAGATGATGAAATTGAAGGAGTGCCAACAATTAGATATTGTGCTGCTGCTCTGCTGGTAAAGATCTCAACACTAGCATCTTTCAGATTCATTAAATCCCTAATTTCTGGCATTGCCAGTCGACCAAAGCAAGTGAAAGATATGGCTCACCAGGACGAGGTGGTTCGTGTCCTCACCAACACCTTTGAGACCACTAATGTGAGATATAATTTTGTTTTAGTGCTAATCTATGTATGATTATAATTTTGATCTTTCACGGTGTACTGATTGTTTTAGCGTAGCTGTCGGCTCATTTAAAATGAATTTGAATTTTCATCTCTCATAAGGCTAGCTAGATGAAATGGATAATAACATTTTGGACGCTGTTACTAAGTTTTTATTTAGGAAATAAGAATAGTTGTGAAGACATGTTTACCCTGTTAAAGCTAAGGACAGAGACTGAGCTTTTCTTGAAATATCTGTACTGGTCATGCATTACAGGAAATAAATGTTCTTGAGCCAATGCAAAACTGCATTAAAAAATTCTCATTTTCCTGTAGGTGTAACATCTGGAAATTGATATTAATGCTGTCAACAGGATTTCTTCCTTTCAAGGCAAATGTGTTGGACAGTTTTAAGGACATTGCCTACTGCATCTGTTTATATCCATCTTTTGTGATTACTAAATCTGTGCATGCATATATGATTATGATGTGCCTGTGCTGCGTGCATCCTTGCAAATAAGTATTTAAAGAAATGTAAACTTTTTCTTCTCATATCAATGAAGCGCCAGAAAAATGTCTTCGTTGCTATTATATGGTTATATTATTAATTGTAATTTATAACGACATTTGTGATTTATGTGAAATGATTTGCAGCACTTCTGCTATAGAAGCAACAAGGCACGACATAGCTTCATCTCTCTTGCCTATTCTGCATAAATATGAAGTTAACTTTGAATTTCAGGTAAAAGAAAAGCCACCTGTAATTAAGGAATGATGATATAATTTGCTATGTTTCAGCTGCTATTGGTGATATTATGAGATTGGTCTTGGCTTTGTTTACACCCAAAGTCACAACATACTGAACTATAAAAGCGCTCATCAATTTGTTAACTACTCTTTCAGCCTGAAAGTTCTCAGGCTCATGCATATGCAGGTTTGGCCATGGCCTTATCGACTGGTAAACTACCTAAAAAAGGCGGCTTTTCATTTTACTTGGGCTTGGTTGAGTATTATGGGCCCATTTCCATAGTCGAGCAAAAGCTGAAAGAGATGATAAAGATGAGTAAATGTTATATTAGAATGACAATATTAGATATGTGACTGAGTGGATTTATGACATAAAATGAATTACAGCCAATGAAATTGAAAGGGTACATATCATGCAGTGATTATTATAAAATTGCAAACTCTCCTTTTGCTTAGCACATTACTAGGGCTGGATCATTAATTTTTGCTTGCTGCATGTTTGACTATGCCATTTTTATATGTTACCATGACACTCCTTTCTGGCGAATTTGATGTAAATGTTGCAGATCAATTTAATTATCCTTCTTATAAGTCTTTGTTAATTAAATTCTCCTAGTTGAGGAAAACATCTCATTCATATATATATATATATATATATTGGACGGTTAAGAGTCTAGCTATCTTACTAATTGATCAAAATTAATATATATTAATATGCATTATTAAAATACGTGTATATATATATATAATTTTTTTAGCGTTGAAAGTTAATTTTTGTATTATTAATTAACCTATTTTTAATAAGGCATATATTACAAATTTTCCCTTCTTTTTTTTTTGTATTTGCAATTTAGCCCATCTAATTTATTTATTTTATCTCTTCGTATGTAAAACTTGCTGGGTCTAATTAATGTGGTGGGTAAGTAATCTAAAGAAAATAAATAGAGTTAAAGCAAATTATGAAACGCAACAATTAAATCTAACACAACGTGAAATTGCTACAATACCAAACATAATAACAGCGTCAAAATTTATTAATTTCCATGTGTCCAACCAACCGTGACGCTTAAATCATAAAAATAGTGCCTTAAACTTAATTTTCTGATTTTTATTAAAACTGTTTTACTTAAATTAGAAATTAGATAGCTATTAGCTAGTGTGTTAATAACAACTAAATATAAAATTATAAAGAATGCACTGAAATCAATTTTAACTATCGGTTTTATGATTTTTTTTTCTAGCACAAATATATATTGCGGGAAATATTATATTAAATAAGTTATTGGTTGCATGGCGTTGGCATTATCTCATGGCTTGTGGATTTTAATTATGTATATAAATATATAAATAATTGGATTGGAACACGAATTCAAAAACTAGCCTCTCACAATTTTGTCATTTTTATATGAAATTATGAGAGTTTGGTTATTGACAATTTTGTTTTTGGACTTACCAAGCTTACTTGATTACATTTACGTACGTACATGGAATAATTAAATTGATTTTGTATTTTGCAAATTGACATTGTAACTAAGCCAACTGTATTTCTTTTTGTTGGGTCCATTTAATTAATTAGTTAAGCCTTTTTCTTTTGATATTACAATATTTATTATGAATGTGATAGTCTTTGATTAATGTCCCCAATGATATCATTCGTCCCATACCATTTATCAATAAACAATTCAAGTGGATATGTATTGGACATCTTACTCATATAATTAGTTGTACATAGCACACATCATAACATATATATCTACTATATATATATTTGATTTGCATTTACATAAATTTATACAAATTTAAATAAATAAAAAAGAGCCAATTTTCCTTTCTCGCCTCATTCAGCTGACTATGGAGCATTTTCTGTTCAGCGTTCACTTTTGATTTCATTTTAAAACAATTAAGCATTATTTAACAAGAAAGTTAATAAATAATATATAGAGAGAGAGGGGTTTAATACCTCATTTTATCCCGAAATTGTAAAAAACAAATATTTTTGAAAGCCATTTTTAATACTTAAATTCATAATATCTATAACTATTTAACTCTTAGTTATCTTAAAATTTGGAAATGGTAGCACGTAATAACCACAATGCATGAATGACAAGCAGCAATTTTTTTTTTTCTCAATAATCATTTGGCTATGATGAATTTGTTAAAAAATAAAAGTACTTCTTGTACTTCAAATTTTTGAAAGTCACTTTTAATATCTGAACTCATAATACCTGCAATTATTTAACACTTGATTGTCCTGAATTATTGATTGGAACAAAGGTTTCGGACAAGAAAAGAGCTTAAAAGGCTTAACGTAAGTTCAAGTTCTAAATGATTTAAAAGTTTAGTATCAAAATGAGGTATTTAATATTTTTAATTAATATATGATAATTAAATGATATATTAAGTTTTAATTATTTTTAATGAACAATTACAGATATTATGAGTTTAGAGTGTATTTGAAATCATTATATGTTTTTTGTTTATAATTTTTGAAAACCAACATCTATTTTTAGTTTTTGTTATTATATATTTTTAGAGGTGGCAAATGGGTGGGTTGGGCGGGTTTGGGTTGGATCATAAATGGATGGCTCATAAATAGGTCAAAAATATATGGGTCAATACCCAAATGGGTTGGGTGGGTTTGGGTCGACCCATTTGATATTTTTTTAATGAAAAATAATTATCGATATAATAACGGGATACTAAAAAGATTATTATAAAAATATTGGACCAAATTGGTCGATGGAAATATAAACGGATCGAAATATCGGTTAACTTATAACTGTTCAATTTACTATTCATTTGGTTAAAATTTTGGCAGTATAACGACTATATATATAACATATCTTTCCTACAATTCAAACAATCCACAAACACACACAGGAGCACAACAACACAATAATTCATATACCAAGTGGCCATTTTTTCATTTTTAAGTCAATTATGTAATCCTAAATTATCACTCATTTCCTAAACTCAATTTCTCTCAAAATTAATTTTATAATTTTTAAAATATAGAAATTAGTCTCCCTGCAAAATTTCAGCTCAAACAGAGTCTGTTTCTTGATCTGGTACATTTAAATCAGTCCGTTTTGACAATTTTCAATGTTACCAAAAAATTAATTTTTCGCTGTCAAAAATTTCTAAATATTAATTTAAGTCTATATATACCATTAAAATAATTTTTAGAGGTCATTTGCTATTTTTAAAGATCTAGTCAAATCTTAATCAAACCGGGTAACATTTAAAACGAGCTGAGTTTTTTTTTTTATTTTTGACTTTTGAAAATCAATTTGAGTTCATTTTTTCTTCACATTTTACTCTCGGACTCCTTGTAACTAGTATTTTCCGATGGTCAAATAAAATATTTTTTACTTCCGGATGTAATTTTTGTCCCAAGTGCACTATTTACCGTCGAAAAATACTATTCACGACTAACCCGATAACTCGGCCATTACAAATCTAACCAATAAAATGTGCATACAAATTACACAATAATAATACAACGGGACAGTGTAAGTAAAAGATTTTGTTCATTAACACAAAAGTTTTTAATATTAAAGAAATAATGAAAAAAAAATAACAAACACCCATTGTGTTTAGGAAAAATGACCCAAATAGGTTATATTTTATGTGGGTAGATTTTTGGTGGGTTTAAATGGGTCAATTTTTTAGTTGGGTTGGGTTTGGGTCAATTTTTTTTGGGTGGATTTGGGTGAGTTGTTGGGTTTGGGTTAATTTTGACACCTCTATATATTTTGGAAAACAGTTTCTCTGTCAAAATTATCAAACTTATACACAAACACACACAGTTAGGAATAAACATAAACCGGTTAACTGGTTTATAAGCAAAAAAAAAAACTAGTTCATTAATATCAGTTTTTTCAAAATATTAGCCATTAACCAGTCCGTTACTATCGGTTAACTAATACATCGGTTTTGAATTTGCGGACCGGTTATCCAATATTTTTCGGTTAACCACTACAATTATAAAATGTATTTATAAAAAAAATAAAAATGTTCAAGTTACTTAAAAATTAAAAATTTTTCACTATAATATAATATCATTGTTGTTAAAATATAAATATTTGGTGCATATAAACAAATTTGTTTTAAAAATTAATATTTAATAAACAGATAAATTAACCAGTTCATAATCACTTTTAATTAGATAAATTGTTATATTTACTAATTGCCACTTAAAAAAAATTAAAAATTTCAAAATAATTAGTATAATGAAAAAAAAGTATATGATCACTTTTAATTAAAATAAATTGTTATAACTTTTCGAATATATTCTGATTTTTTTTTTTGAATGCAAATTAAACTTTCATTAATATAATAAAAAATACATTTGCATAGTACAGATAAACTTATAAAAGTTAAAAGTACATAACATGTATGAAATAAATGAAGTTACTGGATTATATCTCTGAACTTCTTCGACAAAAACAGTGGATAATGGTAACATGCGGTGCGCAATCTGGCTATCAGCGGAAAACTCCGTCCATCTGTTGTTCAAAGAAAAACTTCCATAAAAGAAGACTATCAAACTTCCATAAAAGAAGACTATCAAACTTCCATAACGGAAGACAATCCAACTTCCATGAAAGAAGACCACAACCTCCAAATTTGGAGAACAAACTTTCATAATAAAAATTTAAATTGCACTCAATTTTAATTAAAAAACTAGATCTAAATAAAAATTTCAAATTTGATAAAAAACAAACTCGAAATAAAAACACAGAAAATTTAGATCTGAGGTTATAAAAACAAAAAAATACAAAAAAATAAAAAACAAATAAAAACTAAATCAGATCTATACAGATCTGTATTTATTGAAACCAAAAACACAGAAACAAAAAACAAAGGGTTTCAGATCTAACACAATAATCCAAAAATGAAAGAAAAACACAAAAAAAACCCAAATCTGAATTATTAAAACAAATAACACACTAAAAAACACAAAAAAACAAAGAATAAAATTAAAAATTCAGATTTATACTGATCTGAAAATTATTATAGAAATAGAAGAAAAAAGATGAGGGGCTGCCGCCAGAAAATGAAGTGACGGCAGCCCCAAAATTAGGTTAACAATTTGGCGGCTATAAAGTTTTGGAACTTAATTGTTAAGAATGTGATTTGCTATAAAAATTCAAATAATTGAATATATTCTGATTTTGATTATTGAAAATTTGAAAAATCAAGAAATAATAAAAAATAAAAAATATGGATATATTGAACAATTAATAAATTAACTAAAAATTCGATTTCGGTTCGATTAACTGGTCACATGAGTCAAACCCATTAACCAGTCCATTAGTATTGATTTTTTCAAAACATTAACTATTAACCAGTCCATTAATATCGGTTTTTTAAAAATACTAACGATTAATCAGTTTATTACAATTAGTTAACCAGTCCATCGATTCAGTTTCGAATTTTTTTTTCGGTTAACCGAGTCCATCAGTTTTTTTTCTCACCCCTACACACAGTATGGAATACTCCCGATATAAACATTTCTAACTATGCATGTTATAAAATATTCACTTTTAATTTAATAATTTTTGTATTCTTTAAAATCAATCATTGTATAATTTCTATATACTAGTCAATAAAACAGTATTGATAGTTCTATATAATAGGTAATAATTGCTTATTATTTATTATTAACTTATTATCATGTTATTTTATATAATCAATTTGATTAATTGATTTTAATAATTTTTAGTTACCATTATATTTATTTTCAAAACTTTCTATAATTATTAAGTTTATCTAGTTATGATTTTTTTTTTAAAAAAAAGCGTATGTTATAATATTAATAAATTTATGTTACTTATAATTAGTTAACATTAGTAAAATCTATTGGAATTAACTAATTTAACTTCAATAAATAACAAATGAAAAAAAAAAATTAGTTGAAAAAAGATGACCATAATGTTGTGCATATTGACAAAATAGTAATCAGAACCCTAAAACGTTTTATTATAAAACTTTGAGGCTTGAAGTAATAAAATTAAAATCCAGCATTGCAGCCGAACGGATTTAGTTTTTTTTTTTCTTCCTTATAAAAATGAAAATCCCAAAATATTGGGACTTTCGTTATTAAAAATGGCTTTTGAAAAATTGAAGTACCGAAAATGTTCTTTTACAAATTTATGGCCTTGAAATTTGAATGTACATGTTTTAAAGCTTCAAATTTTTTAAATATAAAATAATGATAATAATTTTTTTCAATAAAGAATACTATTCTAAATGGCATTTTATCTTATATCAAGTTGGTGAGAGATTTTTTTTTTTATTCAAATAAATATTTTAGGATCTATATAAATTATAAATTATATATGTTATGTGATAACCGGACATCTCGTCCATGAGTTCGGTTACGCTTCGCTCCTGAGTCCGATTATCCGAACTGATTTGAATAAACTTTCTCAATGATAGCTCGATCTCTCTTAATAGCTCGAAAATAACTTTTCTCCATTAGTCACAAAAATTGTCAGAATCCTTTAAAGATTTTCATTCTATTATAACGTGGATTTTTCGAGATTAATTTTATCTAATCAGAGATCAATCTTATCTAATCTGAAAGACTTGATGAGTTCTATCTCATTTAAGACTTGAAGTTCTGTACTTATTCTACTTAGAGATTGATTCATATTTTAACATTGATCACTACAAGAAAAATAGCTTTTCCCGACGGAAAATAAGGAATTTCCGTCGGGAAACTAAATTGCCGACGGAAATTCATTCCGTCGGCAATTTAGTCGTAGGCAAATTTAGTCGTAGGCAAATTTAATTTCCATCGGGAAATTTTACAAATTAAAAAAAAAAATTAATAATAACAATACAATTAACATAAATAAATAATAATAATAACAATACAAATTATAAATAAATAATAATAATAACAATACAATTAACATAAATAAATAATAATAATAACAATACAAATTATAAATAAATAATAATAATAACAATACAATTAACATAAATAAATAATAATAATAATAACAATACAAATTATAAATAAATAATAATAATAACAATACAAATTAACATAATAATAATAACATGTTGAATAATAATAATAATAACTTAATAATAATAATATGTTGAATAATAATAATAACTAAAATTAACACTAATTAACAATAATAATCATAATATGAAAAATTCTATTAATAAATTTAATAACAATAAAGTTTTAAGAAATATAAATTTAAACAATAATTAAAATTTACCAATATTCATCTAACATAAATAAAATAATATTAATATTAATAATAATAATAATTCTTATTATACCCAATTAATAATAATAATAATAATAATAATAATAATAATAATAATAATAATAATAATAAATAAAAGAGAGAGGCAGATCTGTACCTGGCACCGGAGGAGGAGGAGAGGTGGTCGGCGGCGACTGGGCAGAGGGCAGAAACGGGGAGAGGAGAGGGAGGAGAGGGAGGAGAGAGAGAGAGAGAGAGAGAGAGAAAGAGAGAAGGGAAGGAGGAGCGGGAAAAGAGGGAGGGAGGGGAGGGAGGGGAGGCCGATCGGCGCCGGAGGGAGGGGGAGGGGCGGTGGTCGGCGGCGACTGGGCAGAGGGCAGAAACGGGGAGAGGAGAGGGAGGAGAGAGAGAGAGAGAGAGAGAGAAAGAGAGAAGGGAAGGAGGAGCGGGAAAAGAGGGAGTGAGGGGAGGGAGGGTGCGCCGATCGGCGCCGGAGGGAGGGGGAGGGGCGGTGGTCGGCGGCGGCTGGGCAGAGGGAGGAGAGACGGGGCGAGGAGAGGGAGAAGAGAGAAAGAGAGAGAAGAGAGAGAGAGAGAAAAAAAAGAAGAAGAGGGAAATGAATTTAATTTAACTTTAGCGACGGAAAGCATTTTCCGTCGCTAAAAAAAAGGAGGGAAATGAAATTTAATTTAACTTTAGCGACGGAAAGCATCTTCCGTCGCTAAAAAAAGAGAGGGAAATGAAATTTAATTTAACTTTAGCGACGGAAAGCATATTCCGTCGCTAAAAAGAGAGGGAAATTAAATTTTTTTATCTTTAAAGACGGAAACCATATTTCGTCGCTAAAAATAGCGACGGATTATTCAAACCGTCGCTAATTTTAGCGACGGTTTTTTTACTCCGTCGCTAAAAATACAATTAAGTTTTTTTTATTATTTTCAGCGACGGAAACGAATTTCCGTCGCTATTTTTAGCGACGGTTTATAAAAACTGTCGCAAATATCGGTCGGCAATTTTGGTGGGAAATCTTGGCGCCATTTTTAGCGACGGATTTTATTTTCCGTCGCTATTTACCGACGGAAATTAAATTCCGTCGCTAATTAGCGACGGAATTTAATTTCCGTCTCTAATTAGCGACGGACAATAAAATCCGTCGCTATTTAGCGACGGAAATGACTCCGTCGCTAAATTTCCGTCGCTACTTCATCATTTTCTTGTAGTGGATTTCTAACTCAATAAAAGGAGGAATTCTGTTATGTTATTTTTCTTGATTTTTTTCCAATTACAATATATTACTTTATCTTCGTCAATTCCCTATCTTGACCGTTGGAGTATCTCTTGTCGAAAATCCGTTGGAATTTTATATTTTCAGGTCACCTTTCCTTGCCGCCGGTCCGAAAATTTTGGACGGTCATCATTATGCTATATTATATTTATTTTATAGTATTCTTCACAATATTTTAACCTTAAGAAAGTATCTAATATATATATATATATATATACACACACACACACGCAAAATGACACACTTACATAACTGCTACATAAAAAAAATGGAAGAATGAAGATGCATATGTAAGGATAAGGTTGATAAATATATATTTAAAAAATAATTAATTCAAAATGAGGCATGATTCATCTATGTTCTCTCTAGCCTACCCAAAAAGGCATGGATCTTACAGCCACAATTTCCATTTCATAAATAACACCTAATTAATACTATAATTAAGTAAATTTTCTGTAATTTTTATACTTATTTAAACTTAATCAATAAAACAATTCATAAATCAAAAAATCATAATTTATTAAATACGTAACAATCTAAATCAAGAAAGATTTTTTGTTCTTTGGTCTGAAATCAAGAAAGATTTCTAACTCTTAGATAGAAAAGACAACAGATAAGTAGTGTTAGAAGGTTTGAGTCAGTATCCAAGTTCATTTAATTTTAAAATATTTAAACTAATCACATATTCATTTAAATTCCTCATCTATGTTTAATTTATATCCGCACCAAAATTGGGTATCATAATAATAATTGTTGCACAATTCACACCTTGTATTGCAAATTTAATCAAAATTACAAAACAGTAATTTATATAATATAGTTGGTGAGATGACGTGTGACTCAATTTTATTATTTTTTAGATAAATTGAGGTAAAATCTAATAGTAATTAGTCTAATCCAAATTTTAGTAGTAAAATATAATTAATTAATATTAGAACAAATGTAAAAAGAATGCGAAATGAGAATATGGAAATGAACAAACATATATATATAACGATTAAAAGAAAAATGCATTTGGCATGAAAATGACCTACTAATAAAATTGATATTATTATAGTAACCAGAAAAATAAAATTATGGAAGTTGGAAAGAGAAGACAGTGACCTGTGTCTATTGCACCGATTAGAAGTCATCTGGTTAAGAAATAGATATTGGACTGCAAATGCTGTGTTTTCTATGATCAAACCTTACCCTTTTGCTTTCACATTTATCATTTTTCCCTATAAATATATACTCTCATTTACCTACAAACAAACCAAACAAATCATTATTTACTTAAAGACTTCGACTAAAAGGTCCTCAGAAATGGAGAGTGCTGATGCCCAGCTCAGAGATATTGTTTCATCTTCCCGAAGAGGACACAGCAACCGCATCGCAGCCTGTAATGCAACGCCGGAGAATCCACAACCTCACGATCATACCAAACTTGAAGATTCTCACCAGGTATTTACATATATGCTATTTTTTTTTAAATATATGAACAAGTATGGTAATTAAAAGTTAATTAATTTGATGATTATTAGAAACCTGGATGGAGAAAGTTCCTTCAGCATGTTGGACCTGGTTTCTTGGTTTCTTTGGCTTATCTTGATCCTGGAAACTGTAAGTCACCTTCATAATTTATCACATTAACATCATAGAAAAGTCATTTTGAAATTAACATGCATGATTATATTGTTTACAGATGTATAATACATGTAAGTTTATGGTTCTATTGTAAATTTGTGTTTTTATGATGTCATCTACAGTGGAAACTGATCTACAAGCAGGAGCTAACCATAGATTTGAGGTAATTAATTATAAAAAATCTGGAAAAAAAAAAAGAGAATTTTCACAATCTATGAAATTAAATTAAGACTGAGGAGTAATAATTTTGATCAGCTGCTATGGGTTATACTTATTGGACTTATCTTTGCTCTGATAATCCAATCACTGGCTGCAAATCTTGGTGTAAGCACTGGTAAGTTTTTTTTTTTTTTTCCATGTAATAATTAATTTGATGAATTTAATGTGACATCATGGGAAAACATGTGACATTTAAACCGAAATACTGACAGGAAAGCATCTGTCAGAACTATGCAAGGCCGAGTATCCAAAATTTGTCAAATATTGCTTATGGTTGCTGGCTGAGATAGCTGTCATCGCTGCCGATATCCCCGAAGGCAATTTTTCTTTTTTTTTTATTATTTTTTACTTTCAAATTTATTTGTTTTTATTCATGAATAATGACATTTGGCCGCAAAACATTATATTAAAAAAAATAATAAAGACCTCAATTTGAAATTTCAATGGAAGTTTGATTGGCTAGTAAATTAAAGTTAGAGATGACAATTAATTAATTAATTAATTTTGCGTTTTTTTTTTTAAATTTTAATTGGCAGTGATTGGGACAGCTTTTGCCCTAAATATTTTACTCCACATCCCAGTGTGGGTAGGAGTTCTCTGCACTGGCGTCAGCACTCTCCTTCTCCTTGGCCTGCAGAAATATGGGGTAATTTTATTCATTCATACAAAAATGTTTACTCTTTTTAATTAGTTTTTCTTCAATTCTTAACAGTATTTCTAGATGCTTCAAAACCAAATCATCATCCATGGTGAAACAGTAATAATATAGAGCTTCTAATCATATATATCTATAGTAGCATTCTTCTGTTCCAAGATCTAGACAAGTATTTTCAGTTAGAAATATACAGTAAAAATTTACTTTTTCTTATCAGCATTATCATGGTAAATGATAGTATAATCAGCATTTTTATTGTACAAATCGAATTTATATGCAGAAGAAAAAAAAATTATTAAATATCTAAAGTAAAATTACCACATATATCTATTTTATATCTAATAAAGCTGAGACTTTTCAAGAGTTTATAAGAACCCTCCAATTTGAGAAAAATAATTATATTTTTATTAATTTGATAATTAATTAATTTTTTCTTATGAATTTAATATTATATTAAGTTTCTATATATTATTATTACAACTTACAAGTGAAGTGAAGATTAAATTTTACATTGCAAGTGTGATAATTATGTACAGCTAACTTATATTATTACTAGTGAAGATTAAATCATATAAGTGTGATAATTATCTAGAATACCTATCAGGATTTGATCCGACTCATTTTTTTTTTATTCAAACTCGATCTGTTTGACCTATAAACCAATATGATCTGATCCATTATGTAACCAATTTAACTTGATTCGTTTATTATCCATTTGGATCATAATTCAATTTGACCTGTTTATATTTTTATAATTGTATAATTTTTTTATATAATATAAATATTAAAACAATTTTTATAGTTTTATACAAGCATAATTTTTTATTTTTAATAAAAAATTAAAATAAATAATGTTATAAAGTTTGATTCATTTATGATTTAATAGAATATATGTATAGCGTGTATATGACTAAGGAAATTGATGTTTTAGGAATAACAAAATCACTTAAGGAATTGAAAAACAGCAGGTGTATAAGTATAACCAAACCTTGAGGGCTTCTTGTTCGCATATCTGACATTATATATTTGAATTTCGGTTTTAATTTGGTATTTTGTCAGTAAAATAAAATAAAATTAATTATGTTAATCCCACCATAAGATAAGAATATTCAGCACCTGCATTTGGTTGACCAAAGAGTAACTCAAGTCCATTAAATAGCAAACAAATTAAATTAAATAAATCTCATTATATAATTAGTAATTATTTAATTCCTTGACTATTGGGGGCAGGTAAGGAAGCTAGAAATGTTGATAGCGATTTTGGTGTTCGTAATGGCTGGATGTTTCTTTGGTGAAATGGCCCACGTGAAGCCACCGGCCGCCGATGTCTTTAAAGGCATGTTTGTCCCCAAGCTCTCCGGCCAGGGGGCCACCGGCGACGCCATTGCCTTACTCGGTGCACTTGTCATGCCGTATTATTCCATCTCTTTTCCATTTTTCTTGTCGTTTTGTAGAACTAATAAACTTAATGATTATTAAACTACATGTCATTTTCTTCTGTTGATTTCAACAGACACAACCTCTTTCTTCATTCAGCTCTTGTGCTATCTAGGAAAGTACCAAACTCTGTCCAAGGCATCAACGTAAGTACAACTCAAATCTTTGTCTTTATTATATATATATATATATATCTGTGTGTGTGTGTTTTTGGTCAGTTTCAGGTTTCACAGAAATTATAATGAATATTTTATAAAATTAATAATTTATATTTTAATTATTGCAGGCTGCCTGCAGATATTTTCTTATAGAGAGTGGATTTGCATTATTTGTAGCATTTTTAATAAATATTGCTATTGTTTCTGTATCGGGGACGGTTTGCTCAGCCGATAACATATCGCAAAAATCTATTGATCAGTGCAATGATCTCACCCTCAATTCTGCCTCTTTCCTTCTTCAGGTGGAAATTCTATAATTCATATTAGTAAACAACAAGCATGATATCTATTTTTTCTAATGTTAAAATCAAGGTTAATAAAAATTAATTAAAATTTTGGCAGAATGTGTTAGGAAAATCAAGCTCCACTTTATATGCAATTGCCCTATTAGCCTCAGGGCAAAGCTCGACCATAACAGGTACTTATGCTGGACAATACATCATGCAGGTATGCCACATTATCAATTAACGATTATTAACAATTACATACACATATAATTAATTAATTCTTAGAATTTTTTGAATTAAATATATCAGGGTTTCTTGGATCTTAAGATGAGAAAGTGGATTAGAAACCTAATGACGAGGTGCATTGCCATCACACCTAGTCTTATTGTCTCAATTATTGGAGGATCAAAGGGAGCTGGTCGATTAATTATCATTGCATCGGTAATAATATTAGTCACTTAATTATATATCATAATATGCCAACAATTATATTCCTTCTTTTTCTGTCCTTATTCATATAATTAACTTGTTATAATCATCTAATTTGACATTTTTTAATATGTTCCTGGTTTACAGGAACATACTAACTCAATTTACATTTAAGATAATGTGTGGAAACTAAAGTTAATTAATTATTTTTTTTTGGATGGACGGCGTATATTATATCCATTTTCATGCTAATTGTTTTATGGATTTAATTAATGAATTTTGCAGATGATACTGTCATTTGAACTTCCATTTGCCCTAATCCCACTTCTCAAATTTAGCAGCACTTCCACTAAGATGGGACCACACAAGAACTCAATTTACGTAAGTTAATGGCGTAATAATCGGACTGCTTCACAAAGATTAATTAATTAATTACAAATTAAAATTGAAAAGTTGTTTAATTTTTTGGTGCAGATTATAGTGATCTCATGGATACTGGGCCTAGGAATTATTGGAATAAACGTGTACTACCTAAGCACAGGATTTGTGGGTTGGCTGATTGACAATAACCTACCAAAAATTGGGAATATATTTATAGGAATAATAGTATTCCCTCTAATGGCAGTTTATCTGCTATCAGTTATATATTTAACATTTAGAAAAGACACAGTTAACACTTTTATAGAGCCAACTAAGGAAGACCAAGTTCTCCAATCGAATGTTGAAGATGGATTACCCAAATCTAATAGGGAACTGGAGATGGATCAGCTGCCTTACAGAGAAGATTTAGCTGATATTCCATTCCCAGAATAGACAACTTTCAGAAATCTCACCTTTTTCTGTATCGTTTTTGTCCAATTTTAGTGGACATTAGGAAACTTAATTTTGCTTTTTTGGACGTAAATTGTGCACTTAGAAACTGGATCTACGTGTACAGTAATGTACTATTAATCCTCTAAAAGTTCAAACATTACTCGCTTTGATTTACATTTCAAGCTTTATTATCAATTTTTTTTACTATGAGTCTAATTACTTTTCTAATTGATCAGTGTTCGTAAAAATTAATAACCGTAAGGAGGACAAATGAATGATAAATCCATAAATAATTAAAAGTTAACCATGTAATGTAATTATAATGACATGTTTATATTTGCATCTTTGAATTCTTTTAACTTTATTCAGCGAGTCTTTGAATTTTCACTCATAAAATTGCAACCTTTTTCATTTATAAGATTCCCTATAAATTCTCTTATTGTATACCACTCAAAGATTAATGTAGAAATTATTAAATTACTCAAGCAAAGGTAATTCTCGTGAACTATTAGGAGTTAGTAACTCCATAATATTAGGAAGCAAGTATTTTGCTTTTAATTTTATAATTTTTTATGGTGAGCTATTAAGGGGTTAGTTAATTGTGGTTACCAGGTCAAATAAAAAAAAATACTTAAAACTGCTATACAACTCCACATCTTAATTTTTTTTTTTTTTAATCAGCAGAAGGTCAAATGGATGATATAATATAATATATTTCTTTTAGATAAAATAAAAAATTAATCTTAATATTTATTAATTAGTAGCTAGTTTATTATTCTTTCTGTATTAAGACTTTCATAAAATAGACAAGTTTTAGACAAATGGAATATGCATATACCTACATACATATATATAAGTGTGTGTATGCATGTATAAAATACATGGGATGATGCAAACTAGTTATAATGTCATATTTATACCTAATTAATTGAATTAAATAGTAAAATGCTGCTCCTCATAGATATATATATTAGATGATAATGTGGTACAAATAAATATAACTAACATTCAACTGTACTACTGGATTCATTTAATAAATATAACAAAAAATGTAGGTCCAACAGTTGCAGATAAATCCCATCATTAAAGTTTCATATTAATAAGGCATAGCCCCATGCTAATGAGAGCTTGTGGACCGAATGAATTTAGGGGCCAAGATCGGGAAATATCATCAAAAACAGCTCGCGAATTATTTCCAATACTTTTATTTTATCCATTGTCTATTGTTATTGGTTGCCTTTTATATTATGTCTTATATACGTTATAATGAAAATTAACCTTAATAACATTTACATAACAAACTTTCAAGTAATGCATTTTTTTTTATCAAGTCTTAATTTTAATTCGTGTTTTTACATGGAACATGTCCACTTCGACAATAAGATTCCATAAAATTTAAATTTAATTGGCAATTTCATGCAAATGAAATTCACTTATTTAGTAGCGGAATTTGACTAAAACATTTTAAAGTTAACTTATAATTGAAATCTAATAGATATGTACATATTCTCGGTTATGATAATTTAACACTTGTCACCCTCTTCTTTTTCCAATTTTCAATAGCAAATATCTATATTATATGTAGCTCTCCTTTCATGAAATCACCCATCAGTTTCATAGTGACAAGTGTTAAATTATCATAACTTAGAATATATCCATCAAACACGAGTCCAATATATAGAGTATATGTTCAATACATCAAATGTATTTCATATTAGCGAATATAGATTGCTGAATAAAAAAATAATATTTTTAAATTTTTATTTCAGAATCCTTATTTGATACATTCGATACATCAAATGTAGCTAATCATTATTATATTGGCCTATATAATATAAATATATCTACAAAGCAATTACATGTGAAGCACAAACCAGCAAACTAAAGGCAGAGAAAAAATGGAGATTACAGTAGCTGATGAGCACCAAAATCAACAAACTCATACGTTACAAGAAGGACAAAGCAACCTTAAGTTAGCTCCTCTAAATGTGGAAGGGAAACCACAATCTCCGATATCTGTTTCTCACGATGATCAGGACCCAACTCATCACCAGGTTTAATTATGCATATACTTTTTTTTTAAGAGAATTTTCTCTATTATTCATATTTTTTTGAAAGTATGTTAATCAGAGTTTGACTCCAAAATAACTCTAAACCCTATGTTGCTGACTTAACCACAATTAAGTCTTTATTATAAATATTTCACATCTACTGAGTTAAAACCATGTCCATTCTACTCGGCATATATATCTCGAAATGTTAACCTTTGATTTTCTCTAATAGAGTTGGGTGTTTATAATAATATTATGTTATAATTATTAATTAATTGTGTTATGGTGATAATATAAATAATTAGAAAGCAGGATGGAGCAAATTTGTAGCATATGTAGGACCTGGTTTCCTAGTGTCATTGGCTTATCTTGACCCTGGAAACTGTAAGTCTCTCTCTCTTGAATTCAATTTGTGTAAAATGCATATACATAGTTGTGAATTTATTATTTATTTATTTATTTGCATTGCGATATATATAGTTGAAACTGATCTACAAGCTGGAGCTAACCATGGATACGAGGTAAAGAATTTGAAAGAATAACTCAATAAATAGAATCCAAAAGAAAAAAAATTAATTGTACTTCATAATTTACTTTAATAAGAACTGATTGAAAGGCAATTGGATTAATGAATTTTGGCCATTTTGATTTCGATTTTCAGCTTCTATGGGTTACGCTTATCGGACTTATCTTTGCCCTCATAATACAGTCACTTGCAGCAAATCTTGGTGTAACTACTGGTATGTGTATATGGCATCTTGATTCCTAATACTTGAATTACTTATCTCGAAACATTAATGGTACTGCAAAATTGCATCATTTAATATCTATATATATATGTGTGTTAATTTAAACATATATTTAATTTTTTCCATAGGAAAACATCTGTCAGAGCTGTGTAAGTACGAGTATCCAAAACATGTGAAGTTTGGTCTATGGTTGCTGGCTGAGATATCTGTGATTGCTGCTGATATACCCCAAGGTAATATTTCACTACTTTTTATTATTAATATTATTATTTTATCTATATATATTTATTCGGAAATATAGAACAATTAATTTATAGTTTATTTATTTATTTATTTATTTTACAGTGGTTGGGACAGCTTTTGCACTGAATATATTGTTCCACATTCCATTGTGGGTTGGAGTTCTCTGCACTGGTCTTAGCACTCTTCTCCTACTTGGTTTGCAGAAATATGGGGTAATTTTTATAATTAATTCATATAATGTTTTACTTAATGATGAAAAGGAAAATAGCATCTGTAAATAATTAATATCCAACTTCAATTTTCTTTATTTCTTATTATACATTTTTATTCTAAATAAAAAGCTTAAATAATTAATTATTATTGCTGAAATAATAGACCATGCGTAACTATATATATACTCATATCAGTTCATTGAAGGTTATTGATTTTGATAGCTTTATTATTGTCATTATTTTTGGATGGAGACAGTTAACAACACTTCTATATAACTGACTTGAGTGTACTTCAATTATCTGTCAGTCAACCCAAAGTCAATTAGTTTTTTTTTTTTTTTTATATTTTGTCAACTAAACTATTTTCAAGTCTTGTAAGGATTTTCTTTGCTTAAATCTATTGGATGGCATATAAATTATTTTATTAATTACACAACAATTTTGTGATTGAATTAGTTGACCTAAATATTTACTCAACAAATCCATTAAATAGGAATTTCCTTGATGAGCTTCACATTTTAAAATGGGAATTGTTCAATTTCATTTTAAATAGATACTTTACTTACATTTTTTTTACAACAAAATTATAATTCCTAATTAAAAAAATTTAAACTCCAAACTTTCTGTACTTTTTATTGAATGTTGGCTAACTACTTCTTTTTTGAAAGTTTTCAATTTCAAATCGTTTTCAAAATAAAATTATTAATTTATTATTAAACAAAGAAAAATACTAATTTCCTTTATGCATACTTTATTATTATCTATTAAATGGAATAATACATAAAGACCTCTAAATTATCAATTAAAAAAATGTGGTTCTCAATTAATGTAATGCTGTAGGCATACTAATAGAAACTATATAAAATTTCCCTAATTTTGTATTAGTAAATAGCCGTTCATGTGCATTTTTTTATACTCTTTTTGCACTTACCATATGTGTCTATGAAATGATATTTTGATAGTTTTATTAGTGATTTTTTTTAATGGGAGAAATGGCGTATAAATGATATGTGTGTAGGTGAGGAAGCTTGAAATGGTGATAGCAGTAATGGTGTTTGTGATAGCTGGGTGTTTCTTTGGAGAAATGAGTTATGTAAAGCCACCTGCATCCTCTATCCTCAAGGCCATGTTCATCCCTAAACTCTCCGGCCACCGAGCCACGGGCGACGCCATTGCCCTCCTTGGTGCCCTTGTCATGCCGTAAGATCCTTCAATTACCGTATAGTAGATTCTTATTTAAAACAAAGAAATGTTATCTTTCCAATTGGTGCTTGTACACCATTAATCCTAATAGACACTCCATCGCTAATACCTTTGATGCCACTTATAAATAATTAAATCTATAGAATTTTGTACTTGAAATAAGAAATTAATTGCTAATTGTAATTTTTTTTTTAAATAAAAAAATAAAAAACAGGCACAATCTCTTTCTCCACTCAGCCCTTGTGCTATCAAGGAAAGTACCCAATACGGTTCAAGGCATCAATGTAAGGACAATTTTATCTATTTCAATAAGATTTATTAGAAATTACATTACGAATTTTTTTTTTATATGAAATGAAAAAAAAAATGTTAAAAATTAACAGGAAGCATGCAGAAATTTCCTAATAGAGAGTGGAATAGCATTGTTGATAGCATTGATGATAAATGTTGCGGTTGTATCAGTGTCTGGTACGGTTTGCTCTCCCAATAATCTCTCACCATCAAATGCTGATCGATGCAATGATCTTACCCTTAACTCTGCTTCTTTCCTTCTTCGGGTACACTTTTCTAATTTTATAAATAAATAATTAATGAAAAAACAGATTTGTACATGAATTTTAATAAATATGAAGTGAAAGAGTTGTTTGTTTGTGCAGAATACACTTGGAAAATCAAGCAACGTCCTTTACGCTATTGCACTATTATCCTCAGGGCAGAGCTCCACAATAACAGGCACTTATGCTGGCCAATACATCATGCAGGTCTGTAAATTATTACTATTATTATATTAACTATATATATTTATCATTCAAGATTACAGACTAATTATTCCAAATTAAATTTTCAGGGTTTCTTGGATCTTAAGATGAGAAAATGGATTAGAAATTTAGTGACTAGGTATATTGCCATTACACCTAGTCTTATTATCTCAATCGTTCAAGGATCACAGGGAGCAGGTCGCCTCATCATCATTGCATCGGTGAGTACTACTATATCTATCTGATACTTTCTTTACTAATTTTAATTTAATCATTTGCATATTACTCTTAATTAATGGAATTTGCAGATGATACTCTCATTTGAACTTCCATTTGCTCTCATCCCACTTCTCAAATTTAGTAGCAGCTCCACTAAGATGGGTCCACATAAGAACTCAGTTTTTGTAAGTTAATTCTTAATATTTTTTAATCATTCTCTATCTAAAATTAACTTATTCGAGTAATTTGAATTTATATATAAATATTTATAAATGCTCAGTACAATCGAATTTGACTTATTAAGGGAGCGTTACATAAAATTAATTTTTTTTATTTGTTTACAGATTATCGTGATATCGTGGATTTTGGGGGTTGGAATTATTGGCATTAATTTGTACTACCTGACCACAGGCTTTGTGGGTTGGGTAATTAACAACGATCTACCAAAAATTAAGAATGTGTTGATAGGAACTTTGGTATTTCCTTTATTGGCAATTTATATAATTGCAATTATTTATCTAACGGTAAGAAAAGACAGTGTGGTCACGTTTAATAAGGACTCAAAGAAGGGTACCCTAATTGTGGAAGATGGGCTACCCAAATCCTGTGAGGCAATAGAGTTGGATAAAGAGGATTTATTAGGCATATGAAATCAGTGTTACAGCATCGCTTAGGGCATCAGTGCACGTACACTTTTGAATCAAAAAATGATTTATTTTTTATTTTTTCGTTTTTTGATCTAAGTGTACCGATGTATTACACACTATATCATCTCTGCATAAAATTACATGAATAAAGGGTTTTAGATTAATCCTACAATTATTTATGCAGATAATGTGGTATTAGCTAGGCATCTCCCTTCCTTTCTATAGGGAGTTAAATTAATGTATGAAACTCAAAATAAATTATATTTTTTTACAATAATTTTATTTCCAAAATTTTCTAGCTCAACTAATTTAGATTCATACATTTTATATATATATATATACATATATATATATATATATATATATATATATATATATTGTACTACAATACTCAATATTTATAATACTCAATAATTTATTAATTATTTATATATGATAAACTAGTTGCATAATATTTTATTAATTATTTATATTTGATCGTTGCAATGATCTTACTGTTGACTCGGAGTCACGTTCTAATTTTGATGATAATCAAATTTTAAATAAACTATATTATGAATTTTTTCTTAAGCAATTTCTACATGTTTTCTAAGCAAAATACTTATTGGATTGACATTTGAAGACAATTCTAAATAATGCTTTGGTTTGTTAAGAAATAGAATACTAAATTGTAAAATTAAATTGAGATAAATTATTTCAATTCATGCATGCATATCATAGCTTGAAAGTTGTATAAAAATATTTTTAAGTCAAAAAATGAATTTTTTATCAAAACTAATTTTCGTTGGAAAATGTTTCTTTAGAAAAATGAACTTCTGTCAGTATCAATTTTTTAAATAAATTTTTGTCCGTATCACTTTTCTAGACAAAAATTTGAATTTCGCTGCAGGACAAAAATAACGGCTAGTTTCTGTCTATTTTTTCAAATTTGCCCTCCAATGGTAAGTTTCGATTTCACAACTAGAACTAAGTTTTTGGATATAAATACATTTTATTTTACCTCTTAAAATGTTAGAAAAAAGTTTGAAAGAATTTATGTCTCTTAAAGAGAAAAAACTTTACATTTTCTATCTCACTTTTCACATTTTTTACACTTAATTTTTTATATATTTTCCTAAATTTGATTATAGTTTTTTGTTGTAATTGTTTGTGAGGAAATTCTATTTGTAAAAAATTGAGAGTTGGGTTGGCTAGAACCTACGAAGAATTCTAGTAAGTATTTTTATATTTTTTACTTTGGAAAAAGATTGTAGATAGATATACATATTTATTATTGTATATTGCTTTTGACTCTTACCCTTAAAAGAGTTAAGAGTTGACAGAAAATCTCAAAAAGTAAATTCTGATGAGTGGAGGAATATTGGACGAACTACTTAAATTCTGTGTGTTTAATTTTCTACTCTTTTTTTTGCAATTCTGTTTTTTTATAGGTCTGTTTTGATATTCTGAAATTTGTATTTTCAAAATTGTTACTTAAAACAATTATTGAAATATTCACAACAAATTTTACACACACACTTTTCTGAATCATTTTCGAAATTTTGTTTGAGAAAAGAACCTGTAAAAATCTGAATATTATTTGCATTGCATTTCTTTATTTATAGTCAGAATTATGCATTTTCATACATTTTTATTTCATTAAAAAAAAAGTCAAAAAAATTTGAAATACCCAATTCATCTCCTCGCGTGTTTTTAATACCTACACTTACCCTTAACTCTACTTCTTTCCTTCTTCAGGTACACTTTTCTAATTTTATAAATAATTAATGAAAAAACAGATTTATACTTGAATTTTAATAAATGTGAAATGAAAGAGTTGTTTGTTTGTGCAGAATACACTTGGAAAATCAAGCGACGTCCTTTACGCTATTGCACTGTTAGTCCCCGTGTTCATTTTAATTAGTAGTGAGCATGATCGGTTAACCGGTACATGAGTTTCAATACATTAATATCGATTTTTTGAAATTTCAGTCCATTAATCAGTTTATCGGTTTTGAATTTTCGGATCGGTTACCCAATATTTTTCGGTTAACCACTATAAATATAAATATATTCATAAATAAAACTAAAATGTTCAAAATACTTAAAAATTAAAATTTTTTCACTATAATATAACATTATTGTTGTTAAAATAAAATATTTGGTGGATATAAGCAAATTTGTTTTTAAAAATTAATATTTAATAAGTAAATATATTAATCGGTTCATAATCGCTTTTAATTAGATAAATTATTATACTTACTAATAGCCAATTAAAAAAT
Organism: Excoecaria cochinchinensis; assembly: GCA_947683425.1. Taxonomy (NCBI): domain Eukaryota; kingdom Viridiplantae; phylum Streptophyta; class Magnoliopsida; order Malpighiales; family Euphorbiaceae; genus Excoecaria; species Excoecaria cochinchinensis. The sequence goes on along the minus strand of CANTUQ010000054.1, from coordinate 9,026,413 downwards.
TTAAAAATTTTAAAATAATTAGTATAATGAAAAAAAGTACATGATCACCTTTAATTATGATAAATTATTATATAAATTGTTATAAATTATTAAAAAAATTAATAAATTAACTAAAAATTCGATTTCGGTTCGGTTAACCAGTTACATGAGTTAAAAATCATTAACTAGTCCATTAATATCGATTTTTCAAAATACTAACTATTAACCAATTCATTACAATCGGTTAATCAGTCAATCGGTTCGATTTCGATTCTTTTTTCGATTAATCAAGTCTATCGATTTTTTTCTCGCCCTAGTTAGTAATATCACCGAACACATGATACTCTCAAACAACAAGAAAAACAACAGACAGAATTCACCTTAGTTTTCTAACTTTTTTTTTTTTTAATATTTCATTCACAACCACGACAATACGAAAAAGTCGCTACAGTCTCTATTAAAATCCTATTTAACACTTTTAACTTTTATTTTTTTCAACATTTTTAATACTTTTATTTAACACTCCTCTTCGATGTGGGATTTTTAACGTCAATGAAGCAAGGAGGAAGGACATAGTGAAATGACCTATGAAAATTGTCACTTCATTCACTCGTGATGATGTGCCCAAGCTTATAAAGCCACCATGTGAATATTTTTAATATAATTAAACGAAGATCTTCAAAAATATTTTTAACCAATTTATTATTTTAAAAAAAGAAACTGTGCATCACGCGTGAATGAAGGGAAAATTTTAATATAGTTCAATTCCACTTTGCAAAATTTTAAAAATTCAAAGTATCAAATGTAATTTTAATAAAATTTAAATGCCGAAACAATTTTTTTTTTTTTTACAAATTCAAGCATTAAATGATGTTTTTAGCCCTTTTTTTTTCCATGATTTCTATTTTCTGTTGCTTCCCAAGCTAAGCTAAGATAGAAGCTTCTTTACACGCTCACAACCACTTGAACGTATAAAAGAAGGTATTAAATTTAAAGGTGTTAAAAAAAATAATAAAAAAAAAGACATATCATTGATTGGATGCCCTTTTTCGTGACACGTTCATATACTTGGATTATTCACCTGCAGGATAAAATTTCCTAAAACATTGCAGTAATTCATAATTTAACTCAAAACACTGCCATGTGTTGTCTTACAAGCTCTACACACTGCACCAAGGAAACTATATTCTGATCAAAACCCCAGACGGTAAGGCAGAAGGAAACTTTCTCGGCCCACCATCAACTCTATTCCAATTGCAGCATAGAACGCGAGCCAGTACCCAATGGAATTAACCGTAACATTATCAAATTTATATTATAATTATTTGTTTCAACCTAAACCAGAGCTAGGCCCTGATACAGACCTCAGCATTTGATTAAGACTGGGCTGTGAATTTCCAGAGGCATTATTGAACATAGCATTAGATGGAGCTGATGAGGATGGTTGTATAGCTGATAAAGGCAGCCTTGGCCCCATCGGAAACATAGACTGCCCTTGTCCCCGTTGCATAAACGACATGTGGGGATGGACTTGTTGATTATTGCCATATCCTGAAACGCTTGGTTGAGAAGTCGAGGTAGGCATCACTTGCTGCCTATTGCTGCCCATGGTATTGTTAACCATCGATGGAGAAATGCCTGCCAGATTCATTTGTGAAGTAGCGCCAGCAGGTCCTACCCGGGCTGATAGAAGACGTGCCCGCTCAGCTGCAAATCTCTGCCTTGTCTTCTCTACTTGTTCACACTCCCTCATTAACAAAGTTTCCACTTCTGCAAACTGCTTCAGCTTCAACTCCAGTCGCTTCAGCTGTCAACAATACCAACAAATTTATTTACGGGTAACCTGATAATAGAAACTTCCCTGATGTAGTCAAAATGACCAATAATGCTCAAGGGAAGCGCACAAAAACGTTAATAGTCCGTGCATAGGATGCATTTCCAATTCTAGCTAAATCTAAAAGCCAAACAAACATTGACCATAAGCGAATGGATTGGAGGTTCAGATTGCCAATTCTTTAACATAAACTAATAATACATCCATTTCCAGCTAATCAATTATTTCTAACCATGTCTCCTCAAGCCACTGTGACCAAAGGAAACTAATCACATATAAAGTGCTGACATAACAGGTTGAAGCCAAACAAGGGCTCAAAATCCAATATCAAAATGTCTAAAACTCAAGACTAGTGGTTGAACCAGACTACCAAATATTTGACATGTACAAGCAGCGAACAGAATCACAGTGTGGCTTAGATCTTTTACATCAAGCCACTACTCATCATTGCCATGGCGCAAACCCAAAGGTCTATATAAAGTTCTCATATAGAATGCATAATAAGCAAAACAGAATTAAAAGAATTAAAAGAGAGAATAATATTAGAACCAGTTATACCTGATGATTAATGATATTGGCAGATAGCCTTTGAATTTCTCGCTCTTCATGATCAGCAAAGAGTTTGGCCTTAGTTGCTGCAGCAGCAAGACCAGCTTTTGCAGCAGCTTTGACCTTCTCAACAGATAGAGAGGCACCATCCGCTTCATTCTGACCCCATGAACCATGCATGTTGCCTTCTGATGTATTGGAATAAATTGAAAAAGAAGCAAAGATCAGAAAAAAAGAAAACAAAATGAAGTGCAATAAATGTAAAGCAGGAAGTACATTGCATGGCCTACCTTTATGATGAACTGAATTTGCAACTTCTCCATGAAAACTACCTTCTCTACCATGTGACCTCTCTGAATTCATCCTTCATGAGAAAGGGAAAATATTAGAATTCATCATAAAAATACATATATGAAGGATTGAAACAAGAATGCGTAATGCTTCCAGGAGCAATAAAAATTTCCTGGTCCAAGAGAAATTTTTGCTTGGAACAGAAACTGTGTACATTATAGCCCAACAAAACCTCACGAAGATAAATTAGGCCTTAGGCAGTTCTATTCAACAGCTACTAAGCATCTAGAGAGAGGGAAAAAGACATATACTAACTCAAAACATAAAAATAGAAGGAAATTGACTCAGTGAAACAATAACTATGCTCATGCTAAGCAGCAAAATACACTTACCTTTGATCATCTGACAATGCCGCCAAGGAAGCATGGGCACAAGCTGCAGCAACTCTCGGTCCAACAGCAGAGGCCAGAAAGGCAACCTATAGATTTTTCCACTTGTTAAATCCAGAAAACCCAAGCAAGCATAATTTCTTAAAAAACAAAATGTTCACTCGTCATATTCCATTATTTCTCAAGCAACATTCTCTCTCTCCCTCTCACAAATTATAAAGTAAAAGTGAAATTCCTAACAATAACAGGTCTTTGCAAGTTGAGACCTTCAATCTCCATCTCATTTTTTTTTTTTTTTGGTAATCTTAACACTTGGTTTGCTTGAGAAAAATGTGCTCTAATTGCGATCCTAGTAAAAAAAATACATGAATCTTTGAGAAGATCAAAGATGGAAAGGAATTAAAGAATAATATGGCTTATATAGAGAGTAGGGTCAAGTTAAAGCAGATCCACGCATGACCAACCCCGCACAATGATTTTCATCTGATGGGTACAAGGTTGAAAACATATTTGGATAAAGAATAAGAACAGAGAATTCTTGAGATTTTGCACAACGATTTAGCATTTAAAAAAAACTGAGAAACACAATTTCCAATTCCTGACACAAATGAGCCTTGATACAACAGTAAGATTACTCCATTGCAACCTGGAGGTCAGAGATTTGCATCACAGATGAACGCTTCTTCTAATACAAGAACAGAGTTGCATACATCTAAACTCCCCTCGACTTCACAGGCGGAAAACTTATGCATATTTGATTAACAGAAGTACTGAACTTGGAAAATCTACTAACAAATTTTGAGTTCTTTGAAGAATTGTTGCCTAGAAAATACAATTCAAAGAGTTCTTGAGTTTTCAAGTAAGACAAACGTAGTCTTTGTAGTCCATAGCTTTGTTAGTCCAACAGGATCAATATTATTAGATCTCGTTAGAGTACATCATATATGATTTTTCTTAAGAGTTATTACCCAGAACATATTGATCAAATAGTTAATAAGTAACAAATGCAGGCTTTTTGAGTCTTTAGTCATTGTTATTTCACAAGGTCTGCTTCTACATGAACTTGAAATTTTGGCCATAATTTAATGCCTCTCAATGTTGCAGGCTGGAAACATTAAAAGGAACACAAGCAAGTATGATTCTCTCTAGCATCCTAGTGTAAACCAGACTATTATTTAGATTGAACAATTCATGTGCTCTCATGTCAATATTTGCAAAGCATAGGATAAAGGTTGCATACCAATGCCATAACTGGATTCCCAGAACTTGCAAAAGGGATCCGACTCTCAGAATCTTGAAGGCGGGATCCTACAGAAAATATAGAGATGTCAATACAAAATGTTGCAATCACATCATCATCATTTTAAAGGGTGGAAACCATAACCAAATAAATAAGGTCACCATTTGAACGTGAATGTGATCTTGCATGGTCATCTCTACTTGATGGATCAGAAGACTTAGATACACTTGGAACCTCAATATTTTCCAACAGGCCATCTTCCATGGGTAGACGCAGAAAATGTAGAATACATTGTGATTTTGACTTCGTTCCTACATGTTCTGCAATTTCATTCCAATTTTCATTGTAAATTTCCATCGCCTCAAGCAGCAGAAGTGTTTCCTGATCACTCCAACTTTCTCCATCTAAATCACCATAATCCTTCATTGGATCTGTCTTTACAAAATCCAAGCTTGAATGACCAGTCACAAACCTTCCCTCATGGAAGCAATCAGAGCATAGCAATACATCAATCTGTTAAATAAGAAGTTAATAGATTGTTAGAAATAAATGGAAAAGGTCGACCAGAGGTTTTAAAAGGCAAATAATAGTTAATCGTGAATTTCCAGTGCTTATATTAAGGGAGAACACCAATGAAGTATGAAAAAAGATTGATATGATGATGAGATATAAAATTGAAAAAGAAAGGTAAATGAATGCAGCTTACCTCCTTTTGTGACTGAAAATATATGCTGGGAAGGGACTGGGAGCAATACGTGCATCGATTTTCAGATAAATGCTCTCGAATTCTGTCGTCCAAGTCAGATAAATCATCATCACGATATGACAATGATGAATAAATATCAGCTGCCTTGAACCTACATTTGGGCTTGTCAAATTTGATCAAACTATCAATTGACTTTAAAGCAGCGGATGGGACATGAACCTCACCATTTGGATCCTCTCTTAAGTAGGTCCCACCATTCCAAGATTCCTGACTTAGTGGGGCCGCACAGTAGTTGATAATTCCCCAGTGATCAAGAAACCTAACAATCCGAGTCAAATCTTCATTATCAATACCAATTACCAAACCCAGACAATCAGAAACTGTAATCCTCTTTGCCGGATTTTCCATGTATTTAGCAACGACATAGTTCCTACACTCCATGTATTTTTCTGGTGTATGATCTGGTGATTTTCCAGAGAAATAATGTGGCACCACTTGTCTCTCTATTCGATTCACCACAGCTGGTGAAAACCAATCTACAAATAAAAGAATCCAAACAAGAAGACACCAAAATCAATACAAGTATGCACTATGACAGCAAAAATTTCAATGCAAAAAAGATGTTACACAAAGCTTTATGTGCAAGGACATGAAGACATAAAATATTTACTAAACCATCTAGCGCAAGTCTGTGATAAACCATGGAAGAAAATATACAAAGGTGTTGCACAAGCCTACATGAGGACAAAAAATATTTATTACAACATACCAGAAGACTAAAGGTATGTCTCCCCCCACCCCAACACACACAACCCCAACCCCCCACCCCAAACCCAAAATGTGCACTAATGGATACATCAAAGGGTACAGTAAGTAGAAGTTCATACAGTCACCAGTTATAATGACTGACCTTTATCAACTAATCCAGAATCCCTCTCTCTCTCTCTCTCTCTCTCATGCATTATTGCATATACACACAGATACAGAGAGTTGAAGCTCTTTCACCCCCAACCCCCCACCCCAAACCCAAAACCCGAAATGTGCACTAATGGATACATGAAAGGGTACAGTAAGTAGAAGTTCATCCAGTCACCAGTTATAATGACTGACCTTTATCAACTAATCCAGAATCCCTCTCTCTCTCTCTCTCTCTCTCATGCATTATTGCATACACACACAGATACAGAGAGTTGAAGTTCTTTCAAGCACGGTTACAACATTTTTATTGACCTTCTCCTTGACCTTCATCATCTCTCCTCTCTCACTATTTGCACTTGCAATAATGCATATAAGCAAGATACAAAGAGTTAAAGTCCTTTAAATCACAGTTAGAGCATGTTTACTGACTTCCATCATCTGAAATAGAACATATCTTTATTGTACAAGTTGCTTAGCTTTTTTGGATATTTGAATTTCTATTAACAAGAGATTATGATCTTTACATGCATATGGATCCTAATCAGAATAATGCTCCTACATAGATCCTCACTAAAACAAGTGCAGATCATTTGACAAATGGAATGTTCCTAATGCCAAAACTGTCAGGAACCCAACTTCCCAACAGTACTTGGAAAGGAAACGAAATAATTATTTCCACCCTTGTCAAAATCTCCTGACCATTTACAGCCTAAAAAATTGACATTAGAGATCGCAAGAAGATCTTTAAGTGCAGTCTCCCAAAAACATACCCATCTAATTACATGTAAAGAACTGCAGTCTACACAATTTGTACTCCGCCAAAGCAATACGAATATACTCTGTTTTGCTACTAAGAAATTCAACCAACAGTTTGAGCACAACATAAATCAATACCCAAAGGTTATTCAAACATTTCCTTCAATTTTCAAAAATTCATAAAACATCATGGCGCTACAAAAGCTCAAAGAAGTTCACTACTATAACTCAAGCCACTTGTCCATAGCAAAGCAAACATAAAATATCCGTCAATGACACAACACCCTGCTATATCTATCATTTAAACAACAAAAACAGTTATTTGAGCTCATTTTATTTTTCGTGCCTGCCCATACAAACCCAGAAATTGAGGGAAAACAATGAGCGTACCTGAATGCATAGGAACCACATGAACTCTACTCCCAAAACGTTTTACAACACCTTTCCCTTCCATAATCAGCGGCGGCGTGATCACATAAGGAGAATTCCCACCATCAATTCTCTCCTGATCAGACCCAAAACACTCAGCAGGCACAGCAGAGAGTGCCTGCAGCTGCCCGTACGATACATTCTCCAAATCGGGCACCTGCCCTCTACTAGTACTAATCTCCCCAGCCAAATTCGCTCTCTCTAAGGCCGCAATAGCCAAAACCGAAGCATGGGGTCGATTAACCGAAATCTTGGTCGCATTAGGGAAATCACAAATTCTAACCCCACCATCACCAAGCACCTCACTTTCTACATGGCTGGGATCGGGAGGAGCAGCAGATTGAGGATGGTTAGGGTTAGGATCCTCAGAATCATCATCAAGGTTGTTGTTGTTGTTATCATCCTCAACGGCGTCGTCTTCGTCGTCATCATCTGGGTCTTGCTGCTTTCGAATGATTTGGGGCTCCCGCTTTCTCCTCTTCCATTTGCCTCTGCCATCTGCTTGAACACAAATGAAAGTGAAATTAAATGCAAAAAACAGCGAAATTGAAGAAAAAAAGCTGAGAAAGTTGATTTCATAAAAAGAGAGAAGAAGAAGAAAAAGAAAAAGAAAAAGAGGGGTTTTGGGTTTAAGGGAGAATTAGTACCTGAAGGGAAAGAAGGGGAAGCTGGCATTGTTGTTGAGGGAAATGTGGAGATTTGTGGGGTCTTTGATTGGTTGAATGGAATCAAATGAGCGAGAGAGAGAGAGTGATGGACGTGAAGAGGAAACTCTTTCGCTCTATCTGTGTGAGTGTGAGGCCTTAGGCTGTTGCTTTTATTGTTCGTTGGTTTGTTTTGTTGATTTGATGAGGGGAAAAAAAATCAATTTCAGTTTATTTACTTTATTTCTTTTTCTTTTTATTGTTTTTGCTGTATTTCAAGGTTTGTCTTACTTTTACAAAAATATTTCAATTTCAATATATATTTTTCGCATACTGTGTGTGCCCCACTGACAAATATTATCCGGTGTTGGTGAACGCTCGTCTCGCGCGTGCATGGATTTCCTTTAATCTATCCCCCTCCACCTCCAGTATCCGGTATTTTTATCCAACTCGCTAATTTAGATTCCGGCACTACCAAATTTATAACCCAATAATTTTTTCCATCAATCCTTGCATAATATAAGGTTTAAATTCATTCAAAAAAATTCAACTTTTTTACCACTCAAACCAACAACAATTGCTTGTATGGAATTGATTTCATTTGATGTATATGTATAAGAGAAATTAATCTCTAACAAAATTTAGGACTTATTTTTTAAAAATATTTATTTATTAGTGCAAATTATTGTTTTGAAATTTTTAATAATGTTTTCAATTTAGTTAATTGAACCTTTAATTCTCATGTGATTGAAAAATAATTAAAAAGATTTGAATTTTAAAGGGAAACAGAAAATATAAGAAAATGAAAAAGAGTCTCTTCCCCTTGCCTCGCAGAAAGTTCTGTTGGTTTTGTTTCATCCGTTTTTGCTATGGCGTCCAACCCCGGTACTGAGGATATTACTCACCGGTGTGAAAAAGTCTCTTTACAAGAAACAGAGGAGGATGGATTTGTGTTGGATGATGAGGATTTTAATGATGAGAATATGGATTTGGCCTTATGTCTCATTGGGAGAGTCTTATCTAACAGATCTATTAACGTTGCAGCTTTCAAAGCTACTATGGTTGAAGCTTGGCAACCTGGTAAAGGAATAGAGATCAAGGAGTTGGCCCCTAAGTTATTTAGCTTTCAATTTTTTTCATCAAGTTGATATGAATCTGGTGCTTAATGAAGGACCTTGGTCTTTTGAGCAAAAGCTTTTAGTTCTAAAGAGATTGGAAGTAGGTCTGCATCCTGACAATGTGGAACCTTTCGAAGTGGATTTTTGGGTGCAATGTTATAACTTGCCTATCGGTTTCTGGACAGAACGAATTGGTAGAAATATTGGCTCACAACTGGGGACGTTTATTAAGATGGATCCTAAGAGTATTGATGGTTCATGGAAAACTTTCATGCGAATTCGTGTTACGTTAGATGTCAGGAAGCCACTTAGAATCTCCATGAGAGTGAAGAAACAAGGAGGTGAGTGGGTGGTTATTAACTTTAAATACGAGCGCCTTCTTAGTTTTTGTTTTCTTTGTGGCATTATAGGCCACCAGGAGAAGTTTTACGACAAACGGTTTGAGGTGGACCTGAATACTCATCAACTGGAATACGGGTTGTTCCTCAAGGCGCCGGCAAGAAAGATCGTTAAATATTCTGGCAAGCGGTCGTTCCGATCCAATATGACTGCTGTTAGTGGAGAGAAAGGGAAAGTAGAGGAAGCAGGCATTAATTCAGGGCATATTGTTTCTTACCAACATCGTCAAGAGTCCAAAATGGAAAGGTTTTCTAGAAGTCCTGATTCTAAGGAACCCAATCATGCAGGTAATTATTCCTTGATAGCAGCTGACGTTAAGAATGGGAATAATCTTTCCTTAACCAATTTGCCTCACGTGCATGGGTCTGATGGTCTTAGGGCCAATAACGTTTTGACAAGTGGGCATGGGAGGACCATTGTTATCAACTCTCAAAATGACTGCATTCTAGAGATGGATAGCAAACGACGTCGTTCTACTATTGAGATTTTGGACACTACACCAGCCTCCTCTTCCTTTGCGAGTAGGGATATTGAGGATGGAGATGTATCTATGAATAAGGCAGGTCCTGGTTTCCAGGCCTGCAGAGAACAATGAAAATCTTTGCATGGAACTGCTACGGGCTGGGCCGTCCCCATGCAATTCTGGAACTGATTGATACGGTCCACTCTCTTCGTCCCTCCCTTCTTTTTCTCATGGAAGTTCGTTGTTCTCAAGCTCATATAGAAAGGTTGTGTAGTCGTCTTCATTTTCATATAAGGTTTATAGTTCAAAGTCCCAATTCGGGTGGAGGCCTGGCTCTTCTTTGGAAAAATGATGTTTCAGTTTCTCTCCGTTCGTATTCTTTATCGCATATTGATGTTTTGGTCACTTATTCTGCTCAGAAATTTTTTCGGTTCACTAGTTTCTATGAAAATCCTGTTCTCACTTGAGATATCGCTCTTGGAATCTGCTTCGGCAGTTAGCTGCCAACAATGCTTGGCCTTGGAGCATATTGGGGGACTTCAATGATATTTTAGCAAGTAATGAAAAGATTGGAGGTAACCCGCATCCTTCTGATCTCATTAATGATTTTCGAGATACTATCCAGCATTGCAGCCTGCATGACTTGGGTTTTACGGGTTACCAATTCACTTGGGAGATATCAAGAGGAACAGTTGGTTGGATTCGTGAGAGACTCGACAGGGGATTGGCTTCGGATTTGTGGTTTTCAGAGTATCCGGATAGCTGTATTAATCACATTGGCATGGTAAATTCTGACCATATGGCTCTGTTGTTATCCCTTTTTTTCCATCAGCAAAAATGTAATAAAAGGTTTTTGTTTGAAAATGCCTGGCTCCAAGATAAGGATTTTAAGGATATTATTTCTAAATGCTGGACATATTCTGGTTCTCTTCCCATTACTCAGCGTCTTACTTTTTGCTCCAATGCTTTGGGGTCTTGGGGTCGTGCCTTGAGGCGTAAGTTTGCAGATGATATTGTTGCTTGTAAGGAGGAGCTGAATTTTTTGCTGCCTAAATCAGATGCGATGTCTCTTGCTCGATTCAAACAAGCTAAAGAACACCTTGTGGGGCTCCTGCACCAGAAGCACATCTACTGGCAGCAATAGGCTAAAATTGCTTGGTTGAAAGCAGGTGATCTTAATACCAAATTCTATCATGCTTATGCTTCACAAAGGAGGAAAACAAATATGATATCCAATCTTGAAACTACTGAGGGTTCTATGTTGAATTGGAATTCAGGGCTCTAAGATCACATTGCCCAGTATTTTGGGAATATCTTTCAGTCCTCCAATGCTGGAAATAAGGAGTTGCTTGAGTGGGTACAGCTAGGAGTTACTTCAGATCAGAACTCAGAGTTGCTTCGGCCTTTTGAGGTAGAGGAAGTAAAGGAAGCTCTTTTTTCCATGCACCCAGACAAAGCCCCTGGTACTGATGGTTTTAACCCAGGTTTTTTCCGTGCTCAATGGGATTTAGTTGGCCCAGATATTTTTTAATTTATATTAAATATCCTTATACTGGTACTATGCCTGCTTCTCTTAATGAAACCATTCTGGTGCTTATCCCAAAGATTAAATCACCAAAATTCATCTCTGATTATAGACCCATTGCTCTATGCAATGTAGTCTATAAAATTTTAGCAAAGATGTTAGCCAATCGTATGAAATTCTTATTGAATGATGTGATTTTAGAAAATCAAAGTGCCTTTGTGCCTGGAAGATTGATTACAGATAATGTGCTTTTGGCATATGAGGTGGGTCATTATTTAAACTGTCAATCTCAGGGTGGTTGTGGTAATATTGCGTTGAAACTGGATATGGAAAAAGCATATGATAAATTGGAATGGTCTTTCTTGAGTGACATTATGTTCAAATTGGGCTTTCATGAACGATGGATCAAGCTAATTATGATGTGTATTTCCACAGTATCTTATCAAGTTTGTACTAGTGGTGTTTCTATTAGGCCCATATATCCGGGAAGAGGCCTCAGGCAAGGAGACCCTCTATCCCCTTACCTGTTTATTATTTGCTCGCAGAGCCTTGCAGCTACTCTTGCTGGTTTAGATCGTAGGCGGATCATTCATGGTTGTAAAATAGCTAGAGGTGCACCGGCCATTAGTCATCTATTATTTACTGATGATTCCTTCTTATTTTTTAGAGCTACTCTTTGTGAAGCTGATGCTATCAAAGATTGTCTTCAACTTTATGAGAAAGCTTCGGGTCAAGCTGTAAATTTTCATAAATCCTCTATGAGATTTAGCAAGAATATTGACCCTTTAATGCAGCGATTATTTTGCAATTTCATGGGTATTTCAGCTTCTCAACGAGTTGACTTCTATCTTGGTATGCCTATATCAGTGGGACACAATAAATCTCGGGCCCTGAGTCTTATAAAAGATAGAATATGGAAGAGGCTTAGTAGTTAGAGGAATAAGTTTCTCTCTTGGGGTGGCAAGGAAGTGCTCATAAAATCAGTGTTACAAGCTATCCCAGCTTATCTCATGAGCCTATTTCTACTCCCTCGAGGTATGTGTGATTCTATCCATCGTATGATTAATAGATTCTGGTGGAGGTCAAATGGCTCTAACTCTGGGGGAATAAATTGGATGAGATGGGAGGTTATTTGCTCTCCTAAGAAGATTGGTGGACTAGGCTTCCGTAATATCAAGCATTTTAATTTAGCTTTGTTGGGAAAGCAAGTGTGGAGGCTTCTGTTCATGGGCGATTCTCTGGTTGCAAAGGTTATGAAAGCTAAATACTTTCCTAATTGTGATCTTGTCCACGCAAGGCTAGGAAGACGACCTAGCTATATTTGGCGTAGTATCCTAGCTTCCAAAGATATGGTTGTCAAAAATGTTAGATGGCGTGTTAGGGATGGGTCTAGGATTGATATCTATAATGATGCCTGGCTCCTAGATAAATCAAACTCAATAATCTCCTCTCCTAGATCTGTTGATCTATGGGATGCAAAGGTGGTTTCTCTTATGGATAGTGATGGTAGTGGATGGAATATTTCTCTTATTATGGCAAATTTTAACAGTAGAGATGCTGAACAAATCCTCAAAATTCCTATTTTGAGAAGGGATAGTGCAGACTCTCTTTTCTGGCCTCATGAGACAGATGGACATTATTCTGTTAAGAGTGCTTCTCGCCTTGCTCATTGGATAGCCCAACCTGTTGTTAATTTTGCATTCCCCTGGCAGGTTCTATGGAATCTCCCCATTCCCTCGAAGATCCGAATTTTCTTGTGGAGATGTGTAGTTGATGTCCTCCCCACTAGATTTAATCTGTTCCAAAAATGAGCTGTTGATCTCTTTGTTTGCCCGTTCTGTTCTCCTGCGATGCCTGAGACTGTTCATCATGTGTTGTTTGGTTGCCGTTGCTCTATCTCCATTTGGAGGGACTATTCATTGGGGGTTTGTTTTGATACAAATAATTCGGTAGTTGACATAGTGAGGCATTGGCTTTCTTCTCTGCAGCGAGATGAGCTATATCTGGCTTTGTATATTGCTTGGGCAATTTGGTATAGGAGGAACCAGTTTGTTTGGCATCAACAGAGTATGACAAATGGGGCTACTATTCGAATGGCTAATACTTGCTTGAATCAATGGTTGGTTGTCCATCAAAAGGAATTCGCGTTTACTCCTTCTTCTGATCCCATCAATTTGGAAGTTTGTTCTCCCCCTCCTGTAAATTTCTTAAAGTGCAATTGCAATGCTGCAGTTTTTGTAGATTCCAATCGTGTGGGATTTGGCTGGATTTGTCGAGATGCTTCAAGAAACTTTATTGCAGCGGGACATGGATTACTTCTTTGTCCTCTTGAACATTTGTTAGCGGAAGCAATGTCTATGAAGGAGGCTTTAGGTTGGATGAAGGAAGCTGGGTTTAAGAACTTAATCATGGAAACTGACAATCTTCCTTTGTTTCATGCTCTTTCTAATCCCCATTCTCCTATTTCTCCTTTTGGTTGCATTGTTAAGGATTGCCTTAATGTTAGTCTGGCCTTTGATAATTGTCGTTTTTCGTTTGTTAGAAGATCTGGTAATGATCTTGCTCATGTTTTAGCTAGGACTGTTGTTGCTTCTACTGGAGTTAGTTATTCTACTCTCCCCCCTGTATTCAACAGTTGCTTTAATGAAATGGTCCTTTTTTATAAAAAAAAAAAAAAAATTATAAAAAAAAAAAAATTCTCATGTGATTGGATCAAATGAGAATAGGTGTTCCCATATGATCCGACAATACGCATTAATACATCAAATTAACACTGTTTTTATTCTCATATTAAGTTAAATCGATAAAATTGCTATTTTAATAGTATTTAATTTTTTTAATGCATTATTTAGTTAGTTATGCAAGGTATGTATTTTATATGTGATAAAATATTTTTATTCATGATTTAAGAATATTTTTTTAATAGAAAAGAATAAGAAGTGTTTTAATACGAGATCTTCCAATAATTTTCTTTACTTTTTTTCCTGCACTACTTGACAAGCAAATAATCTATCACTTCGTTTACAATTTTTTTCTTTATTGATTTCCATGCGATGTGTATATTGATAAAATAATAATTAACCAAATAATTTGATACCTTCAACTAATATAGAATCATCTCATTATTAATAATTTTCTTAAAATATCACATGTTAGTATATGTAGTAATGTTGTATTTAGGGGTGGCAAATTTGGCTCAATCCATTAATTTTATTTAAATTTTCTTAAAACTATTGGCTTAAATGATATTCAATCCAAAAGTATGCCCATTTGAACCAACTCAAAATGATTCCATTAAATTTTGACCCAGATAGGTGGTCCAATGGATTTATATACCAAATTTATACCAACTATAAGTTTTTCCATACCAAATATGTCCAATAAATCTAGACCCAAAACTGACCTGACCTGAACCCAACTTGGCCCATTCCGAACCGCTCTGAACTCAGTCCATCCCGCCCGAACCCCATCCAGCCAAAAGCTGGCCTAAATTTTATTTATGGAAGCTTATGCACAAAAAACTTTAAATTTCGGTTAGACCCGGTCCGAACACGATATATTTCGGTTCGACCTAAACTCGACCCATCTCAACCTGAACTCGGTCCAGCTCGAAGTCGGTCTAAATTTTATTTATGCAGGATTGTGCAGAAAAATCTTCAAATTTCGTTTAGACTTCGCACGAATATAATCTATCCCAGCCCGGCCTGAATCCGAACCATTTTGGTCAGTTCTAAACTCGGCCCATACAAAATCCAACCAATCCCAGCCCGAAATAAGTCTGCATTTTATTTATGCAATTTTATGCAAAAAAAAAACTTCAAATTACTATTAGGTCAGGCCTTAACCTACACTACAAGAAAATTAGGCTTTAACGAAAGGAAATCCGGTCGTTAAAAGTCCAAATCCGGTCGTTGAAGGTCTTTAACGACCGAAAAATTCAGTCTATAAAAGCCCCTTCGTTAAAGGTATAGACGACCGAATTTTGAATCCGGTCATTAATATCTTTAACGACAGGAACGTTTCCAGTCGTTGAATAGTGATTTTTAACGACCGAATTTTCTCTTCTCTAACTGTATTAACTTTCAATGAAGGGATTTCCGGTCGCTAAAGATATTTTTTAGCGACTGAATTTTCCTTTCGCTAATTATATTCACTTTAAACGAAGAGAATTCCGGTCGTTAAACATATTTTTTTGTGACCAAATTTTTCTTTCACTAATTGTATTCACTTTTAACGAAAAAATTAATGATCGTTAAAGAGTTGTTTTAGAGACCGAATTTTTTTTCGCTGAAAAAAATTTGGTCATTAATAATAAATTTTCAAAATAAATAAAATATTTTATTTAAATATTACTTGTGCATGTCATTCATACATATATATATCAAAAATTATAATAAATAGTATTTTCATAGATTGCAAAATAAAAATTACAAAATATATCGATATTTCGTAATTGCTTGACATTATATTTGTTGCGTACAAGTTTGTTTATAAAAACACTCCCCTATCTATACCATTTTCTATTCCCCTACAATCTTCAAAAAAATGTATAATGAAACTCATATCTTCATTGTCCATTATTTTGAAGACCTGTAAAATTTAAAGCAATAAATTTATAATTAATATTCATGCACAAATTCAGTAAATCAAGTGGCAAATTAATTTAACATTTTTAATTTGAAATACCATTTACCTTAATATTTTGCTCATACTATGGTAGCATGGAAGAATTGGGTCCATAAATCTAGCAATAGCAATAAATAGGATTTAATATCAAGAACTACATAAAAAGCATAATATTTCCTAGAACAGCAGAATCACACTGAAAGATTATGATAAATTGTAGTCTCTATTCTGTTACAAGCAATGTTACATGAGCCTACAATTTCATAAGCATTCAGAGACTATGAATATAAATAAACTTGCAAGCATTAATACAAGTCCAAAGAACTAACTAGAGCAACCGATGGAACTGAAGAACCAAAAAGTCTACATTTACTAGTCCTAATGACTAAAATCTTCAGAGTTTCTAAAAGTGCCCTCAAAACATGCAACTTAAAGGCAGCCTGAAATGAGATTTAAAATTATGATACCATGGTTCTCACATAATCAGTACAAAATAAATAACTATGCTGGAGCCTAAGGAAAATAGTATATAATGACTTTGAACGACATTAATCCACTACTATTTTAGGGTTAAAATCCTGCAATCCTTGACCCAAAAAAAGCCATATAGTTAAGATAATATTATTGGAAATAATTTTACCTATGAAATATGAACTACTTGATTGTTATGCTCTTATGTGCGTGTGTGTGTGTGTGTATATATATATAGTAATTATAACTATTGTTTAATTCATGCATAAAAAATAATGTTGTTTTTTGTGTACATACACAACGTTTTTAATTATCACATTCAAACCTGTTGTGAATATGGTTTTCAATCTTACATTTAGGATTAAAATTAAAGGAATATACCTTTTGTTGATTTGGGAATGTATCTGGCAACTCGATATTTCTGAAAAAAAAAAACAAAATTAACATCTTAAATGTGATGATTAACCTACAAGTGGCTTTTAACATGAAAAATAGTCAATTCTTGAACCCTGAGGACTAGCTATGGTGAAGCCTCTACTCATCATAATATAATGAAGTTAATTAAAAACTAATTATGATTAAATTGAATATATAGTTAGCTACTTACTTACTTTCAGGTCCTCATAGACTATTTACACATTCTACGAAATGCTTATGAAGATCCTGAATTTTATTTATGCAGGCTTTTGCATAAAAAAAATTTCAAATTTCGATCAGGCTCAGTCAAAATTGGACTCATCCCAGCCCGACCTGAACCTGGCTATACCAAATCCAATCCAGCCCAACCCGAAGTAGTCCTATATTTTATTTATACAAGCTTGTAAAAAAAAATCAAATTCCAATTATGTTTGACTAGTGTACTTTCCTATTTATGATATTTTTCATTTTCCTATTAAAAAGTGGAAAGTACTATTAACCGAGAAAGACGATCGGTTTTTTCCAATTTTGGATTGCATTTTGTTGAAAAAAAAACTTTTTCCAAAATGGCCAATAAAGCTTTTTTTGATATGCTAAGAAAGAAATTGACATGCACTTAAAATTGAGGCTCCTGACAGCTACGAGTAAATCCATATAAAAAAAAAAAGAAAAAATAAATCTTAATTAATGAGAGAAATTTATAAGTCATATGTTCTTCATAGGAAAAAAAATATCCTTATAGATATCGGGTCTCGAGGCAGCCCAGATCAGAAATTACCCAATAATGATGATACCTGTATCACAGGTGAAAAACGGGAAGTGTCAGTTTTCATCCTCGAATTCCACAAATTTTTAAGTCTTTCCTATAAAAAACCCCTTTTGCTTTTTCTGGAGCTAAAAAGAGATTTTTGATTGTGAAAAAATATTTTTTTGTGGTTGACCAACTCTCATCCCTCACTAGGTGATGCCCGTTGGCCACCCTTTACCCGCCTATCGCTGGTGCTTTGCGCCTGTCCTTGGCTGCCTATGACTTGCCGATTAACGCCCATAACTCAACACAGTTAGTTTTCCCTCGCACTTTTCACTGCCGCTCGTCTGTCGTGATTTTCAAGCCCAAAAATGGGAAACTGCTGTGGGAATCAAGGAATATATTTCATTTGATTTTGAAATAAAATATATTTTGGGATTAGATGAAGATTTTCCGGTTTTTTAAATAGAAAGGGGTAGTTTTTTCTCCAATAAAGGGGTGGAAACCTAGATTTTTTAGGAGAAAAATCAATGTTTTAGGTGTAAGAGCAAAAGGAAAAATACAAAAAGGAGGTGGTTTTCTTCTCCATTTTTTCTACTGAAATTCTTAAAGTGAGAGAGAGAGCAAGTCTTTGAGTGAAAATAAATTTCTAAACAAGAGATTAATTGAGAAAGGGAAATATAATTCTCTATTCTTGAGAAAATCTCATATTCACCATTGTTGTTCTTTAGAGAGAGAGAGCTTCTTCTTTTTCTTTGATTTAAATCTGATTATGGATTCGAGGGCACAAGCACTTCCATTCTCTAGAGACTAAATATATTCTGAAGGTAAATATTTATGGGGCTCAATCTCATATTATTCCATAGTTAAACTCGATTGAATATTATGTAGATTTTTGGATTATTTGTTTTCAAATCTGTATATTTGTGTGTTTTTATGAATTAAGTGAGTTTCTAAAATTATATAAGTGATTCTTGTGTGTTTTTAGGTTCATAAGTGCATAGTATAAATTGTTTTGGCATAAAAAAGCTTAAAACTCATTTTTCTGCGTTCTGGGTTCGACCAACTGGAACAAGGGTTGAGAGACGCCCATCGCTCATAGCGAGCGACGGGACATAATGCGACCCTTTTGTCCCGTCCGTCGCTCCCCTACTGCCCGTCGCTCCCTGCTCCTAGCCGTCCGTGGGCCATTGTTTGGCCTTCCTTTTGTTATGTTAATGCATTTCTTTGTTCTTTTAATGCCATTGTTTTAATTTTCTTGTTTTGGCATGTTACATTATTTTTTGCCTTTTTATTATTTTGAATGCATTTATTTTCTTTAATTCCAGAATAGGTATTTTCTTATTTAAATATTTTAGATCTTTACTAATGTGTGATTTTCTTTGTATTTTTTATGGTCTAAAATTGTTATTTTTGTGAGTGTTCCTCGCGAACGGAGATTTTGGAGACTTGGAGATTATTTTACAAGGGTTGCATCAGGACTAGTTTATTTCTCCTTTGTACTTTATTTAATTGCTTTAGTTTATTTTCTTTTATTTATTGTAATAAAAAAAGATTCACCTGCACTTTAATACAAAAATTCACCAAATAGATTTTTATTAACTAATTGATATTTTCTTAATAAATGGGACCGATGTCCTAAGTTTTCTGCTCAAAATGTTACCTTAAGAGAGGAGTTCTCGTTTTCATCAAAATGGGATCACTCATCCCTATGTTCTTAAAAATTGTTCAAGTAACTCTTCTATTTTGTAAAATATGTATGTTGGAACCAATGTCTCCATCCAAAAAAAATCCTCGTTTTGTGTATGCTTTATTTCTTATTTATTAGGATTATTTTGTTCTTTTCATTTTGTAAATTAATTGTACTTTATTGTAATTTTATTTATCGTTTTCTTTATCGCTTTTCTATATGCTTGAAGTGCGCTTTAATTACTTGCATAAACTGTGTGAGAAAGGAGATAAGATTTAATCTTAAAAACTCATTTATAAATATTTAACCAAGATATAAGTAAGAATGATGTCTCGAACCTTCTCTGATTTAGATTTCATGAGATTAGACAACCTTTATCAATATTTTATTGGGTCGTGACTCTACAATACCTACCTCTTGGTGCTCAAATGGATGCCCTCATAGATTGATTGTCAACAATAGAATAGGGATAGTTCCCTGTCTATTGCGAAGCGACCGATCTTCACTAGTTTTATGAACCTCTATCCGGTCTCGTGTCTTAAAAGCAGACTTTCGAGAGCAATCAGGATGCTCGCGAAATTCGGCATGTGTTACAAACGTAGGAAGTAGAACTTTTTTTTTTGTCTAAAAAATAAACTTCATTGAAAGAAACCGAGCTAAAAAAGAAAAGCCCATTAAGAGTATAAATTAAAGCAAAAAGATAAGGCTTTACGAGCTAACGAGTGGGTCAACTTATTACAAGGCCTATGAATAAAAAAGAAACAAAAATTATGTTTAACAGACAACTTCGAAATATCCTAAAAAAGACAACTAACATGAGGAAGAGGATTGGAAACACCATTTGCTGCATCGATAGTTTCTTTCGAGTCTCCCATGAAGATAGTCGAGGAGAAATTATAGTGCAGGCCAAGCTGAACAGCTGCTTAAAGGGCCCATGCTTCAAGGATGGGGACCGACAATTGCCTAAGGATTCTCTTGACGACCAAGTGATGATCTGACCAAACAGATTTAGAGCAATCCCTGCAATACTGCCAGCCTTATTGTGGGAATTAATAGCTGTATTAAAACAGAAGGACGGGATATGGGTAGGCTAGGGAGCACTGGAAAGAGGAAGAATAACTGAGGCAAGTTGGAACACTTCAAGACAAGAGTCGGTACAACCTTTTGCAAAGGCAAATTCTTCTTTGTGTTTCCAAGCACATTGCCAAATACTAGAGATAGCTTGATATTCTCATTTAAAGATGAAGTTATTCCTGGCTTTTTAGATATGCCAACACAAAATAATAATAAAAACAATAACAACAACAACAACAACAACAACAATAATAATAATAATAATAACAACAACAACATTGATATCCACAAACCCAACACTTTCGGGGGATAGAGTTTTGCAGAGATCAATCCAAATGTCCTTAACTGCTTTATTGGGATCCATGACTTGCAGCAAAGATAAGCGAGGATGGTTCTAAAGATTTGCCAGCCTGAAGCAATTAAGAAAAGATGCCGATGGGATTCAACGGCTTCACAAAAAGGAAATATAGCAATCCGGTCAGGGAACCTATTAATAAGAACAACATTAACGCAGAGGCTTAAATGCATAACTCGCCACCATAATGTTTTCAACTTGTTCCCAACCTTGAGTTTCCATATGTTATTCCAAGGTAAGGGATCCACCTGTGAATGCAAGGGAGTTAACCTTGAATGCATCAAGTCTTTTGCAACTCGATAACTTGATTAACATGATAATCCCTTCCTCTAGAAAAGTGCCAAACCAGTTTAACACATCTGGGTTAATAGGGAGAGGCAGGCTTAGAACATAACTCACATCTTTTTCAATGAACAGCTCTCTTACTATTTTTTCCTTCCAAGAGTTAGATGATTGGTCAATCAATTGGCTATCTAGAGTAATATGACTCGAAGCTGAGGCTTTTCAATGTATAGTTATATTTAGAAAGCTAAATGGGATCCATAAATCTTCATGTAGATTGACACGACAGCCATTGTGCACTTCCTAATTGAGACCTTGCAACAAAAGGGACATGGCACTAAGGATGCTTTGCCAACCTCGATAGGAGTTATTACCAGATGAGGCCCGGAGAAAACTGCTAGCAGCAAAGTATCTTCCTTATAGGACCCTAGTTAGTAATGACTGCGGAGATTGGATAAGTCTCCACACTTGTTCGGCCATAAGTGCCATGTTAAAGCATTTAATGTCTTTAAGCCCTGTACCTCCATATGTCCTCTCAAAGTGCGCCACGGTAGCCAATGTTGTTTCCTCTCCCCATTAACTTGTCCCCACCAGAAGTTTGCCAATTTCTGCCTGATAATATTGTAGAGCAACTTTTCTTGTTTAAAGCAAGACATGGCGAAGATGGGCGAGACACTGACAATAAATTTAATTAGAATTTCTCTCCCAACTTGTGATAAAAGATTCCTCTTCCAAGTTGCAAGTTTTACCCAAATTCTTTCCCCAATTTCCTTTAAAATAGTTATTTTAGCTTTTGAGACATGGGAAAGGAGGCGCAAGGACATAGGAAACGGA
The DNA here is from genome assembly GCA_947683425.1 of Excoecaria cochinchinensis. Taxonomy (NCBI): domain Eukaryota; kingdom Viridiplantae; phylum Streptophyta; class Magnoliopsida; order Malpighiales; family Euphorbiaceae; genus Excoecaria; species Excoecaria cochinchinensis. The sequence goes on along the minus strand of CANTUQ010000054.1, from coordinate 9,004,676 downwards.
ACTTAGGTCCTTAACTTCCTTATTATTATTATTATTATTTAAATTTGGTAATGCTAACGGGAAACTGTGAGGAAAAAAAATTTAGTTGACCACAAAACTGCTCTGAAATTGAATCGATTTTTGACCAACCGGTTCGATGGACTTGATTACGAATTTTATTTTTAATATTTTCGATTATCAATTTTTAAGTACCGTTTAACATAGGGGTGTGCAAAATCCGACCCGAAATATGCATTCAGGTAGGGTTGTTCGGATAGTTAGGGTTGTGTCGGGTGAAGGGTTTTGACTTTGTTCGGGTAGGATCGGGTTGGGTGAAAACCTTGCCTAACCCGAACTCGACCGAAACCCTGTATATATTATGCACAATATTTAGTATAACTTGATGACACTTAGCCCAGTGGTGAAGTCATTAACCTTCCTAGTCTATGCAAGTTTTTTTAACGATTTTTTTTTTAATTCTTGTCTCTCTTTCTTTTACTTTCCTATTTCAGCACCCTTTCTCCTATTCTAAAACTATCTCCTCTCTCTGCTCTCTGTGTTCTTTCTTTCTCCAATACCCATATCAAAAAATCAAAATCCCTACCTCTCCTCTTTCTCTCTCTCATGCTCATATCAAATCAAAATCCCTCTCATCTCTTTGCCTCATTTTGATTTTGATTTTTTTTGTTAAACTTTTGATTTTTTTTTATTTTTTTGCCGTCAGCGTGGTTCTTTAGCTGCAGCTATGATTTTTGCCTTTCTGGTACAAATTCAATCCTCCCTCTCCTCTCTCAGCTCTATCTCTCATACCCATATCAAATAAATTAAAATCCCTCTCCTCTCTCTACCTCCATTTGATTTTTATTTATTTTTTTTGTTAAACTTTTAATTTTTTTGTGAAATTGTATTTGTAGTTTGTAATTTGGTTAAAATGCTGCAAATTTGAGGGGCAAATCCAATGGATTGCAAGATGGTGTAAAAATTATTTCCATTTGATTTTGATATTTTTGTGAAATATTTGGAGTTTGTAGTTTGTAATTTGGTTAAAATGTTACAGATTTGAAGGCCAAGAAGGGCAAATCCGATGGATTGCAAAATGCTGTAAAAATTATTTTTTTGTGTGGATGGTTCAGCTCTCGATGATACAGGGAAATAGAATTTCGGGTCATTCAGTTCGGGGCCCGAAAAAAGTTGGGTCATTCGGTTCGGGACCTTACTAATAATTAGGGTTGGTTCGGGTTGATATTTAGGCTATTTTTTGGATCTCGAGTTGTTCGGGTTTGGGTCAGGTTGACCCGAACCCTGATCGATACACAGCCCTAATTTAACCGTTAATCCATGGTTAATCGGTTAATATTTATATTATATTTTTATTTTTATGTCCTAAAAAAAATTTATTACTCTCTACAACTTAAATAGAATAATGCTTTAAAGTATATTTAAATTATATTTTTACTTTTATACCTACAAATTTTTCTTTTTAAAATTTATATAATTCGTTAAATTAGTATATTTAAATTATATCTTTTTTTTAATTATATATACGTAACACTGTAATACCTTAGATCCGTAAATTAATACGAGTACCGGGTATCACAAACAACTTAATTCTTATCTCTTGAATTTTATCTTTATAATATTTACAATGAGTATCTAAGATCAAATAAATTTTCGAAAGTCTCCTACATTTTTTTTTAGTTTGGTCAAAGTTCAAGTCAACATCGATACTATTTCTATCGGACCCGTAACTTATTTTTATTTATGACTCTTAAAGCTTTATTTCAACTCAAATTCACCTCAAATTATATTATCGAACTCTCTATGAATTGTATTTTTTAATGGTAAAAAAAAGTGAATTTTGCTCGGATGAGCTTGAAAAAATACTATTCACGAAAATCAGGATTTTGGGTAAATACTTATAGAAAAAAGGTATAAAAATGCCTCTCACAATTTATCTAAGATACTAAAATACCCTTATTATTTGTTTTAGATCAAAAATGCCTTTGACGTAATGAAAATTAGTACAAAAATGGCCTTGTAAGTAAACTTGGGCATAGACCAGGCTTTTGTTAAATTTTGATCAGGCGTACGTGATTTTTTAAGCATTTTTATTATTCAAACTCAGCCCATTGCCCAAATCTACCTTTAAATAAGTTTCGTCAACTCTTAATTAACGACATTGACACTGTACTGAAGTGATGTCGACAAATAGCAAAATATACCATTTTTTAAATATTTTTTCAATTTTACGTATTAAAAATTTATTTATTAATTTGGCAAAATGTGACACTGATGTGACAAATTATCATGTATCAGTGTCATTTCAGTAGCATGTCAGCACCATTTCAGTATTGTTAATTCAAAATTAACGAAAGTTACTTGCAAGGGCATTTTAAACCAATTTTTGTGCTTCAAAAAAATGATAGAAGCATTTTTGTATCCTGAAAAAATGCAAAAAAAATATGCACTTTTTTTTCTATAAATAAATTATGCAGCTTTTTTTTTAACAAAGTAAATTATGTATAGCTTATTATCAAAGTTTATTAAATTTTAATAGAAAAATGTGTTTTTTTTAAAGAATAAAAATGTATTTTTAAAGAATAATTTGGTGTGTATACATTTGAACCGTCGAATCGTAAATATTCTAGCAATTATACGGCTCAAACACGTGACATCACATGTGAGCTAACCAAATCACACCATAATCTTTAATAAATTTTGTGTTGCATAATCGGTATTTATTTATTTATATATAAAAATGTAATTTTTTTATAAATAAATTATTCTATTTTTTTTAACAAAATAGATTATGTATAGCTTATTATCGAAATTTAATAAATTTCGATAAAAAAATATATTCTTTAAATTTTTTTTTTTGAAAAAATAATAATTCAGCACACACGTAATTAAACTGTTAAATAGTAAATATTCTGATAATTATATGGCTTAAATACGTGTACAGAACCAAATCCCACCGTAATGATTAATCTTTAATAAATTTTGTTTTGCATGATTGATATTTATTTATATATAATTAATTCTTTTCTTTTTGGTTGCGTTTATTCACTTTGAAAAATATCAAATAGAGAGACAAAAAGAGAAGGTATCGGTAATATTATTGAAGAAAACCGTCGGTCAATTCTTGAGAGGGAAATAGGCTGCTGCGGATCCCTGCTCTCAACGGTCAATTCTTGGGTAAACGCACCAATGAAAAGACCGAGAGCTCAAATTCCACTTTCCGTCACCGGCAAATCTCCTCCGCCGTCACCTTCAACTCCACCTCAACCGCTCCTCAAATCCCTTGCCTCCAAAACCGTCGCCGTCCAAATATCGTCGAAAAAGGTCAGAAAAACCCTCCTCAAATGCGCTGTTGCCTACGCCTCCTCAAGTTGGGCCCCACTCGGCCTCATCCAATCGGAGCTCTCTCTCCCTCTCACATTCCCCACCGGCCAAACCTTCCGGTGGAAACAAACTGGTCCGCTGCAATACACCGGTACTCTCGGCCCTCATTTAATCTCTCTCAAGCACCACCATGAAAACGGCGACGTCTACTACTACGTTCACACAACTCCCTCCGAATCTGCCGCCAAATCAGCTCTTCTTGATTTCCTCAATGTGAATATTTCACTACCGGATATCTGGGCCGGGTTCTCCGAGTCGGATCCGCGGTTTGCCGAGCTCGCTAGGCATTTGCAGGGGGCTAGGGTTTTGAGGCAGGATCCATTGGAGTGTTTGATTCAATTTCTTTGTTCTTCGAATAATAACATAGCTAGGATCACTAAAATGGTGGATTTTGTTTCGTCTTTGGGGGAACATTTGGGGAATGTTGAGGGGGTCGAGTTTCACGAGTTCCCTTCTTTGGAGCGATTAGCTATGGTGACTGAGCAGCAGCTTAGAGAGGCTGGTTTCGGTTACAGGTATCTCGTTTAAGCTTGTTTTTTCGATTGGTTTATAAACTTAATTCAATTAGCTAACCAAAATTTTGATACTTGAGAATATTGTTTCAAAGGGATGTAGTTCTCGAAAATGGAAAATTTGTCTAATTTATCATGGATTTGAGTTTCTTGTCTTTGATATCTCGGTTGTACGCCTAGTATAAATAATGGTCTATGGACTTGAGAAATGATTTTAAGTTCATGCTCTACATGAGCAGGGCGAAATACATAATTGGCACTGTAGATGCTTTGCTATCAAAACCAGGTGGAGGTGCAGAATGGCTTGTTTCTCTCCGTAAATCCAACCTTCAACAAGTGATTGATGCTCTTTGTACTTTACCTGGAGTTGGTCCCAAAGTTGCAGCATGCATTGCTCTTTTCTCTCTTGAGCAACACCATGCCATTCCCGTTGATACTCACGTGTGGCAGGTATCTATCTGCTGAGTTTTAATATCTTAGCCATAATATCCTATTTATGCGTGATCTATTGTGAATTTGGGACTTGCCACTCAGAGCAGATGCTATGAACCACCATTTCATCTTCATCTAATCAAATTATAAATTACAGAGTGCTGTTTCTAGAGTGGGTGTGCGTCTGTGCTCCATATGCCTCTGAGCATTGTGCTTTGAGGTGGCATTAGAATGGTTATGAAGAGACGAGCCATGATATATGGTAAACTAGGAATTTGAATTCTTCCAAGATCCTAAATTCTTCAAGTTGAGCAAAGAATCATTTTTCTTTCCCACTACTTTCCACCTTAGGTAATTGTAATAGTTGTACAAATAATTGTAAAGTAAAGCTGAAGAACATGGCTAGTGAGGTTCTTAAAATTGACAAATTACTCTCTCCAAATAGCACCAACTCCCAAAATCCAAAGGACAAGCTGGTTTTGAAGTATCTAATCGAACACAATAAGTAAAGAAGACCCAATTGCATATTTGAGTATAGAATAGCCTCCTCTAGATGCATACGGTTTTTATTTCTTTTGCCATTAAAGTATACAACCCTGCATCATTCTGCTTAATGCTTTCTATTCAATTTGCATGACTTTGACTAGCTTTAGTTAGCACAGGCTTGCAAAATTAGTGCTGTGCTAAGGGGCAAAATAAAATAAAATAAAAAGGCAAAATCATATCTTTTCTTGGGTCTTAGTTCTCTCCACATTTAATTAAGCAATGCAATGGCAGTCCTACTTCAATATCTTACTGCTGCTCAACATAAATGCAATAAGACCTAGCTCATTCTGCAATACATCAATTGCTGGGCTTATTCTGATGTAAGAGGAAGTTCTATTGTTAAGATAAGAATCTTGGAATTTTATAATAATTGAATGCCACCTCATGTTGATGGATAACATGATATGATATTTATAATGTTTGAATGGTGGTTGGTAAATGCAAAATAAGCTTTTCACAATACAATACTTTCTTCCTGTGTTTGCCCTTGCATAACATTCCATAACACTATCACATGTTTTGTTCATTTAACAGTGTTCTTTTTGTGGTTGTGTAGATTGCTATAAGATACCTTCTACCTGAGCTTGCAGGTGCCCGCCAGACACATAAGCTGTGCAGCCAAGTGGCAGATGCTTTTGTAAGCAAATATGGGAAATATGCTGGATGGGCACAAACTTTGCTTTTCATTGCTGAGCTACCCTCACAAAAGTCTCTTTTACCAACACATTTATGGACTGTTAAAGAGAACAAATCTGCTAACAAGAAAGACAGCGAAGCAGACCATGGTAATTGACTCTATGTCGTTCCATCATTTGAAGCTCTGGAATCTGTTTGTTTGAATTACGAGCTTCCAGACCCCCCTGATACTCAATGCTATATGTGCAGATCCATAGATGATACAGCTTTCAGGACATCTTGGCTAGCAAAGAGTCTGGACTAAGATGGTATTTGCTCAACATGGCCGAGGTTGATGTCCAACCTATGCATACTTGCAGGTTAGTTCTATAAAGCATCTTACTTTCTACATGCTTGTAACTTTTTGGTCTATTAAATGACCTAAACAATCGGTTGTAGCTCTTCCCCCTTTCCATATGTGAGGTTTTTACTTTGTTTCTATTTATGAAGTTTCTGCCTTTTTACTGTTTAACTGATCTAAATTCTTTGATTATATCTTGACTCTTCCGTGCACTTGAAAATTGAGTGCTTTTGCACTGCACTTCATTGTGTTTTTCCTTACTTTCTGGTAGTAATGACAGACAAATACACTAATTGCTTTGGGGAGAATGAATCACTAAATAAAAGTAGATTTGGTTCTGAATGTCACCATTCCAAAAACTCCCAGTAGCGCTGGGAAAACGAGAATCTCTATAGAATACAACTCTTCAAGAATGTGGTCATGTCCTAATCTTCTTAGCGATGCTTGTTAGAATGTTTTGCAGCTTGTTTTTGTCAATATATAATACAATGCCGTCGTCAAAAATACAAACTGGCTTTAACTTTTTGGACCTCAGCGTCATAGTGCTTTTGCATATCTTTATGAGTTGGTTAATAGTTTAAAGCCTCTGTAACTTAATCTCCAAAGTCATTATTTTGACGCATATGATAATATTTCGAATGTAATCAATCAAGAAGGCTATTTTTAATAATTCTATTTTTTTTTGAAACAATCATAGTGGCTAAATCTACCTATGTTGATAATAACATTCTAAAGATATTCTTTGTCCATCTACATGAACCAATAAAAAATTGAATCTAATCTAATCTAATCTAAATATTCTAAATGGCTTAATCAGGAAAGCTTTGATGTTACGTGCATTTGGCATCAACTAGCAGAGCTTTATGGACGCCTGGACAAGGGTCAGCACCAAAAAAGTGATGCGATTGACGGATCGAACACTTCTCCTTCCCTATACAAGCCTGAGAAAATATGATGCCATTAATGCTACATACATTTATATCAAAAGATGATGCATGATGTATTTCAAGGAACGGAGCAAGCTATATTTTATGCCCCGTGTGGGAAAGAAATCAAATATCCAAAACTTTTGTTGTGTTGATTCCAGTTTTTACAGCTGCTAGAACAGCTTTACCTATCACAAAAGTTTCAACAAGTTTTCCAAATTCTGAATATGACTGCATTCTATATTTTGCCTGGTCCTCTACTCTATGAAAATCATTTCAGTTAGATTAAACAAAGAAAGTTTCTGGGCTTGAAATGCAATTAAAATTTTAGTGGATGAGACTTCCCACATTGTGTCTACATGGAGGGTCCAATCTATGCGACGTTATAGGCTCTTCCGATTGTTTAAACTTTTGCCCTCCACATTAAAATGACAAATGCAAAGTAGAGAGGAAATAGAATTCCTTTCTCTCAAATCATTCTTAACTGAGTGGAAATTCCTTTTCTTTTTCTGAAGTCTTGGCCAAGTGCTTTGTCAATAAAATGAAGTACTATGTTTTTAAATTGAAAATTTGAATATTATATAGTAGAAAACGAAGCTCACCTGTTCTACTCTGGCTGTGGAATTAGTTGAGTGGCAGTTTCCTACAGCATAACTTTCACAATTACCCTCGGGAGTTCCAAAGCTGGCAAACATGATCTTGGATATTTTCTTGTTTGTGGGACACCTAAGCTGAACTGTGGACAAATGCGATTCAGGTACATGCCCACATACATTTCTGATTGAAATAGTATCTACAGAAATCCCTGGGGGGTAGCCCTTCTCTTCCTCAAGTAAAATCAGCAGGTTACCGGTCGGTTTGAGGAAAGATCGAGGTATATGGTACCTGCAATAAACGTCAAGTCATTAGTTTGGTTGAAAAGGCAGTCTTGGAATATAGGCCAAAAAGAAAAGATTTGCAGAATACAATCTCATTTATGTTTGTCTATATGTTCTCAAAAGGGGCTTTTAACTAGTAATCATTATGATGTCATTTAATTAGGTTAGACCTTATAAGATAATTACAAGACATTGGGCAAGTTAAAGTACCTTATTTGAGAAGGATTTCCTTTGGAGGTGTTGAATGAGACCCAATATCGGCCAATGCTCTGACCATTAACCCAAGCTTCACCCTTTCCCATGGATTGAAGGTTCAATGCAACAGGGTCATTCCCTGCTGGTGCATCAAAATTGGTCTGCCAAGTAGAAATCAGAGAAAAAGTTAGGTGGATTTTCAAGTAATAGTTAGTACACTACACAAAATCTCCTATTGTATATTTATGGTGGTTACAATATGTCAAACATGTCAAAAGAAATATTTCTGCATTTCCCATTGTGTTCTCCCAACTCTCTGTATCAAAACTACACATTGAAATTGAAATAGGAATTGGCAAACGATATTCATACCTTATACCACATGGGTTGTTGTTGATCATCTGAGGTTCTAAACTTTTTCCATTGAACTCTACTCATCTTGTCGCGGGTGTAAATTTGTAACTTCTCTCCTCGCAACCCAACCTTCACCGTATCATTTCACAAGCATCAGTGTAATAGTAAATTACATAATAGCCTTTGCTTCAGCATATACATCAAAGAATAAAATCTTCAAAAAAAAATTCCATAATATGGGAGTATCAAGATATGCAAGGATATAACCTACTTTACAGTACCAGAATTAGCATTTACATATTCAAGAGAGAGTACCTGATATCCCCATGTACTCTTGGTGAAATCCTTGTCCTGAATTCTGAATCTATGTAATCCAGCAATCTTACGTTCTAGATGTGCTCCTGCATTCTATAGAACAAATGAGGTGATATTAATTTCAAATTAAAATCAAGTGGCAATCAGATAATTTGTTGTTCCAAAGAGATGGATACCGGTAAACCAACTGTTGCACTAAGTAAGGCAACATCGTTTGTCCCATTTTTGAGATTAATCGAATTCTGGAAGGTGAAGGTTGGATTATCATGACTTCCGTGAGCAGAACCTGGATGATACAATTGGTTGGTTATTTGTAATTGTTCTAGTATGAAAGTAACTGTTAGAGAAGCTATTGTTCTGAATCTAATATAACAGTTGGTTTTCTAGCTACGTAAAAGTAATCATCTACCTGCATATACGCCATTCACGTATGCATGCAAAACATGTCCATGTGAGTAGGCTCTCATAACAGCTTGATTATTGGCGAAATTATTTTGAAACCTGTATTGTTTTGGCATATAGAGTTTAGTAGGTGATCTCAATCAATTTTATCTTTATAATTATTATTGTTGTTCATTACTGCATCTGGTAGTTTACCTGAAAGTATACCAAAGGTAATCAGTCGTATCTTTCGTTGTACTGATTTGGTCTAACAAGGTCTTTGCTCTTGATGAAGTCTTGTCAAATGTAGCAATGCTTTCTTTGTATTCTTCCCATTTCTCTCTTGAGTTTAGCTCTTGGCTAGATATGACTGACCTTGTGCCATATTGTGTTTTTACCTGTCAAACGAGTAAGTCAGGACAAAAATTTACATATAATCTTATGTTGAGTTAGTTATTTTCTTACTGCATTTGTTATGCATAAATGACAGATAACATCTTGTGAGATTATTGATGCTAAATAAATCAGTGTAGTACAGGGTCAGTGGAGCTTACCTTTGCTGTATTGAACTTTACGGTCTTGCAATCTGGTAAAATGCTGATTGACTTGCGAGGCAACTCATATGTCCTATTTTGAAAGACAATTCTCACATCCCTTTTCCCATTATAGTTTACCAGAAAGGCTGCACATTCCCCTGAATGTCCTTCAAAAACATAAGCCTGCGTTTTGAAAGAAATCCAACCAAGAAGTAGCTTTGGTTAGATATTAGTTAAAAATAACCAACTATTAGCAATCTTTGGGTTTAGTTTTCTCACGTCTTGTAGTCGACCCAAAGAAAAATTACGGGGTGCTCCACTGAGTAAAGCATTGGAGCATGATTTTATAGTGGCATGCAGCTCCTTGAGATGACCCCATTTTGGTTGTCTAGTTAAACCTGAATTTCTCAACTAAATAAGCTTACGTTGTAGCTCTGAAATTGATGTGCTAGCTGAAAACATCTAGAAAAACATACCATACTCATCAAGAGGTGCTTCATCATAGTAACTTGCAGTAACAAAAGCTGAGCCTGTTCTTCCAAAATTGGTTCCTCCATGATACTGCATATGCAATTGTGGTAATGTAATATCAGACAATGAGAATTTTTTTTTCTTTTTCGTGTAAAATGAGAAGTTTCTGTTAACATAATGGTTATTATACCCTGTGCCTGATAATATATAGATTGTCAAACATTGAGCTGTGAATAAAGAAATGGAACTAGATGAAACTGATAAAGACAGTTGAAGATGGATTGTCGTACCATGTAATAATTTACGTAGCTTCCATTTTTTGCTGCGATGAATAAAGCAACATGAAATGCTATGTCTTCAGCTGATCTAATGTATGGCTCTCCACCGTATACTTGAAAGCTTCATAGAACATGATTGCAAATATTTGTTTGTTATTTCACTGGCAGTAGTTACATTTTCAATGCAAATATCTGGTTTTTGGAAATGAATAAGGCTTTAATTTATACTCACAAACTTGTCCAGTTTTCTGTCCACATTGATGGCTTATTTACTGAGTTGGGTCCTGTAAATGTTTGTCCACAGCGCATTCCATTGCATGTGTTGATCTGTAGATTATAAAACCTTAAACTTGTTACTTCTCAGTGACTCTAAGAGCACACAATGGGAAAAAAATTGAATTAAAAGAAATTGAAATACGGGTTTTTTCACAAGCATTGGGAGGAAAGTTCAAAAGTTTTAGATGTTAAGGCACAACTCATTTTCTGTTATGGCATATACATGCATGTAAATATAATGAAGAATCTCTTGAATTTGTTCTTGGAGGAAGTCAGCAAAGGCCGTTTGGGATCATGTGAAATCTATGAAAAAGTAGGGGGACTAACCACTGGATCTGGGGCATCAGTTTGCTTACACATCATCCAAGGAACACCAGTAGTCAGGTTCACAGCCATTTTTGCAGCCCATTGAACATAACTCCGTCCTTTCTCGTGAAAAGCTGCTTCAACATTTTGGTACTCGTTTTCAACCTGTAAGTGGACAGCGTTTAGATGGTTGTAATAGCATTTTCTTTACAGGAGAATATAGTGAAAGAGTTTGCCATTTTATGAACCTGTGATACTATGATCGGTCCTCCTTGAGAAGCATACAATTTATGATACTTCATCAAGTTTACTATTCTGGTCACAAACCTTTGCATGTAATGCTGCATTGAACAAAATGAAAACAATGTTAAGCACTCGTATTTGCCATTTAATTTTACATTCAGCACAATGACCATGAAACACATATTATTCTTGTTATAATGCTGAGCTAGATCATCATAATCAACTTATTTTTATATATAAGATGATCATCAACTTATTTTAGATATGTACCTTGAATTGTTCATTATCAGATCGGTAGACAATGCCCTGGATGTCATGCAACCAATATGGGAATCCCCTGCACCATCAAATGCCTCATTGTCATAAACTTGTAACAAGTTAGTGTAATGCCAGAAATTGTTCATTATGCATTTGATCATTTACAGGATTGAAGTGGCATTAATTACCCGTAAGTCCATTCGCCTTCGATGAAGGGTCCAATTCTAAGGGCAACATATAGACCCTGAGATTGGATTTGCTTGATGAACTTTACTAAATCCTTTCGACCACGAAAATCATACTGCAACAGAACAAGCATGAGGGAGAGTTGCTACTAAAAGAACATTTCTATATATATGTAAAACTAGAGAAGCAAAAGACACACACCTTTCCTTCCTGGGGTTCATGCAAGTTCCAGAAAACATAGGTCTGTATAACATCAAGACCTCCCTCCTTGGCTTTGGATATCAAAGATGGCCACATCTGTAGAAAGATTTTTAATAAGTTTTACTTTATTGCACTGTCTTTATTATTCACTAAACTGTCATTTACTGCCATAATCAATTAATCATGGTCATAAAATCAAATTATGTCCAGTTGATAACTTTGAAGAAAAACACTTCGACACTGTTGGATTGAGTTTGTTATGCTGTTGAGTTTTATATGCATAAAGTTAGCAAGAAAAAGGATTTTTTTTCCTTGGAAAAAAAAGAGAATGAATTAGAATTAAGAAACAATCAAACCAACACATCGAAAATCATGTAATAAAAAATTAAATAATTTTTTTAAAAAATAAAAATTCTTAAAAAAAAAAATATGCATGTTAGCTCCAGATATACCTTCTTAACCTACTCTACGAAAATAGAATTTGCATGAGCTATTTTCTGAAGAGAATTTGAGTGATACCTGAGGAGTACTACGAGGATAATGGATAGAACCAGAGAAGAGAAGTTTATGTTGTCCATTGATGATTAAAGATCTTCCGTCATATGTCACATTCCTGCTCCCTCTTCCTTGGACAGTTGCCACCAAAAACCATAATACCACAAAAATCATCTTGTAGTCCACCATAGCTTCAGTCAATTTTCTACTCGATATTGATAACTGTTTCATCAGCAGAAAAAGTAAAAAATTTTAAAAAATAATATAGATGAGTAAATCTCTCGCATTATCTTTAAGTCAATATTATGTGCTAAAATATAGAATACACTTTTTTTTATTGTCAAATTCAAAGCTCTGAATGTGTCAAAAACCACGTTTTTAATAATATTTTTGCAGTTAATTAATTTTCTGCTTTTGTTGATCTCATCCATGGATTTTGTACATAAATTTCATGCCTCGAAAGAGCAAAATGTAAATAATCGAAAAGAAAAAATACCTAAAGAATGGAAATAATATGAACAATCAAGAAGTTGCTTTGAGATAAATACTAATTCTTCCCTAGAATTGCTGTTTTATATGGCTATTCATGTCTACGCAAATTCGGATTAGTAAATTGAGTTCTAAAGGGATTTAACTACTCAAAATTATACCTTTCTTTTTCTTTAATCAAGCTACTAAAATAATAAATATCTTTTTTTCTTTTTTAAGGAAAATTTACCAAATCACTTCAGTAGATACGTAGAGCAAGTATAGCTTCATTTAAGTTTTAAGTATCATTAATGGATATTTATTATTGAACATATTATAGTTTTTCAATCAATTTAAAGCAAGAGATCGATTTTCTTTTCTGGGTCGATAATAATAATAATAATAATAATAATGAAAATATTTCATTCATACGTGATAAGTGTGCTAGCTAGTATAGCTCCGCTCGAGGTGTTGAGAATTTTACCATCCCCACTTTATGCTTGGTTTTGGAATTTTTTTTTTTTTTAAAACTTTAAACGTTGTTTTTAGAATTTTTTTTTTTAAAAAAAAAATTTAATGTATTTTTTTTTATTTTATCTTTACTTTTGTATTTCAAATGCATTTTTGTATTAAAATCAAATCGAAAAGGCAAAGGGTAGTGATTTGACCAAGTTCAATCGGAATTTTATAAATATTATGAAAACATCACAATATAAAAAATAAAAATACTTTAAAAAAAATCGTTTATATCATATAGCATCAATCAAAAGGCATTATTTTTAAATCATTCAACATTTATAACAAAGATTAAGGTAAATATAATAACAAGTTACAAATATCCAAAAAATATTATCAATATAAATTTTATTTTTTATTTTCATAAAAAAGTTCATCAAAATTTTCTAAATCTCAATTCTTTTATATTTATATTTATATTTTATTTTTTAAGCAAAAAAGATGTTATATGGACATTTTGGATTAAATTTATTTTTCCTCATTCAAATCGATTTTTTTTCTTGCTTCAACCTAATTTTCCTCCAGTTCTATTCAATTTTTTGCTAGTCTGACTTTATATACTAAATCAACCCGAACTATTTCTTTTCACTTTTTTTAGGTTAATTAATAAAATACAATTTAATTATTTATAAATATTTTTGAAAATATTTAAATGCTTAATTATTTTCTTAATTTGCATATTAAAAGACAAAAAGTGACGCTTGAACCTTGAAATAAAATGAAAGTAGTACATCTGATCCCTTTTCAACTAGAAATCACTTGCCAAATTTTGAATATTGTAAAGAATAATTACGATTTAAATATTAAGGATAAGATAGCTATCATTTTAATTTTAAATATTTGAATTTTAAATGAAATATATATATATATATATATATATATATATATATATATATCTTACAATTGAATAAGCAACACTCTACTTTTTTTAAAAAAAATAAAATCTTGACTTCTTTAACCTCAATTATTGAAATCAATTAAGCAATTCTTATGGTTAGGTTAAGCCTTATTTCGATTTTTAAGAGTTCAAAAATAATAAAATTATTTTTTAAATTAGATCCATAAAATTGCTCATGAAATAAGACATGTTAAAAGTTATGACCTTTTATATAACTTATTTTCCATATAACGGTGTACTATTGACTTGATTTATAAATAATCATTATTTCGATCCGGACCCAAAAAAAATCATAATAATTTCATACTAAATACTTTTTCTGTTTACAAATAAAAGTGTCCATTTTTTTATATATTTTATCAATATTATAAAACTCCTTAATTATATATTTTAATATTTTACTAATTTGCATTTCCAAAATACTGAGTGATAATGAGTAAATTGGTTGAAAAATAAGTCCTGAAAATTACTTCTAATTTAGAAAATGAATAAATAATATTATAATAAGGCGTAATTGAAATAAAATATTCAGATTATCATATTTTTTATAAGTCAACATGTAATCGAAGATGATAGAAAAATGCGTGATTAGATGCACATATGCGCATTGTACACGTACACATGTGAAAGCTTATGATCCAACAGTATATATATGTACGTGTATACACGCTCCAATAAAACTTTGATACTTTAATATATTTGAAAGGAAGGAAGGTCTGCATTGTGATAACATATCATGCCAAAGGCGTCATGTCATCTGAATTATATAACATATCGAGTTAAATTAAATTATAAATAGATTATTGACTAATTACTGAATCGAATTTAGAAATCGAATCAAAATTTGACACTTTTAATTATTATTATTATAATTTTAACGATAATTCAAAAATAATTTTTAAATGTATATTTTTAATTAGCTAAGAAGTTTAATTTTAATTAAAAAAATATTATAACTGCATAATGGGCATATTTTCCAAGTATTGATGAGCTTTTTGGGCTAGCCCAAGTACACTAGTCCGGCCCAACAAATTCTTTCCTCCTGTAAACGAAAGTTTGGAGTAGCATACAAGCCAAGATCGCCATTGCTCTTCTCCCTTTTAAAACTTAGTTCCAAATTAATAGCGATTTCTTTTTCTTTTTCTTCACTCTACTCTCTGCATCACAATCCCTATGTCGGTGAGTTTCTCCGCCCTCTCTCACGTTAAATCCCTTATTTTTATGTGTGGAAATTATTTTACATCTGATTTATGGCAATTGCAGATCTTCGAGTACAATGGGAGTGCCCTAATAGCCATGGTAGGCATGAACTGCTTCGCCATAGCAAGTGATCGGCGACTCGGTGTTCAGCTGCAAACTATCGCTACTGATTTCCAGCGAATCTCTAAAATTCACGATAGGCTCTTTCTCGGTCTCTCTGGTCTAGCCACCGATGCTCAAACTCTGTATGTTCAATCTCCTGTATCTCTGTTTTTGTCCATGTCTAATTCAATTGTTTTAATTTTTCACCATTTTGAGCTGGTGTTTATCTGTCTAGCTTAGTGGTGTTTTGTCAAATGTTTTCGTTGGTTTTGTTGCTTTTAGTATAAAATATTGCCCGCTGGTGCACTGCAATAGTTTTTTCTTATTTTCGTTATTTGGTGCTTTCGTGACTGTTTTGTGCTTACGCATCGTGTAGCATGATGTTTAAAGTTTGCAATGTGTGTGAGATGTAGGTATCAGAGGCTTGTTTTCCGTCATAAATTGTATCAATTGCGAGAAGAGAGGGACATGAAGCCCGAGACATTTGCTAGCCTTGTTTCTGCTCTCCTATATGAGAAAAGGTTTGTGAATTTCCTTTTCTGTTTCGAGCATAATTGATACCATCTTAATGTTGTACAGTGTATGGGAGAGTGTACTTAAGCATTGAACTACTGCTTAATTTCCCTTTTCCGTTGAGTATGTTGTATGTTTGTTTGCCTTCTCTTTCAACTGGTGATTGTCAATGTTGCAGATTGGTCACTGTCATGAAATATTTCTTAACTTATCTATGGTGAAATATCATATTTGCATGTGCTTTTTTAGCTTTACTTGCAAATAGGAAAGATTAGTTTTCACGCATCTTAATTTTTTTCTAGATGCACTTGCACATGGCATAGCAACATTTTTTGTTAGCTGCAAAATGAATTTCTGTGATATTGATCATATCGGCACCTATTATTGTCTTGAATTTGAACATTTGATATGCATGACGTGCTGTATTGATAGTGCAGAGTTTAAGCAGTAAAATGCATGTGTTAGTAAACATTATGCAATTGGAGATTTCACAATGGTCCTTCGTGTCTTAAACTGGCTCACATTTTGCTCGCATGGTAGAATTGGTTACTTGATTGGGGGGAGAAGCATAGTGCTTTGCCTTTATTACCAGATATTTTATTCTGAAGTATCTAGAACTAGTCTTTCACATATAAATCAAATAAAGTTCGTTCACATTAATTATTATTCAATCTAACTTCATCCTCATTTGAACCAAATTATTTTTCAATCATTCACAGAAATATGCTTATTTAATTAATGCATTGTAAAACTCTAATGTTCGATTCTCTTTCTTGCCATTTACAGTTAGTTGCACCCTGATTTGGCACCATTTTTTTTCTTTGAGCATTTGTGTTTACATGTATGAAAAATGAAATGCATTTTGGTCTTCTATTTTCTTTTTTCAGGTTTGGTCCATACTTCTGCCAACCTGTAATTGCTGGATTGGGTGATGATGACAAGCCGTTCATTTGCACAATGGATTCAATTGGTGCCAAGTATGTTACATTTCTTCTCTTTATCATCGTGTCTCTTACCAATACAGAGTTTTTTTTTGCAACTTGAATATACCATCCACATAGAGGAAATAGCATTATTCTATTAAATAAATTACTGAGAAAACTGATGATCGGTTGAATGTTCCTTGCAGTTCTTTTAGAGTGTTTCAAGATATTCTAGAATAACTTATAGTGGACATTTTTACCTGTAGCCCAAAATTGTATTTATTTTATGAGATAATCATATATCTGCCTCACTCTCACGGGAAAGTCCATTTACTATTGCACTTATGGATTTGTTTGTTGATGGTTGAATTGATATGTGAAGTCAAAAAAGTAGACTTCCTGTTGCACTTGCATAACCTGTTGGCATTATATATTTTGTTGCTTTCAAATGAGACAACACTGCGTGGAACTCATAGTATACAAATTGAACAGCATTGGCTCTAATATTGTAAAGAAATTTCATCAGATTTAACTACTAAACATTCTATGCACTCCATACTGAATTTTTTTGCTTTTTTTTTTCCTTGTTTTCTTATCCCCTGCAGAGAACTTGCTAAAGATTTTGTTGTTGCTGGGACAGCCTCAGAGTCTCTTTATGGTGCCTGTGAATCTCTATTCAAGCCGGACATGGTTAGTTTCTTGTTATCATTTGGAACTGATATAAAACGCATGGACTGGATGACCTTAACATGGTCTGAGGGACATCCATTTTATGGGAGATAATGCATATACAGGCAACAAATTTTGAACTTGCAAATTATGAATTTACTTTGAAAATTCTTGTAAACAGATCAAAAGTAAGTTACAGACAAGGTCTTTAATGTTGTTAACGAAACATGTCCGAGGTGAAATTGTGCAGAATATACACAGAGCAAAGTTCATAAGCTTTGCGGTTTTAGTTTCAGTGCCACCAATCTGTTTCACTCAATTGGTAAACTTGTGGAGCTGCTGGTTTAATGGTTTAATTTTTTTGCTGGTCATTATGGTCAAGTTTGAGTAGTGCCTTGGTTCTGGTCTAGAAGGCAAGCCAACAACCAGCATAAAGCGGGCCATGAAGTTGCATTGATATAATTGAAATGACTACTCATTGTTTAGGATTTGTTCCATTCCCCACAAGTCAAGAACACAGAATTTTTAAGCTCTTATGGACTAAAATCTGAAATTGATTGTCACAAGTTATTTATGCTTATGAAGTGTGCCCTTTTTACTAGAAGAATTATTAATTATTTTTTAAAATTTATTTATGCTCAGGAAGCTGAAGAATTGTTTGAAACTGTGTCTCAAGCATTGCTATCATCAGTAGATCGGGACTGCTTAAGTGGTTGGGGAGGCCACGTCTATGTTGTGTAAGCTTTCATATGCACATTTTACTTATCTGTTAGTAGTATGGAGTTTAGTTCTTATAAGTGCAAGATTTCTGCACAAAGTGAGCGGCAATGGCCTAAAGAAGTCTATTCATTTTCAAAGATTGTGCCTTCTGTAATTTATCTGCTCACGATCCTTGATCAATTAACTTTTGCCTTTTAGCTGCACCGAGCAAAGAATCTGGAAAGAGAAAACAATGAACCATCAAAATATATTGAGCTCGTGATTATACCATTGCAATACTTTTAAATTATGCTCTTGGAGATCTATTGGCATATATTTTAGAAAATTCTTGAAGGTGTTTGCCATCAATTTGAAGAGATATTATACTAGTTTTCATGATGCCACAAAATAAAGTGATAATGCAGTAGTTTTCGTGATGCCATTTGGTGCTTTTATATTAATTTTGAATTTGGGTGGAATGCTTGTAACATTGGAAGTTATATTAGTGTAATTCATATAATTTGAGAAAGTTATAATTATATTTTGTGTTTTTATTTTCATGCAATTTGTGGATCTGATTTATTGAATAGATTAGTGAGTGGATTGTTCACTATATCAAATTAGCCACTGATCTCAATCTGCTTTCCTCGAGATCACTGATCTGGAAAAGTTTGATTGTCCAAGTGTTTTCCAATCTCAAGTTTTCTTCTCATCCTATGGGTTCCGCAAATCCTTGCATTTACACGCCAATATTTTCCTGCATTGTGTTCATTATGGGTGTCATGATAGTTCTCTGCTGAATTATCCTAACTTAAATCTTGTTGTTTCGTTCCTTGAATGTGTGTTACAGCACTCCCACTGAAGTCAAAGAAAGAATATTGAAGGGAAGGATGGATTGATCCTTGTGCATGAAGCTGAAGGCCTGCCCTTCTATACACAGATTAGACCCACCTGTTTTCATAATTTCAACAACTGGCCCAAATTTGAATATGAGCCTGTTAGTTTGTCCGAAGATGATGTCGGTGCTGTAACTTAAAACTTAAAAGTACTCTGGATAAGATTTCAAGCATGGTATTTCGATATTGTTTTAGTTCTGGTGAATTCAATGCACCTTCTAGTGTTTAAGTTTGACCGACTATCTAGTTTTAAGAATTTTATGCTAGGATTTTGGACGAATATAGTTTTATTATGAGAAGTCACGTGATCATTTACATGAAATAATTTTCAGCCACACGACTTTCTTTTCATTTGTTAAGCATTGCACTCCCCATGAATGGCAATAATAATTGTGCCTGTCCCCAGCAGATCTCAGTTCAAAACATATAACAACAAATAGGTAAAATGTCTTTGTCGAACAAGTGAATAAATAACTGAACAACATTACCAATGAATGGAAATTTGATCTTCGGCTCTAAGGCCTTACTAATAACTTTTTTTCAAATCCCAGGGCAACAAATATTAAGTCATTTTTCTGTGTACATTTTGCTTTAGATTCTTTTCCATCTTTATCCATCTTCGGAATGCTGAAAGATGCATTTAGCCCAGTGCTAATTCAGCTCTTATCGTCCTAATTCCTAGCTCATCTATTGAAAAATTTTGGTTCTCCTATACCCCTAGGTATCCTTCTGGCCAATTTTTTTTATTTATTTATTTATTCTCTCTATCCTAATCCATTATAAATTTCGCTTATAACTCAAGAATGCATTTATTCTAACAATAGCCACCAGAATTTGGCTTGGCAATACTCGATTAACAGTGCCAAAGATTTCAGTTTCCTTTCCTCCTATTGACAATTTTAGTTGTAATTAAGCAAATTGACTAATAATAATAATAATAATATTCATTAACAGAGAATAGTAATTAAATATGAATAGTTTTAACGTGTACCAACATACATAAATCGATGGAGACGTACAAACCAGGTACGATTTGGGAGGTTGCCTTACGGCAAGGACTCTCTAATGGAATGAAACTTGGAATAACATAATTAAATTCAATAACTATAATAACTTGATTGCAAGAACCCATTTTCAATTGCTTCACAGAAAAAACTTCCTTGTCCCTAAAGTAACCTCAAATAGCCGTCCCTAGCTTGTTAACAAGCTACCCTACCCAAGAATATTGGCATAACCCTACACTTCCAACATTGAATTATATATCAATTTGGAATCTGGAATTTAATTGATTCATATCATCTATACTTGTCATTGTAGTTGCTTTGCATGAAAGTTATTTCCTTCTTTCCCAGGAAAAATTAATATTTCTATCCATTCCCTTTAATCAATTTCATCAATCATATATATTTGGATCAATTATTTTCATTGCTGCGCATAGTACTATAATTTCAAGATTTTAATAGTATCCGTCAATGGAAAACAACCAAGAGAGAAAGCGAGCAATGGATGATGAAGAGGAGAGAAAGCAAGCGGCGAGAAGTCCTTTCGAGGAACTTAATCAAGTTCATTCAGATTTTGCTATTGCAATGGCTTTGCAAGAGCAAGAAAGGGCGTTCGATCACACCCTGTCGAGCATCGAGAGTGATAGCGAAGAGGGAGAAGAAGATGATGGTGATGAAAATTCGAGCTCTGGAGCCAATGATTATGAATATTTTGAAAACCAAGAATTGGAATTTCTTGAAGGAGAAGATAGTAATGGTGAGGAAGAAGATATGGAGGAAGATGATATCGATCCAGACGAATTATCTTATGAAGAGTTGATTGCATTAGGGGAGTTCATAGGAGAAGAGAAGAGAGGATTACCCATGAATGAAATCAAAAAGTGCTTAAGTTCATGTAAGTACAAGAAGTCAGATAATAAAAGTGGGATAGATAGATGTGTTATTTGTCAAGTGGAATATGAAGAAGAAGAACAATCATTGGTAGCTCTTCCTTGTCATCATTCTTACCATTCTCAATGCATTACCAATTGGCTACAAATCAAGAAGAATTGCCCTATTTGTAGCTTTGAAGTTTCTTCATCCAAAATTTAGTACCTTTGTTGTTTCAAATTGATTGCATACAATGTAAATATGTATATATGAATATTCATTTGAAATTTATGTTGCTTTATTTGTTGAAAAATTGATCTCAATCAAGGGAAAACAAATGGATATCCATACCACTTGATTGATTAGAATTAGTTTGTATCTATATTTTTATGTGTCTCAAGTTCATTTATATATATATATATGGGTGTTTGTGTTCCTGTATGTACACTCCACTTTTTATCAACATTTCATATCTGATATATAGCATATGAATCTACAACTTGATTTTTCATATACTCGTTTCATGATATAAAACTTGGACGTAGATTAATAGAGTAGGTGGAGAAAATACATAAAAAATAATATTGAAACTTAATAGAAATTTTAATAACTAATTTATTTCGAGTCAAGTAGGGCTGCTACAAAAATAAAGCTATTGTTTACAAACATTTATTCAACTATATATATATTAATCTAGTTTTGACATTTTCTATTTGATTGCAAGAAAATAAGTTCAAAGACAAGAACAATATGGTTGTAATTGAAAAATCCAATATAGACAATAAAATTCCTGGTTAATTATTAGCAATTTTGGCTGTGGCTAGGAAAAAAAAAATTAAGAACATCCCTATAAATTATATATATATATTAAATCAACACCACAAAAATATTTAACTGATTATATTAAAAGATTTCGATTCTACTAAAATATAAAATTCAATTAAAACATTTATATAAAAGCAACAGAATAAAACGACACCTCAAACATGTTGTGCAAGTTGCATGAAAAGGTCGAAAGCAGCCACTGGAATAGAGCTTGTCCAGCCTTTACATGAAGTCCCAATTTTCCAATTAAATTAATTATTAATTTTGGACCGTTAACTTGTAAAGTAATTAATATAGAAGTGAAACAGCAGCATCAGATCGGATGCTTAATTAAATTAAATAATAAAGAATGTCTTAATGTGTAGAATAGGCACAGAGTTTCTTCACATGATGACAAAAGGAATGTGAAATCAAAAGGAGACGACAAATAACTTTGTTTAAACATATCTACTGGGGCAGGCTTATTGTCAGCTGCCGGCGGTGGGATTTGTGTAACTTTACAAATTCAAAAGTTAAATAAAATATTTAATAAACAAATGTTTATTCATTAATGATTATGTAGAAAGCAAATATATCAATGCATTAATAAGATAAAATTTTATAATCAATTTTATTTTTTTCTATTTCTTTATTATTTCATCTCTATAATAATTAAAATCACGAAATTTTTAATATAATTGTCAAACCTTTCCATGGTTACTAATTCTCTTGATTATTGCAATAAAAATTACCGTAAATTAAAATTTTATAAAAAAAATAAACGAATTTATTTTTAGAAATGAAACAGAAAAAATTATCACAAATTGAAAGGGGTGTGCTAATTTGGTTCAAAACTTAAATTTGTAATATTTAAAAAACAAATGCCTCGTTTCGTCAAAAAAAAAAATGCCTCGTATTTTTGTGTTTTTGGCTCACATAAAATAATTTTGTGGCGCCACCCTTATTCATTGAGTTAATTACATACGTGATTATCAAATTTTGAGGCTTATAACCAAATATTCATAAAAAAATAATTTGTAATATAAAAATTATCAAATTTTTATTTATTTCAATTAAGGTAAAAATTACCGAAAATTTAATTTTTCGTCACCAGAAAACCACTCAAATATACTACATCATCAGTAATATTCTAGAATGCGACCAATCAGCATGCAATATGACCCGCCTACATGAAAGAATTAACACGTCAGTAATTACACGTCAGCAAGACTTCTTTTTTGTCTTTTTGTACATGTTGGCATGACACGTGTACTTGTTGATATGTCAATTTCTCTATCTAAGCGGTTCATATCACATGCTGGCTGGACGCATTCTAGAAAATTCCTGATGACATAGCATATTTGCGTAGCCTTTCGGTGACGAAAAATTAATTTTTCAGTAATTTTTACTTTAATTGAAATAAAATAAAAGTTTGATAATTTTTGTATTACAAATTATTTTATTATGATTATTTGAAATTCGATAACCACAGACGTAATTAATCAATTATTCATTATATAATTTTTGTTGGATTATAAATTATAAATTGACACATAAGGTTTTTGAAAAAAAATATATTTGTAGTATTTATGTTAAAGAATATTTGGTTATATTTATAAAAGGAAATAAAATAATATTTTATTTTGGAAGAAGAAAAAGAAAATAAAATCATTTATAACGAAAACATTAAAAAAAAGATTATAATTGTGCCTTTTATATATTTATTCACTAGATCGGGGGGGAGGGGGACATATTTAAATTTGCATCGACTTACAAAAAGGTTAGGTCTTCATCAGTATTTTTAATTTCCAAATGGATCCAACAGGTATACAAATAAAAAGATTCTTAACCTTAATTTATAATTAAGGTTTCTATAATTTTATCTTTTGGAAACATAATCAAAATCGAATCTTGTTCAATCGAAAAA
The DNA here is from genome assembly GCA_947683425.1 of Excoecaria cochinchinensis. NCBI lineage: Eukaryota > Viridiplantae > Streptophyta > Magnoliopsida > Malpighiales > Euphorbiaceae > Excoecaria > Excoecaria cochinchinensis. The sequence continues at coordinate 8,981,044 of CANTUQ010000054.1, read as the reverse complement.
AATTATTAAATTTTCAACTGTTTAAATTATATATAATTCTCAATCTAAATTTTAATGTACAAAACATTTCTATATTCCGAAATAGTTAATTTTATGTTTTTCGTTGTTTTTTTTTCTCTCTTTTTAAATAAAAGGGACTAAAGAAAGGAGATGAACATTTTCAAATCAAATAACTCTTTTATAAATCTAAGCCAGTTGCATAGTCTTTATAGAAACTTTTTAATTGTTTTAATTTATGTTAAATTTGATATTTTATGGTTAAATTAATTTAACAAAATATAATGTAATTAGAGAAATTGACGCATTGTCTTATGCAACAAACATATTGGGAAATAAACTTAAATCGTAACATAAACAATAAGTTAATTAAGAAAATTAATTATTATATCGTCGTTTATTGTTTTATATATTAAATTTCACAGCAAACAGCCAAAAGCAAGTTGATTTGGACCGTAAGCATAATCATATCATGACTTAAATGAAATAATTAACAATATTCATCCCATCGGCCAAAGTGCAAGAAAAACGCACATTGATTACAAGTCAAATTACTGCATGCAGCACGTCGTATAATACGACAAACTGTATAATTTTTAATCATGGATAAATAATATAAAATTTACGAAGTTTCCAGGAACCATCTAGGATTTAGGCCGAATTTGTATACTGTTGTTAGTAAACTAACTTTAAGTCTATTTTCGCCTTAATTTTTCCTGTATATATTCGATATTAAATTGAAAGAAGATGCGTCAAATATTTAATATCGAATAATTATAAAAATATAATACTTTTTTCGTAATATAATATTTATTATTTTTGACTAAAATTTAAATTCTATTTATTTATAATGCAATTTAATTTTTTTATCAATTTTTTTTAATAAAAATTAACTAATTATATTTAAATTTTTACATTCAATTACTCAATTTTATCTTAAATTTAAATCTAATTAATATTTATTAATTTTAGTGAAAACAATAAAAATAACAGATAGTATAGAACGAATGGAGTATTTTTTTTATAATAACTTGGATGTCTAAACTTCACGTGTAATTATGTTAATTTCTGCAATTAAATTAGGCCCCCAATCCTTTTTCTCTAATAAATTTTAAAATACTAAAGTTTAGATTCGACATTTTTCAAATGAATTGCATTCTATACATACAAAAGTACCAAATATAATCAATAATATTTATACATCAACTTTAATTATTAACGAAATTCATTTGCCATAAAATGAATGAAATATTGATTGAATCAACATGATAAAAAAATAATAAATAACTTATAAATGCTTAATAACAAAAATTATAAGCATTTATTTAATTTGATTAAACTGTCCAAAAGTAGACTAATTAAATAATTGAAATTGTAAACCCTTGCAAAAGCATATTTTAAAGATTTTTAGTCAATCAAAATCTTAATGCTTAAGAAATAAAACATATTTATCTTTAAAAAGAAGTCATGAGGGTCAAATAATTGAGGTTTAGGACTAATAAAATAAAAATGTATAAATGAAGAATAATGAAAAAAGGCAATAGTAAATATTCAATTTCTTTTTTTTTTTAATAATTCAGAAGGTGGAGACTAGTAATGGACCAAAGTTGAAAGCACGTATGGTTCCATAAAGACAAATTGGCGGCTGATTTAATTATTCTATTATTAATTCCAGTTTAAAGCAACACTAATTTCTTGTGAAAGAAGAGTCATATAAATAAATAAATAAATAATTAGTAAGTTAGTTCATTTCACTTGGGCATAAAATTAAAATTAAAGTATAAATAAAACAAACCATTAGTCAAGCTTATCCACTAATTATTACTGCTCTACACTGTTAATCTTTATGTGCAACTTTAGCCTGATGATGATGCGACTTAAATCCGCATTTTTCTTCTGTTTTCACACTGTAATTGTTTTCAAAATAAATAAATATTTATATAAATATTCTTTTAGGAAATATTCAAGCCCAGTCTTGGATAATTAGGGGAAATATTGAAAAAGCGACTAATAATAAATACTCCCTCCGTCGCACTTTAAAAGTCTATTATCCTTTTTTCACGGTAATTAAGAAAATAATTAAAATATATTAATTTCATAAAAAAATAATATAAAATGACAAGAATGTCCTTATTTATTACATTGGGAAAAGAAAAAGTAAGTGATATATATTTAATAAATTATATAATAAATAGGAATAAATACGTAAATTTTTTTCTTAAATTGCGAAAATAATATTTAGAGTGGGACAAATAAAAAAGAAAAAACAGACTTTTAAAGTGGGACGGAGGGAGTACTATATAATTAGTTTTAGAAAAGATGTTTGCGATTAGCACGTGTGAACGGTTGAAAGTGATTTCATAAATCAGTATAGTTTGGTCTAATTAAGACTTATTTAACATACTATTAATTAATGTATAATTATGTCTAAGTTCAGTGGATTTTGATGGCTGAATTAGCAGTGAAAAAGCGCGCGTGCCCTGGTTTAGCTTTTTATCACCTGAAATTTAAATCATTCCTATTGATTTTTAATTTTATTTTTATCCACACTAACCAAGGAAATTATAAAAGTAGTAAAACTTGATTTCACGTGTAGGAAAACGATGGATAAAATTGAAAAGAAATCATTGCAGTCAGCATTTTTGCGCAAATACTGCTTAAATTGGGGCTTGCAGTCTAAGTTGGCAAAAAATAATACTACGTACTATATGAGTTTAAATTATTGCCATCCTAGTCCTATATGTATACTTATGGTCCAGATATGGACCATTTTGTACATTTAAAATAGAAAAAGATAATCTTTTTTTTATTATTATTTTCTACTCTTTTAATTTGTGGTCGAAATTTTCTTGGTAGTTGGTTTATACTTTATATTATTAGTTAGTCAACTTTGATTTTTGGAATTTTTGCACTGATCAAAGTTATTTAATTTTATTTCATCTGTTGTCGCTCCTAATCACATTTGCTGAATCTACAATTTTTTTTTATATATTACTCCTTCCGTTTTTTATTATCTGTCACTTTTGAATAAGATTCAAATTTTATTTATCTGTCACTTTTAAATTTTCAATACAATTTAATTTTCTATTTCCAACATAATTTTCATTTTCAATAAAAATTGGCAAATTAGATTCATTTTTTTATATTAAATCACTCAATATGCATTGAATCACTTAATTTTTTTCTAAATTTAAGACTAATTAATATTTCTTAATTCCAGTGAAAATAACAAAAGTGACAATTATAAAAGAATGGAGGGAGTATTATTTATTACGAAAAGGATCTAGTTGGTACTATTGCATTCAAACTTATTAATATCATATAGATGTTCTTCTCCTCTCTCTCTCTCTCTATGTATATATAATTCATATATTATAATTTTCAAAATATCTCAAGACAAAAAAAAAAAAAAAAAAAAACTAAACTAAACTAAACTGATAATTGTGTTTTTTTTTTCCTTTTACTTCTCCCCAGTCTCCTATAATGACAAGTATGTCAAGACGTTCCATCAGTATTTAACTGTGACTTCTTTTTTTCTTTTACTTCTCCTCGTCTCCTATAACGTGGAATTTTTTTAATTTTGTTGTTAATTTAAAAAAAAAAATAGGAAAATACTGCAACATTAAACAATATTGAAAAATGAGAGCGCCAAAAATACGCACAAATATGTACCAATTTTTATCAGTGTGGATCCAACCGGTTTGATCGACTGGAGTGTCAAAAATCGACACCATTGTGTGTTGATTTCTGTGAGGAGCGGTCAGCTAGCTCCCTGATAGAAACCGGCACACAATGGTGCCGATTTCCGTAAAGTCAGCTACACCCACTGCAGCTTCACCGAATTTAATTTTTTTTTTCTTACATCCGTATGAAACGTTTCCCATCATTCACACTCTGGTTATCTTTCTTTCATTGTTCATTATCTTCACATCGCCTACTTTCTTTCTTTAAACTTTCATCTTTCATCTTATTTCTATTCCAAAATATTGAGCAATTTTAATTTTTATGCAATCTAATTAGAATGTATGAGAAATAGCATTTAAACGTTCAAGTCATTAGATTTGTCAGGACTACTAACTACTAAGCATTCTTTGAACCAAACTCTTCTTTACAAAGTTGAGTGGGTTAGCCGTATTGGAATCCTATTCTTGGGTTCGTTTATATAGTTGAAAGCCAATAAATAGTGATCTAAAACTCCATTGCTGCCTTAGGTGCTAAATTTTGAGGTAGACTATTCATTAGTTGAAATCCTAATAATTTCTTAATGCAGGAAGAGAGGAATTCTATTCGTGATATATTATTATCTCTGTTTATATCTAAGTTGCTACTAATGAATAATGATTATCTGGTTTGTAGGGTGATTTCAATCATTGGTCTGGATACACTAGTAAATCATTGGAGTTGGACGTTGTCTCTTGATTCTCATGTGGCACTACAAAAATCTATTTTTCAATTGTGGAGTTTTCCTGCCGTTGGATATCAGGCACCGCAGAATTTTCATTTGATTTATGCAAGTTCCCCATCCCACCCTTCTTTAGAACAAAAGGAAAACGAAGTTGAGCCTTGAGCCTCCTCAATCATTCAAGTCTCATTGGAAATTTGATGGTGACAAAAGCCATGGCAGGGTTAGTTCATAGCAGCCAAGTTGGCGTCTAAATGCTTTTAAAACAAATAAAGTTTCTTGTTTTTCATGGCTCAAGGGGTAAAATTTAGCATATGTGAGCAATATAGCTAGGGATGTGTGGGATAATTTTAACATAAAGAGCAAAAAAGCTGAGCTGAATGGTTGAATAATTGAGATATAAAGGCAGGAAACGAAAATATTTGAAACACAGTTTAAAATGCTATTTCCCAATCTAATTTTAATTTTTACGCAATCCAATTAAAATTTTTATGCAATTTTCAATTCTGCACCGCTGCAGCTTCACGTGAAGCTGCAACTGGTGCAGCTTTGTGTGCCGATTTCAGGCAAGGAGCTGATAGCTCCTAACAGAAACCGGCACATAATGGTGCCGGTTTCTGGCACCCCTAACCGGTTAGACCGGCTGGGCCTACACTGACGGAAATCAGCATATGTTTGTGTCGGTTTTTGACACCCTAATTTTTCAATATTGTTTGTTGTTGCACAATTTTTCCAACTTTTTTTTTTAAATTAACACCAAAATTAAAATAAAAATCCCTATAATGATATTTTTATTTAATTTATGGGTCATAATTAGACACCAATCCACTTTTAACTTCTTTTATTTTCATTCAAGTGGCAGTTAAATACTGATGGAACAATAATTCGACCCACTTCGCTAAGCTTACACGAACTTAATAATTCGAACAATTGGACCCACTTCGCTACATATAAGTTTCCAGAATTGATAACGAATTTGGTATTATAAGTAGTTATTTTACTCTTGCTGATGGATTTGCTTACAATATGAATTTAGTCATTTAAATACCACTTTATATAATTATCCAATTGTTTTCAATCTTATTTTTGTTACTTTTCACTTTTTCTTTCTTTTTATTATAATTTTTTTATTTTTTTATTTTCATATTTAATTATTTATATTTTTTTTAATTTTTATTTACTTTGAAATATATTTCAATTTCATTTTAGTTTTTAAAGGCATTTTAGTTAATTTATTAATTGTTCAATATGTCCATATTTTATATTTCTTATTATTTCTTGATTTATTAATTTTTCATTAATGAAAATTAAAATATATTCAAAAAGTTATATAACATTAATATATTAACTAAAATTTTCAATAATTTTAAAAAAAAACTAGAATTTTTAATATATATGATAATAATATGTGTCAAGTTAAATAAATAAATAAAGGAAAAAAAATTATTAGTATTTGATGGATTTATTTTAATAATTTTATTTTTTTAAGTATTTTTGCTACCATTTTTTTTCATTATTCTAATTATTTTATTTTTTTAATTAGCGATTAGTAAGTATAACCGTTCATCTAATTAGTGTGATTATGGACCGATTATTAAGTCTTAATTCTTAAAAATAAAGTTGCTTATATCCACCAAAAGGTTTTATTTTAACAACAATTATGTTATATTATAGTAGAGAAAATTTAATTTTTAAGTACTTTTAACATTTTAATTTTATTTATGAATGTATCTTATAATTGTAGTGGTTAACTGAAAAAATATTGGTTAACCGATCCGAAAAATCAAAACCGAATTACTGGTTAACCGATTGTAACAGACTGGTAATTAATAGTTAGTGTTTTAAAAAAACTAATATTAATTAATGGACTGATTATTTTTTACTCATGAACCAATTAACCGATCCATGAATACCCATATTACGCGATATTCATATCATATTTTAATATTAATTATTTGTAAATTGCTTTTTTGTTTCACTTATCGTGATAATTTTTAGTGATTTTTTTTTGTTTTACTTAATGTGACAATTCTCAAATTTTCAGAATGTATTAATTATACATTTTCTATTTTACCCTCATATATGCACAAAAAATAAATAATTAATAAAATGAGATTATACAACTTCATACAATTAATGAAAATATATTTTAATGAATTATAATAAATGTTACTTACTTTGATGTTAATTAATGAATTTTTTAATTAATATAAAGAGCTGAAAGTTGACGCATTAAATGAAATGTAGTGAATATATCCGTTTAATTATACTTTGATTTTTGATTGACTTATTTTGTAAAATTATACTAGTTTCTTATTAATTTATCTTGATTTTGAGGAGACTAAAAATAACAAAGGAAACGTTATAAACATTTTTTTTGTTATATTAATTTTTTTTATAAAAAGATTCAAATTTAAAACATTTATTTTTAATCTAAGCCAATTTAAATAGACGTAGAGTTCTATGGGGGCATATGGCCCCCCAATTTTTTTTTTTCTGATATACATATATATGACAAAAGTAATTTTTTAAACATGTATATATGTGATACAATGTATGTAGTTTAAAAAAAAAAATCATACAATATATACATATTGTATGAATAGTGTCTATTTAGAAAAATTCATACAATATATTCATATTGTATGAATATGTGTCAATTCATTTATAAGTGTTTATTTTGAATTTTATTTTTATATATAAATAAGTGTCTATTTAGAAAAATAAGACATAATTATAAACTATCTTTTTATATTAACCTTATTTTAATAAATAGTTATTTATGTATTAAAAAAATATAATATTTTATAAAAGGTTTATCTAATAAATTCTTAAATGAATTAATAATTTTTTAATTTTAATAAAAAAATTTAAAATCGACATTTAAAAGAAAATGGAGAGACTAATTAATTAAACTCCGCTGCAGAATTTAAGAAGGAATAAAGCAATTTGTTTTACGGTGTTTTCATAATTATTACTTAATTCGTTTCTTAATAACTGTTATTTTTTAAAAATTTTCATATTAGATTTTAAATGTCATTGTTAAATATTCAATGTAACATTAATTTTTTTAATTTTTTTTTTAATTTTTAATACGATATTAATTTTATATTATATTTTTAATATTATTTAATCAATTAAATTTAAATTATAATTTTTAAAATAATAAAAATAATAGTAATTTAGTTATTATTTATTATATTTAATTATAAATTTAAATTTAATTAATATTTTTTAATATTAACTAAATAAGTAAAAAGTGATGAATATTTAAAAATGGAGGGAGTATAAGAAACCTCCGCTGGTTCCTTTTAAACTGGGGAAACTAGAGAAAGCAATGAATGAGCATCAATCATTGTTAGATCCTATGTTTAACCGTTTGTCCATTGACCGTCTCCCCATTGAATGCTTATCTTATACCGTTGATCAACATATGTGTCCACGGATTCGGTCTTATTCCTCTTCAATGATTTGACCTAACTCATCAACAATTATATCTATTCATTAATCTCAAATTCTCCCCAATCAAGAATTGCCACGTCATGAGACAAGAGATCACCTTAGTCACACAGAGACTTGATTAGGTCACTCATTGCGACTAGCATAGGTCACTGACCCTAATATTAAACACACGTGTCAATCAACAATCTGAAGTACCACGCATGTCATGGGTGATGTGGAGATTGAGTTCGTGGCGCGATTTGATTGGCCTGGAATCTTGAGGGTCGCATTATTAGTTACAGTAGGGGCGAGGATCCAGCCACCGAAAGTTGATTGGATATGTCCAGGTCAAGCATTCAGAAGTTCACTCTTTTTTCTTTTTTTTTTTTTAATTTTCTGCATTTTATATTATAAAGACAAATAAATTGTGGAGGGCGTGGAAAAGAAAAAGCGAGAGCGGAGGTGGTGTTGATTTGGCGGTTTCGGCGCTTGCCTAGTAACTTCCTTTCCTTCGATCCTTAATCCTTATCCACGTAGACCATTAACACAGCTACCAGAAAAAGTTGGTAAATGTTGTCGTTTTTATGATATTTATATTGGGGCTGGAACTAGAAAGATTGATGTGGCTGGGCAGACATTGTGATTTTACATTTGTGTAATAAAATTCACGACTTCACAAATAAAATAAAATAAAATAAAAATTCATTGTATTTAATCGTTTTCTATTACATTGACCTTTTGTTGTATCCTTTTTACATAAATGTCAAAAATTCACAAATAGTAATGATCGCACTGTATGTATAAAACTAACTTAAATTCAGAATATTAAATAGATATACAGACATTTAAAATTAATTATAATTAATTTTAATGATAATCTATTAAGTATCTATTAAATTTACAATCAAAAAACACAGACATATTATTTGTAAAAAATTGAAATGTATTGCTGTTTATTGCATTTATAAAACATTGCACAATATGTAAATTAACACAAAATAACTACTAAAAACAATAAGAAAATTAATTCTTTTAGTTTTTAATTCAGTCAAGGATAAAGACAAGCGTATTATTCATTACAATAATTCAAATGTTACATTAGTGTGGCCAAATGTCATACACTTTAATTTTTAAAATATTGTGTATTTACATTTAATGCAATCGATATAAATACTTAATAAATTGTTATTAAAGTTTAAGTATACATATAAATTATAAAATTAAGTTCACATGTCTTTACATGCATTAACATTTTGTTTTAAAAGATACATGCATTAATCATTAAAGATAATTCGTTTGTGTCCTGCAATTTATTTAGTAATTACAAGTCTGTTGATCTTACCACTGCTTAAAACATAACAATAATAATAATAATATAATTGAGATTCAAAACACTATTTATTAATATTACTTATAATTAAAATTGTTCATGGGCGTCTGTCCAATTCGTATACAATTTTTATAGATTTCGACATATATTTTTACGTGTAAGTTTAATTCGATCTGAATGCAATAAAAAAATCAACTTATTTTAGGGGGACTTTGGTTTTGCATGTAAAATGTGGACTTAATTAGTCCAACATGACCTGCAAGTAAATTTTTTACGTTAATTTAATTTTAATATAGACTGTTGTTAAAAATATTATGAACTTATTATTGTAAAATTTAATTTTTAATTAGACATTTTATGTGTGTATTTTAGTTCAGAATACAATAAATATTTCTTCTTTTTTTTTGTAATTTTTATAATTTGAATTTGGTATATATTATAAATTTTTCCCATCATTTGAAACTTCATAACTAACAACGCATTAATTAATTTATCAAATATTTGAGTAATATGTGGGTGTATACATCGAGCCAGAGTTAGGATTAATTGTATATATTTTTAGGGCCAGCCTTGAACAAAGCACGATATATTGTTTGGAATCGAGCCAGACTTGAGTTTTATTATTTCAAATTTATAGTTTGAAATGAATATATTTCATATTTTTCGTTTTTAAAAATCATAATGAAAATATATTTAAAAGTAGAAAATTATACACTCTCTTCGTTCAAAAATGATTGTTCCACTTTCCTTTTTATCGGTCTCAATGCATGATGGCCTCAATTCAATAGTTCCATTTTTCTTTTTGACATTACAATTATCATAAATTAATATTAGACAGATATTCATAATCTGTTAATACACCTTGCAATCGACAAATATAAATTATATGCCCTTAATTAGAAGGGAGAGAGTAATTTTAGTGGAAAAAAACAATCTTGGATAAGTGAATGAAAACACGAAGAGAAATGACCTTTATGTCCCCATGATGCCACCGTAAGGCTCTCTCTCTAGTCTCTAGTCGCATTTCTTCCTTGAGAATAGGAGGTATCTATGACTATGAGAAATAATATTTCTCACCATCATCTTCAAACATGTGCTATATTTATATCCGGCGGTCAAAAGTACAATACCAGTATTTCATTAAAAAGTGCTCTGAATTTATACAAAAAAAATAATAATAATAATAATGATAATGCAGCATCTGCTTCTGCTCAGGGTTGTTGCCGCTAAATTTGGAAATTTCATTCATTATTACCACGTACTCAATAGCATAATTTTGAAGTATAAGAACGTGATTTATCTAAATCAAGTATACTCGTAATATCTATCTGTCCAGCTTACTGTTTTCTTTTTGCTAAAATGGTATAAAGTCACCGCCGTTAATTTCTACTCTTACCTTTATCAGCTACCTAGATAAGGACTACCTTCTAATTTCTAAATTTAATTTTGTCCCATTTTCATGGTAAAATCCCCATCCTTACCCACTCTCTCCTTCTCTTCTTGCCAAATCACACAATCAGCCAAACATCGCCACCGCACGTGGCTCTTCCCCTCTCTGACGTGTACACCTCATCCACCGTTTAACTGTCGGCTCACTACCCCAGAAAAACAATAAAACTCGAGCATACAACCACGACGGTCCCACACGGATCCATAGGACGGTCCTCCACTTTAGTTATTAGTACTTATTAATTTTTATTTTTTTGTCAAAGAAAAATAATATATTCAATATTTTCTGCTGGGAACCGACTTGGTTGTGGTTATTCTGAGTGTATAGTATTTTCCTCACCCCAGTCCAAAATATTTGTCGTAAGCAATGACAAAATCACCTCCATGTGGGCTATCGACACGCACGCAACCCAGCTTGAGAATCCGCCACGTGTCTCGGCTGCTGTCATGAATAAAGAAAAAAATAAATCCGGGAAAAGGGCAAACGTTATCACCCACGTGTATTCTAGAAATCACGCCTGCTATCTTTATGTGATGTGTTTTCCATTTCTTCTCTATAAATTCATGGCTTTCCCTTGCGTTCTAAGTTTCAAGCGCCGTCATAGCATTTACGCACAGAGAAGAATTTCAACACAGATAGAGAGAGAGAGATTTTTCAGAAGAGAAATCAAGAAAGGGTGATATAGTCATTAAAAATGGCAGCGGCAGCCTCGTTAGAGTTACCACCCGGATTCAGATTCCATCCGACCGATGAGGAGCTTGTGATGCACTATCTTTGCCGGAAATGTGCTTCTCAGTCCATTGCTGTTCCGATAATCGCCGAAATTGATCTCTATAAGTACGACCCGTGGGATCTCCCAGGTATTTTGATTTTCTTTTCTTTTTAATCTATATATTTTTTTAACATTTTCGATCCTGGAAGTAATTTTTGTTTTAATTTGCAGGCATGGCCCTCTATGGAGAGAAAGAGTGGTACTTCTTTTCACCAAGGGATAGGAAGTATCCGAACGGATCTCGGCCAAATCGGGCTGCCGGGAGTGGCTACTGGAAGGCAACCGGAGCTGATAAACCAATTGGGCAGCCGAAGCCTGTTGGAATCAAGAAAGCTTTGGTTTTTTACGCCGGAAAAGCTCCAAAAGGGGAAAAAACTAACTGGATTATGCACGAGTACCGGTTAGCCGATGTGGATCGATCGATTCGCAAGAAGAATAGCTTAAGGGTATATTCGCCATTTTAAACCAATAATTTCGATAGAAGTTAGGGGCATATTCGACATTCCATGAACATTATTAATTATTCCAAATCGGCACGTTGAGGCCGAATTACTGTTTTGGCCTCCCGCGGAAATTTGGTTCGTCAATAAACATTTTCTTCAAATATTGGGACCAAACTACAAACTTCACGATGGTGCGTTAAATCAGTGGTGGTGGTGAAATTTGGACCCGCATTTGTCTGATAATTAACCCACCATGAAGAACGAAATAAATTAATTAATTCGTGATTTTGACGCAATGATTACTTTCTTTTTTGGATTGTTTTTTCTTCTTTCGTACTATTATATGATTCTTGATTATGGTACACGCTAATTAAATAGTATTGACTGAATCAACGGTTTTGATTTAATTTGCAGTTGGACGATTGGGTGCTGTGCCGCATATACAATAAGAAGGGTACAATTGAGAAGCAAGGGTTACAACTCATCACAAGCAATCGGAAATCCAACTCGATGGATGTAATCGAGGATAAGAAGCCGGAGATATTGGCGTTGCCGCCGCCTGCACCTTCGTCAGGAACGGGGACGGGAAATGATTATGTGTATTTTGAGAATTCGGATTCAGTCCCCAAGTTGCACACGGACTCGAGCTGCTCGGAGCACGTGGTGTCACCGGAGTTCACGTGCGAGGTGCAGAGTGAGCCGAAGTGGAAGGATTGGGGGAACGTAAATAGCATTGATCTCCCTTATAATTACATGGATGCCACCATGGACAATGCCTTTGTGTCGCAGTTCCAAGGGAATAATCAGATGTCGCCGCTCCAAGATATGTTCATGTACCTACCGAAGCCGTTTTAAGGTGGAGCGTTGAAGAAATGCGATCGGAGGGTAGCACGAGACTGAAAGTCTATGAGTGCACCTGTGCGAGAGCGTAGATAATCAATTATTTAATTTAGAATTAGGGATTGGGATCATTTGGGTATAGTAATAGAATTAGGGGAAATTATTATTTTCTATGATATGTGCGTATATAATTTGTAGGTTTAGGGGATGGGAAAGTGATTTGTGGGGGTTTATATATATATCATTGTATTAGTCCTTTGTAGTTGTAGTTGTAGTACTCTTTTTTTCTCGAAAGCATCTCATTTTAAAAATCACTCCTCCAATTTTTCCTTTGATGATTTTTATATATTTCTTTATTTTTTTTTTAATTACTCTTCCGATTGTAGCAAAGAGCAATTTAATTTTTATTCATGAAAAATAATTTTTATCTCGGCTAGATTGAGAATATTCCACGTACATATGAAAATATGTATGTGTAATGAATGGTGAAGCATCGAAAGGGTGAGAGAATGCGAAAGCTTATGGATTGAGTTGTTTTTTGTTTTGTGATACAATGAACTGACATTGTCAACTTCCATATTTTTGCGAAGAATTCAATCAACTGAGTGCTGTTAAATTTTGACTTCAACTCAACCTTATAAAATTATTTTATAAACTTCACATTGCCTTGTAAATAAGCAATCAAATAGGAACATTTGTACATATATATATTTTCATTATTATAACATAGCACTTGTGAGAGGGTGGTAGGATCGATTCAGGATGAGTGAAATCAACATATGGAGTTAAAAAATAATAATTAACGACGGACAAATATTTTTTGAAATGGGCAAATAATGATATTCTTTTTAACGATAATTAATCAGGAAATGTAACGTGGTTATCCTCTATTTTGATAAAATCAATGGCAAATTTGCTCTAGTTTAATAATTACAAAGGCATCATCATTTTAGTTTATATGCTAGTCGCATAAAATGACACAAACAAAATTTAAACATCTATTGGTGCCAAAAAAGATTAATACAATTTTAATTTTTATTCTTTTTGTTTTATTTTCATCATATAAAAAAATATGTATATTTAAACCGTTTGATTATGTATATCACTGATCGCACGATTCAAATGTATATATATATATAGAATTACTGCTATAAAAAGGAGAAGATGAAAAAGAAAATAAAAAGGAAAAGTCAGAAGACACTTTCTTCCATCAATAAATGCCTTCTATCCCAATTCTATGCATTGAAAATGAGATACTTTGCACAGGTAAGAAATTTTGTGGATATGGTAGATGGACTAACCTCCTAGTTTGCAGAAGCCCAAGAAACCTGATTCAGTTAGGCCTTAAAAGCCCAATTACATGCATTATCTTTTAGTTGGATGCATGAATTTGTGAAGATAGAAAGAGGAAATTGAAAAAGAAAAACATTTATATAAGGGACAAAAATAAGACAATCCACATTATTAAAACGACGAAGATGAATTGTCGTGTGGTGTTGAAGGTAGGCCCAAAAACAACTGTAACAGTCATATCAATGTCCAATTAATCTCATTTTGTCTAATACTACTTAAATTTGGACACGCTGATCTGCCTCAGAATTCAAATCACACCCAAGATTTCCTTTAATTCTTCTATTTCAATTTTATTTCAAATCTTTTGTATTTTGCTCCCAAAAAATTAAAAAAAAAAAAAAATCTTTTAGAGTACAATGCTTCTTCTATCGGAATCCTATGCTTCCGATCACAAAATTATTATATTTTGGAAATTATTAAATTAAGGAGATTGAATTGTATATATAAATAATAATTCATAATTCAACCCTTGACAAAATTATAGCAGAGATTAACTTTTCTAGGAAACCAATCCTTATCGACTAAGATTCGATTCTATTCTGAATCACTTCCGATTTGACACTTCTTTTATATATATATATATATATATAATTTTAACATGTCTATTTTCATATTTTTAAATAACTAAACTATTTAAAAAATACATAAAAATAACATATTTAATTTCAGAATTAATCTCAGCGCGCATGTATACGGTGATCAATGTAAAATAATTTTTTATTTTTTATTTAATCAGACAGTGCTTATACATACTTATCCAATCATGAGAATAAATGAAAAAAAACAACTTATTTCTGTAATTGATTGGATCCAAGGGACATTTGTACAGGGACCATTGTCAGAGTGCAGCAAATAAAAATAAATTAATATATCAAAGGTGCATAAGATCTTGGTATGTAGAGCTCAGTCCAGTTTGATTTTCATCAAAATTTGATTATTTAGATAATTGATTCAATTTTAGTTAAAAAAATTTTATAAATTTCGGTTCTGTTAATAATTGAAAAGTAAAATAATTTTTTTAAAATTATTAATAGGCTCAATTTCAATTAATTTTACAAGAGAATTTTGAATTGGCTCAATTAGTATTAAAATTTTGTTTAATTTCTATTTATAATTTTCTGTCACATTTACAATTCGTTAAAAAAAAATACTATAATAATAAGGATAATGGCTTATAGCTCTGTCTTGTCCGGATGAGATCATTTCCGCATTTCCCGCTTATAAGATCAAATCAATTTTATTTTTTTCTCCGTATTTCTTCTAATTTCCATGTGCATTTATATCAACCGGACAAAGATTTCCATGTGTTTTGAAAAAAAATTTACAAAATATTTTTCAAATTGGTGCGTCGGCTGTGACAAAATATGAAAATTTTTTTCATTGCGCTCATGATACAGGTCGAACAAACTAAATGTGGTGTACGCACGCACCTTGTAACCACTCCTATTTTTATTATTAGAAGAATTATTTATTTATTTATTTATTTACTAATGTAATTTTTTTAAAAAAATTAATATTTTTTTGTACTATTAATTGAAAGGCTTATAGAGTGTATATATACCTTTACACTCATTTAATATATTTAGAAAATTAATCATTCATAAATTATTTGTAATGATATTATATTACTATAATATTATAATTTTAATATATTTTAGAAATACATTCACTAAATTCTAAATTTAACGCGTAATTATAATTTATAAAAATAAAATTTATAGGCAAGTTTAGAATCTGAAAAATTAAATATATACATGAAAATAAGAGGCAAAAATGG
Source organism: Excoecaria cochinchinensis (assembly GCA_947683425.1). NCBI lineage: Eukaryota > Viridiplantae > Streptophyta > Magnoliopsida > Malpighiales > Euphorbiaceae > Excoecaria > Excoecaria cochinchinensis. The sequence continues at coordinate 8,965,239 of CANTUQ010000054.1, read as the reverse complement.
ACAAAAATATAGGAAGGTACAATTTTTATTTAAAAAAATAATTCTTATTTGTAAAAAAAAAAATCTAGCAGGTGATGCTGCTCCCCAAATATTTAAATCAATATTTAATTCTTATTTTTCAAAACACATCGTTATTTAAATCTTTGTCCCTCACAATTTCCCCAAATATTTTTTTTTTCTTGAAATCAACTTCCCCAAATGTTAATTTAGTTAAATTAGATGCTTGTCTTGAAAAATCGAGTCCTCAAACAAGTTTTTACTAAAATTCAAAATTTCTTTGTAGTTTATACTATAAATCGAGCCCCCAAATGTTAATTTAGTTATACTATAATTCAATTTTTTACTAAAAAAATCATAATTATAGATGCACATAATCTGATAGTCTAAATATACGTACATTAAATTATTATTTTTTTTATCGGCTATATTACACATATATATTTAAGTTATTCTAATTATACGAGCACTCTGGTATTTTCATTATTATTATTTGTTGACCAGATAGAATAACAATTAAAATAGAAAATATCATTTATGGAATTTATTCTGTGCGCCATATGATAATTTACTATGCAATTGATGTATAGGCTCCCGATTTTCGAAAATTATAGAAGTCTTGACTGGCTGCAGGTGACTAGATCCACATATAATATATATATATATATATATATATATATATATATATATTATCAAAATACATTATAAATCTATGCAGTAATCAACAAACATCTCCTACGCACAAAATTATAAAATCGAGATTTTGATTGGATCATGCACTACTGGATTATAATTAATAAAAATTATGAATGGGGTATGGCAAACATGCATGCATTTCATTTCGTATAATTAAATTATTTACACTGATCTCTATAACATATAATAAAACAAACAAAATATGAAAGTATGGTTGTTTGATATGCTGTACCATGTGTGATTTGGCGTATCAAAATCCATCAAAAACTATGGACCATATCATTTATTTTAATTGAACAAGTGTCTACTCTTCTGATTAAATAATAACATAAAATGTCTATTTTAGGTGGAACCCCGAATACATTTTTTTTTTTTTAAAAACCTTTTATTCTTATTGTACAAAATAATAATGCTGGTGATTTGTGGCCTGTAATCATCATTAATAAAAGGGTAGTGGAGGAGCTTCACTTATAAGTTATGTCTCATGAGAAAGGTGGAGATTTTGAGCAGTGGGTGTCGGTTAATTTATCCATAAGTCAATTTGGAATTATATAACTGATTGAAATTTTGTTCTTGGCAAGGAATGTAATTATTGTGCTAGAACAACTATTTATTTATTTACAATAAAGACACATAGTTGCTTGGAACTTGTAAGCTTTATCTTTCACAAAATGTAGGATAAAAAAGTAAAACACGCTTGCAAATTACGCTATTATAGTATAATAAACTATAAAGAACTTTATTTTTCTTTGAAGATATTATTACCAACTTTGAAATATTTTTTTCCCTTTAATACAATTGCCAATTAAATTTGAAATCAACTTTGAGTGTTTCAAAAATTATCATATCCTTTTTTTTTAATGAAAAAATAAATTACCGTATATCTTTAAAGTTTTATAAATAAAATTACAAATTTTCAATTTCTTATATCTTGAAATGTTTTTATTTTTTTATAACCTTCTCATACTCAGCTCTGTTTGTTTGGATTTACGAAAATAATTAATTTAGAATCAAATATTATCGAACTAATTATACACATGACAAACCGAAGAGAGCAAGTGAGACACTAAGCAAGCAGGACAAGCTGTAGGATTTAGGTCAACAGTTAACTACTAGATGCGACTTGTGAGTGGATAGATAGCAATTAACAATTAGCTGGTCATGATTAACGGTTAAAACTACTTATAGATAGTTTGATAGTATAATAATTTAACATTATAATATTCTTATAATTAATATGATAGATAAGTACATATATTTTATAGGCCTGGCATTTTTTCATCCGACTCGAACAAGCTCGCAAAAAAGTGATGAAAACTCAAAAGAAAAATCGAATGATCCAAAACATTGTAGGATCGAATCCGATCTTAACCCCAAAAAATTCATCAGAAAATACATAATTCGACCCAACCCAACCGAAACTAGTAATCCATTTTTTCAATTAAATTTTATTTTATGTCATTTATTTATAAATTATAGTTTAATTATTTATATATATATATATTTATTAATATTTCCGTCCTAATTTTATATAAAAATTAGATTTAATTAAGAAATATAAATGTGTTGTTATTTAAATTTTGAATAAAAAAAATAAAAAAAGTAAAACAAAAATTATAATTAAGTGACATATGATATATACTCTATTTTACTATTTCTATTATTCACTTATTCGCTTTCTCGAATTTTTTTTTTTTTGCATTATGCTTTAATCTACCAATATTTTGCTACTCACGGCATATCTACCATTTTGCGTCGCTGTTACTGTTCAGCCGTTTTCTTTTAATTTTTTTTCTCATCGAGTCATCTTTCCCATTTAATTGGTAAAACTTTATATTTCAATTACCATTACAAAATTTAGTTTAATCTATTATTTTTTCCATCAATTGAGAGAAAAAGATAGTACACAAGTAAAAACAAACAAGAAAAAGAATAATATCAACTATTTTTATATAACTAAATATACAAAACGGTACAAAATATATAATTTTACTAAATAGTTTGGCTAGCTTAGTTTTAATGGTTTTTTGATACTAAAAGTCGAATTGACATAAACGAATTTATATTTTAAAATCGAATATATTGAATTGCTTACAGTTTGGTTCGATTTTTTTTTAATTTCGATCTGATTTTTCAATAATATCTATAATATGAAATTCAACTTGAAAAAGACGAAAAAAAAATCGAGAAAAAATTACTTAAAATGATCCGAATTTGCCGGTCCCAATCTGTTTACTTAATTTAATATTTCACTATCAAATAATTAATTACAGTTTGGTTCGATTTTTTTTTTTTAATTTCGATCTAATTTTCCAATAACATCTGTAATCTAAAATTCAACTTGAAAAAGACGATAAAAAATTTCGGAAAAAAAAATTTACACAAAATATCCGAATTTGCCGATTCCAATATGTTTACCCGGTTTAATATTTCACTGTCAAATAATGAATAAAAAACTAAGAGTTATGTATAAACTTTCATGTTTTGACATTCAATCAATTAATGATTGGTGTGCGTAGGTATATAGAAAGGATTGAAATTCAAGTAAAAAGTATTATTTCTTGTTTTTGAAAATGTAAAAATCTTATTTCTATGACTTATTTTGTTATTTTTATATTAAAAGACAGTAAAATAAACTATTCAAAAACTATTTTAATACCAAAAAAAAAAAAAAAATAACACATTTTTTTAAATTTTTTTTCCAAGTTGGGATATATAACATTCTCATTTCAGAAATAAGGATTAATTATAATACACTCTAAGACTATTACTATTGGAAAATGATTTGTGTACAAAACTTGTACAAATACGTTTTTTAAAAATATATAGTCAAAAATACCCTTAATAAAATTTTGACATATTTATAGATTTATTATCTAGGTATTTTTTTAAAGATACTTACATATTTATATCATTAATAAAATTTTGAAATATTTTCCAATTTATATTTCAAAAATGCCATTGTATATTTTCCAATTTGTATTACTATTTTAAGTTCAAATTCTACATGGAAAGGTAGTGACAATTTAAATGTAAAAAGTTGTTAAATTTGATAGGTGTGGATATTTATAAAAAAAAATAAAGCTAAAAGTTAAAAAAAGGGGTAAAATAGACATTTTAATTTATTTGTACAATTTTTTATACATTTAGTCAAATCCATTATTATTAAATAAATTATAAAAACATTAGAGAAAGAGTAGACATAGGCTTTTATAGGGGCAAAAGGCAGTAACCGCATGGCAGCTAAATTGTCTGTACTATGTCCTACCCCTACCGTCCATCCCTCAGTAACTAACTAATTAATACTCTGTAATAAGTTTACCCGAAAAAAATAATATTTACAATTTAATTTAATTATATAGTTAAAAAAAAACATAAGAGACAGATTAGCAAATAAAATAGCAAATCAAAACGCACAGAGTACACGTAACACATACACGGACGCAGTAGAGAAAGGGAAAGGGAAAGGAAAGGAAAGGACTCTGACTCTCACCACTTCTCGTCTCTCTCTTCCTTTCTGTCACTGTTTCTCAAGCTCCATTGACGCCTTTTCCTTTTAGTTTCTCTCTGTTTTTGTTTTCTAGATTTTCAGGTACTTCTTAATTAATCTTTTTTTTTGAAATTTTTGTTAATTTTTATTTTGTAATTTTTTTTGACATTTGATTTTGTAATTAGAATTGGTAATCAAGCAATTTTTATAATTATGTTTGTTTAATAGGTAGGAAATGGCGTTTCTCTTTGCCCTAGATTCTTGAAATGCATTCGTGATCCGATCTCTGGAACCATTTTTATCATTTTTAAGTTATTACATTAATTTCCTACTTATGAGTTTGTTTTGTTTATCACTGGTTGTTTTAGGTTGTGCAAGGAGGGAGATTCGAGATTGCACTGCCTGTGAGCTTGCCCTTTATAATTCGTTTCATTTTTTTAATTTATATTGAGGGAAAGAGCGGAGCTTCAGAAGTTTAATTACTGGTGATGCGAGTGTAGAATTTGGATGGTGATCGGGTCGAGAAGGCTGGTTTCTCCATAGTTAGAAGGAGGGAGTTCTCTGGCACTTGCATTGCTGGGCGAGGTATTGTAAGTTGTAGCTGTTTGATTTGTCTATCCTTTTTCTCTGTTTCTTGAATTGGTAAAGCATTTCATTTTGCTATAACAAAATAAATTTCATTAGATGCATATATATATTTTTTTTATCTGCAGCGGTGGTCGTACTTTTGCAAATCTTAGTTTGAAATCTCAATATTGTTCAGGATTCCTCTTTATGCTTTTATTGGGGGTTGGGATGGATACGGATACTGAAGTTGGACAATTTGCATGGTTGCATAAACGTTTTTTTTTTTTTTAAATTCAAGTACGAGAATTGGATAGAATCGCTCCGTCATGTTTAGTTGATCTGGTTGTGAAGTGTATATAAGCGATGCCATTTGGAGATTAAAATTTATGCGAATTAGAGTTTTGTGCATAAACCTTTTCCTACTAAGTGAGTACTTTCGAGAGATCCTCGGTATTGGGTTTCGGTAGTTGTGTTTTTGGCCTGGGAACTTAATTCTAATTTCTAAGGATTCTGTGAATCTTGTACTTGCTGCACGTGAAATTAACAATGTTAAGCTGGGATTTTACTGCATACCAAATGAAGTGGAGTGGTAATTTTGCATGTTGGAAATTGATTAGTTTATAAAAACCCAGTATCTTAGAAAGCTAAACTGGTGCTTTGGCGCAGATGTCAAAGTCTCCCTCCTTTGATCCGAGAGAGCAATACTTATCTACTCCAGAACAATCTTTATCTGCTCAAAATGGGGCGCCTGAAAGGATTGACCAGGAAGATACAATGGCTACAGTTGCTTGTTTTATTGAGAAGCTACATACCAGATCATCGTCACCACATGAGAAAGAACTCATTACAGCACGTCTACTAGGTCTGGCCAAGGCAAATAGAGTGGCAAGAACAGTCATTGGTTCTCATGCCCAGGCAATGCCATTGTTCATATCCATTCTCAGGAGTGGCACTCCTGGGGCAAAAGTTAATGTCGCTGGAAGCCTGAGCGTTCTATGCAAATATGACGACTTACGAGTGAAGGTACTTCTTGGTGGGTGCATCCCACCTTTACTCTCACTTTTGAAGTCTGAATCAATTGATGCGAGGAAGGCAGCGGCTGAGGCAATATATGAAGTTTCCTCTGGGGGGCTTTCAGATGACCATGTTGGTATGAAAATATTTGTCACAGAAGGTGTGGTACCAACCTTATGGGACCAGCTAAACCCACGGAACAAGCAGGACAAAGTGGTGGAAGGTTTTGTTACTGGGGCCTTGAGAAACCTCTGTGGTGACAAAGATGATTATTGGAGAGCCACATTGGAGGCTGGAGGAGTGGATATCATTGTGGGGCTTCTTTCATCTGATAATACTGCTGCCCAGTCCAATGCAGCTTCTCTCTTGGCCCGTCTGATGTTGGCGTTCAATGATAGTATCTCCAAAGTAATTGATTCTGGAGCTGTCAAAGCTTTACTTCAGCTTGTGGACCAGAATAATGATGTTTCAGTCCGGGCTAGTGCAGCTGATGCTTTGGAGGTTCTTTCCTCAAAGTCAATAAAGGCCAAGGAAGCTGTCGTAGATGCAAACGGAGTTCATGTTCTCATTGGGGCTGTTGTGGCGCCTTCTAAAGAGTGCATGCAGGGAGAGTCTGCCCAGGCTCTGCAGGGCCATTCAACACAAGCTTTGGCAAATATCTGTGGTGGAATGTCTGCTTTGATACTCTATCTTGGAGAATTATCACAGTCCCGTCGCCTTGCTGCACCAATTGCTGATATAATCGGGGCACTTGCCTATGCTTTGATGGTCTATGAACGGAATTCCAGTGTAGATGGGGAAGCTTTTGATGCAACAAAGGTAGAGGATATATTGGTAAAGCTTTTGAAGCCTCGTGATACAAAACTAGTTCAGGAGCGGGTCCTGGAGGCTATGGCAAGCTTGTATGGTAATATCCACCTTTCAAGCTTCCTTAATCATGCTGAGGCAAAAAAGGTTCTTATTGGGCTCATAACTATGGCTGTTGGGGATGCACAAGAATATCTTATAATTTCTTTAACCAGCTTATGCTGTGATAGGGTTGGAATCTGGGAATCCATTGGCAAAAGAGAAGGAATTCAGTTACTAATATCACTATTGGGTTTATCCAGTGAGCAGCATCAGGAGTATGCTGTTCAGTTGCTAGCGATCTTGACTGACCAAGTTGATGATAGCAAGTGGGCTATCACTGCTGCTGGAGGGATTCCTCCACTGGTGCAGTTGTTAGAGACAGGATCTCAGAAGGCAAGAGAGGATGCGGCACATGTTCTCTGGAACTTGTGCTGTCATAGTGAGGATATCCGGGCCTGTGTTGAAAGTGCCGGAGCTGTCCCAGCATTCTTATGGCTTCTTAAAAGTGGTGGAGCAAGAGGCCAAGAAGCTTCAGCCAAGGCGCTTAAAAAGCTTGTCCGGACAGCTGATTCTGCAACTATTAATCAGTTATTAGCTCTTCTCTTAGGTGACTCTTCTGGCTCAAAAACCCACATTATAAGAGTTCTGGGTCATGTACTTACAATGGCATCACTCAAGGATCTTATGCATAGAGGATCTGCTGCTAATAAGGCTTTAAAATCTCTCATTGAGGTTCTCAACTCCTCAAGTGAAGAAACTCAAGAGTATGCTGCTTCTGTTCTTGCTGATCTATTAAGCACCAGACAGGATATTTGCGATAGTGTTGCAACTGATGAGATCTTGCATCCCTGCATGAAGCTTTTGACAGCTAATAATACTCAGGTTGTAGCCACACAGTTGGCTCGGGCATTGAGCGCCTTGTCTCGTCCCACCAAGACCAAAACCACCAACAGGATGCCTTATATTGGAGAAGGGGATGTGAAACCTCTAATTAAGTTGGCCAAAACTTCTTCCATTGATGCTGCTGAAACTGCAGTTGCTGCACTGGCCAATATTCTCTCTGATCCTCAGATTGCTGCTGAAGCTCTGGCAGAAGATGTTGTTACTGCTTTGACAAGAGTCCTTGGAGAAGGAACTTCAGAAGGCAAGAAGAATGCATCACGGGCCCTTCATCAGTTACTGCAGCATTTCCCAGTGCGTGATGTACTCAAGGGACATGCACAGTGTCGTTTTGCTGTTCTTGCAATTCTTGATTCACTGAATGCAATGGACATGGATGGGACAGATACTGTGGATGCTTTAGAAGTAGTTGCACTATTGGCAAGGACAAAACAGGGTGTTAACTTCACATTTCCTCCGTGGGCTGCCCTTGCTGAAGTATCTTCAAGCTTAGAGTCTTTAGTGTACTGCCTGGCTGAGGGGCCTCCTCTATTGCAAGATAAGGCAATAGAAATCTTGTCTAGGCTTTGTGGGGATAAACCAGTTGTGCTAGGTGATCTATTGATTGCAAGATCAAGATCTATTGGTTCTCTTGCTAATAGAATTATGAACTCCTCCAGTTTAGAAGTGAGAGTTGGAGGGACTGCATTATTTGTATGTGCTGCAAAAGAACGCAGACAGCAGACTATAGAAGCACTTGATTTATCGGGATATTCAAAACCTCTTTCATATGCTTTAGTGGAAATGATGAAACAAAGCTCAAAGCCTTCGTGTTTAGAAATTGAAGTCAAAACTCCAAGAGGTTTTTTTGAAAGGTCAGGCTTCCAGGAAGGAGATGAGTTTGATGTTATAGATCCAGCCACTGTTTTGGGCGGTACCCTTGCCCTGTGGCTGCTATCGATCATTACTTCCTTTCATGCAAAGTACAAGCACTTTGTAATGGAGGCGGGTGGACTTGAAGCACTTTCTGACAAACTTACAAGATATACTTCCAGTCCTCAGGTATCCCTCATTAGCACATTCCCTTTTTTTTCTCTCTCTCTCTCCTTTTTTTTTTTTGGCTGAGAATATGCCCAGCTGGCTAGCCACAAACCTATTTTTTGTTTACTTTTTGTTGTGGCAAATTGCTATATTTCAAGATGACCACTAGTGTTGATGAGGTTAACTATTTAATGTATCCACATCAAGACTGTCTAAACAAACTGCATCATATAACTGAGAAGAATACAAAATGTTGGATGTATGGTGATTGTTAAGTTCATGGTTAACAAGATTTTAAGGCACTAAACTAATTACCTGGTTTGCTTTTCTTCATTGATGTTAGATTTTTGTTCCTGTTGTTTGTTGCTGTGCGTTGTCCCATTTTGTTTTCATTCCACAGTGGGTACTTAGTTGGAATGATGATTTGTTTCAGACATTTATATTTAATAATTTGTTGAAATTTTATATTTTTTCAGGCAGAATTTGAGGATACTGAGGGTATATGGGTTAGTGCCTTGCTGCTGGCCATTTTGTTCCAAGATTCAACTGTTGTGCAGTCTCCTACAACAATGCGGATCATACCTTCCCTTGCGTATTTGCTACGATCTGATGAAATGATTGATAAATATTTTGCTGCACAAGCAATGGGCAGTCTGGTGTGCAATGGAAGCAAGGGAATAAGTCTTGCAGTTGCAAATTCTGGTGCTGTTGCTGGGTTAATAACACTAGTTGGTTATATAGAATCAGATATGCCAAACCTTGTCGATTTATCAGAAGAATTTTCTCTGTTACAAAATCCTGATCAAATCATTCTAGAGCGCCTTTTTGAAATTGAAGATATAAGAGTTGGCTCCACTACACGGAAATCTATTCCCTTGCTTGTCGATCTCTTGAGACCTATTCCAGACAGGCCAGGTGCCCCTCCAATTTCTGTTCAACTCTTGATTCGTATTGCAGAAGTTAGTGATACAAATAAAATAATCATGGCTGAAGCTGGAGCTCTCGATGCTTTAACAAAATACCTGTCTTTGAGTCCTAAAGACTCAACAGAGACATCTATTGCTGAGCTGTTGAGAATCCTGTTCAGGAACCCTGAAATCATCCAATATGAAGCATCCCTTAGTTGCATGAATCAACTCATAGCAGTTTTGCATCTGGGGTCAAGGGATGCTCGATATAGTGCTGCAGGGGCTCTTCATGAACTTTTTGATTCTGAGAACATCAGAGACTCTGAATTTGCTTGGCAGGCCGTTCAGCCATTGATTGACATACTTAATGCTGCATCAGAGAGTGAGCAAGAGACTGCTCTTTCTGCCTTGATCAAACTGACTTCAGGAAGTACTTCAAAGGCAGCTTTATTCACTGATTTGGAATGTAATCCACTTGAGATTTTATACAAAATATTATCAACTGCCTCTTCCTTAGAATTGAAGAGAGATGCTGCGCAGCTTTGCTTCATTCTGTTTAATAATGCCAAATTCAGAGTAGATCCAATTGCCCTGGAGTGCATGCAGCATTTCGTGTCTCTTATGCAGTGTAATTTGAGTTCAGGTGTGGAAGCTGGGGTGTGTGCTTTTGAGAGGTTGTTGGATGATGAACAACAGGTAGAGCTTGCAGCTTACGATTTTCTTGTGGATCTTCTTGTTGGCTTGGTTTCTGGGACAAATTATCGACTTATTGAAGGCAGTGTTTGTGCTTTAATAAAGTTGGGGAAAGACCGAGCACCCCGAAAATTGGATATGGTTAAAGCAGGTGTAATAGATAAATGTCTAGCGCTACTCCCTGTTGCTCCCAGTTCATTATGCGCAGCAATTGCTGAGTTGTTCCGCATTTTGACCAATAGTGGCGCAATTGCTAGAAGTTCAGATGCTGCTAAAATAGTAGAGCCCCTTTTCATGGTTTTGCTTCGGCCAGATTTTGGTTTGTGGGGACAGCACAGTGCATTACAAGCACTTGTAAATATTTTAGAGAAGCCACAAAGCCTTGTAACACTGAAACTTACTCCTAGCCAGGTGATCGAACCTTTAATTACATTTCTGGAATCTCCATCTCAAGCCATTCAGCAGCTTGGCACAGAGTTGCTGTCTCATCTTCTTGCACAGGAACATTTTCAACAAGATATCACAACAAAAAATGCAGTTGTGCCACTTGTGCGGCTTGCAGGGATTGGAATATTGAACCTTCAGCAAACAGCAATAAAGGCATTGGAAAAAATTTCCACTAGCTGGCCGAAGGTGGTTGCTGATGCGGGTGGTATATTTGAGCTTGCAAAAGTTATTATTCAAGATGATCCTCAGCCACCTCTTGAGCTTTGGGAAACTGCTGCTTTGGTTTTATCCAATGTCCTGCGTCTCAAGGCGGAATACTACTTTAAGGTTCCTTTGATTGTCCTTGTGAAAATGTTGCAATCTAGCCTTGAGAGTACTATTAAAGTGGCTCTTAATGCTCTAATTGTTCATGAAAGGACTGATGCTTCAAGCGCAGAGCAGATAGCTGAAGCTGGTGGTATAGATTCTTTGTTGGATCTTCTAAGATCTCATCAGTGTGAAGAGTTATCTGGAAGATTACTTGAAGCTTTGTTTAATCATGTTATGGTACGAGAGATGAAGGTCTCCAAGTATGCTATTGGACCTTTATCGCAGTATCTCTTAGACCCGCAAACCAGATCAGACACCTGCAGGTTACTTGCTGCTTTAGCTATTGGGGATCTCTCTCAGCAAGAAGGACTTGCTAGGGCCAGTGATTCTGTTTCAGCATGCCGAGCACTGGTAAGCTTGCTTGAAGATCAGCCATCTGAAGAGATGACAATGGTAGCAATTTGTGCTTTGCAGAATTTTGTCATGCACAGTCGGACTAACAGAAGGGCTGTTGCAGAAGCAGGTGGCATATTAATAGTTCAGGAACTGCTACTGTCTCCTAGTATTGATGTTGCGGGGCAAGCAGCAATGCTGATCAGATTTTTATTCTCTAACCACACACTCCAAGAATATGTGTCAAATGAGCTCATCAGATCTTTGACAGGTAAATTCAAACCACATTTTCTTAAGATTATTTGTGGTTTCATTTGGCTTGAAACCTTCAAATGTAAGGGATTAGTTGTTTGAAAATGAGCTTTTAGTTCAAATTTTATATTTAGAGACCTGAATTACGAGTGATGATAAGAATAGTATTTAGTACGATTAGGGGATGTATAGAAATTATAGCTCATTATGTATTTCAAATTCTCTCTCAAAAGTTTTCATTGTAGATTCTGAATCTGTCAACAAAACGACTTATAGAAATCTCTATAGTCAAATCCTCGTATTCATATCGTAGATGGAACCTGACAGATATGAGATTTGAAGTCAGCTCATATGCATGTATGTATATGTGTATATGTATACAGTGTTAATGATATAGGCTGTTCGTTTTAGAGGACGCCAATTTCATGCATGCTTGTTTAGGTCCCCTTGTTTTAAATACATCTTTTACCTCTTTTTCCCCTCAGCCTTTTTGCAGTTTCATTGTAAATATGGAGTTACTAAATCTGGTGGCATTGTTTCCTCTTTTGGCTATAGGGGCACCGGTGGATCTACATGGTGGAGAAGGGGGGCAATTGGCCCCCTTGTATTCTTAAAAATAATTTTTTTTGCTTTAATTTTTCTTATAAATTTTATTTATTCTTTTAATTTTTACCCTTTGGCCCCTTTAATTATTGATTTTAATCAATTTTATCCTTTTTAATATTGATTTCCACTAAATTTGCCCCCTTAATATTAGTTTTAATCATATTTATCCATTTTAATATCGATTTCCACTAAATTTGGCCCCCTTGGCCTAAACTTCTAAATCTGCCCCTGTATAGGGGTAAGGAAAAAATATATTTTACAATCTTACATTTTGATATCAGAGGGGGGGAATTGTGAGGAAAGCTATCTGCAAATAGTATGGCGTAGAAGATTGACCAAGAATCCTCATCTGGTTTTTAGAATTATCTCAGTACATTTTGTTGACCATGAACCTCTTTTCCTCTTTGTTATCATCTAATGTGGAAACTTGTTATAACTGTTTTGTTCAGCTGCACTGGAGAGAGAGTTGTGGTCCACTGCAACCATCAATGTGCAGGTCTTAATAACCTTGAATGTCATATTCACCAATTTCCCTAAGCTCCATGTATCTGAAGCAGCCACTCTGTGTATCCCCTACTTAATCAATGCTCTCAAGTCAGGTAGTGAGGCTGCTCAGGAATCTGTACTGGACACCCTGTGCTTGTTAAAACAGTCTTGGTCAGCTATGTCAATAGAGATTGCAAAATCTCAAGCAATGGTCGCTGCTGAAGCTATCCCTATTCTGCAAATGCTTATGAAGACCTGCCCACCAAGTTTCCATGACAGAGCAGATATGTTGTTGCACTGCTTACCAGGGTGTTTAACTGTTACCATTAAGCGTGGTAATAACCTTAAGCAGACAATGGGGAGCACAAATGCCTTCTGTAGATTGACAATAGGCAATTGTCCTCCTCGGCAAACTAAGGTGAGAGCCTTTTGAAGTGTTATGTGCAAAAACAGTTTTACTTTCATTTTTTTCTTTTGAACTGATAACTGGATTTGGAGGCCCATTGATCATTGCAACTGGCACTGCTTGATTGCTGCCTTTTTTAGGCTATGGTTTATTGCCTTCCAGATTTTAAATTTTTATCATCCTTCCAAGGTATATAGCAGATACAAGTTCAAGAATGTCATTCTTGTTCAATAATTTGGCTGAATCTCAATGCTAGAAGTACCATTGAAATCTGCAAAACCATCAGTGCAGTTTGATATAACATGGAAAATACAAGCAGATTTTCTTATTGATTTCTAGTTTGTTCTTTAAAATTAAAAGGGGAAGTCCAAACAGATAAATTTTGTGAGATGTACCATTTATCTAGTTTTCATGTGGCCTAGCTTGGGCAGCTTCTGTTTTTGGCATGGGAATAATTGTGTATTTATTTTGTTATCCTTGGCTGCTGCTAGATTTCATGTCACAATAATTCGCTATCTTTATCAGGTTGTGAGCCACAGTATTTCTCCAGAATGGAAAGAAGGGTTTACATGGGATTTTGATGTGCCACCCAAGGGACAAAAGCTTCACATTATATGCAAAAGTAAAAACACTTTTGGCAAGGTAATTAGTATTCGAATTATATGCCCGTTAGTAATGTTCTCAAGCATATTGATCTTTCCATCCTATCTTCTACCATCAATCAGTTCTCATAAATTATCACTGTACTTTTATTTGCTTTCTGTGTTTAATAAAAAGAAATGTTTCGATCCCAACAAAGCCTATTCTCATTCAATGTATTTTGGTGTGGCACCCTTGTATTGGAGCAATTGCATGAGTTAATAGTTTTGACATTGTTGCTTTCATATTGCTCACAAAGATATGATGGATTTTTTCAGTCAACATTGGGAAGAGTGACCATCCAAATTGATAAAGTTGTTACAGAAGGGGTATACAGTGGATTGTTCAGCCTTAATCATGACAATAACAAAGATGGATCTTCCAGAACCCTTGAAATTGAGATTATCTGGACCAACAGGACATCAGAATCATAACCTGCTATTGGGTATGGAAACATTTGTTCAAGGAACTGCACTGAACTCAGGTAATATCGATCACCCAAATGATGGGAGAATCATGAAATATTCTTTTCACCTAATGGGATGGAGGAAGTTGTCTCGCATTTTAAGTATTTAAATGGTTTTGAAGGTCCAGTTTTGTAGAAAAATAACACTTAATGCTGCCTGAAATGTAAATTATTGAATGCTAATTAATTTGCAAAGGTAAAAAAGAAAGAGTGGAGGATGCTGGCGACATAGGAAAAAATAAAAAGTTGTTCAGCCCTTTGTTGTACAGTTAAGTCTGTTGCTATTCACAATTTAAAGCTTATTAGTATTAAATAGCATTGAGGAAATAATTGTTACAAGTTTCTCAGTTGGAAAGGAGCGTATTATGCCTGGTTGTAATGAGTTATTTCGGCATTGTAGACGCACTAGATGCATAAAAACATGCATACTAAGAATAATTGTAGATGGGGCTGCTTGTCTTAAGGCATATTCTTATCCCAAATCTTCCATGACTATCAGAATTACTCGTTCCTCTTACCAATCAGGATGCTTTGACTATGAGGAATCTCGAAACTTGGTAACTATTTCTAAAAGCTGAAAGAAAAAATTTGCCTTTCATAATTGTTTTAAAATTTAATGTTGTTCTTAAGGGCTTTGCACAATTTAATGTCGTCCTTGTAGCTCTTAAATTAGGTCAATGATGCATTCAAGTCCCTCGCATTTAACTCTCCATCCTTAATTCACTTTTAATCAACTTTAATTATTTGTTACATGATAAGCAACAACATTTCTTAATTATAATTGGAACTAAGGGGGTAACATTGACTCAATTTAAAAATTAGAAAGGCGATATTGATTCAATTTAAGGATCAGGTGAGTAACAAGTTGGAGAATATTAACCCCAAACATTTCCTTGAAGAGGAAATTGTAATAAAAAAAAAATATAGCTTACGTGGTGCATTTGCCACTATGCTTTCAGAGAGATACATCACGTTACGATTTGGAGCAAAGCATGTGATATTTTTCAATTTCAATAAAGCAGAGATGATTTCAGAAGCTATCAGCACTCCCGCCATCCCCATATTGTCAATTTCTTCTTAGAAATCCCTCCAAAGTTAACGCTCATGTTATCATGTGTTGGTGGGATATTAATTTATCATACAAGTGCAATAGCAGAGCAGAGATCACCGACTCCCAGTGAACATTCACGAAACAATAATCAAACGCAATCATTCAACTTTTAGCAAAACTTTAAAAATTTACATTTTTAACCATGGGTGGCTTGCTGGATTGAATTTTTAGCTCGGAATGATAAGGGTAAAGCTGCATTTTTAGCTACTTTGCCGCAGCAACCAGTGCTGCTCTAGCCCTTGTAAATGATGCAATGAGTGATCCAAGCTGTAGCTTATCGTTGCACCCAAAACTCAATCTGTACCTGCAGAATACAGCAAGCCAGGGATTAATTTATCCAAGATCTCAAAGTGTATAATGTGCATAGGTACCAGTCTTTCTTTCTTTTCTTCCTTTTCTTAAAATTACAATGAAAGGATGAGGCCTCCTTTCACGAGTGAAACATGAACCCATAGGATCATAGTTCTAATTACATTCACAAACTGCTGACAAGCGACACATGTACTATTAAATGCATATTCTTTCTTTTTTTTTTTCATCAAATATAATTGGACTTATTGCTTTCCGGATGACAATGGGCATCAAAAGAGAACCATACTGAGTTATGTCTCCATCTGCATAATCATAATCTGTGGAAAAAATACAAATAAAAAGGAAGAGCAAGATTTGAGTACATACTCTATGTCAGCCATGTCATTGATCAACTGAACTCTGACAACCGATGGCATCTTAATCTTAAAAACAAACCTGGCAAATCAATTCAGTGGTAATTAAGTCAATAAATGCCATTTCCCAACAATTGGTGCCCAAAATTGTGCTACTTACATAGTCACTTCTCTTACAATATCAACCAATGCCAATCCTTTCTTTGTGTTGATTTCAGATATTCCTGCAGAGAATTTAGTACAGAAAAACAAATTGTAAATTGCACTTCATAACTATATGAAAAAAAAATGCAATAGATTCTTAATACGTTTGAAACTTTCTGCAAATGATTCATTCAGAAGCCAGTAAGATATTTGCTCAATGTCTCTAGGCAATGGATTTCCAGTACATAGGTAGACAGCTTCTTCTGTAATTTGCTGAGAAGCCATGTGTGTTGACTGCATACACCAGAAAACGGGATTAAGAATCTCATTTGATTTCCTTAAGAGAAAAGCCTAAATGGAATTGGAATGAAATTCTAACCAAGAATTATTTTCTCCTTTCCTTTCTTTTCATGAACACACTTTATTATGCATTATTACTAGGAGTTTTCAACAGATAAGGGGAAATATGTATATGCTCAACATCTAGCTCTCATTAGACCAAAGATTCATGTATACAAAGCAAAATATGAAGAAATTCTACTTCCACTTAGAACTGTCAGCTATCTGTACTTAAATGAAGTAAGCTAAATTAACCAGTTGTAAAAAGATTCTGACTTATTGAACATGTTCTGATTCAAACTTTCTGGAATAAAATCATGTAAACACCTTTCCATGAAGTCTGCTGACACTGGAAAAAGAATAGCCACATATCTCCTATCAAGAAAGAATGCTATAACATACTTGCTAGCAGCGCCATCAAAATAAATTCAGTAAAGACTCCGTTTATTATAAAACAAAAAACGTTCAAGGCTTGATACTGAATCTGGACAACAATTATTTTCAGTTTTATTTCAATATGATCACATCTAGCAACCGGAAAATGAGAACAGGTAAAGATATATCAGTCAGAGAATAATATTACAACCTGTAATATGTTTAAAGCCTTCCTCATATCACCATTGCTGAGTCGTACAAGTGCTGCTAAGCCACTTGCAGGTACATCAAGCCTAATTCAAGAAAGTATGTTAGCATGCATCACTGTATAATTTACAGAAAAAAAGGGGTCAGATCGCAAAATCAGTAGTGCAGCACAATTGAAACGAGATTGTGTTGTCTCAAGATTTCAGAGTACAACATAACCAGATAGGAAACCACAATCATTCTTTTAGACTCAGTACTCATGTCACTGTATATGCTCATTCTTTGATCATTCACATTCGCTCAAAAAGGCAAACAAAAATAGCACACATGCATTACAGCTACATCATAGAAGTAGAAATTATGCATCTTCAATTTTTCAAAGTAAGAATGTTATAATAACAGATACAGCTTTATTATCATTCAAATGTATAAGAGGCTTTCCCTCTTAAAAAAAGGATAATTAAGTGACAATTTTTAAAAGAAAAGGCAGGAAAAGGATTCTTCAAGGATACTTTGCTAATTGTTTAGGACTTGAGATATAACGGTGGGCTGGAACTATACATATACATGCAAGAATCAACATGAAGCATCATTTAACTGTAAGAAATACAGCAGAAATCCATTAAAATGAAAACAAGAAACAGAAAACTTACCCTTCAGCCTCGATAACATGCTTGAGCCGTTCATTGACATGTGCAGGATCAAGAGGAGCAAACCGAAATCGAGTACATCTTGACTGCAAAGCTGGAATAATCTTGTTTACATTATTACAGATAAGTGCAAACCGAGTATTCTTGGTGTATTTCTCAATCACTGCAACAAATAAGTAGAATAAACATCAATCCATGAGAAATAACGGGGAACTGGGAGAGGTAGAGAAGGCTGCCAACAACAATCATACCTCTACGCAAGGCGAATTGTGCATCCTTTGTCATGGCATCTGCCTCATCCAGTAAGACCAACTTTATAGATGACTTAGCTCTGTAGAGATGAAGCTTAAAATCAGCTACAACAATAAAGAGCCATCGGGAAGGACATAGCGTACATAGCAGTTTCTTGGCCGACACAGAAAAAGATGAAAATGAAATAGCTACTTTGTCTTACATGCAAAGTAACAATGAACAAACAAAAGTAGTTACAAAAAATGCATGATCACTATATTGACGTGCGTGAATGGATCTGACCATAAAATTGGAGAATATCAAAACAAAGAATGCCTATTATTGCCCATCCGTAATTGACCACAAATTTGGTGAGAACATCGAAACCAAGCAATAACAAAATAAATGGCTTTTCAGTTCTAAGGTGTTCTTCTAAATGAACTAGTGTCAGCCTCATAAAGTTCTAAAATTAGAGAAAAAGGAGTCCATGGAAGAAAAATCAAGTTGCAATTCACAGAGAAACAGGACTATATTCTAATGGTTACCCTGTGATAGAATAATTGCTCCAACATGTTTTCCATAGAACAATACAAGGAAGATATTATTGGTTTGGATGCAGCAAATAAAGAAAAGCGCTGAAACGATTTTCCTTTTTATTTTTTTTTTCATTCCTTCTCTTTTTGTTTCAATCTTTCTTTCTATCACTACAAGGCAGACAATGTGAAATGGGAAGTATACAACAGTTCTAGCGCTCCAATTGGCACACCTCATGTTTGCTTTAATGGACCTAACCAAAACAGCAGAATTAAACTTTAAAGCCTATTTGGATCACTTTGGAAATGGAAATGAAAATGCTATTCATAGAATAGAATTCCATCTCTTGTCTAGTACAAAAAGTTAAATAACAATAGCATCCGTACCGAATAAAGATGCACATTATGCAAAATCACATATGCATGATGAAATACTACCCAAATGAGAAGCTCTGAGTGCTAGCAAAATTTTGTATCTGCTCTCGAACTACATCAATGCCTCTGTCATCAGATGCATTCAGCTCCAACATCATATTGTGGTACTGTGCTCCATACAATTTGCGTGCCACAGCAAGAATAGTTGAAGTCTTTCCAGTCCCAGGAGGACCATACAATAAGAGATGAGGCAATCTGTTTTCACTGGTGAGCCTATCAACTATGCAGGCCAAACAAAACCAAAAATGTTTAATGTTATTACGGAGACATCACACAAAGTAGAAATCAGAACTTGCAAAACTACTTCGAATTGAAAATCACAAAAATAAAACCCATTGTTTCTTTATTATTTCTCAATTTTAACGTAACGGAAAAAGTTAAAACAAATTGAGAAATCCAAATCGAGCATATAGACGTATCTAAATCACGAATTTCATTCTCCAGTAGTTTCTGTGATATCAACCAGCAACATTAGAAAAAAAAAAAAAAAGAAGTTCAAGGAGAACTAAATAAAAACGAGATCTTAAAATAAGTTCCAATAATTTCAAAATTTCTATAGACGCAACTCCTAGCAACTAATTGAAGATACTGACTACCATTACAAGCATGGATATGCATAAATATATACTCTGAAAACCCTAGAGCAGAGGAGGGAAGAAAATGATTACTTGTTTCGACAATGTCGCGATGAGCAGCGACGTCGGCGAGTGACTGAGGACGATACTTCTCCACCCACGGAGTGGCCTTAGTATCCGGCGGCGTACCGGCTACGACGACGTGTTTACCCTTATCTGGTCTGGACGAGATATTCTGGTTATCATCATCGTCAATATCCATAAGTGATACAACCTCCGTCATACTTCCAGAACTTCTCTCTTCTCCTTCTCGCCACTTAGCTTAATTTCTGGCTCTCTCTTGTGTTCTGTGAGAGTAACACTGGAAATTGCTTCTCAGTTATGGCGAGCTGCGAATGTGTGATGGCGCCAATTAGATTTTTGAGGCGGGTGACGATTTCCGGATCGGGTTTTCCCACACTATTTGGATCCAGTTGAAATTCGATGCTTGAGCCCATTCACTGATTGGGCCTATTTGGGCCGACAAGTCGGGACAATTAAAAGATGCAATTATATATATATATATATAAATTTTTCCCAACCTATAATTTTTATTCATTATTATTTTTTACATTTATTAAAAAATTGTAATTATTATAGATTACGGATAAAATTTTTTTAATGACTTTTCTATTATAACCTTCTTCTAAATAAAAGGTAAATAATTAATATTATTAAAATTAAAAATATTGCTATCAATAATATAAAATGAAAAATATAATAAATAATTATAATGTAAAAAAATAATATTTTAAAAAAGAAGAAAGTGTACAAAAGTCCATGTTTCAAACCAAAAAATATTGATTAAGACATGTTATAATTTCAATACATCAGGCATTTATTTTATTTCAGTAAATTAGCAAATATAATAAATTAAAAATGAAAATAACAGGCATCATCGATTTGAGAGAGGGCGCCAAAAAAAAGTCCAAAGGCGGCACATACAAAATACACATGCTTGCTGTTCCTGTCCTTGGCCGGCCATATGACCTCAACCTGACCTCGACTCTCATTTTCACTCTCTATAACCTCAAGACGTTTCTCTCTCTTTCTTCTCCTCTCCATGTCTTCTACTTCAACTCGGTCGCATCGATCCTCTGCTATCTCGCCATTCCGCTCCCGTAAGTCACCGGCTCAGCCACCGCCGGCGGCTGGTGTTGCCAAACCAGCTGGAAGGCCGGTAACGCCTTCCTCAACGACGTCGTCTAGGCCTCCTTCGAGGCTTTCGAGCTCTCCCGTAAGTCCAGGTCTAAGTCCGACGGTCCAGCCTCTGGACCGGCCTGAAAGTAGCAAAGCTAAGGAGAATGTGACGGTTACTGTCAGGTTCCGCCCTCTGAGGTAGTGTAACGTGTGTAGAATGCTTACTGCGCGTTGTGTTATTAGTTTTATTTTTTAAGTTTTTGGTTTACTTATGGTTATTGGCATGTTTTATTTATGTGTGGACAGTGCTAAAGAGATTAATAAAGGGGACGAGATAGCTTGGTATGCAGATGGAGATTATACAGTCAGGAACGAGTACAATACTGCAATTGCTTACGGTTTCGGTTAGTTCTATTTATAGGATAGCTTTTGCTTTGCTCGGTTCTTTGGCTTTTTCTCCCTTTTGAAAAAAAAATCGCCTGAAATTACATTTTAGCAAAGACAGAGAGCCAGAGAGAGCTGTAGTTATAAGAATTGATATTGTGAAAATGTTTGTAGTTGCAATGGCAATGTAACTTTAAAGAACCTGTTTTATGTCTACATTATACATTTTTCAAAAGCTAGCTTTTTTGGTATAATTTAATAAAATTTTCTCGTCAAGTATTTCTGCGTAATTTGTGAAATTCAAGCACATATTATGATAATTTTTGATGTTTCTATAGTTATGAATGAAGCCCAATGGTGTTCTGAATTTTGAATTTCTGTAATAGAATACAAGGCATGGGTATTACCAATTTGATTTTCCCCGTAAGACTAACATGTCAACTAATTGAAGGTCATACTTTATGATTGAAAGATTTAAGTATTTAATTTTTTACTTATTCTGAGTGAACTTTGGTAATTTGTGTCCTCTGTGCTTTTGAATTGCTCATGGAAACTGCATCTTTTTCCCTGGCAGATAGAGTGTTTGGTCCAGCAACAACAACTCGCCATGTTTATGATATTGCTGCTCAGCATGTTGTTAGCGGTGCCATGCAAGGGATCAATGGTATGCAATATATTTTTCGATGTTAAGATGTCCTATGGATTCTGCTTTGTGAAGAAAGTTTAAATTACTACTCGTGGATTTTCAAACTTCAGCTGCAAGTAGCCTGTTATTTCGACATTTTATTTGTTCATTGACAGATGTTATGTTCCTATTATGCTTTTACTTTTTTTCCTTTTTGATTTGATTCCACATTTGACTGAAAGGATAAAATAATTATTGGTTATGCTCAGCAAATTGCATGGTAAACTAGTGTCATGAATTTCTTGTTCTTCAGCAGTCTCTCGGATCAGCAATAGGATTTTTCTAAAGATTCACATCATTTTTAATGCATCCAATATGAAATATTAATTTCTCTTCTAAACCTCAGCCGGGAGGCTGTATTATTTAACTCTTTCCTTTGGGTTTTTCACTTTTCCTGGAATTTAATCCTATCCTGTTGACGTACCTATTATCTATAGTCTATAATGATGGATGATGGTAGTCTGTGTGGGTGTTAGGTTTTTGTTCTGAAAATCGCTGTTATGTGATGGTAACTTCATACTTTCTAATTTGAGTGCGTCCTCATGCATATACATTCGGGTGTGGGCACTTCATTTGTCTTTTTTTTTTTTTCCTTTTTTGGAACTCAGAGAGGGGAACAAATCCTGCAGGAGCTTGGAAGATTATTCATTTTTGAAAAACTGAAAAAGAATAAAGAATAAAGATGGGACTACACTTGTTGCACGGATGTTGAAAAGTGACTTTGTTTTGAAGAATGACTTCGTTTTGCTCAATTATAATGCTAATGCCTGACAGTAATAAGATGTGAATGGATTTATTATGTGAAAAGTAATAACATATGCAATTAAGATTCAAATATTCATTCAATATATGTTCATAGTTTATCTCTCTTACTGTTATTTTTATTACACAGGTACAGTGTTTGCATATGGTGTGACTAGCAGTGGGAAGACTCACACAATGCATGTAAGCCATTAAATGGAGATGCGTAACATGTATTCGAAAATTTGCAACAATCTTGTTTACTCCAGCATTATGGCATTCACAATACATCATAGTGCTTGTGAGCTTTGCTTATTCTGAAGAGGTTGATATTTTGATTTCTTTGGGACAATGAACTCATTTCCTGCATTACTTTCG
Organism: Excoecaria cochinchinensis; assembly: GCA_947683425.1. Classification (NCBI taxonomy): domain Eukaryota; kingdom Viridiplantae; phylum Streptophyta; class Magnoliopsida; order Malpighiales; family Euphorbiaceae; genus Excoecaria; species Excoecaria cochinchinensis. Next base: position 8,942,469 of record CANTUQ010000054.1, on the reverse strand, counting down.
TACTGCATCATCTGTAATTTTTAAATACCCAAAGGAAGTTTCTAGGGGTAGAAAATTGAATTTTATATGAAGTAGTATCACCTGGCATTGGCAAGAAGCCATCTGATAAAACTATATGAAACGTAAGCATGTTTTGTTAAATTATTTGCCTTGTTTCTTAATGTTAGAATCTACTCATGTGCAAACTTGAACCTCTTCATCTGTATTTCAGGGAGAGCAGAAGTCACCTGGAATAATTCCATTGGCAGTGAAAGATGTCTTTGGGATTATACAAGAGGTAGTGAATTATTGCTTGTTATTGATTGTGTTAAATAAATATATTGACTGACGTAACAACAATATTTCAGACACCTGGGCGGGAATTTCTTCTTCGCATTTCATATTTAGAAATCTACAACGAGGTTAGTCATGATTACCATCAGTTTCATGTATTTTCAAGCCTTATTTTGTCCTTATTAGTTGTAATGAAATGAGTATGAAAATGCACTTATAATGGGTCTATAGCAGTGCTGTGGATCCAAACTTGCTTGATGCTTTCTAAACATAATGCAGCTATGCATTCCAAACTTGCTTGATGCACAGCTATGCATACCGAATTGTCATTCCCTTTCCATCTCATTTGATGAGGAACAGAAAACCTATTATTTTATGCATTTACTCTTGCTCAATAGATTATAAAAGTGGATATTCAAAAGCATAACAGAATGAGTGGAATGGGAAGTAAGATTAAACTGTTGAGTGATTGTGATTATTTGTTGGAAATGTTGAAAATCAATAATGAATTGGATATTTCTGGATGTATTTGTTGGAAGGAGTTATTGACATATGGATACAGCTTAATGCAACAGGTAGTAGTTTTAAGTAGTAGGAGAGAAGAGGGGGAGAGTTATAAAGATATGGTGGGTGTCCAACAAGAAAAAAAGAAAAAAAATATTAAATATCAAAATACATGATACCAGGTTTGTCCTTAAATCATGCTTAATGAAGGGAAAAGGTAATTGACTCCAGTTGACATGGGTTCAGGAATGGTCAAGTAATAACATACATGTTACCAACTTTTCTGTCATGCTTTCTTAACAGTCTGGTACTCTTTCTAGTATCAGTATAACTTTTTCTTAGTTGACTGAGGTAAAGGCTAACACAAGATTGTGTGCAAATGCCAATTGCTTTGCAGATATTATGGTTTATGGTTTTGACCAATGTGAATTGTGCAATGGTTAACCTTTCTTTTTCAATTCACTTATCTCATTGAAATGTGAATTTGAAGTTCAATATGGATTACATTGCTTATCTTTGTGATTGCTACTTGCTTTTAATCACCTTGTTTTTGCTTCACCTCCCAGGTCATCAATGATTTACTTGATCCAACTGGGCAAAACCTAAGAATACGAGAGGATGCACAGGTGATTTGTTTTAAGATATAAGATACTTATACAGAATCTTTTTTTATTTTATTTTATATTTTTCTGTTCCCCCATATTTACCCTTTAAGGTTTTATTCCTTGAGCATTATATTTAAGAATTTTGATTTTTCCCTGAATATGCGTCAATGGCAGGGGACTTATGTTGAAGGAATTAAAGAGGAAGTTGTTTTATCACCTGCTCATGCTCTTTCTTTGATAGCATCTGGAGAAGGTATATGGTCTCCAATGCATTTATAAAGTAATTGCTGTGTACATTTATCTTCAACTTTCACATTCTTCTGTTTGATTTCCCACTACATTCTTCTATCTTTCTTGAAGTGTGTTTTGATGCATACATTATACAATGCTTGCACACAGATGCAACAGGGCAACGGGTCTATGTGAATATTAATCTCTTACCCATAAAATTCTAAGCTCTTACCCATAAAATTCTAAGCTATGTCAGACATGATTAATGCAGGCATCAACCTGTAATTTTAAATTTATTCCTTAATTATTTTGTCAGATGCTTATTGTTTATGCAGTTGCACCTTTAAACCTGGTATTTCTGATCTGTTGCAGAGCATAGGCATGTTGGTTCCAATAATTTTAATCTTCTCAGCAGTCGGAGCCACACTATATTCACCTTGGTATGTATTTTTGGCTTTCAGTTTATGAAGTTTGTGCATTCATTGTTCTATTTCTGGATGAAAAGCAACTTTAGAGAGTCGAACTAAACCTTGTAAAGCTCTAGAGAACAGGACCATATTACTATCATTGAGAGCTTTGATTTTTCAATCTGGTCCTTGTTGATGGCTTTTAATTTTTCCATAACTTTTATCTTGCTGTAATAAATTTATTGTTGCATTCAGACTATTGAGAGCAGTCCATGTGGAGAAAATCAAGGGGAAGAAGATGTGACCTTGTCTCAGTTGGTAATTTCTGTTACCTTGCTGCAATGACATTTTTGCTGATTTGAACACAATTATATAGTTTGTCATAATCTGCTGATGAGCCCTCTGCATTGCAGAATTTAATTGATCTTGCAGGGTCTGAAAGCTCTAAAACTGAAACGAGTGGACTGCGGAGAAAAGAGGGTTCATACATAAACAAAAGCTTACTCGCACTTGGCACTGTGCGTAATTGTTCTGTTTATGTGTTTTACGCCTTTTGGTTTTTATTGTAACGTGTACATTGAACCAATTTCAAGCTATTTTTAAGAGCATATCGAGATTTGTGCTTTGCATGCATCCTGTTTGTTTGGAACTATTTATTTTTAATTTATTGTTTTAAGATGAATAAATTGCTATTGTTAAAAAATTGCATGCATGATTTTATTTCTGTTGCTGCTAATGATTGTTGTTGAATACAAAAACGATATGATCACTGTTTATATTAATATGATTCTTAGCACCAAGCTTCTTCAACCTATCAGAGCATAGAATTTCAGATTTTTGAGTGGGTATGAATGACCTTTCTGTAGAGCTGGAGGTCTTATACCCTTGCTTGTAAGCTTTGTCTTCTGGTTGCTCAGCATGATCCTAAAATATTGATGTTTTGACTTCTTGCTATTTCTTTTTTGCAGGTAATTTCTAAACTAACAGATGGAAAATCAACACATATTCCATACCGAGATTCCAAACTCACACGTCTATTGCAGTCATCCCTGAGTGGCCATGGGCGGATATCTGTAAGACCAGGCTACTGCAGATTTCTTCCTATTTATGTGATAGATACCTTATCTTTGCTACTATACCATCTAGTTGTTCTCTATTCTTTCTTTTCAGGGGTATAAATGATGTTATGACTGCTTCTTTTCTAGTTTTCCTAATTTGTAGTTCCAAACAGTTGCATTTTTATTGATTTTCCTTCTCAAAATTTCATGTAGCTTATTTGCACTGTGACACCTGCCTCTAGCAATAGTGAAGAAACCCACAACACATTGAAGTTTGCTCACAGAAGCAAACATGTAGAAATTAGGGCCTCCCAGAATAAGGTGAATTATGTAAAAGTTTATTAATTTTTGAGGCCGACTTTACACAGTCATTTTTCATTTCTTGAAATGGTCTATTGCTCAGATTATGGATGAGAAGTCTCTCATAAAAAAATATCAGAAGGAAATTTCATGCTTAAAGCAAGAACTTCAGCAATTAAAGCGTGGAATAATGAAAAATCCTTACATGGCTGCATCTGCCCAAGAAGATCTCGTTAGTTTGAAGCTTCAGGTTTGTGAATCTACTTGTTACTGTCTGAATGCTTTCTTGTTTATTTTTTAGTAGGCATTACTGCAAATCAGTCTGAGTGCATCTACTTACATTTAATGTAGATGGTGATTTATATGTCCATTTTTTCAAGGATTAGGGTTAGATCCAACCACCTTCAAAATTTAGTGTTGGATTGATACGATGTGATCATTAACTTGGATGCTTTAAGTTGAAATAAACTCTTACTTTGGGTTCTTTATATTCGAGGGCCATTTGACACCCATATTTACACATGGATTTATGTCTTGTCTATTCTGTTATAGAATTATTTTTCACATTCTAACTTATAATTCCTTGTGGTGTCAAAGCTGGAAGCTGGTCAGGTTAAATTACAGTCACGATTGGAAGAAGAGGAACAAGCCAAGGCAGCTTTAATGGGGAGAATTCAACGCTTAACTAAACTTATTTTGGTTTCTACGAAGAATTCCCTGCAACCAGGTCTACCAGGAAAGCTGGGTCACAGGCGGAGGCATTCTTTTGGGGAAGATGAGGTTTGCTATTTGTTGTGTTAAACTCAGTTTTTGTAGAAGCAGTTTCTTCTATTAACCAGTTGAGATGGGCCAGATGGCACTTTAAGGATTCTTGATTCTGTTGTTGATGCAGCTAGCATACTTGCCTGATAGGAAACGAGAATACATGGTTGAAGAAGATGCTGGAAGCTACGCTTCTGAGCTTTCTGCTGACAGAGGGGATGATGTCACCAATCTAGATGAGTTGGTGAAGGATTACAAAAGGAACAGAAGGCGTGGAATGCTTGGCTGGTTTAAACTAAGGGTGAGTGTCCTTATATTTTTCTTTTCTATTCTGCTAGAGATCCTGATGCTACCATGAAACTTTAACTCGATGAAGCTTTAAAATTTCTTCCACAGAAGCCTGAGAATCAGGTCAGGTCATCACCAAGTGTGGATAGTGAAAATTCAGCAAGTGGGTCACCTTCATCTTGTTCTAAGTCATCACAAAATAAAGCCGTGTTTAGTGACAGAAAGGATGGACAGAGAAGATCAATCAGTAGAAGAGGAGATGATTCTGTGCTCATTGACACATTTCCAGAAAGGACCCAAGCTGGTGAATTGTTTAGTGCCACTGTTGGAGGTCGCAGGTTGCCTCGGGTGAGAGACCCTAACTATTGTTTTAGAAGTGCTTCAATATTTCAATTTTCAGGCTGGCTCACATGCTTGTGATTAAAGCTCTGTCTGAAGAGAATTGCAAACATGAGCTTTCCCTTGGCTGTACTTGATTTTTGGTAGTGGCCTTCCTTTTCTTGGTAATTTTTGTTGATATTCCCACTCTTGTCTGACTGGTGAGTTAGAATCGTAGTTTTTGGTCTTCTCAGTTGTGTTGGCCTCAGTATTTACATAATTCAGGCTACTGATCCTCGCTCTTCCTTCCTCCTGAGTTTCGTGGTCAGCATTAGATGGTTATACTATGTTATCTTACATTGTTAATTGCTACAACTTGATCGTCATGGGCTTCAACTGAATAATTTTAACATTTCTTGTAGTTGAAATATTAATTAGAATGAATTAGTTCTTATGCAGACAGGAAGCACTATCAGAGACCAAATGGATCTACTTCATGAGCAGGTGAAAATGTTAGCTGGGGAGGTGGCGTTGTGTACTAGTTCTCTGAAAAGGTTGTCAGAGCAAGCTGCTACAAATCCTGAAAATTCACAACTGAAGGTGAGTGATACATTTCAGGGTCTGGACTTTAATTAGGTGTTAAAACTATATTTGAAGTTGATTCGTATATATCTCGTTCACCATTCTGATATCTTGAATATTAATCTATTTTAATGGGTTGGGTAGCTCTTTTAAAATTGTCACATTGTTTAATATAGGAACAAATGCAGAAGTTGAAAGATGAAATTAGTGAAAAGAGGCTTCAGATGCACGTTCTGGAACAACGTATGATCAGTTCTGTTGAGATGACTCCACATACGTCAAGCAGTATTGAATTGTCACAGGTAAGTTAGTGCAAATTGATAGGTTTTTGCTGTGCTCTAATGTACCAATGCAGAACCGATAGATCTAGGAGAAATTTGAGAAACTAAAACTGACAAATAAACAAATATTGGCGTCATTCAGCAAAATTATGAAGCATAATTGTCAAAATTATAACATGAAGAAGTTAACAAACAAATGAAGTGCGAGTTCATAAATTGGACATAATTTAGAATAATTGTGTTTCTGTGTTTTAGGGTTTAGGTTTTAGGGTAGGATTTAGGATTGAGGGTTTTTGAGGGTTAGGTTTGGGTTGAGGTTTTTCCCTCATCTCTCTCCTTGGAGCTTTTAGTGTGTGAAATAGCAGTCAGCCCAACCCACTACTCAATGAATGACCCAAGCTTGCTATCAAATAATCTACAATGCAATTGTGTATGCTATGTCGCCTCTACCTCTACCAACAAGAGAAAGCCATTACTACACTGTCTCCATTTGTGCAATTTGGCTCTTGGAGATAAATAAAAGTCAGTTTAACATCAAGAATTTGATCTTATTTTAAAAGAAAAAACTTGTAGGCTGCAAAACCTTTAGTAACAATGAAGATATTAAAGAGAAACAAATAATTACTTCCATCAAATTCAGACGTACATATATTAATATCAAAGTGCAGGCTCAAAGATGCCTATTTAGGTTCTCACTTATATGGTGTTAATTTATTTTATTTTATTTTTTTTTTCTTGCACGGTACAACCATCTTTGTTAAGCTAAAGCTCCTTACTTTTAAAATATTTCTTTTGTATCCCTTCAGTATTTGTTCATTTGTCGTTTTAGTTTTTCACTACATTTATTTGTTAACAATTCTTCAGTGTTGTATATGGATTTGAGAGGAGGGTATTGGATTTTGACAATTATGCTTCATAAATTTTGGTTAAAAATGGGAATGATTTGAATACTTCAAATGTATATTTAAATTACCTAATATAATTTATTTATCATACTCTTTCAGAAAATTTGTTGATATTTTTCTCCTCATCATTTGCAAATTTAGGCCTTTCTTACTAACAAATTAATGTCTTATTCAAATCCTTGGATGCGGAACTTCTGTTCAATTGCTACCCAATTGAATAATTGGTTTTAGGATAATGTTGTTATTGTCATCTCAGAGTATACTGGTATTCTTTGTTTTGACCTACCAATCTTTGACTTTTGTTGATCCATAAAAGAATGGGAGAAACAAAGGCTCGAAATACGACACTCATGCCAGGTGGTGCATCTTTGATGTATACCTTGTATTCTTACGTAACTGTTACTTTCTGATGTAGGCTCTATCCAAGCTCACAACTCAGCTAAATGAAAGAACTTTTGAACTTGAGGTTTGTTTTACTATCTGCTTGTGTTAGGAATTAGGATCATTCTTTGAGATGCTGAAATTTTTTACTAAATAAATCACTTTATTGTTTGATGGGCATTCCAGATTAAGTCAGCAGATAACAGAATACTTCAGGAGCAACTGCAAATAAAGGTACACTTCCAGAATCTTGTGATCTCTTGCTCTAAGTGAGATTTGTATAGAGATGTATTTTTATTTAACATATGATTGTTATAATCAGATATCAGAAAATGCAGAGATGCAAGAGACTATTCTTCTTCTGCGACAACAGCTGAATTCACTATTGGGCACCAGCCATCAACTTGCAGAATTGGAGTGTGAAAAATGCAAAGCATGTTCCAAAAAGCTACCAACAAAGAATGAAAAAGGTGGGAATAAAATGTGGCCATGTGAAGAAGCCTATGTTGATGAAAATACCCCCAAAAGTGTCATGGGCTTGAATCAAATATTTTCCCAAGAGGATACCAAAGAGTTCAATACCAACACTTCAGCGAATTCACAAGTTCTTTCACAGGTTCATCTCTTTTTTAATTTCCTGGAAAAAGTACATGATTAATTGCTATTTTTCAGCAGTTATTTTTCTTCTTTTGTGCTTGTGTTCCCATTTGGTTTAGCTGGCTTGACTGAGGGGCCCCACTTAAATTTCCTTAGGCTGCTGAGATAGAGAGTCTGAAACAAGAAAAGGTGAAACTGGTAGAAGAAAAGGATGGGCTTGAAATTCAAAGTAAAAAACTGGCGGAAGAAACTGCGTATGCAAAAGAACTGGCTGCAGCTGCAGCAGTTGAACTCCAAAACTTGGCTGAAGAAGTAACCGAGCTTTCATATGAAAATGCGAAGCTGACTGCTGATTTGGGTACCGCAAAAGAGATGCGTTGCAGATCTTATTGTTGTCAGGGTTCTGTTTCATATAATTCCAAACAGAATAGCTCCAACAATGCTCGATCTGGTGGTCATGGCAAAAGACAAGAGGATAGTTTCTTGGTCGAGGAGTTACAGATAGAGCTAAATGCGAGATACCAAAGGGAAGTTGCCCTGGAAGCTGCACTATCTGAGAAAGATAAAAAGGAAGCTGAGCTACGAGGAAGACTTGATGAAGCAAAACGGCATGAAGAAGATCTAGAAACTCAGCTTGCCAATATGTGGGTGCTGATTGCAAAGCTACGAAAGTCTGGCGTTAATGCTGAGGACATAACATCTGAAGGGCTACATGCATCTCATATTTCTTGTTGTGAACTTAAAAATGGATTTGTACCATCTAATAGTCATTCTTGCAGAGCATCCAAAGTTGAAATATGCGAATATACGAATGGGATAAGTACCGTGGATGAATTTAAAGCGAGCTATCAGAAAGAAAGAAGAAGATGCAAAGAACTAGAAAACCTACTTTCGAGATTAAAGGTATGCACTTTTTTGTAAAGTACAATTGAACCTGCATCTTGTCGTCCGTATTATATAGTAATACAATTTTTTATTTCTTTTTCCTTCAAATTTATACCAACTTTTGTTTAACTGATTGACTTCTGTGATGGAATGGCTGTTGCAATTTCAGGAAAATTTGTGCACAAAAGACAAATAAATAATCTTTTATGCATCTAAGCAATTACCAGAGGTCCTCTCGATCATCATTTTTTATTTTTTATTTTTTGCTGAGGCTTCATTCTAGTTGTTCCTAGAAGTGTATGTGGCATATGGAATTGTTAATATATTTCATCCGTGTGTAAGGTTGTTTTTCATAAAATCGTTTTTCATAAAATTTTTCTTTTTGTCCTTAGCTGTCAACTGGGACTTGTCTTTGAGTGGGTGACTGCACCTTATGAAATCCATGATTTGGATTAACGACAATTCTATGTTCTTCAAATTCATTACGCATGGGGCAAACACTCATGCATAAATGGTACCACATTTTAAGCTTTTCAACGATTTTACAAATTGTCAAATTGGTTACCCTCTGATTAGTCATATAATGTCAGTAATTGAAATTCTAGTTTTGTTATTAAATTCAAAGATCTCCCTGGAATTGATTGTCACACATCATTTTGCTTTTCTGAGATACATCACTCGATCTGTCAGTGCAATTGCAATGTATATAGAAGGAAAAGTTGGAAAAGGGTAAATCAGACTACTAAGAGTAATTTAAAACTTCTGACAGGGTGAAGATATTGATGATTTGGATGTCACAGCACTTGAGGAACTACAGAATTTTCATGTTGAGGCTATAACGAAAATTTCTCATGCAAAGGTAAACCTTTGTTTTCTTTCATTAACCATATTCTTCTTTTCTATTGGTGCAAAATATGTTTTTTATTTTACATATGTACTTCCCACCGAGCTTCTAATAGAAAGCTGCATAAACCATGAAATTATCAATAACTGGACTAAGAGGGTTTTTTTTTTTTTTTTTTAAATAAAAAAAAATTGGCAACTATTTCTGTTGGAAATCAAAATAGTTATTCATAACATTTGTATTTCAAAGATGCGGCGCAATCCAATAGCAGTGTCCAAGTGTATCACTGAGATCGCTTTTCATATTTGGGTGTTTCTTTTTAGCTTTTTGCTAATCCTTCAAGGTTTGTTATTTTATTTGGCAGTGCACAAATCATGCCTTATAATATTCCAAGACCTGAAACGGCGAAACGTGCCATATGACCTTTGAGGTTAGTTTCAAAGGATGATTTTTTTTACCCTCTTCCCTTAATCAATTATTAAACTAAGATGTTTTTCTAGACTAATTTTCACCATCAGATGCATGGAAATAAAGACCTTGCTTATGTGTTTCACAATTAAAGTATAATGTTTCTGGCGGAATTATGGTCTTCTCCATCTACCCGTCATGCTAAACAAATATGACCTGGTTTCAGAACGTTTTATGGAACTCAGAAAGGGTATTAACATCAGTTTAGTGATAAAATTTCTATCATATTCTTAAGACACTAGTTATGGCATCCAGTAAAGGTATTAACATCAGTTGATTGACAAAATTGCTCTAATTATTAAGCACCTAGCTACCATCTAGGGAATGAACATAATAAAATGAGCGTTTTGATGGCTCTAAAATTGCAATACATCTAATTTGGAAATGAACATTTGTTTTATAATATTTTTTTTCACAGGCATCTTTTTTAGAATCATATATATACTTTTTGGCAACACAGAATCCCTGACAGAGGAATTTATGAATTTCAGTGCATAGTAATTGACTGGTTAGCTTCTTGCTGGTGCTATGCAGGTGCAGTTAGTTTGTACAGTAACAGGTGCATAGATTAAATATTCCTGTGAAGCTTCAGTAATGGAGTATAATTTTTCTTGTATTTAATATTGTACCAAGTACAAACTAGCACCGCAGGTAAACTGAAAAGTCATATTTTACAACAGATGTTAGCTTGCTCTTTGTATGTGGGATTAAACCCATCAATTTACATCAGTCCTGAAGGTTGGAAAAGAAAATACGAGAACACTTGTAACTCATGCCATCAACAACTGTATAAGTATATTGTAATGGAACTATCTTTGCCGATCTATAAGTACAATGTAATGAAATTACTTTTGCCTTTTATTCCTTGGCGCAATGTTCTTTGTATCAATCAGCTTGACAGGTATGTGTGGTGATGGACATTGATCCTCTAGGATGGCAATGTTGGTAGCATGAGGCTGACAGTAACCTTCGTAATCACGGTCCACACTGTCAATGAGCAAAAAAATTCCCTATGAGCGCCCTTCAGCATAATTGCATGAAAGGGATAATGTTAATAAAGGATTATGGTTCAGGACTTGGGTGGCCTATCACAATTTTCAGGAACCCAGCCAATTTGATGCTTTTCATTGTCATAGATCACCATTTTGTCTTGGAAAAATATGTCTGCACAGCAAGATAGTGAAAGGTTTGATGTCAAATAGCAACAAAAAGGAGAAATCTTTTAGCATTTTAATTTGAATGATGCTTGTATTCTGCAGAAGTGCTTACCACCAATTACGTTGAAGTTTCCAAGTCCTACTTCGCTGCCATTCAGAATCCCCAGGCACACGTTTCCATCTTTCTGAGAGGGGGACAAAATTTTTTTATGCTTGCAAGTTGCATGGAAGAAAGTATATAATTTTCTTTGGGATAGCTTATGCTAGAACCAAATTTCCAAATTGATATGAAATGACATGCTATGTACAAAATGAATTCATGCCCTTTGCAGCTAACATTTGATTGGTTTTCAGTAGATTCTCACCGTGACAATAAGATAGTCTTCAGGTGGTATCTGCAACTGAGCATTCTTTTTATTAGTAAAGCTCAGTGCCAAAGGCTCGAAATGGCTTTTGACCTCATTAACATATTTGAATGGCTTTGTGCCTTTCCAGCAGATTGAGAGGGCCTTCTCCTCTGGCGCATCTTTTAGTGGCTTTCCAGATAGCTCCTTCCTTATCTGAGAAAGAAAAAAATTATTGGTCCCTGCAAAACCTTTCTAGCCAGATGTAATGGTAAAGGTAATATTACTGGTCATTTGATCTAACCAGATCAATTGTGCTCTGATACAGTTTGGCACTAAAGTAACTGTAGGAGCTTCCACTGTCAAAAATCAATTTTAGTCCCTTTATGCCAGTAGGCTTTCTGCCAAATATGAGTTCCGCTGGTCCTAATGCGTAGTGTTTGCTGAAAAATTGAGTATCCATCTTAGCTAATATGTTATATATATGAAAGAAAGACGGTATGCTGCTTGAATAAGGGACACAAAAGAGCACAGAGTGTCTCACTCCAAGGAATCGAGCACCATTGGTGTCCAAGTAATTCCTGAAGAAGGGACTAGATCATCTCCGAAGAATACAAATCCCCCTCCTTGCCTGCTCAAACAGTGGCCAATCACATTTTTCATCACACCAAGGTTTTTCAATTGTGAAATGATGCTTGTTTTGCCATTGCCAAGTCCAAGGACTCCAGAAGTGGGAGGAGGAGGGATAGGCCCAGGATTTTTTTGATCATATCCACACCTGCAGGCAAGAGGATTAATATTCTTTATATAAAACATTATTAAATATCAAAAGGAAATTTAATCAAGGAACTATATACAATATATATTTCAGAGTTTTCATTTAATGTTCAAGCTACTCTGAAAGTAATATGCTTATGGGCTGAGTTACAATATGTGCAGGATCACCATCAAATACCAAAGTTGGACTGTCGTTAACTATGATGGCAAGTGCAACACCTACCCAAATGCCATTGCAGGTTTAAGGAGAGAGCCATTCATTAAGCGGAGAGGAAAGTGGTCTACAACCAACACACCGAGAGATGAACCTTCATCAGCATAATTGATCTCATAATCGCATTGATCATTTGAGGACTCACAGTGGTTGTTTCCCAGTAGTTGAATGGCTCTGCATAGGGGGTCAACACAAGGCACTAGATTGTTTTTTGGCTTGTAAAGTCGATCAGGGGGCTGCAAACAAGCATATATAGGTAAGGCCATGAATGAAATCTGTTAATAATAGTGTACAATCTAAATGTAGCAAATTTACCTTAGTGCAGCCAGTGCAAGGTGCATCACATTGGACCCAGGTAAGGTCACTACCAGTGTCAATATCTAAGTCAAAAAGTTTGGGGGGATTGCCAATATATAAGGACACAGAATAGTACCTGCAAATTGAAAAAAGTTGGCAAATTCCTTCCACTTTACTATCATACTTTTATTTCTTAAATCAATAAAATAATATTTTATTTAGGCCATGAATTGGTTAAAATAGAATAACTTAAATAAGATATAAAAAGATGATTTGCAATCTCGTGATATGAAGAACTTAATATAGCTAAAGGCAGAATCAATAAAATTGAAAACAACAGCCAGAGCTTTATAGCAACTATGAAAGTTATCTCATGGAAGGAATTGGGAATTTCCCGATGAAGCTGATTTTTTTAGATTGAGGAGACTAACCTTCTACTGAATTCTCAGTCAAATTAGTTTTAGTTGTGAATTCATCTTATTCATTTGGCTAATTATATTTGTTTATATTAGCTGAATTCTTCACAAGATAATGCAAACACCTAACCTTAAAAACAATACTGAACAATTAATCCCCCTAATAAGAGAAACTACTTTAAGCCAAAGAGAGAGAGAGAACTACTTTCGGGAGAGCAAAAGATTGAAATAAGAAAGATTTAAAAGAAATCAATCACCAAAACAAAAATGAAATTCACCAGTTAGTATCGATTTTTACAAAGAATAATCCATGAAATTCGACTGAGAGTATAGAACTAAGGAAATAAAAAGAAGAATTGTTATTGCCTTTTTAGGGACAAATGCCCAAACCAGAATGATCAAATAAAATAAGGCTGACAGATGAACACAAAAACAATGTCTGCTAAACTTCTCAAAAACACAACGAATATCGATTACCAAACAGAAAGGGACTAACCAAATAAATAAATAAACGAATAACTGAATGAAGAAATTCAAGAAATGAAAAAAAAAAAAATACCCAAGCGGATAAACATTTCCAGCTACAGGAAGAACGAGAGAGGAGCTAAAACGATGCTGAGTTGACTTCTTGTTGGTAGGAAATTGACTAATCGCAGAGAAAGAAGGCTGAAAAGTTGCAGCAAGAACAAGAAAGAACATTAAGGCCGTAACAAATGATGTGAATCTTCTCCAATTGCTTTTAGTATCCATGTTCGATTAAACTGCACCCTAAAAAGGATGAAGAAAAAAGCGCCAAAGAGGAAAAGAAAGTGAAGAGAGAAGTCCACGGATTGAATCTCAAGTTTAGCAATGGCTGCTGAAAGCTGATAAACGCATGCGTGGCAACCTTGGTCTGTTTATAAAAAGATTATAAATCTCAGAAAGAGAGAGAGAGTTGGATTGGAGGGGTCCTAGCTGTTTCCTCCAAATTTCGTCACGGAAATGTCCAAATTAACCTTTTTTGTAATTATTTTTTACCGGCCTTATTTCACACACCAATAATATTTTTTAAGACTTAATAGGTTGGGAGTTTTTTTCTTTGTGTGTGTATATATATATGCATTTTTCTTGTTTGGAACATGCAATCTTCAATATTTTCAAATACCATTTAATTTAAAATCCTATTTCACTTACATTTTTAAAAATTAATATAAAGTGTCAGTTTTTGCATCAGTATTTATATTATCACTTTACTGTTACTTAGTTACATAAAATTAAAAAAAAAAAAAGTTAAAAATCTTAAGAAAAACTAGATTTAAGTGAAAAAAGAAATTATTTGGAGAGAAAAAAAATTAAACATATATATATTTTTTATTTTGAGGTCCTATGTAGTCTAAAGAAATTATATTTTTGAGAGGAACCTCCTCTCAAAAGAATATGAAAAAAGAAATTATATTTTTTCATGTTATGCAATATGTTTTCCATTCCACCCTTTTATCGCTTTTTTAAGTATTTATCCCACCAACTTATCACTTTACAAAATTCAAAATAAAATGCATTGCATGCATTTTAATTTTGCTTTTTTATATTATTAATAAAATATTTAATAACTCATTAATATTTCTTTTTTTTTCACATTTTTCTTTTGGATAATTGTGATATTGAAAAAATAAATATCTTAATTTAAAATGAGGTCATTTTAATATTTTCAATATAATTTTTTATAAAAGTAAATAAAATTAATGATTATTTTAATATTAATAGAATATATAAAAAGTGACAAATAGAAAAATATAAATAGTAAAAAAGTTAATATATATTTCCTACATGTCATTTTCTCATTTATTTGTTTTTGTTGAACGAGGGACAGATGGGTTACAGAAGGGCAAAATCGTCATGCTGATTTTGGGGAGAGTTATTATCAGTTGTTAAATCAAGAAAGTAGCATGAATTAGTCGAATTGATGACGCCATGACGGAGTTAAATATGGGGGACCCATTCACAAAAGATTTGTCTTTTAAATTTTTATATATTATTTTTATTTCATTTCTTTATTCGATGTTTCTTATAAAACAGTAATTTAATCAAGCTGTCGGTTGGGCTGGGCTCGACTTGTAAATCCGGCCCAACAATACATTTTTCTTTTTCTTAAGTTGAATTAGTCAATATCTGAAGAAGTAAACGTCTAATTTATATTTCCCCATTCCCACCCACTCACTGCTATTCATAGTCACTACCAACACAGGCATTTGACATTTCCAAATTCCTGATAGGAGAAGCTGTTAAAATGTTAGTTGATAGATGCATTCAAGGAGGCAATATTACTTCTTTATTTATAATAAATTGCCATCTGGCTGTAACCAAAGAATGCCATGTGTGCATAGTGTTATCACCACAGGGTTCGTGTCAGCACCATTAGTTTTCTTTAAATAAAATAGTACTAATTTTTAAAACTTTAAGCGCATTTAAAAAAAAAAATGAAATGCAAATTAGCTATTTCTGACAAACGTTTTATCCCTTAACAAGACAAGAAAAGTGAAAAATTATTAGAGGAACCTGTCAGTGCCATCGGCTATGGCTGCAAAACCAACTTCCTTAGCTCAGATGGATACAAGACCAAGTGATAATTCCCCTAATTCTTTCCTTTTTTGCTTGAACACACTCTGCCTACCTAGCATCATTCATCAAACCACAATAAATGAAGCAGGAACAATCATTTTAATACCTATTGTTGCAGCTCAAAAAGTAAGTTTTTGCATAAACACAAATGGAGAGAGTGACTCGAGGTCCTAAATTTGAGCCTGCTAGTCTTTCAAATTTCAAAAGCTGGTAAAAAGGATACTTTCTCAAACATATGTACAGTTTACATATACTCAATCCTAAGCAAAGAGTCAACAGTTATCATCAACTGTACTAGGGAGAAAAAGATCAAATGAAAAACAGTAAACAGTTCTAAAAAATTACCTCCTGGATAAGCAAACATCAGGAGGAAAATTCAAGAAAGATTTTCACTTTGTAGATTTGCCCACTTGCCGTAATCTTGCAGAAGTTGCTCCAGGAACAATGTTATCAGCCTATCCACCAGGGCTTGCATCATTCTGTATTTCATCACACTTCCACAATTATAAGGGTGGTCAATTGTAGTGGCTCTAGACCAATAATATCAGGAGTTCTTGAGTAAAAACAGAGTAACCTATAAAATAGGAAATGAGATGTTGATTCTGTAATGATTCATATAAATTTCTGGAATTGTGACATTAGCTAATTATTCAGCAATAAAATGACAGTATTTGATGATACTCAACAAAAGCATTAAATTACATTTAAAAGACATGTATTATTTCATAATGCCTTAAGATTCTACCATTACCGAATTTTGGGTGAGATGGATCTTGACATTTTTTCTTTTAACTCAGTGTCATGAGCTTCATATTAGAGACAGACTGATCTAAACTTGATTAAATACCCTTTTCCATTCCACTAGAATTGCTTGACTGACCAGTGACCAAACAATGGTTGCTTTGCACATAAAGGTGGAGAAGGTGGAATAAGGAGATAGACGTACTTGCTATTTCATAATGATCAAGAAAAATTAGATATTTTAGTTAGAAATTTAAATTACATGTACTTTTTCTATTATACTCCTTAATGATGGCATTGGAAAATGGAGAGTAATTGATACAAATAAGAAAGTAATTTATAATAAGTACTCACATTAAATATAGGTAAAATGGAGATTCAACAGATTAACCAACTCACTGAAATGGTAAGTGGGCTATAATTTGAGACAAATAAAAAACAAAAAAAAGTGCCTATCTAGTTAGGATGGAAGGAGTATCTGATTACATCAACATCTTGACACCCTCTGCTTCCAAGAGATCTCGATACTCACAGCAGATAAATTTTAAGGGAAAGAGAAGATAAGACGTACCCATAAGTACATTATAAATTAAATTTAGTACTTTTATTACTCACAAATTTCCAGGACCTTCAACGGCTGATTTTGGCAGTAATGAAAAGGGTGCTGTATAGATCTGCAAAAAAACAATAATACAGGATGCTAATTGCTCAATAATCAGGTCAAGCAAAGACTGTGACAGAGAAAAACGAAAGCTCCATCAGAAAATTTGATACAAGGATGAAGAATATAAATTTTAAAAGAGAAAACTGATGTGTCATTAGAAATTGTGAGAATTAGATTGCCAGTTATCGTGTGGCCAATTTCTCATTGACATAAATCAAATATGTCAAGATTGACTTTTAAGCTAGCAAGTTTTCTCAAACAAGATCAAAACATGGTCATAGTTTACTACGAAATTGAACAAACCTATTCAACTTGCAACTGCTTGAGATGTATTTACAACAACCAGACAGCAAAAAGACCAATATGACATTACCTAATTATTGGAGACACTTAATTAAGTTCAGTTCGACATTAAACTGGAGAAAAACAGAGAAAGTTGAGTCTTTAATTCGTATGGTTGAGGGAGAAAAAATTGATAAAATATTGAAGAAAAAAAGTATTCACAATATAAATGTATTGCAATGGAATTTCTGCAAATCGAAAAATGAATCTATTCCTTTGCGTTAGGCCCATAAGCCTCATCACCAGTTAATAAATGGATATGGTAGCATCTTGTTACAATCAGACATGCAGGGGTATTAAAAAAGAAACATCTAAGTCCACTGGTTACACAAAAAAGGCATATGTCCTGTGATGGTTATGTTGAAGTGGTGATTTAGGAAATTCAAAAATAGTCCACTCATCGATCATTTTGGAGTGAAGTGGCTAATGTCAAATGTCTATCTTTCCATCTTTCATGACAGAATCTACAGTGCCAACCACAGATCTAACCTAAATTGTTTGTAATTCAAGAACTAACCAAATGACAACCAATAGCATCCCAACAATTTCAAAAACAAAGTATATCGGAAAATTCTTTTGCAACTCTCCTGGTACATTAGAACATTAATTACCTCAAGTGTGACATCCAACTTCATGTCTGCCTCTAAAAATGGTTCAGAAACACTGGTGTTCCATGTAACGCGATTCATCATGAAAGCTACAAGTTAAAGTAAAGTTCAGAAGAAAATTCATGCATTAATAATATGCCTTATTGACTAAAAACACAGTAGTCCCATGGCATGTATAACTCAGAAAAAAATCATGGATACTAAAGGTAAAGGTAAATACTGAGTTATATTATATTGCTAACATCTACTAGTTTGAACCCTAAGATATAACCAATGACATTTAACATAAAAGATTCCGGTCATCAAAAATGAAGATTTTCTTGATTTCTGCATAGGTGTTTAACATTCTAAAGCTCCATGACACCATAAATTATTCAAACTACTATCCAAAATAAAAACTGTCTCACAGTAAAACTATACTAACAGCTATCCAGAACCCGTCTGAGTTACGAGATCATACTCAAGTACCTGAAAAGTATTTATTTTGTCGTTCCAAGATCTCTGAGCCTTGAAACTGCATATTATATCAGCAGCCAAAATTGTCGGAAAGTTAAAATGTATAAGATGATTATCATGAAAACATAAAACACACATAAATGCTCAAATCAACAAATATAAATTATGACAAAAAAACAAGAACAGCATATGCTCATTGAGAGTGAAGAAGAATATCTCTGACAAATATATATAACAACCAGATAATGAGAATTCCTCTTTCTAACAGAACTTTAAGAAAAGGGTACAAGCTAACCTTACAAGAGAGCATTTCAACAACACAATCTTCTCCTGATGGGGTAACTCGCAGCTCCAGCACAGGGGCAGCTTCAAACTTCAGCAGCTCAAGCTTTGGAAGATAGCATATATAAGTGTTCGTATCAAGTGGTTCAAAATTTTGGAGGGCATTTGTGTTCAACATAGCTCGAATTCCAACTGGGTGCCTTAGAAAATCACTGATACGATACCCATCGTCAGTAATTGGAAGCTGAATTCTTGCCCTTTTTGCAGCAGACAAATTCGCCTTCTTCGAATTAAGTACTGAAAATTTAGCTTTGCATATCTTTGAGTTATCAATTATTTTCCTAAACCAAAGTTAGAATTACACACAACATAATCAGAGAGGGAAAAGAAATAGTAATAAAGAAGCAAAGAAATAAGAAACAAACCTGGTGGTAGTAAAAAACGGGAAAGAACATTCTAGTCCTTTTGTTAATCTCCATTTGTTACTACCAGCTGTGATCATCATCCTCACTGGTGATTCCTCGCCCAGTTACAACTACCATGGAGATAACTCAACTCAATTGAAGAAAACAATAGATAATGGCAGATAATAAGAACGAAAAATAAAACTTACCACAGTGCCTCAAGATTCGGGTGAGGCATATACATTAGCGGGAAATAATTGTCTTCTTATGCTTGAAAATGGAGGAAATTTTGAAACTTTTTGGTTTTTCTAAGTGAGTTCAGTTTGAGAGGGCATAATTCTCTCTTCATTTCTCAGCCAACCCCGGTAGAAATAACACCTAACGTTTAATTATCCAAACAATATCATACCTGTGAATTATAAAGAGTGAAAAATTATACTGGTGGCAAATGTAGAGTCCCCTATGATTTTACTGCTGCGAATTGTGCAGTGGTGTACGTGTTAGTTTCAGGGTGAAGTTTAGGCAGGCAAAAGAATATATTTTGAAAAATAGTGTTACTTGTTCGTTTAAGGTGTTGGGTTTAGGGAGCAAAAGTCAATCATCTAAACCCTTCACTTATTGGTCTAGAGGTTTGAAATATGTTAGGATCCAACCAATACTATTCTGCTAAGGCTAGCCAAGAATACGCCTGAATATTAGCCGTTTTAGCCGTTTCAATGCAACAATCTTTAAAACTAACAAAAATATTGGAAGCAAGTAGACGAATGACACCGATTAATTTATTGTTTCTCAAAAAGAAAATAGCAAATGAATTTTTAACTCCTTAACACCTAATCAACTACAATTAGTAGGGTATCATACTTCATGACCTTTTTCCCTTCTTTCAGCAGGCACATCAGGCTTGCATGTGCAAAATGGGGGATTGTATAGTTGACTCGTCTGTTACATTCAATTCCTTTGAATGATGCATTCCATTTACTAATAATGCACGTGCGTAGAGCTGACAAATACACTATTTCTAGTTGTTGTAGAAGTGTTAAAGAATAACGAATTGCTCAACGCGGAGCACGCAAGATACAGATAATGAACAATAAGATTTTATGACTGAATCCATCTATCGTGAAGCTTTTTCAATAACCCGTAGTTTCGCACTCCTACTCCTACGATTCAATCTTTCTTCCTCTTCTGATGGGGTAATGGGTCTTCTTGTGAGGATCCTTCCATTCTGGCCATTTACAATCGATCTAATCCATGTTTCTTTTACATCGTTCCCATCGTTTTCCTTTTTGCTTTTATCTCTTCCACCCCCCTCTTCTCCATCTGCATCTCCATCTCCTCTGTCTGTTTCAATGATGTTGAGAAAAGTTTGTTTCACTATTCTATCTTCCAAACTGTGGAAAGAAATGACAGCGAGCCTTCCCCCAGGTGCAAGGCACTCAAAACAAGCATGAAGGGACTTCTCCAATGTGCTGAGTTCATCATTAACAGCTATCCTTAGCGCTTGAAACACCCGTGTTGCTGTCTTTATCCATCCTTGCCGCCCTCCTGCAGCAGTTTTTTCCAATAAGACTGTATTCATTCAGCAAGGTAACCACATATCAATTTTTAAAACTATATTGCCTTACCATTCATAGAAGGGATTCAATTTAATTTCTTAATCCCTATATAGCGGAAATCCAGGATAGGGAGGAAATAAGTATGTAACACATTTCGCCAAGTTGGTGCAAAGGTTCCCTTATTTGAGAACAAATGTAGAGAAGAAAAGCGTGAAATAGTTTTAGGATCTTTCTTATACCTCTTGTCCCGTGAGTCATGCTGCGAATAAGATCTACCAGATCACCAGTGGAATGCAAACCACCCCTTAGACGAGCCTGAACAATTTTCTTCTGAAGCAAATGCCAGTTGTTTTCTTCCCCATAGTCCCTAATGATTCGACCCACTTCAGTACCAGGCCAGGAATTTAATATATCTTCTGCTTTTAGACTTGCCTGCCATTAGCCTGTTCAAGTCAGTTGAATTAATAGAAATTATTGGTTACAAAACTAACCAAACAAGACCAACCAAAATGAAGGGCGCAAAAAGGAGAGAGAGCAAATGTAGGGCCATTGAATATCAGTACTTAAAGGAGTTTCAGTTCCGGTTAGCCATATTACAAAGAAAACACATATACCAATGTGTATGATAAATCAAAAGAACAAAGAAAAATGTCTTAAAAGCACATGGTAAATGTGACACCATACATCTCCGGCACACTCAGCGAAAGAATCAAACACATCAGAAAAATATGAAAGAAACCAAGAATATACGCGATCACATCTCTTCACTACTTCAATTGTGACACACATCCTGGGACTCTCACTTGTATTGAGTTAACATATTCTATTTGTTGGGCCGCCATTCTTATACCTTATCTTTAATCTTTTAATTTGCCAGTTGAATTTGCTCACCTTTACATCTTTTTTAATAATTACCCCAAATTTGGAAACGACATTCATAGGCGAAGTTTACCACAATGATTAAATAAAATGACATTCCTCAGAAAATGACCGGCAATATACATGCATGAGAAAGGTGCAACTTTTGCAGTTCCAGATAAACAAGACATAGTTGGCAATAAACACAAATACAAAATTCTATATAAAAAGGTGAAATCTTTAGAGTGATGTAGTTTTGTTAAAAGACAACTAAAAATAGATGCACACCTCTTTAATTCCTTAAAGGGTCTTAAGACAGCAGCAAATACCTGAGGATCCATTCTCATGTCAAGAGGTCCATTAGCAAGCACACTGAAACCTCGTTGAGGATTGTTCACCTACAAAGAAAGAGAAAACAATCAACAAATAGAAAAATATTTAAAATTCACAAACTAAGAAAAAGAAAAAAAAGTCCTCCACCAAAAAGAAAAGCAGTAATACACCTGCATGGAAGACATTCCAAGGTCCATTAAAATGGCATCCACTCCGGAATTTAAAAGACTTGAATCAACTTCAGCAAGTAAAGATTTGACATATTTAAAATTCCTGAAATATGTGTGCGCTTTCAGTTGAGAACGAGAATGCAAAAGAGCATCAATGTGAGCTCGAGCTTTTGAATGTGCAACTGGATCAACATCCATTCCAACATAATTTTCCAATTCTGGATGAGCCCGAATAATCTGCTAGTCATTAATTTAGAGTGAAGGAAAAAAAACCACCAAATTAGTAAAAACAATACAAGAATCAGTGTATGTCAGGGGGAAAAAAATACTGACGGCTGAGGAATGACCGGCGGCGCCGAGAGTGCAATCGACAAAAGAGCGGAGGTTAAGTGAAGAGAAAACATCAACAACTTCACCAAGCATAACAGGTATATGATTTTCACTATCCCGAAATTCAAACAAAGAAGAGCCTCCAAATTCTTTCTCCGAGCGAGTCCTTCGCTTCTCTTTTTCTTTCTTTAAAGCCAAGAACTCTGATTTCTTCTTTCCCTCGATCTTCTGCTTTTTACTCTTCTTTTTATGAGGAGTATTCTCAGTAGCAGTAGCCAAGCTTCTTTCAGCTTTGATTGTGAGGCGAATCGGGGGAGTAAGAAGAACTCTGGATAAGAGTGGTATTGATAGGAAATGGCGCGTCAATGGCTTCGCCATTAGCGACTCTCTCTGCCGTTTTGGGTTCTGCTAAAAGCTAAAACGACTCCGCCATTTCTTCTTCCTAATTTCCATTGGGAGAACACCAACCGGATGAAATTGATTGGACTGACCTTGCACTGAACTTTTGACAACCCTAAAACTATGGGCTTTGTTTTCTGTTTATGTTCAAATTGGGAATTTAAAGAGCCCTAAAGGCCTATAATAAAGCCCAAACATATGTGACAAAGTTCCCAAGTTTTATGGGCCATTTGATAAATGTTTTTTAGATTTTCTTATAGGGATTTTTTTTTTTTTTTTTAAATATAAAGGATAGAGAGTGGGAATTTTGAATATGTTATAATGCCATAAAAAACTTATAAGAACTTCTTTTTAGGTTCTATTGTTCTAAGTCAAATCAAGGAAAATGAGTACAATGAAATTATGTCATATGATTTGAAAATAAATTCATATATGAATTATTTTTAATCCTAAAAAGAAAATTATTTTCAAAAAAATTATGAAAATTAAATAATTTATTCAATTGACTTTTGGTTCAACCGGCTGTGTAAATGAAATAATGCAATCGTTGAATTGACTGGAAAATGCGGCACTTAGGTACAAATGCAATGACAACAAAATCAAATTGACCATATAAGTCTCCAAACTTCCAACTAACAAAACACATAGCATTAAAAGTTCACCTAAAATTTCTGTATAATCAATCTCAATCTCTAAGCGCATCCTCTCTCTTTTTATTGCTTATGCTATTTAGTCAACTATATGAACTGGATATAAGAACAATTCAGTGTCAGTAATTCAACATGATTTTGCATTTACTTTATAGTTTGGCCCTTTTAAATACTATTTAGTATCTATTTATTTATATTATAATTTTGGCCCCTCCTTACTAAATTTAAATCCTGTATAATTCCATAATTTTACAGAAACTCACAACTTTAACATAATTCTAACCTCAACTTCACAATTTTAAAATAAAATTAATATTTTCTTTTAAAGAAAATACATAATTACTATTATAAAAGTCATTAGAAAAAATCAAATTTGAAAATTATATCTTGAATTTATAAAATAATATTTTAAATAGAATAAATTTAAAAAAAAATAGCGAAAATTGAGGTGGTACGAGAGAGTAACTAATATTAGTAGTATAGTATGAGGTAGGAAGAATATGAATAAGATAAAGAGGAAATTAGGTTGATGATATAAATTATTGTTACGAGGCTCTTGTCGTTGTCTGCGTCACGCCAATCCCTTTTCAAATGCTTTGACTGTCTGCTTTTTGATTTTGTTTGAATGATTTGTTTATAAACACAAATTCTTTACCCACAAGATTTCTCTGTTATTCAAGATATTTGGTCCGCTCCTCTTTAATCATTTATGCTTACTACTCTCCCTTTTCCTCTCTCTCCCTTTTCCATTTAAATTTTCCTATTTTTGCTTTGGTTATGTGACAATGGAATCGGATTCAGTCGATGATCAGCTGCAATCAATTGAATCGCCGGAGGAGCCAAGAACGGAACATCGGAGGGAATCACTTGTTCCTAAAACAGAGCCTAATGGTTTATTTGGCAAGCATCGGATGGCTGCTGCCATCTCAAATCTCCAAAATCAAATCAATTTCCTACAGGTTTTGTTATTTTTTATTTCTTCTTTCAACAACTGATGCTCAATTTCAACGCCACCAATAATGTTTTATCTGGATTCTGTTTTGAGCAATTGTAGGAGGAATTGGAGCAGGTGGATACTTTAGGTGAATCCTCCATTGTTTGCAAAGAGTAAGCAAAGAATTTAAACTTGTCATATTATTGCTTATGAAATATGAAATCTTTGATAAAACCTGTCAATGCAGGCTCATTTCGAGTGTTGAATCCATTCCAGATCCACTGCTTCCTTGGTAAGCATACTTCTCTT
This sequence comes from Excoecaria cochinchinensis, assembly GCA_947683425.1. NCBI lineage: Eukaryota > Viridiplantae > Streptophyta > Magnoliopsida > Malpighiales > Euphorbiaceae > Excoecaria > Excoecaria cochinchinensis. Next base: position 8,917,941 of record CANTUQ010000054.1, on the reverse strand, counting down.
TAGGCCAAATCTATATGGACTTTTTTTTTATCCAATTTCCAAAACTGTACATTTTATTTTTAATTATATTCTAATACTTTAGTAATGGTGTGCCGAGGGAGTATATATTTGGTAAGCATATTTACAATATATTAGTAAATATAGACTGTTCATCTAATAATTAATGTTTGATACTTAGTACATATGACATACTAAGTACTTTGGATACATAGCATAGAAAAGTGTTATGGATATATGTACTTTGTCCAATTAAAACTCGCAATCTCTTTAAAGTCCGGAACAGAGAATTGATGGATGAAATATGTGATGCAATTGTAGGAGCAAAGGAGCAACTGATACTGGGTGGGATAGGTGGTTCAGGGCAGCCCATAACTCCCGGAAACGCTGGATCTAACATTCCCCAAAAAGGACCCTTCATGTTTACCAGTTCTTGTAATAATCTTCTCATTTGTATGGATCTCTAATCCAATGTATAACGCAGTGAAATTACAATAACAAACTACAACTGCTCCAACCAGATTTAATCCATTTCACTCTGCTGCATCATTGCTAGTGGTCCAACTCCATCATTCCATTTAGGTTTCCTCATCAGAAACCCCAACTTCTAAATGTGCACTTACAATAATTTGGTAACATGATGATAGTCAATAAATGGAACAGAAAAAGTCTAGTCATACATTGCGCATTTCTTTAATATGCATCTCTACCCCCAGTATACAATGAAAAGTGGTACTGTACAAACGACTTAGGGGGTGTTTGGCATTGCTTTTGGAATGTCAAAAAGCTGCTTTTTTTTTTATAAAAAGTTAATTATGAGACAAAAATAAGTGTTTAGTAAATACTGATTTTAGAAAAATCAATTTTCTGAAAAGTGAAAAAATCTGCTTTTCAGAGAAGCTGCAAATTAAAGTTTTTCAGAAAAACTGATTTTCAGCTTTTAAGAACAGCAGATTTAATCTTTTTTTTAGACAAAAATATCCTTTATTTTATTTCATAATAACAAATAAGTGGGAATTATTATTATTATTATTTAGTAAGATTTTGAATATAATATATTAAAATTTATATATATATATCATTTTTTATTTTTTTATTCTAAAAAGTTTTTTTTAATTATATCATTTACCAAACAGTTGACTATTGTTTTTAATTTTATAAGTCATTTTAAATTTTATTTACCAAACAGTTATCTACTTTTCGATATATAAATTTTTGAAATACAGCTTTTTGAAATAAAAAAAGTTGTTTTCATAAGTTTTATCAAACTGGCTATTCATGGGAAAAAAAATCATTTTAGCCCGTCTAGTGTTTGAAATTTAAGAAAGAACTTTGCTGCAAGAACTTTTCATTAGAAAAAAAAAATGATCCCTCTTGGAAGAATCATTGAATTTTTCTACTAATAAGCCAATGGTAACATGATTTTTGCTTTTCATGGAAGAGGGAAATATTTAAAGCTTAAAAGGATTAACAATTGAAAATAATATTCTCCAGGATCCAAGATCCCATGGATAGGCCATGACCGACAGCCACAGGACCGGCATTGAGCCGAGTAAAATGTGTTAAGAACTGCAATTGGCAAGGCATTTTACTAATTCATTGCAATGGCCCAGAGTTTTTCCTTTTTTTTTTTTTATTTTGTTACTGACAGGATTAAAACTTCAGAAGGCAGATTAAGAAAATCATTAAAACTATATGGGAAGAACAACATAGCGAATACCATCCATATGATATTGATAACCAACTCAAAATCTTGCACCAATCCATATACAAAGATGCAGAACTTTGGCACAGTAGGAGACCTGCAACAACATATTTTCATTTCCTTCCCCAGATGTTGGCCGTCAGTATAACACAAGGCATACATTTCAAAGTACAACATTACAAAATATTATGGGAGCTTTACATTTAGTGATGACCATCATTTTCCAGAACCAAAAAGCCAGAACCACCAGGCCCATGTATGCTGGTTCTGCATAAGGAAATGATAGGATGTCCGTCAATCAAATATCCACATAAAAATAGCAGAAAAGACTATCACAAGAGGGGTGGAAAGAGTTAACGCAAATGGCAGATATTGGACGGAAGATCAAGGATAAAGTCAAAGACATACAAGCAATGGGAGAAAGCCTATAATTATCATGCAAAACAGTAAGGATGTTCAGTAAATTGGCAACTAATTCGGTCAAATAGTTGAGCTGCTACAGTAATAGGAAAGTGAGACCAACAGTCTGCAAGGTGGCAGCACAGACCCGAGGATACACAGCAAAATATCAATCTGTTGGGTCACAACTGAGCTAATGCCACCACAGCTGGAAGGTTAATCATTAGCAAGTATTCTGATATAAATGCAACAAGACTTGACACATGATCCTAGACCTGATCGATGTTGATATCATAAAGACCAAGACTGCCAGCCAGTCCTGGGGTTTGGAAACAGAAAAAGTATAAATTATGTCCCATTTCTTGAAAAATGTGTCATGATCCTTACTGATATTGTTTGTAATTAGTTAGTTGAGGGTTAAAAGAGTAACTGTAAACGATACTGTATAAAAGGCAAACAGCTAGCTCAATTGTAATCATACAAGAATCAGTACTACAGTCTCTCTTTCTCTCTCTTCCTCAATCGCTTTCTTCTTCTTTCCTAAACTTTCTTCCCCTTTTCTTCTCTTATTCTCTCTAATCTCTTCTCCATTTCTGATATGGCCAAAATATCTGGTTTGGATCTGGGGCCAGGTCTGCGTCCTTAAGAAGCATCCTGGTTCTGCCTCTGAACCAGGATAATCATAAATGATCCAGCACACCAATGCAAAACTTGAAATTTAAAGAAAAAGAGAGGGCCCAAAAAAATAAAATTTCTGAACTTCTAAGACAATTATATATCTCTCTGCAATAGAGTTGATGCCAACTACAATTCAGCATTTTAATTTGCCCAGTGGCTACCACTCAATAAATCCATATCATATGCATAGAGCAATATGATACGAGTATTTAAAATGTAAAAATTGGCAAGACAAAATTCTGTCTATCCATCAAAAAAACAACAAAAACCGAAGTTGGATTATGATTAGACTTCTTACCTCTTATATGCAGGCCTAAGATTCAAGTCATCATTTCCTTACACAGAATCAGCATGTACAAAACTGTGGATATGTGATGCAAGGATCACTATTTCAAGCATACATCTTGAACTGCTTGGGATGAAATATTTGCTGTCAAAAGTGTTCCCCGAAACCCTTCCTCAGCATGTTGTGAGTCAATTTTCTGGTCAGCAAGCTCATCTATTGAACATTAAGAAAATAGAGAAATCAGTACAATGCGAAAGAAAAACGACATGCATCTCTCATTCAACTTCGGTTTTTGTGTGCATCTCTCATTCACAAATGCCCGCACATTCATAGGCATACGTGCCCTGCTCCACTATTTTCAAAAATTCTGTACTTATTTCACTAATTTGAAGTACCATTGTGTCCTATGATGACACTCAAATATAAAGTTCAATCAATGCTCCACTGAAAAGATCCACATTGTGGCTTGCATACTAAAGAACAATATAAGTTGCACTGGAATCAACCATTTATTTTGAAGTACTTTAACTCTGACCAGAATGATTACTAATTACCAGCAATGTCTCTATGTTCATGAACTTCAGAATCTTGAACCCATAGCTTATCCCCAGGGAATATATTCAAGTCTGCAAGGGTAGCGCATTCCTGATCAAGTATCCGAGAACCTTTGTGAAGTATCTGGTTCTCCTTAACTACCTGCATCAACACAATCAATTACAGGATGGTCATTGGCATAAATCACCTTGTCTTCAAGTGTCCTGGTGATAACATGAATGAATTTAGACAACAGATCCAAGGTTAATATTCAGAAATGCAATGACAACTCAAATCATCACTTGGTGAGAAAGACAAAATCCAGCTGAAATTGCAGCTCTTGAAAGAGAATCTCACACAGCTCCTATTTGAATTTGGTATATGCATTGTTCATATATAACAGTGGTAATAATGTCCATTTTGCCTCAAGTAAGGCATGCAATTGCAAAAATAGCATTGGTGAGACCAGGAAGGTTACAAATGTATTATTGCCATTAGAACCTGAGTCATCTAATACATAAATAGTTTAATCATACATGCAAAGAATGTTCTAGAGCATACATACATCTTCCGCTACTAAGAACCCCTAGTGCAGAAGAGCTCATCTTCTGCAGTGAAATGTTTCACATATGATCAATTTACAGCAAATCTGACTCATTAAACAATCAAAGTTTTGAAGATGAAACAAGGCAATTAAAATTGATCAAGAAACTTAACTAATGCAAAACATTTTGCTACAACATTTCAAACAGCACAGGGACTAGACTCAACGTTTTGAGAATTTCCTTCCAAAGAATTGAAATTAAATGATTGAAATTGCAGTTTTGGCTTCGTTTCATTGATAGGCTGCTGCATCCTCCTATAAATTCAACATAGAACTAGATGAAGTATTTATAAATAGTTATTAAAAATAACAAAAAATTATGCAATAGTTATTAAAATAATAATAAAGAAGGGTCCAAGGGATCATTATTATGTGCAAAATAAATCCATCCATTATATGGATGAGAATTCACACTGAGCACATCTTGAAGCAAATAATCACAGAACAGTGTAGCAATAAAGTAAATTATACTTTATCAGGTGCAATCAGCAAAGCAGTATCTGCCAGCACCTTGAAGCCTACAAATGACCTAATCATCAAGAGCTTTGAAAAGCATCCATATGACTCTGTACAAGATCGATGTTTTCCTCATTTGCAAAACCTAGGATTTTGCATTGACCAGAAATTGACAAGTATCTCTGATCAGGTAAAGATCTACGAAGATGAATTCCCACATGCTCATGCATCAAATATCACAATCCGGAGAGTTATATATGTATTTGTGTTGCAACTTACCCCAAGTGATTCCCATATCATCATTTTTAAGTGGTATATTGATGTAGAACCAGAAACTTTTAAATTTACTGAACTCCCATTACTGGCCCTTCGAGAGCGCTTAGAGGCCCGGCGATCAGGCTCAGAATTGTTCTCAGATGCTTCTAGGATTGATCTTGGAGCCTCCTTACCACGTACAAGAGATACGTATATGTCCTCGTTGGAGTAATTAAGCTTCTCCATCAACTTACAACTTTCTCTTTCACCAATACAATCCTCACAGACCTAGCAAAATTTTGAGAAACATAGAATATTAAATAACACGTAGTTAGTTAATGGGTGCAAAAATGTTGCTAATAGAATAATTAAAGGCACATCAGAAACTTGATTAGGTTTAATTTCAATTACCTCAGGAAAGGTCCTAATAATAGGCTGTCTGGCTTCAGTCTCATCATTTACTTCATGTTGAGGATTCAAAGGCTCCTCGCATGTGGCTGTTACTTCACAGGAAGCAGCCAAATCATTTTCTACTGTATTACTAGACTCAATTATTGCAGATATGCCTTTCTCCTTATTACCACCCCATTCTTCACAGAAGTTATTCCAGTCATTATCAGGGATGATTGTCAACCCATCTGTCTAGAATCCAAAGGAAGGGGAACAGAAGAAAAAAGAAATATGACATCAGAGCACTTGCAGTAAAATTATCAACTACCACTTGCCCATTTTGCTGTGTTATGGTAGAAATGATATATTCTATTGGGAAACTAAATTAACTTTCCATAGGAGCCAGTATCTAACCCTCTGAAATGAAAATTCAGTTAAAATATAGTTCCACCAAAAATTCCTCTTTTCTTGATAGCTGCAGTTGAAGCAATACAGTAAGCTATTTAAATTCATATTGAAATACCCATCATACTTACAGCAGAACCCTTCTGGAAAAGTATGCCCCGTTTAGAAGCCAAATCAGGAGGCCTTTCCAGGAGTCGTGAGTGCTGAAATGGAGAAGGGGAGAAAGAGTGCAAGCGAGAAGGATATTAGGAAACATACAACTTTATCAGCAAAATATGGCTAAATAGAAACCAAATAGGCTGCAAAACATTCACCATATTGAGAAAAATATTAAAAAGTCCCAATTATAATCAAACAGAGTTTCCAGCACAGTTGCAAATTACCTTTTCACATATCAGTGAGTCAATGACAAAATCCAGCGTTTCAGGTTCCACTGATGAAGAAACATTCTTGCCACTTGCACTCACATAGTTTCTCCATTTTGTGAGCCATGATGATGGAACCAGGTAATACTTGCAGTTTAAAGAAAGGGGAATGCCTTTTCCTGTAGCCAATTTCTCATGATTTTGGCGTTGTTTTAGTTTCACTGCTCTGCAGTGGACACAGAAAATCAAAATAAGGACACGCATGCATGTTTGCTCGCACACAAACACACAGTTAACAAAGTCTGTGCTATTAGGGTATTTGTAAATGACCTCAGAGAATCCTCCAAGCAGGCAACTTCAGAAAGCTCATCACAGCATTGGGGACACTGGTCAGTATCTGAAGGAAAAGTCATGCAACCTGAGGAATCATTGGGTTTTACTCCAATAGCATCCTCATAAAAGAAGAGCCAAAGACTCTCAGGAACCAGCAACCGTTTAGCACCAGGTGCTTGCTCAGGCATCAATGCCCCATGAGGACACCGGATTGAAGCTGTTGGTCCTGCATCAGCTTCACTTGGTGCATCAAGATTTTTTCTTCTCACCCACTGCTGCAACCTATAATGATCAAAGGAACCATTCACTACAAACTGATCCAGAGACCAAAGAAAAGAACTGTGATTCACAGAGAACATGCTTCTATTTCCAAGGTGTATGGCAAAAAGTTAAAGTGACAAACATTTCAAATCAGTACGGTAGATTCCTAAAACAGGAAAAGCCCTCTGGAAAGCCACAACTAAACACTGGTGCAAGCAACAAAGCATAAATGCTAAACAGGGGACATAATTAACGAGATGTGCAATTATACCAAGCCTTTGATACATAGTACGTTCCATCTAGACACTTCCCCGCAATTACATCATTTGCAAGCTCTCTCATTGATGTCCTCCTATCCCGATAGCTATCAGCAGAGACAAGAGATTTTGCAACATCAATAAGACAATCCAAGCAGTAGTCATCATTTGCTAGTGTCGGCCCTCCACCATACTGAAACTCACAAGCATTTAGGAGGAAAAAAAATAAGCAAATGCAGATTTACAAATAAATTAGTGTGTAAAACGAGGAGTAAAAGTAAGAAGAAGCTTGAAGCAGTCAAACACAAGGTCTGAGTGAAAGATGGTGAAGTAAAAAAGCAACATATGTTTTAGCAAAAGATACTATTCTCACAAGCAAGCCAGGTGCACCTAGGTGCTTAATTCAGTTTAGGTGAGGCAACTAATGATGCACATGAATGGGGCACCTGATGGATTCTAACAGACCCTGTCCATTGAATTACTAAAGTGGACCTGAAATTAAAAAGAGCGTAACTTCAACTTTGTTCCAATTATAAAATTAAAGAATTGCATATTCCATTTTTGTCCCTCTCAGTTCCTTGTTATTTTAAAATTGCTCCTTTTTGTGGTAAACATCTCTCCCATTAAGGGGTTTTTTCCTGCCTTACAATTCCATCAATTGTTCTCTCTACATTTATCTCTGCTTGCACTAAGCCATAATAAACACTAAAAATGTTAGCAATTTCAAATTCCAGCACGTTCCCTTGTTTGCACTTTCTTAAAGGTCGCATTCCATTTTCACCATTCTATTTAAAGATGAAGCTTCTCTTAACCAATTGAGCTTGCTACATCTTCTTGCATTCCGTAAGCACAAGAAATATATATATATTGCAGAACACTGTTATTAACTAGACAAACAAATCCTAATGGAACTTCCAGGGTATTTTAGGTAGACCAACATAAGAAAATATGATCAAATAACCTAATGGAATACTGTTATTAAACTTTTTATTCTATGGAACTTGCTGGTCAATCCTCAATACTCTGAGATTATAGAAGAACAATCATGACTATCAAATGGCCCCTATTCCCTATATTTGTGCAACATAATGCAGATGGAATGAACATGAAAACTAGCAAAATCCTTCTTTAACCTCATGGTTATTATAAAATAATTCTTGATATACAATTAAAATACATACTTAATTCCATTAATATAATTATAATCCTGACAATGATCAGATTTTATAATTGTAATTATGTTTAAAAATCACTTAGTTTTTACGTATCTTAATTATATTATCATTCTATTATTATGTACATTTGTAACTGTTAAACCTATTAGAATCATTACACCAATTATGACATCATTCAATAAAATCTAGTCCTTATTGACATGCTTTGAGAAAAACAATAGAGAGTTACATTAATAACATCACAGGAAAATAAACTTTGACTATCAATATCACATGGGGGAAAGAACAATTGAAAAATGCTTAAATTGACAGAGATTGAAGTCACAAGCAAAAACAATTTACATTACTGCTCTGATGTTATTCCTTCTGATCTTCTCTGTAACTATCACCCCAATAACCTATTTACTCATCTTCGCTTATAAAGATTCTTTGAGGAGAATATGTGATAGTATTTTTTTTTCTTTCCATATAAACTCATATCCATAAGAGACTTGCACTGCATAAAAGAATTTAAATTTAACAAATTAAGGATTAATTTACTCTGACTAATCAATTTTTAGTTCGAGTTTATTGTAATATAAGGAGCCTTTCTATTGATATGCTGATATAAATATATATAGTTCATACCAACATGATCTTAATTGAAGAAAGAAAGAAAAACTTCTTGACTAATCTTTATATGCCATTTGCACCATCGATGTATTTATCTGCGTCTTGAATAATTCTAAGCAATTCATATAAGAATATATAAAAGCAAGCAAAATATTATTTGAATTAATGTTGGTTTGATTTTCATCTTTCTACTAATTTTATACTTAATGACTACTAAATAAATACATATTACATCAATTTATTAATTACGTTATGCTTAAAATACTTATTAAATTCTATAAAGTATCAAACATTTATAAATTATAAATATTGATTATTCACGAATACAACAATAAGTATTAATAACATGCATATGTATAAACCAAGAGAAAATAAATAAACTAAACTCCCCGTGCAATGCATGTGAGCAATAAAAAACTAGTACTTAGAAAGAACACATTGTTTTATTTAGGTGAATATCTGGTGCATAGCACCTCAAGTTTTGTGGGAGCCCTAGCACAATGAAGGCACATTTCACCATTAGACTGTGTGGCAAATTAGGTTTGCACATACCTTAGAGAACAATTTGGTCCAAGCTCCAGCAGACAACCGCTTCATAGAGCCAACTTTTGAAATTGGCACTTTTCCATGTGAGCATTGAATAGGAGTGTTATCTAATGCACTGCTGGACGGTACAAAAAACCATAAGTATCCTCAAAGAACAGTATCAAGAGGGCAACATAGAGATCAACTGTGCAAAAATGAATGCATAAAAATTAAACTAAATATTTATATTGAGCTAAGATTCCCATGAGAAAAAGTTGTAAATACAAAGTATAAGAATCCTAGCTGATGAATAGTAAGAAATACAGCCTAGTAGTAGTAGTTATGCATGTATACATGGACAAGCAAATAAAACGATTAGCAGTTTCATAATGGCACACATAGCTACCACATCATAGAAACTTCAACTTACGGTGCAGTAATATTATCTGCCCACTGGCGAAGCCAGTCAGAGGAAACCCAATAAAATGGTTCTTCAAGTGACTGGACAGGAGCTTCAGAAAGAACTGATCGAATCTCTTGTCTCCTTCCTGTGATTTCATTCACCTTATTTTCCTTCTTCATTTTGTATTCTTCACAAAGTGAAAGATATAGAGTATTTCCCTCCTTTATACCATCAAAGAGGTGAGGCGGAAGAAAACTCTCATGCAAAGAGCTCCTGCAGCCTTCTGATTCAACTGTGTTGACACCAGAAACTGCAGATCTTTCCTCGTCAACCTTCTTAGTACGCCTAAGATTATACATCAGCATGTAAGCATCATTTGATGAAAACATCTCTGCATTGCCATTAACACTGGCTTTCAAAGATTGCAGCTGTACATCATCCACATGATGTCCATTGGCAACAGCATGCATTTCTTCTGTGGAACCTGGTGCCTCGTTCGGAACAATTTTAGATGTAGAACTTGAAGATCCTTCTCCAAAAGGGTGAAGACCTAAGGTTGAGACATGCTCATCATCAAATTCCCACCACTGCCCAGTATTCTCATCCTTAATATGAGCAATGTAATGTCCACTGTTTACAGCTGTCCCCTTGTGAATCAACACAGCTGACAAGTCATATATCCAATCCAGCTGAGAGGGTTCAGCCAGCCTCTGCTGCATATCCAATACTCCAGGGAAGCTAAATGCAGAAGTGATTTTCTTCTTTGTTGTGGTCTACTGACAAAAATTAATATATAAGAGAAATGCTTATATATATATATACATATATGCTAAGATGTCGGGAAGCTAGCTTTGCATTACAGCTGATAGTAAAGTCTTCATATGAGGAAACAAGAGTAAGAGAACTATGTTATATCTTAAATATCAATAGTTGAAATTCAGGAGCACATTATAAAGTACCTTTGGAAGGAAAACACAGCGTTTAAGCTGAAAATTAAGGACCTCAGGCAGAGTTCGCAGCTTGATGCTGCGAATAGCATCAACTCTCATTTTACACAACTCACAGAAGTATTGATTCTCACCATGCAGCTCTTCCACACTGAGATAATCATTCAGACTCTCATCTAAGCTTTTCAGTCCTTTTACATTCAACTCCAGCTCATAAAAGTCTTCCATCTTTGAAGATGCTTCAGAATCTCTTCCACATCTTGAGCACCTGCATACCAAACAAACAAAGCCAACTTGTAAAATTTGCTTCTGAAACAAACCTTTTCATATCCTTTTCTATTGTCTGTTCACATCTTCATTTTTCATTCTTCATTATTTTCCTCAATATATTTTGCCTTGCACTATGAACCTTATTAAAATTCTATAACTTAATGTTCAAACTGATTCCAACACCAAGAGAGAAAGCAGTATGACAATTCACAACAGCAACACATACCAGAAGGTAAAGCAAATGTAAATTTCAGTTACCAACAAAAGGGTGCTCATCACAACACCAAACAACAAGAATCATACAAGAAAACTGAAGGACTGCAGAATTAGATATATTCTTCTTACGTTGTTACATGTGATACACTTCCACGGAAAAGATCTTGAACAATGGTTTTCGCCTTTAAAACTTTGGAATGGCTCAGGCAACGCTCCAGCAACGAAAGAAGTAGGGTCAAAAATTCATGGCTATCCTGCTGAACTCCATTATCTAACTCTAGTGTCTTTATAAATGGAGCTGAATCAATAAAAGCTGCTTTACTAGCATGCAACTTTGCAAAAAGCCGCGCAAGCTCATTTAGAACAGGCTGTTGTTCTAATACTTCCGGTTCAACACAGAAGACACCTTCTCGGAACGATGTATTCATGTATAAACATTGAAGTATACTGTTGGCATAACAAGTTGCTCCCAGATTTGTAAGACCAGCTGGTGAATCAGCAGACACTCGGAGATCCTTGCATGGGTCTTCACCAAGGTCCTGAACAATTTCTGGCAATTTCTGCCATAAGCCAGATTTCCTACTCCCATTTGACGGCGGAATCAGCCCACAAAAGCAGTTGGGGTTATCTTTAGTGTTCACACGGCAACCTTGACAAGATGGTTTAGAGATCATGTACAGTTGATTTACATCGTCATTGGTTACGTCGCCAGTTGCATGAATTTTCCTAAACAAAGTTCAAAAGAAAGATGAAAGGATACATAACAGAGCACACATTCAGAGCAGAACGCTTGCAATCTGAGGAAAGACAAATGCTAGTAAATTTTTACCTCAAAATTTCAGAAGTTACATTCACATTATCATCTTGCCTATGCCTTTTATTTTTACTGCGTGTAGTCGGTCGGCTCATTGTCTTACCGACCTATTCTGCAATGGATAACAATAACATATCATTTCCAAACTCACAAAAGAAAAATCGAATCAACTATTGTCCTTCAAAAAGTAAATGGAAAATACATATTCCGTGCTTGAAAGAGGAAATGATTTCTATTTACCATTAAGACTAAATTTTGTCTTCCTTTATACAGACACCATCAGCTTAAGCTTATATTGAAAATGTGAGTAAAAATAGAACACAACTTGATCAAATTATTTCTTGGGGACTAATTCAGGAAGTTGAAAACCAAAGCAAGACAAAATGAAGACCAAAGAGAAGCACAATGAAGAATTATACATTCTCTCTGTCTATTACCAACAGGCATAATGGCATATAGCATTCACATTGTTACACTCCTTATCTCAAGTGTCTGTATTTTACCAACTCAAAGCCAATTCTCTAGTAGAAAGAAAAATCAGCCCTTTAATTTCTCATACCCTTTATTTCTCATAAGCTACTCTACCAGCCCACAAACCCCTATATGAGAAAGAACACCGCTACGTGGCAAATAGTATAGCACGAACTAAATAAACGAAAACAAAATCATATAACGTTGAAAAAAAAAAAAACGAACACATCATTTAAAGAATTCCAAGTAAAAAACGAAAGAGAGAAAGATCAAATTATTTAGGAAAAAGAAAACCCTAAAAATTGAACAGGAAGTAAGAAGAAAGCAGAGTGAAAAATTACCAGCAAGAAGAGGAAATTCAGGAGAAATTCGATAAAAAATACAACAAATAAAAGGAAAGACGAATAAATTAATAGTCATGGAGTTTACCTGAACAAGGGAGAGAAGAACGAAAACGAGATTAGAGAGAGACAAGGACCGACTTATCTCTTTCACTATTTTTAATTAGTTAATAAGCTTATTAACACTAGTTTACTTGCTTATTATGATGAGATGAGAGAGAGTTTGATTTAATTGAAAAAACAAAGAAAAAGATATCTCAGATGACTGCATTGAGTTTAATTAGAAGAAGAAAGAAAGATTGAAATGAATAATTGGGCGAAATGGCTGAGAGAGATGGGAGGGAAAAGAAGATCGCAAGGGAGGGAAATGAGAGAGAGAGAGAGGGCCAATTGCCAAAGCAAACCCACCGTTCGTTTGTTCTTTTTTCTTTTTTATTTTCTTCCCAATAAATTTATTTAATTCTATAAAAGAAATTATTTAATTTGTGATTTTAAACAGAAAAAACAAAAGAAAAGAACAAAATTGGACGCCGCTAATTGTGCATATCAATATTATTTATCGTCACTTCTTGATGGAATAGTATGCGTTGATGCTCATAGTTACGACCATACAATATGTTAACACAAAAAAAAAAATACAAATTTAAAAATATATTTTCCCTTATATCAAATTATCATTTCATTTCTTCATTAATTACCAATATTAAAATGATTATTAATTTTTATAAAAAATTATATTAAATAGTTTTATAATGTGTAAAAAAATTTAATTAAATTATATAATGATAAATTTAAAAATTATACATTAAATTTTATTTTAAATTTACTAAAATGATAATTTGATAGGATAAATTTTTTCAAAAAATAAAAATTTGATGGAAAAAAAAAAGATATTTCTTGTATTTTTAAAAAAAATTCTGACAAAATTTTGTAGAAGTTAATAATAAACATTTATTATAGTAACAATTTTGCATTTTTTATTGATTTAGAAATCATTATGATATTTCCTCTTTATATAGAAAAATGACATTAGTTTAGATACCATATTTATGTATCTTTCTATATCTATTTATTATTTTTAATTGAAAAAAGTGATCGAATTTGTTATTAAATAATTGAAAATTGTATACTATACATTTACTACTTAAATATATTTTAAGCTAAAATTACCTTTAAAAATGGTACATATTGGTCATTATTGTTACATAATTGGCTCAAATTTATCAATGAAAATTAGGGGTGTACACAGTTCGGTCCAATTCGGTTATTTACAAATCTCCGTATTGTATTGAAATTTCGGTTCTTATAAATTTCGGTACAGTTCGGTTCTTATTAATTTCGGTATAGTTCAATACGGTTCTTATAATTTTCAGTACAGTTCAATTCGGTTATTCGGTTCTTTCGGTACAAAACAAAACAAGACAATACAATACGGTATTTCGGATAATTCAATATTTTTAAAAATTTACAATATAAATATACACAATAATAAATGCAAATATAATTAAAATATCTCAAAAATTACATATAATTTTGCATTCAATTTTAAGAAAATATTTCAATTTATCCCTCTCCTTTATGAAAAAAGAAAAACATATTTTAACAATAGTAACTTTAGATAAAATTTTAAATTCCGAGATAAATTACTTCAATAAAATTCCTAAAATCCTAACATTTAATAAAATTAATTAGTAATTCATCTCTAATGATCATTCTAATTAAAATTTATGTACAAGTCTATTGATCAAATTTTTAACTAACTAATGACGTACTATTAACGAATACCATAAAATTAAAAGTTGTGTGTGACTTATCCTTACTTTTAGATGTAGCCGCGGAAATAACAGTGGTAATGACGAAAAGAAGGAAATGCAAGTATAAGCTAAAACCAACGGAAAAGATAGGAAAAATTGTGGGGTTTGACACGATTTTGAGATAGAAAAGAAAGAGGCAGACACAATTTAAGTTTTTTTTTTTAATTTATTTTCTTATATATATATATATATATATATATATATATATATAATAAAATATAAAACCGGTCGGATTCTAACGCAGCAAAAATATCTCAAAACGAAAGAAATTTATTCCAAGTTGAAAAGTCTCCTCCAAACTCAGGCAACAAACAATTTATATGAAAAAATAAAAAATTACAATAATACCCCTAAAACTTCAAATTGAAAAATGAAAACGAAAACGTTATTTTTGAGATACGAAATGAGCTGTTACGGGAGACTACGATTTTCGGAAACATATAATAATAAGCAAATTGACACCTGTAGCAAAAGTTATAACAAAAATAATAATTAATGACGATTGGCCCGTTTAACTAGCTCCAAATACTGAAAACCCAATTCGTCCGCATTAGATTCCCTCCAAATATTTCGATTCCCTCCAAATATTTCAATTCCCTCCAAAACTTAAAATAAAAAATATTTCTACTAAAATTTTTCAAATTTTATTCTTAATTTGCTCTAAAAAAATTTAATTAATAAGATAATTATATACTAATATAATTATATTATATATTAATTAATAAAATTTTATTAATATAATAATTGTATATAATTATATTATTAAAATATATTTTCAATTACTCACATAAATATTGTGCTAAATAATTGTATATAAATATATTATTAAAATATATTTTCAATTACTCACATAAGTATTAGTTGAGTAACGCTAAAAATAAAAAAAATTAAAATTTTATTATAAATAATTATATATAATTTTATTTTTAATTTAAATATTCATATAAGTATTGTGATAGAAATAGATAAGTATTACTCGAGTGACATTAGAAGTAAATGAAATTAATTGATAAAATGATTATATAATAAATTATTCAGTTATATATAATTACATTATTAAAATAAATCAATTATTCAAATATATATTGTGTTAAAATAGATAATTACTAATTGAGTAATACTAAATATAAATGAAATTAATTGATAAGGTAGTTATATATACAGTATCGGCTGATTATATGGTTAGAATCTATCCATATATATTATTTTGACTCAGTTATTATACTCAATTTCACTAAATTTGGCTTAATAGTTAAAAGATTATTAATTAATATTATAGTTAATAACTATAAAAGTGAATGTAAACGTAGCATTAAAAGTAAATAAAATTAATTGGTAAAGTGATTGTGTATATAAATATTTGTACAAAAAAAAATTAAGTAGTGGTCGAGTGACATTAAAATTAAATTAAATTAAATACGAATTAGTAAAATTTAATTATATATAATTAAATTATTAAGTTACAACTCAATTACTCAAATATGTATTGTGCCAAAATAGATAAATATTAGTTGAGTGATATTAAAAACAAATGAAATTAATGGGTAAGGTAATTATATATTTATATAATTACATGAATTGAATTGGTAAATTTCATTATAAATAATAATTATTATATATAATTATATTATTAATTTATATACTCAATTATTCATATAGGTATTGTACAAAAAAATATACATGCGTATCAATCGAGTGATACTAAGAATAAATGAAATTAATTAGTTAGGTGGTTATATACTTATATAGTTATATTAATTAGTAAAATTTAATTATATATAATTAAATTATTAACTTACAATAGATAAATACTAGTTGAGTGATATTAAAAGTAAATGAAATTAATTGGTAAAATGATTATATACTCGTATAATTACATTAATTACTAAAATTTCATTGATATAATAATTATATTTGTGTGTGTATATAAATATTTGTACAAAATGAAAAATTATGTAATAGTTGAGTAACACTAAATGTAAATTAAATTAAACACAAGTTATTTTAATTGCACATTAATATAGATATGATAATTAAATTTATATTATTAATAATCAAAATATTTATTTTAATTTATTAACTATTTATTATATTAATTTCATACATTAAAATATTTAATACAAATAATTATAAAAGTTTCACAAAAATACAAATAATTATGAAGTTAAATTTATATAATAACGATATAATAGAAATTATAAATAATATTTATATATAAATTACTAATATTATATATAATAATTAATAAATATCGGTTATTTCGGTCCAATTCAGTACAAAACAGTTCTGTACGGTTCAATACGGTTCTCGATTCGGTTTCAGTACAATTCGGTTCGGTTCTAATCAAAAAGTCAACAGTACAATTCGGTTCAGTTCTAGTAAAAAAAGTCAACGGTACAATTCGGTTCTGGATCTTTTTCTTCGGTATTTCGGTTCGGTACAGGAAGATCCAGAACCGTGTACACCCCTAATGAAAATAACAAGATTCCATGTGAGAAAATAAAAACATATATGGCAAGCTAAACTTATCAATGTGTACTGTAAATTAACAACTTATTTTAACTATCGAAAAAATAATTAAAATTTCTAATTTTAAACTTGTCAAAATAACTAAATCTCAGATAAGTAAACGAAAAATGTATAATGATATAAAATTTTAACCATTTTCTCCGGAGTTAAAATATCCTATCAATCTACGATATATATAATGACTCATATTTGCCTTTTTCTTTAACTAAATTCCATGCCATCAAACGGAATATAGCATGGCAAATAAATATATTTCACGTAAAATGCCATGTGACTGACAAGTGTTTTTACCGATTTTAGAGGATGCGGTACAAATTTACCTTTAAATTATAAAAAATAATATAAATTTACCCTTAAAATATTAAAACAGTATAATTTTTTTATTGGTTCAAAAATGCCCTTGATATATATATACATAACACAATCAATCTGTATTAAACCTATACTTAAATTGACAAAATATAATTAGGTTATAATTGGTCATATTATTATGTATTAATCTGTATTAAACTCGTTGCAATTAAAGAAGAAAAAAAAATCAAACACCATAAACATTATTAGTTTTTCAAAAAAGACCAAAATATTAACATCCTAACATAAAAATGTCATCTATCTAAATTTGAGCATAAGTAGCAATCCTTTTCACTTGTAATTTCTTAGTCCTTTTTTCCTTCTCAGCCTCCACTTGCTTTGTGAATCAAGATGCTACAAGGCTCATTGGATTTAGGAAAAGGTCATGGGATAACTTTTATGTCAGACATGTCAAAAGTAAGCTTTTCCTTAATTTTCCATATATGAAATAATTATAATTATAAAATGTTATTTCTAACTTATGATTCCATTAAGGATAAATTTATATTATTTTATGTAGTTTAAGGATAAATTTGTACTATTTCAATTGTTTAAGGGTAAATTTGTACTATTTCAAGATAAATTTATATTATTTCTAGAAATTTAAACGGTATATATATATCCAATACAAATTAGTGTCGACCACGTGGCATCTATAGGTGTGGAGGTCAATTTGCGGAGTTTGTTGTCATGTGTTGGCTCCTTTGGTTCAATAGAAATAAAACCTTTCATGGACAATAAGGTTTTTACTCTTCTGATCTCTTGAATTTGTCTCATTCCCATCTAGGACAACCTAAGCATAATTCTTATGGCTCTCTTCCTTCTGGTTCGGAGTCGAATGGTGGTTGGCTGCCTCCGTCAGTGAGCTGGCTAAAACTCCACACTGATGTTGTGTTTCCCCAATCAAAAGCTTATATATGTTGTGGTATGGTTGTTAGAAATTCAGAGGGCCTAGTTATGGTTTCTGCTAGGGCTGTTCAACTTTTGGTCAAACCGACCAAACCGACCGAGTCAAACTGACCAAACCAGAAAAATACGGTTTTAGTGGTTTTTTAGTCGGGTTGGTCGGTTTTTTTGATTTAAAATTAGGCTACGTCGGGTTATGGGATAAATAGTCGGTTTTTTGCTAAACCGACCATTTTCTTCTTCATCTCGATATCGTACTCTCTGGCTCTCTGCCTCTACCTCGCTCTCTCTGTTCTGCCTCTATTTCGCTCTCACTCTCTCTGTCTCGATCTCTCTCTATCTCTATCTCTATCTCGATCTCGATCTTTCTCTATCTCTCTGTCCCAATCTTGCTCTCTCCTCAATCTTGCTCTCGCTTTCCATATCGGTCTCACTCTCCCTCACTCGGTATTGTGCCATCAACCAGGTATGCTGTTTTTTTGCCATTTTCAGTTGATGTTTTTTTGCTCGTGATCTAGATTTGAATATTGATTTTGATTTTGATTTATCTGAAACTAGATCTAGATTTGCCATTAATTTCTCCCTGATTTTTATTTTCCTAATTGAGATCTAGCTTTATATATTCTGCTATCAATGCGGCATCATCAATCATTCATTAAGTTGGGTTTATTGGATTTATTCTTGCATAGAATAATTGTGATCTAGCTTTATATATTCTGCTATCAATGCGGCATCATCAATCATTCATTAAGTTGGGTTTGTTGGATTTATTCTTGCATAGAATAATTGTGAACAAAATTACTTAATAATTACTTAATAATTCTTTTCTTTCTTTTTCTGCTGGTGCATATTTTGAAGAGAAGAAAATGTTTTGTTCTTATTCTTCTTACATGTTGCCCGTATGCACCATTACTTAATTATACTGGTTCTGGCAATTATTAATGAAAATGGGGATGCAGGTGGGTTTTTGGCTGCTCATCATATGTGCTCTGTCAGTTCTTGGATCTGCAGGTAATGGGTTTTGATCTTTTAGTTCTTTGGGTGGGTTTATGATTCTTGAATTTTGTAGAATTTGAGGATCTGGGTTTTGCAGAATAGGTGTTTGTTTCTACAATCAACAAAAGTTTTGCATTTATTTGATAGACATGCATTTTCTGTGGAACTCAGTTTCAATGATTTCATGAATTCCCATCACTTAATTGCAATCGAATTTTAAATATCAACTAATTGGCAGTTTCTTTTTCCAAATCTAGAATTTACCTCCTAATTTAGTATCTTTAAGCTTAAATTAAAATTATGAAGCTTCATTTACAATTTTTTCACAAAATGCTTTAGCCATTGGTTTTTATCGTGATTATACCTGATTCAGTAATCTCTTATACAGCATTGGATTGGGTGCATAACAGTTCTGAGCTGGAAATTTACATGACATAAAGTTATTGACTGAGTTGGTTGAAGTAACCTTGCTTAATATTGTAAAAGTTGCTTAATATTATAATAGTACTTGAACAGTATTTCATCCTCCTAATTTGTATGCAGGTATGATCTTCTAGACATCTGTAGCAGTGGTCCAAAAGAGAAGTTGGATTCAAATGTCATATAATTTGTATGCAGGTATAATCGTTTTTTTCCTATATAATAGAGTTTTTCATAAAAATTATGCCACTAATTTAAAAAGAGGATATAAACATAGATCACCTGGGCCATCGTCATAAGAAGGGGCATCATGATGTACAATATATATAGTTCTGAAAGGGTTAAGCTCAAAGAAGAGGTGACAATTTAGCATATTATATTGATTGTATGACTTGCACTTCTCTGGGCCTGCTGATAACAAAAACCTATTGTTGATGGTATAATTTCTCCATTGGTATTTTGAACCTTTGAGCTTTGTTAATTAATGATTTTAAGTTACAATATATATTCTATGTCGGCCTTTAAGTCTGTTAATCCTTTTCTTGGTCAAATATCAGGAGCATCAAGTGGCATTGGAGTAGAGACACCAAGAGTTCTTGCATTGAGAGGTGTTCATGTGGTTATGGCAGTAAGAAATGTAAATGTTGGTGCAAATGTCAAAGAACTTTTGCTGCTGTAATATGTTATATAATATAAAGATAAATGGTTAATCTTTATTTTATGGTAGTTTATTGAGCTAAATAGTTGATTTAATGGTCTATCTAATATAGTATATGCCAATGTTCAATTTATGTGTGTTTATAGGTTTGAGTGTGCATGACATGTGAAGAAATAAATTATGGATAACTGTTAATTTTTCTGGACAATTATTAATTTTATGGACAATTGTTAATTTTATAATATATTCTGTTATTGGCAGCATTTCAAGTGTACAAGTTTTGATATGAATATGAAAAAAATGATACGATCAGTTTATATATATATATATATAAAAGAAATTTTGCATTTTTTTTAAAATAAAATGCAATTTATAATTTAATACGATTATTTTTTATTTATTATTTTATTTTATAACAAATTTAAAAAGCTAGAGTTTCAAACAAGAAAAAAACCGTTGCAAACCGTTTTCAAACCATTTTTAAACCGCCCCAAACCGTTATAGGTTGTAATGGTTTGGGTTGGTTTTCAATAGATAAATCATCAATCTTCATATATATTGGGTTGGGTTGGGTTTATTTGATTTTTGAGCCAATCCAACCCATGAACAGCCCTAGTTTCTGCTAGGAATTGTGTGCAGCGTGGATGGGATCACGAAAGTGAAAAGTGTGTAGCCCTTCTTTATGGTCTCTCTATTGCTCATGATTGTGGGTTTACTAAGCTGATAGTTGAGATGGATTCCAACATTATATATGTTTGATAATTTGTTTGCTGCTAAACGTTTTCCTTAGTCCAACTAGGGTGCTTGCAGATGACATTCTGTTGCTGCTTTTCCATATATAAAAGAAAAAACCTACAAATATTCATTCTAGTAATCAAGCATATATTTTTTTAAAGTATCTCAAAAAATAAATAAATAAATTATCTAAAATTCTATCTTGTTACTTGACAGTTGAAATTTCTAGGCTGTGAGTTGTAAGTGTAACAACAAACAAGCAAACTTTGAAAGAGTCAGATAGGAATAAAACTAGTCAGCGTTTGTCTATCTTATCATCAGGGATTAATATATACACTAAAACATTAATAATAATAAAAAAAAAATTAAATATGTATCTTGAATTCTTGATGAATAGAATTGAAATGGAAGATTAATTAAAATACCCAATTAACCATTTGTTTAATTAACATGTCCAATGAAAAATAAAATATTAAAAATTGTAATTAACAGCTAATTAAAGGCTAAAAAAAGAACCTTCTCCATGTTTGGGTAACCATGCAATATTCTTGTGGTTATAGGAAAACTTGTAAAAAAAAATATTTGTGTTTTGATTTTGTTTGTTTAAGTTTAGTTATTGTAATGGTGCATCATGACCATCAGATTACTGGCATACCAAAAGGTGCCTCCATTGCCGAGCACAGAAGGAAAACTTTTAGCCTTGGAAGTTTTTGTAAAGTTTATTTGGCTGCGATTACAAGATGGTGTCGTCTTAAAAAATCATCATCATCATCTTCTTCAAGAACAAAATCAAAATATTCTTCTTCTTCTTCGGCTATACCTCAAAAATCTTTCAATTCCAAGTCTGATAGACTCGAATATGCTCATGAGGTATTTAAATTTCGCTTTGCATACTTTTGTGTTCTTATGAGTTTTGGGATGTTTTTATGATCTCTTATGGATATGTTATTATTATTTTTTTTCCAATCATTTACGATGAAAATGTCAAAATTCATATATAATAAATTCTTGTAATTCGCTTGCTAGTTTATGTCAAAATATTTTAATTAATTTTATTAAAATATAAGTAAAAAGGGATTATTTTTATACTGATTTTATGTCCGATAAAAGGCTTAAAAGGCTCTGATTTTATAAAATTCTACTTACGTTGTGATGTTATGTTCACTTGATTATCGGTATTTTTTTTTCTAAAAAAAATGATAAGATAATTATTTTTATATAATATCTTGAGTTTAAATTTTATTAATTTAAAAAAATAATAGTAATGTTGTGATGTTTTATCCCCGGTGTGGAGCAAAGTACCAAAAAAAGATAATAAAACTTGTATGACTCATAAAAATTGACAGGAGATTGATGATGAAGAAGAGGAAAACACAATGAAAGGAGGACAGAGAAGGAGAGATTCAGCAGCATCAAGTCCTGATTCATATACAAATAAGCATAAAAGCCTGGACAGCCATAACTTTCCACATATAGCTTATCCTAGATCAAGAAATGGGAGCAGAAAGAGTGCTTCTCCATCGCCATCGTTTCTGTACAGAAGTAGTAGCAGAGGAAGCATGGATTCTAATTATGGAATATCAGCAACTCCGTCTCTTTCAAGAACTTCAAGCAAGATGAGCTCTACTCCTATTATGTTCTCAAATTCAATGGGATTTGTTAAACCTCCAACAGTTGAGAAAATTCTGGAGTGCTCTTTAGAAGAATTGTGTTATGGTTGCAAGAAGAAGATTAAGGTTACCAGAGATGTTCTCACAAATAACGGGTTCGTGTCTTTTCTCATGAATACAATCTAATGGCAAGCAGACACATAAACAATAAAATTAGAAAACAGAATGATAATATCGATAATTTTAACTTAATAATATATATATATATATATATATATATATATATATATATAACGATTCTGTGTAGGGTAGAAAAATATTGTGAATCTATAGGCATGAAAGTGGAACGTTTTGGGTTGAATGCAGGCAAATAATCGAAGAAGAGGAGATATTAACAATAAATGTGAAGGCAGGGTGGAAAAAAGGAACAAAGATAACATTCGAAGGAATGGGAAATGAGATACCAGGAAGTTTACCTGCGGACATAACGTTTGTGATTGCCGAGAAACGACATCCTCTGTTTCAAAGAATTGGCGATGATTTGGAGATCACCATAGAAATTCCATTACTAAAGGCTCTTACTAGTTGTGATATTTCTATCCCTCTACTAGACGGAAACGACTTGTCGTTGGTGATTGAGGACATCATCCACCCTGGATATGAGAAGATTATTGAAGGACATGGTATGCCTAGTACCAAACATAAAGGCAAGAGAGGCAATTTGAAAGTTGTCTTCTTAGTTAAGTTTCCTACAGATTTGACTGAAGATCAACGTGGCAATGTGTTTAGTATTTTACAGGATTCTTGTTGATTTCTTCATTTTTTTTATGGCATTAGATACTCAAAATTCAGTACATATCCTTGTAACATATATATGCTTAGAACCTTTGCAACATAGTTATCTTACCAAGGCTTGGTCGGTCCAAATGTGATAGAATTTTATTAGTATTATATCGTAGCGTTTTGTGCTACAATTAGAATTATTATTATCATTAGAATGACCCCTAATCCGTTCAAATCAAATCGATAGTTTTTTCGGCTTTTTAAAAGCCTATTCGGTCGAATAAGGGCTGAATTAGCTCAACTAAATTATGAGGGTTTAATTTTAATAGACTATTAAAGCAAATTTAAGGAGTCTATTTAACCCATTAGCCAATTGAGTCCACATCCCAATGCGTGTTTAAATAAACTCCCATTTTCTGTTAACACCATTTTCTGTTAACAGCATCATATACTCAACAAAAGGGTAATAAAATAAAATGAAGTTGCAAAATCCACTGCCATGGTTGCAACTGACACCTTGTTCCAATTTCAACGGTACAAGAACAATAATATACACAAATTTAATAGCTTATTGAACGGATTTCAAAAACAATTACAATATTTGTCAAGCCTTAGATAAACCAACCAGAGCTCTGATTATGCTCCAAATACCACCACCGATCAAAGCTTTCATCAATCTTATCTTTCCCCCAGTGTATGGTGGATACCTTATAGCTGCATCGCCAACAAAACCTCGATACAGAACTGCCTTCTTATGGCTAAAAGCATCGAAGGAAAATCTGCCATGGTATGCACCCATTCCACTCTCCCCAACACCTCCAAATGGTAAAGTATGAACTGCAAGCTGCATCATCAAGACATAATGTTAAGATGCATTCACGTAGAATGGCAATTCAGATACACATATATATATATATATATATATATTTTACTTCATTGTTGAGAATGATATGCCTAAGTTTGATTACAGAAGCATGTTAGATAGAACTTTGAAGTAGAGATATATGCAACTAAAAGCAGTTTTTTACTATAATCTATGCTCATATCAATCAATCTACACGAAAAGGTAGATTAATTTGCAATGAATTCAAACTTTTTCTGACTTCAATGTTCTGATGTCGAGGTCATAATTCAGGCTATCAGGCAAGAACATGAATTCGACACAGGTCATGTAGCCATTTCATATGAAAAAGAAAAAATTTTGGGAACATTTTTAGTTCAAGCCCCAAAATCTGCTGGAATACCACAACTTCAATTAGATGAAACCCAGCTTGTTGTTCATCACTGCAATAAAATAAACAAAGATTCTTCCCACTGCTACCATTGTAAAGACTGATAAATTATTTTTACAACTTAGGTTAGGATCATTAATCCTTTCCCTTTGCTAAGGCACCTCCTTGGCCTTGCTTATTGTTCTTGCATGCTTTTGCCTAAATAGTTTCAAGAGCCTAGTTCATGTATACCTGGACATTGGTTTTTAAGGCAAGTTAAATGCAATGGACGGCTTCCTAATATCAGAACTTATAAATTCCCACTGCATTCCCTAACTCTAACCAGTTTTGGCACAAGGTATTTACTGACCCAAGACTAAACATATAGATACACCTGGTATGACTGGTCAATGTAACTTTAAAGACAAGACTGCATCTGACAATATCTTAGGACATATGCATGATCTATACAATGGTGTATCGATATGCACCCTTTTCAGTCAAAATCATTGATTTATCATTTATCATGGAAGGTACTTGCATAACCTGCAGATATCCTACAGTTGTAAGTATGCATATTTGTGCAGCTAGCTTCTACAAGATCAAGGAAGAATAATTACATGGACAGTGGTGTCATTGACAACTAAACCCCCAGCAGTGACGGATGAAACGAACTGTTCCTTGAGTTCCTTCTTATTGGTGAACAAATAAGCTGCAAGTGGCTTTTCTTTTGAGTTTATAAAATCAAAACTTTCTTCAATTTTATTGACCTGTTCCCCAAAAAAAAGAAAAATGAAAAAGAAAAGAAAAAATCACTAATGATACTCCACATGTCATGGATAAGAAATCACCGAAAGAGACTGAAAAGCAAAGTACTTAATTTCTGTTTTTATTCACAAAGCATCACTGCAGCAGAAATTTCTTGAAATAGAACGCTGTTTCCTGATAGTCCATACTCAGAAGGAAAAAGAGAATATAAAATTGTCTCAATGAGTTAGAGCAATTATTTTGCACAAATAGATGATTTCTGCCTGATGCAAATAACCCAATGACCAATCTTCAATGAGAATTTTAGTTCTGGTGTCATTTAATCTATCTATGCTTCTGATTAGTTGCAACGCAAAGAAACAAAAAGCTAGAAACAAAATTAATTGAATCAAAATCTTTGTTTTTACCAGGAGAATGGGAAGCAGGGGACCAAATATCTCCTCATTCATTATCATAGAGTCCTGTGGTACATCCAGCAAGATTGTGGGAGCAATTCTCCTGACATTGAGTAAAAGAACCATTTATGGCTAAGAATCCTGTTCCCAACAGCCACATTAAGATCCAAGAAAACAAATATTCAGTAGAACTCACAGGTTTGCTTC
Organism: Excoecaria cochinchinensis; assembly: GCA_947683425.1. Lineage (NCBI taxonomy): Eukaryota > Viridiplantae > Streptophyta > Magnoliopsida > Malpighiales > Euphorbiaceae > Excoecaria > Excoecaria cochinchinensis. The sequence continues at coordinate 8,891,859 of CANTUQ010000054.1, read as the reverse complement.
ATCTCTTGCACCTCCATGTACAATCTTACCAGAAACCTTATCCTCATCTACTAATTTAGTCAAACGAGCAAAATGGTTGGAATTCACTATTCGGGACAAGTCTTTAGATTCCAATGGGTTCTTTCCATAAAATTTCTCTAGTTCCTCTTTTAGGGTATCCACCTGGATGAAAAGGAATAAAAGAAAAAGCAAAATAAATAAACACCACAAAAATGAAACAGGAAAAAAGAATAAGAGCAAAAGTTCAAATGGCACTCAACATTACCACTTTTGGAGCATAATCTTTTGTTGTTATGATGTAATCAGGAGAGATGCATGCTTGTCCATTATTACAGCACCACTTGCCTGCAATTATCCGCCTAGTAGCAACCTTGAAGATGGAGATAAATTTGTTTGAGAGCGACATAATTATGGTGCTATAATGAATAAAGCATAATATTATGATGGTAGTGCAAAAAAGCCCAGGGAGTGAGATGGAAGAGCTCCTCACCTGTAAATTGATGCCTGCATCAATCACAACTGGAGATTTTCCTCCAAGCTCCAAGACAACAGGTGTCAGGTGCTTTGACGCAGCAGCCATCACAACACGTGCCACTCTTCCATTGCCTGTAAAGGTGAGGATTGTTCAATGGTACATTTAAGTTGGACTGAAGTAAGAAAAATATCATTTACAGTCAATGCCTAAAGCATCAATTCATAGTTTTCTTTCAGATCCAAGCCTCCAAGGTTTCTTCAACAGAAGAACTTAAAATTTCAAATATTGCAACAGTTAACTGACTCTTAACTCCTTCTGCATCATCATTTGGGATTAAAAGTTATTTTAAAATAGACATTGACTACAAAATTAGCACAATAGAGCCTATTTGATTTACGAGGTAAATTCGTGGTCAAGTGCCCAAGAAGAAAAAACTGACACAGCTAAGCAAGCAGAAAATCCCACATGAAATTCAGAATATCACAGGCTTCTGCTCTTAAGGCTTCCTCCTCTTAACTGAGTTTGCTTCAGATGCACTGAGTTTGCTTCAGATGCAAAATTTCAGCTTGACATAGTTTCTATAGCTGTATCTGGCCAAAGTTCAGTTCAAAACCAGGAACAGTACTGGGGTTCCAGTTTCCATGACTTTGAATTGGAGTCAAATACAAATTTATGTCTTATCTTGAAAAAAAATATATATATATATTTAGCTATAGCTAGATATATCCAGTTTGGAAGGAATCGGGACAAAACAGCCAATTTTGAGAACCAATCCAGAATTACCCTCTAAAGCAGAATTAGAGGAACTCTGAACGGCTGATTTTTAACTAGTTCTGGTCAGATTCCAAACTGTAGTCATCTCTATCTCTAGCAACACAGGAATCATCTCATTGAGGCAGCTTATAGAATAGACAAATGTATTCTTCCTAAGAATTTAAGGCACATGAAATTTGTGCTATCCCATAATAATGGATAGGTTACTCACAATCTCTAAAGGAGAATCATGATTCTTGACACCACCAGCATGTACCAAAGACAACAGATACTATCCCCTATTCTAGCATTATTCCTAGATAATGCATACATCATTTTTGTATTCAGTAGAAGCAGCAATACACAAATGTAGTCTGAGAATCAAGTTTCATTTACATCATCAACCAATGTGGATGATCTCTAGAACCCATGGGATATTATTGTTCATAGATTAAACAATGGTTTTGTGTTTAAAAATAAGAATGAAAAATGATGCATCAGTTGAAACCTGTATAGAATATTTTGTCCCATTTTTGCTCTAGCAGAGCAGATGTTTCAGCAATAGCCCCCTCAACAACCCTTATGGCAGAGCTATCCAAATATGCTGCAACTAGCTTCGCAAGCAATGAGGATGTGGCTGGAGCAATTTCTGATGGTTTTAAGACTACAGCATTACCAGCAGCAATAGCTCCAATAACTGGATCAAGAGACAACACTACAAAAGACATAGAAGAGTAAAATTTAAATATTTCAGAATTTAATAATATAATGTAAAAGTGGAAATTGTAACAGATACAAATTATCAGTGGGGAGTAAACATACACAAAGGATAATTCCATGCTGAAATTATCAATACAACACCCAGTGGTTCTGACACTATTTCAGCCGATGAAGGAAAAGTGCTCAATGAAGTCTTCACCTGCAAAGAAACAAGACATGGGATTCAATTCAGGAAGAACAATTACAGCAACAAAATGGAAGTATAAATGGTGGAAAAAGTTTTAAGGGAGCGGAAGGTGAGGGGAAAATGGAGAAAAGCTTTACCTTTTCTTGCCCCATCCATTGTTTCAATTCCTTAATAGCAATTCTGCATGAGTTTCTAAGCATAGCTATCTGCACAAGAAATCATCTGTATTAGCTTTAAGAGTAATAAGAATATATGCACTTCAATAGAACCTACATATAGTAGAAGTAATTGTGCAGTAGTCTTCAGGAGGCTAGACTCTTTCTTCCAATTTTCCTTTTAATGCACATACATATGAACATTGAACTATTGACTAAGTTTACCAAACAAAACGAAAAAGCCCAAAATCGGTAACTAGTTTCTAACAGAAAAACGAGGAATTGTTCCCCAAGTAAAAATGGCTATACCAATTATACCTACAACTAGTGCTTGCATTACAAGTCATGCAGTTATGCAGCCAAAAAAATAAAAATAAAAATAAAAAAACACATTATATGTAATTGTCCTCAGAAATAAATCCTAAAAAGATCACAAATGAAAGACAGGAATAGTATGAGAATGACATATTATTTCATGCAGAGAGTAGAACTTTATCCCAGAAACAAAAAAAAAAAAAAAAAAAAAAAGGGAAGATGTCCCTAAAAAGGAATTAATCTTGTTCGTATATATTCAAACATGGACCAGTGGCAATATTCTTGTATATCTCAGATCTGCACGTGTTCTTTCAAGCCACATACGATTGAAACTTTAGGCAGAGGTGAAGCCTATTACTCTATAACAGAGTCAATAAATGCCATTAATGCTTCTCCTCCCCAACTATCTCTAAGTGAAAATTAGACGCGACCCAAAACGCAAAAAGGCCCAAACAAATCGACCAATTATAACTCAAATACTGCAACATTATTCACTGAGAGAGTCAGAAGCATATTAATTCACATGACAGCGGGAGAAAAACGAAAGCAAAAAGGCAACACATGCACATCCAATCCAAAAGTAAACATATTAAATCAAAACTACAAAAAGAATCTATAATTATTAAATCATAATTGAGAGTCGGTGACATGACTGATAATTTAACCCAATCAAGCGGTTGAAATTTCATTTCCGGCTAATAGAGTAGAGAATTGCCGATTTCCGGTTCCTCAATTATACCACAACCAAACCGAAAATTTGAAATAAATAGATCGTAAAACTATAACTAAGAACATGTACGTATAGATAAATAATTTATACGAGTAGGATGGAGACCTCATAGACGGTAGATTCAAGTGCAGGCTTAGAAAGATCTTGATGAAGAGCTTCAACGATTTCCTTCTCTTGATGATCACATAACTTCAAAATATGCTTCAACTGACTCACTCTCCATTCATAGCTCCGAGTTTTACCAGAAGCGAAAGTGCGTCTCAACTCTTTCATCATATCACTAGCTGCTTCCGCATCGAAAACCGCCTTCACCTCTTCGCTCGCAGCCATTTTCACTTAGCTATAACCGAATGCACCTTTACAGAATATCTATCTATATATACAAAGAAAGAGGATAGGATAAGAGAGAGAGACGGTTTGTTTGTTTGTTTCGAACTAACACGCCGGCGACAGGTGGAAGTTTTGTTTGTACTGTTGCTCTGGTGACTGTTTTTGTTAATGACTTTTAGATGGAGAAGAGTGAGCGGCGTGTTTGGATACAAATGGATTCGAGTACTCAAATGGGAATAACTATAAGGGAATACTGGAATCGGGAATTAGAGAAATGAGACTTGCGGCGCATCCGTGCGATGCTGTCAGCAAATTTCATGTGACTTTATGTCTTTTGAAATGTGAAGCTTTCTTTCTTAAGCTTACGCAAGGTGGAACTTGCACTCGCTGCTTGAGAGCGTGGGTGAGAGTTATTTCTAGACATGGGAAGCAGTTGCCTTCGGTCTACTACTCCTTCCTTGTCAACACATCAGGCATCAGCGTTTAGATGAACCCGCGTTTACCGCAAACTCTGAGGCAACACAATTAAAACTTTATCATTTAATTTTAATAATTAAATTCTTAATATTTTTTAAAAATATTTTAATTAAATCACTTCATCCATAATTTTATTAAAACTAATGAAAAATCAATTGTTATTCTAAAAATAATTTTTCGGTTTTCTATTCAAGAATTAATATCATTCAACATTAATAATATTTTTTATTATTTTTAATAATTAATTGGTCCATTTATATAAGTTTTGCGAACTAAAAATAAAATCATAATTAAGAAATTTTTATTGAAATTTTATTTTGAAAAATAATAGTCTCAGAATATAAAATTATTTTAAAAATATGTTTAAATATTTTACACAAACTCATATATATTTTATTGCCGTTATTTAAATCTTGTATAACATTATTTTAAAAAATAACATAATATTTTAAAACATATTAATTTTTATATTTAAAATTTAAATTCAATATTTTTGAATTATAATTTTATTTGAATCTAATTTTTTAGGTTTAGTAAACTAATTTTTTAAAAAATAAAAAATTGATTTTATCAAAAAAGATTTAAAATTCAAATTTACTATTTATTTTTTAATTTTATTTTTTATTGACTTTTAAATTTAATATTTATATTTATGTCTTGATTTAAATTGATTAAAAAAAATAGTATCATTTATCAACATGAATAGCAATAAAAATTATTATATATTTAGATAAAAGTAGCAAAATTGAAATAGTATCCATATCGAGTTATTACTTGTTAATAATAAAAGAAACATATTATTGTTGTGGAATATTATTGTGAAATATTTCTATTTGGATGACTATCTTAAATTCTAATTAGACTCTAAATTTACTAGTATTATATTTCTAATCAAATTCTATTACTTGTTTTTTATACCTATAAATATGCTAATTGTTAGCTATTAAAAAGATACAATAAAATTATCATATAATATATTTTTCTGGTTTTTTCTATATTGCTGTTTTCATTTTAACTTTTATTTATAATAGGTTATCAGCACGATAGTTTCAATTGATTATTGAAAGTCGATGGTTTACAACAATCCGACTCGAAGGAATCAAGAATTCTAATTTACAAGATTAAACGGTAAATTATCTCAAAATTAATTTATATTATTTTATAAATTTATAATGTCGATTATTATTTAAAAGACTTATATGTGTTAGTTGTATCTATGCATACACGTACAAAATATATTTTCACTTACATGAAAAAGTACCACCACATGAATTTATAATTACAACATGTTAGATAATCTTAATAATTATATTATAATTATTATTATTCAATTTCGCAAATTAAATGATGCCATGCATAAATAGTTGGACATCTGCATGAGATCCTTAATTCGTATATGTTTACATGGACTATGTATGTGTTATGAATGATTTATAATTAATTTAATTTTTTTTGACACTTTATAGTTTAATTTTAATTTTCTGTTTTCAAGTATAGTGTATTTACAATGTCAAATTTTATGAAAGTTGAATTTATTGCCTTTGATATTTTTGGAAGAAATTATCTGTTATGGGTACTTGATGCTGAAATTTATTTAAATGCTATGAATCTTGGAGATTCAATAAAAGAAGAAAATACCGCATCCCTGCAGGATCCTGTTAAGGCAATGATTTTCTTTCGACACTATTTACATGAAAAATTGAAAACTAAATATCTCACTGTTAAAAACCCATTAATCCTTTGAAAAATTTTAAGGAAGAGATATTAAACACCAAAAAACGGTGATTCTCCCTAAAACTCGATATGAATGAATACACTTACTTTTGCAAGATTATAAAATTGTAAGTGAATACAATTCAGCTTTATTTAAAATTAGCTCTCAACTAAAATTATGTGGAAAGAATATTACTGATGAGGATATGTTAGAAAAAACATATTCAACTTTTCATTCCTCGAATGTCTTCCTGCAGCAGCAATATCGAGAACGTAGATTCAAAAAATATTCCGATCTAATCTCTTGTTTACTGGTGACTGAATAAAACAATGAGCTTTTGATAAAAAACCACCAATCCCATCCAACTGGATCATCCCCATTACCAGAAGTTAATGTAGCATTTTCTCAAGGCCGTGGAAGAGGTCGGGGAAAAAGAGGTCGTGGTCGTGGAAGAAGAAATGGTTCCAATTCTTCTTCAAATGCTGAAAACAAAGGTACTAATAAGAAATTGGTCAAAGGTGAGGAAAACACTGAAAAGAAAATGCAAAATAACGACAATATTTGCTTTACATGTGGAACTAAAGGTCATTAGTCTCGTATATGTCGCACTGCCAAACATGTAGTTGATCTTTACAAGGCATCATTAAAGGAAAAAGGAAAAAAATGTTGAAGTAAATTTCTTAGAACCTGTTGACTCTGCTAATGATAAACAATTTCTTTTAGATGCTGATTTTGATGTTTCTGATTTTTTGAGGATGATAGTGGCAAAATTGATGATTTGATTGGCGATGAAAATGTCAACTATTAAAATAATTTTATTCTTGTTATGCATTTTTGCAATTTAAATAAAAATTACTTTTTAATTTTTAAAAGTATTTTTTATTTGTTATCATGTTTCTTCTTATTATTAAATGATGTTTTGTATTATTAGATAATTCCATATAAACTTGATGTTATGGAGGACAACATATATTTAGTGGACAGTGGCACAACTCACACTATTCTTCGTAACAAAAAAGTATTTATTACAATTAACATTAACCGAAATTAATGTTAATACAATATCTGGTTCAACAAATGTAATTGAAAGCTCTGGAATAGTCCATCTTATGTTCACAAATGGAACGCCATTATACATTGATATGCGTTATATTCCAATAGATCTCGAAGAAATCTACTAAGTTTTAAAGATATACGTTACAATGGTTATCATATTGAAATCACAAATGAGGGAACTATTAAATATCTACATATAATTTCCATAAAATTGAACCAGAAGTTCATATTAGAGAAGTTTCAAAGTTTCTCAACTGGATTGTATTTTACCAAAACAAATATGGTTGAATCTAATTATATACAACGGAAGTGCTCAAATCCTAAAAATTTTATACTTTAGCATGATCGTCTTAGTTATCCAGGTTCAACCATTATGTGACGTATTATCGAGAATACAAATGAGCATGGATTAAAAGATCAGAAAATTCTTTTATTTAATGATTTTTTTTTTGTAGTTATTGTGCACAAGATAAATTGATTGTAAGACCTTCACCATCCAAATTACATTTGGAGTCTCGTATTTTTCTTCAAAGGATACATGGAGACATTTGTGGCCCATTTTATCCATCTTTTGGACCATTTCGATATTTCATGGTTCTAATTGATGCTTCAACTCGATAGTCACATGTATGTTTACATTATACTAGAAATATTGCTTTTGCTAAACTTCTTGCTCAAATTATAAAGTTAAGGTCCAGTTTTTCTGATTATCCTATCAAGACAGTCCGTTTAGATAATGCATGTGAGTTTTCTTTAAAAGCATTTTATGATTTTTGTATGTCAATTGGAATTAGTGTCGAGCATTCCGTTGCACATGTTCATACTCAAAATGGGTTAACTAAATTTTTTATTAAGCGATTAGAATTAATTGCTAGACCTATACTTATAAAGTCACGACTTTCTATATCTGCTTAGGGACATGCAATTGTTCATGCTACATCTTTAGTTCGTAAACGACCATCCACATATCACAAGTTTTCACCTTTACAACTTATTTTTGATCAACAATCCAATATATCTCATCTTAAGATATTTAGTTGTGCTATTTATGTTCCCATTGTCCCTCCTCAATGAACTAAAATGGGTCCCCAATGACGTCTTGATATATATGTTGGTTTTGATTCTCCATCTATCATTAGGTATCTAGAACTTTTAACAAGTGATCTCTTTAAAGCAAGATTTTTAAACTGTCAATTTGATGAATCGGTTTTCCCTCAATTAGGGAAAGATAAAGGTAAAGGGTTTAAAGCACGAGAAATTAGATTGAACACTCCAACCTTGTCCAATTATGATATATGTACAAATCAATGTGAACTTGAAGTTCAAAAAATAATAAATTTGCAGAATACTGCAAATCAATTGCCAGGTATCTTCATAGACACCCAAAAAGTCACTAAATCCCATGTTCTTACTACTGAGGTACCTGCAAGATTAATTGTCCCTACAGGATTTCCAGCAGGTATGGTAGCCAAAGAATCTAACATACGCTAGAAGAATGGTAAACCTTTTAGTGCAAAAGATATTGTTCCTTGAAAGAAAATGGAATAAAAAAAATATTCAAAATGATGATCCAGAAGAGAATAAAAATAACATAGATCAACAACTTCATATTTCCAAAGAAACAACCCCATAAGTGGTTCTGGTACCGAAAAATTATGAGATCTCATTAAACTATGGAAATATGTGGGATAGAAAAGACACAGTTGTTGATAATGTGTTTGCATATGCAGTTGCTTCTAAGATAATCAATGATAATGAGCCTGAGCCTCAAACTATAAAAGAATGTCGACATTGAAGTGATTGGCTCGAATGGAAAGAAGCAATTCAAGCTGAGCTAGATTCATTAGTTAAGCGTAAAGTATTTGGACCAGTAGTCCAGACACTAGAAGATGTCAAACCTGTTGGATGTAAATGGGGTCTTTGTCCATAAGAGAAATGAGTTAAATGAAATTGTGAGATACAAAGCACGACTTATTGCACAAGGTTTCTCACAAAAACTCAGTATAGATTATGAAAAAACGTATTCTCCTGTTATGGACGCAATCACATTTAGGTTTTTGATTGGTTTGGCAACCTCTGAAGGGCTTGATATACATCTAATGGATGTGGTAGCAGCTTACTTATATGGATCATTAGATAATGACATATATATGAAAATCCCTGAAAGATTTAAGATGCCTGAAGCATGTAATTCAAAACCTTGATAAATGTATTCGATTAAACTCCAAAGATCTTTGTATGGATTAAAGCAATCTGGACGTATATGGTACAATCGCCTAAGTGAATACTTAGTGCAAAATAAATATGAGAATAATTTCATTTGTCCATGCATTTTTATCAAGAAGATAAATTCTGGATTTGCTATAGTTGCAGTTTATATTGATGACTTAAACATAGTAGGGACTCCAAAAGAGATCTCTATTACTGCAAAATATTTGAAAAATGAGTTTGAAATGAAAGATCTTGGAAAAACAAAATTTTGTCTTGGGTTTCAAGTTGAATATTTGCAAAAAGGAATTCTTGTGCATCAATCATCCTATATAGAGAAAATCTTGAAACAAATTTATATGGATAAGCCATATACATTAATTATTCCAATGGTTATTCGTTATTTTGATGTCAATAAATATCTTTTTCGTCCATAAGAAGATAATAATGATATTCTTGGTCCTGAAGTGCCATATCTTGGTACAATATGTGCACTTTTATATCTTGCAAATAGCACTAGATCAGATATAGTTTTTATAGTTAATTTGCTAACAAAATTTAGTTCTGCACCAACTCGAAGACATTGGAATGGTGTAAAACATATTTTACATTATCTTCGTGGCACTTCTGACATGGGTTTATTTTTCCCAAGAAGAGCAAAGTCAGAATTGGTAGGTTATTCTAATATAAGGTACCTATCAGATTCTCATAAAGCTCAGTCACAAATAGGTTATGTGTTTACATATGGTGATACTGCTATTTCTTGGCGATATGTGAAGAAAACAGTCACTGTTATTTACTCAAATCATTCAAAAATATTAGCCATTCATGAAACAAATCGTGAATGTGTGTGATTGAGATCCATAACCTAACATATTAAAGGAGTAAGTGAGTTAGTGATGGATAACAAGCCAACAAAATTGCATGAGGATAATGCAGAGGATAATGCAGCATGTATTTCATAACTCAAAAGTATATATATCAGAGGAGATAGAACCAAACATATCTCACCAAAGTTCTTTTACACTCATGAACTTATGAAAGAAGGATAAATTTATGTTTGTAAAGTTCGCACGAGTGACAATCCAGCAAATTTGTTCACAAAAACTCTACCAAGTTCAATTTTCAAGAAACATGTGCATAATATTGGAATGCACCATTTGAAAGATTTAGTATGATTCATTCATTTTTTAGGAGAAATACTTATGAATATTGAACTATTTTTCTTTTGCTAAGTTTTTATCCCACTGGATTTTTTTTAGTAAGGTTTTAACGAAACATGTTCATAATATATAGCCATCCAAGGGGAAGTGTTGTGGAATATTATTGTGAAACATTTTTATTTTAATGACTACCTTAAGTTCTAATTAAAAATAAAAATTTCGTCGCTAAATAATTCCTAAAATTAGTCGTCGCGAAAATTAAAAAAATTATTAGCGACGGATAATCTATCACTATTCCGTCGCTAAAAATATTAAATTTTTTATTATGATTTCCAATTTAATTTATTATTATTATTATTGTAACATCCAAAATTTAATTTATATAAATAACAATTCTATAATATTATTAATTTAAAAAAAATAGTACCATAGAAGTACATTAAATTGAAATAATACTTAAAAAGTACTTAGAAAAAATAAATAATTCAAACTAAATAGTGCTACTTAGAACTAAGTGGAATAGAGGGATAACATGATGAAGTTGTATAAGCTGCAGGTGGTGGTGCATAAGGAACTGCACAGTTACTAGAGGTTGTGTTGGATATGATGAGACGAGTATATGGTGGAGCTAAAGGAGCAGAGCTTGCAGTCTGGTTCTGCAATATAAAACATAATGAGTTAAATGTCATCAACAAGCATCTGAGAAAAATGAATAAATAAAACCAATAAAAAAAAGGATTTGTAACTGTTCAATTATGTGGCAGACCGCTGGATCACATATTTCCATACTTCAAAAACAACAAATTTATCAATTTGGGGAAAGCAACACATACAGGGTTATTTTACCTCCTCGGTAAAAACAATTAAGAACATAACTAACTTCTCTTTTACACACTAGAAAGTACCAAAGTCTACATATATAGAAGTTTTCTCTCAAAAACTAAAGCATATTTATTGTACTATGTAAACTTGAAGCAAATAAAACTTACATGTATATGCTAAAAGATTAATGAACTATGCTTTTTACCATACCAGTTTATTTAGAAAATATCTACAAGCTAGTGAAACTAAATCTTGCCTCTCACCTACATCTTCCCATGATTTCAAAGTGGAAACAGAGAAAGCTAATAATTCAAAGTAAAAGCTGGAAAGAAACAGAGATAACTATCTATAAAGTGCCATAAACAGCAGGAAACAACTTTCTTCTCATGATATATCCTAACTACTTCATGTCTCCAATAGAAAATAAATAAACTAATTGTTTCTTAATGGCAATACCATATTGGATACTCACTTTAGTTTGTTAGACAAATGAATCTCAAGTTTATGCATGAGTCACCAACTCTTTGAAATCTAAGAAGAGAACCAAAACTTATTGTATAGCAATAGAATTTTGATTGATGTCTACTATGAAGTTAGATATGCACTAAGTAACAAATAATAGGAATAAGAAGGCTGGATTTCTGAAAGCAATAAGGGTTATAGCATTGCAACAACATGAAACAATAAGTGTATATAGTTGGAAAGCATAACATGAAATAGATTATCTTCCTACTTTCTGAAACAAAAAGCAATTAATCCAATTAAATCATCATGTTGCAATTTGATGATGTTTACTTAAACCTAATTCTCATATAAGTCATTAAGAATAAATTAGCATATATATCAACCTGCAATTGAGACAACACAAAAAGGGTAATTTCATTGGGCAATCTTAATGAATACCATTCAATTGCTTAAAATTTAATCATTTAATAATTTAAAATCGCTTATAGTTATAGTGCACTTACTGTCACATAGATTAAAATGTTAGCATACACAAAGTATCAGATTTCACAAAGTAACCACAAAAGATAAATAATAGGCCTGTGCATCGGTCGGGTTCGGGTCAACCCGACCCGAACAACCCGAAACCCGAAAAAGACCCTAAATGTCACCCCGAACCGACCCTTATTATAACTAGAGGCCCGAACCGAAATACCCGAAAATTTTCGGGCCCCAACCCAATAAACCCGATGAACCCGAACTCATCTTCAAAGCAGAAATTCCAACACAGAGACACACAAAGCAACATGTAAATGCTTCCAAACACATGCTTCTCTTCTTTTCACAATTCCAGACCTACAGATTTTGCACAATTCAAGCAAAATTTGGGTGCACATAAAGATTGAATCATTAAAATTAAAAACTTAAAAATCAACAGAGCAAATCTGATGAAATCAATAAGAATCTGCTCCTTTCTTCTCTTCATCATCTTGATCATAAAAATTAAAAATAGAAAGTGGCAGATCTTGATGAATGGAAAATAAATAGCAGATTTCAAAACCATAAAAAAAAAATCAATCCATCTCAACCCAAAACATTGAGAACAAAACTGACGAAATGAAGTATGAAATGGAAGAAAGGAAACTGAAGAAAAAGAAGAAACTAGAAAAAGAAGAAAAAGAAGAAACTGGAATTTAGAAAGCCACGATTTTTACACAGGCTAAAAAAGAGAGAATGAGAGATGGGTTTACTTTAGGAAAATCATTAGAAAAAATGAAGAAAAAGAAGAAACTAGAAAAAGAAGAAAAAGAAGAAACTGGAATTTAGAAAGTCACGATTTTTACACAGGCTAAAAAAGAGAGAATGAGAGATGGGTTTACTTTAGGAAAATCATTAAAAAAAATGAGTTAGGCAGGAATTGAACTCGGGCCCAAATACTATGGGCCATTGTCTCCACCACTAAGCCAATCCTTGTAAACTGATATTAATCATTATATATAATATATATAAGATTCGGTCGGGTTCGGGTTTTAGCAAGGTTTCACCCGACCCGACCCGAACCCGAACAAAGCCATTACCCTTCACCCGACCCGACCCTAATAAACCGAATAACCCTACCCGAATGTAAATTTCGGGTCGGTTTATTCGGGTTGTTCGGGTCGGGTCGGGTTTTGCACACCCCTAATAAATAATAAAAAGAAAAAGAATAATGCAGATACATACAGATAACAACAATGCAATTTCAAGTACTTTAGGATCTTTGAACGTATCAAATGCAGTTTTTGAACCTCTATTTTCAATGCATCCAAAGACACAATGGCAAGAAATATATTTAGTATTAATCAAACATATTAAACACATACAAAAAAAAAAAACACACACACACACACACACACAACAGAACACATAATAATCATAATAGCTTCATATTTTCACTTTCATTCTTTCTCCTGCATTTCCTTCGCAACACTTCCATGAACAGTAAATCTTTAGCACAAAAGGAAGATCTTAAACTGCCAAAACAATCTTGTTAACTGTTTTACACATTATCTCAAGGAGAAAGCACAGAAGCAAATAGGACTTCAAAAATAGAAAGTACATAAATACAAAAAGAAGCAAAGAACACACCGGCGGATCTCAATATGTTCGATTTTGCCAGAGAAAGAGAATAACTCATGAACCTCTCTCTCACTTGTTAGATCTGACACCTGCTTCACTTGAACCGTTCTCATCTAGCAACAATAAAAACAAAAAAATTAATCACACAAATTCCTAATAAGAAACAAAAATTCACACCAGGATTAGAAATTTCAGTAGTCTATTTTCAGTTCCATGAAAGAAACCAAGAACATACCTGAATTGTAAAAGTCCTCAATTAGAGGAAGTTATCTACAATAAGAAGACTTATTGAGAGAGAGAGAGAGAGAAAGAGAAAGAGATGAGTATTAAGAGAGCCAGCAAAGCTGACAAGTTGGACACAGAGAGAAGACAACAGGATGGGGTTTGTTACTGAAGCAAAAATGCAGAGAAGAAAGACGAGGAGGCTGCTACTGGCGCACGCGAAGAGGAAGAGAAGAGAGAGAGCAGATCGGTGACCAGTTGATGGAGGAAAGGGCGGCGGCAACAATGGAAAAAAGGGCTGCCAAGGGGGAAAATGCTGCTGCCTTTTCATGCAAAAGCCGGCGAAAAAGAGAGAAGAAGAAGAGGAAAGGCCGGCGACGGCGGCTGCCAACAGAGGGAGCGGAGACGGCGACGAGAAGAAGAGGGGCAGGTGGTGGCACCTGGAAACCAAAGGAAGAGATCGAGATCTTCAGGGGCTAGGCATCAGGAAAGAAGGAAATAAAAGAGAGAAGAAGCAAAAAGGACGTAGTTTTGGACTAGGTTAGGGTAGATTTTTATGCCTCAAATTTCTTTTTTTACTCTCAAATAGCGACTAAATTAGATACTAAAACCCACTGTCGCTAAATTCCGTCGCAAAAAAAATGCGCCATCCATTGCCGCCAAAAATTAGCAACTGTTTTTTTATTTTCGTCGCTAAAATTGAAAAAATAGATTTTCACGACTAATTTTAAATTCCGTCGCAAATCCGTTACTACTTAGCGACGGAAATGATTCCGTCGCTAATTTGAATTTTTTTTTAATGGTTTAAAATTTGATTAATTATTGAATTTTAACGATGTTATTGTGTATTGTCTCCCTCCCTCCCTCTGCATAGTACAATGCTAAAAACTATTAGCCTTTTTTTTTTATTATTGTTTTTGCCAGCTTGGTTTCATGTAATTGAAATGATAGGCTAATTTTAAAGAAACATTATAGTCTTTTAGTACATGTTATAGTTTCCCCTTTTTAATTGTCGTATACGATTTATTGATTTATTCTGTAGAAAATTATATCTCAATTTCTTTTAAAATTGGAACTTTAATTTATGTATGAATAATAATTTAAGATCATGATAGTTAGAGGTATCAACTTTATTTATAAAATAATTGATGGTTAGTCAATAATAATTATTGCTTACAAAATAAAATCATCAAATTATTATTTTAAAAATTTTAACTTTATGAATCAATAATATCTAATTATGCTATTCTTTATCGTACAGTAGGAAATAATATGTTTTATATAATTTTATAAAAATCATTTGGCTATTATGAATTGGAATAAAGAATATTATACTTTTTTTTAATGCTATTAATTAAAATAATTTAATTTTTGTATTCAATTAAAATTTAAAATATTATAAGAGTTGCACATTCTGGAAATAGCAAAATTTTTACCTAAATTCAATTTATGAGTGTTTTTTTTTTTTTGAAGAAGGCAATTGAGGATGTTATTGATCGACTTTTTCTTTTCTAACAAACACAAGGGCGTTGTACCCGACTCCCTGTACCCAATATAGGTACGGATTGGGCCAGCGGGTGCAGTATAGATACGAGCTTACCTTTTTCAGTTTTTCTAGTATTTTTAATATATATATATATATATAATTTTTTCATTAGGTCTTTTTTTTTTTTGTAAATTTAGCATTTGTAGTTTAATTTTCATAATTGAAATTTTATAATATGATTATTAATTATATATATTTATTAATAAAATTTAAATTGTGTATTCATATTTCATTTTTTTAGATAATTATCATATTCCATACCTGTATATGCATAATATGAACGTATGCAGTGTCATTTACCGTAGATGTTCAATTTATAGGCCCGACATGTTATAGCTTGGATCTAGAGCTGGACGAAAAATAAAACAAACCTTTAAATTAGCGATTAACATCAAGTTCAAACCAATTTATACAGTTGCCTAATTAGATTGAATGCAAATTTTAATTTTAATTTTAAAAATTATAGTTAATAGATTTAAATTTTGATTTTATTACTGATTAATCAATAGGTAATCATTGATCGGTCATATATATGTGTGTGTGGTTTATATGAATAATTTTTAAATTTTAATTATTACCATTTTACTAATACATTTTGCACTTTAATCAGGTACACACTTGCCAATTTTTTTTGAATAAAACCTAAACTTTATAAAGAAGTTCAAAGGAAAAAGGGAAAAACATCCCAAACACAGCAGAAATCATACAACAAAAAAACTCTAGCTAACTTATGAACCTCGATATTATTAGAACGACTAATTCAAGACAACTCGATATTAGAGTTTATAGAAAAAAGAAACTTACAATTTGAAACAATAATGCCAAAATCTGAAAAATCATCACAATAATTACAAGAAAAAAATTTAAGTTTCTGGGCATCTGTATAAATAATACCAATTTTAGGTAGGTGATCTTCAATCCATAAGAGAACCGAGCGAAGCGCTACACCTTCAGCAACTCGTGGGGAAAAAGCTCCTGGGCAATGACCTGAAACGGTTTTAAGAAAATTGCCATCCAAGTCCCCGAAAAACAGCTCCATAACCTGTTCTGTCCTTATCAACAAAGACTGCAGCATCAACGTTACAACTCCAAGCCCTATTACCGCCATACAAAGAAGAAGAAGTCCTCAAGTTACAAAGAGTTCCTGGAACCGTTATTATATTTAAAGCTTCTTTCGCTGCCCTCCATTCACTAAGGAAAGAAAGAGGAGAATGCACTACAACATGAGGTGCCATAAACTCACTTGCCAATTTTAATAATTGATAAATTAGCTTTTAGTTATTTTTTTATTATCTTATATAGCGCTTGTGCAATCTTTTTATTATATTTACATAAAATTTTAATGGCTTGTATTTTTATTTGTAGTTTTATGTTTAAAACTTATAGAATTTATATTTTAATTTTATGCATGCGTGTTTATTTTTAATGAAGTATAGGATAATTATGTATGTTTAATTTTCAATGGTTAACTCATGATTAATAATTAACCAATCATAATTAGCAATTAATTGATTGTTACAATATACTCGATTTAAACTTTGATTTCAAAAAAAATGAAGTTAATAGATTTAATTTAAAAAATAAGCTATTAACTAGTAAATGAGTCTATACACACTCGTACTTAGACCCCTGTACCAACAAAATATTGGACTAAGCACTTATTATTAAATTTTTTCTTTTTATAAAACTAGCTTACTCTTACATAAGTTGGACCTAATTTTTTATTTTAAAAATTATTAATTTATAATAAATTTGAAAAATATATTTAAATTTAATTATATTATAATGTACATTAAATTATTTTTTTGGATATTTATATTAAAGGTGCATGTGCAATTAATTGCTCATAAATATGTATAACATAGGCAATAATAATAAATATAATTAGAGAATTAAATATAATTTAAACGGTTACAAGTTTAATAATTTTTTTAATTGAACAAAATTTGAACCTCGGTGTTCCACCATCCCAAAAATATAATTATTTAAAAACATAATTAAATTATATGACTTAAAAAATTGAATAGTGCATATTATAAATTATAATAATCAATTTATAAGGATAAGTTGCAAATTCATTTTCTTATTTTGTAAAATTATATTTATAAAAAAAAAGAAGGAAATAATGAAAATGAAAGGTTATTTATAGAGGCTATAGGATATTAATTATTTCTTTTTATTTATTCTTTTAAATTTTTATCTCAAATTTTTTTAAAAAGTCTCAATTCACTTCTCTTTACATATATATATATATATATATATATATATATATATATATATATATATATATATATATATATATATATATATATATATATATATATATATATATATGATGTCATTTTTATTAATTATATTAAAAGACTCTTACGCATTTTACTATTTTTAGTCTAAAACTAGTTTTTCCTACATCCTAATTTTCATTAGGAAAAAGACTAGTGGTCAATTCTTATAAAAAAAATAGTGGTCAACATTCGTTTTCAAACAATGGCCATTTAAAAAGACATGGTTACCCTTTTCAATTAAAAAGACTCTAAAATACCTAATTATCCATAGTTTGGCCATTTAGCACTTATCTAGTGTAGTATAGATGATTATTTATTGCTTACCTAACTCAACATTTTACACCGGCTAACATATAATACATCTGACCTTATTTTAGTATCACTTCTATATGCTGAAAAGACAACAGATTACTTGGATCAACGGTTTCGATCTTCCCTTCAACATTTAACGGCTCCAATGCGTCAGTACTGATACAAAAAGTATACCACAAAGTGACTCAAAAAGTTAGGTATTTCCGTTGGGATATCGTTGTTGCCGGTACAACCATTTTTTTCTTTTTCTTTTTCTTCTTTTCATTTTATTATTATTATTATTATTATTATTATTATTATTATTATATTTATTTATTTTTCAATATTGGGTATAACAAACTCAGCTACTATATCGCATTTACTCAGCAGTATGACAAGTGGGCAACTATTGAACATAATCAATTAATTAATAAAAGAGGAAACCTTTCGTATCAATATAACACGTTTTTTATAAAAAAAAAATATATATAACACGTTTAGTTTTTTTTTTTTTTAAAATAGAAATTCAAAAATCACAAACATCCCGAATACAACCTAAACAATTTATTTATCAAATTTATGCTAATTTAAATTATTATTTTTCATGGCATACTTTTAGAATGGAGCAATGATAATAATTCATTTGATCAATTCTTTTCATTTGTTCTGATATTAAGTTGAGAAATAAATTATAATTTTTCATTAATTTAATTTTTGAAAATCTCAGATCGAATTCATCATAAAAAAAAAATATAAAAATTAATGTTATTTTATTTTATTTTCCAATTCATTTTCCTCATTAATAGAAGTTCAAACTTCTTTTGTGCAAATTAGCAACCAAACAAAGGTTCAGATTTATTTTATTTGTTTAGTTTAATATGATTTTTTTTAATCAAAGGTTTAAATACGATTGTAATTTTTTTACTGTCTGTGATAATATAGCATAGTCATCAAATGCATTGTCGTGATGAAATAAAATTTTATCTGGTGAAAATAATGTGACGATTTCAAAACTGAGACCATTATTCACCAATAATAATAATAACAATAACAACAATTGATTTTACAATAGAAAGTGAATTAAAGTGAAATAATGAAATTTAATTTACTTTCTATTGTTTAAAAAAAATGGTAAAGCAAAACTAAAGTAAAAGGGATAAAGAAGAGTAAATAATTTACTCTATTTTCTCACTTTTATTTCTCTATAAAATGGTAAGAAATTAAAAAAAATATATATTTTTTCTTCTTCAATTATAGCGGATAAATTTATTTTTTCTTATATTTTATTTAGAGCAATCATAATAGAAAGTGAATTAAAGTAAATTTTATTTATTTCCTCCTTTTTTTTCAATAAAATAAATCTAATTTTTCTGACCAGCTAATTCCATCCCAATAAAGGCTAAAATATTTTTTCTAGGAATTTATATATTATTAATAATGAAAAGTTATATTTTTCATGTGGGAACAAAATGTTTATCCACGAGAATCACATGTAATTGGACCGATTTAAAAAATTAAAAGCAAGACATGTTAAATGTAGGTCTTCCTTTGAATAAGATGTCACGTGTTAGTTGACTTTGCTGATCTCGGGATTTCCTGGCAAAATAATATTACCAGAGCCTCCGGCTGCGTGATCTCCATCTTTCATGGCACTCCGGTGGTTTTATCAGCCACTTGTGCTATTCTTTTCAATCAAAACTGTGGCTTACCACTTACCAGTGTCCAAAACGCAATTATTGATTAAGGTATCCCTTACTTGTTAATGTATCTAACCCTTTAAATATAAATTATTTTTCCTACCAAATTTCTATCTTTTCCACTGCCATTGTTGGCCCATTTGTTCCCGCGGCCACCACATCTCTCTTCCCCCAATTGAATGATTTACAAAAATTTTATATAAAAAAAAAAATCAATTTGCATTACAGCATATTATAACTATATTCAAGCAACAAACTTCTGTACCGTTGGGGAAGATGGTAGATGTTGGGGAAGAAGAGAATTATTAAAATGTGATTGAAAACTTCTCAGTGTGTCCAATGATGTTCGCACACTGTACAATGGAACTAATGACGATTTTTACACCGTATTTAGTGGGTCTAATAATGGTTTTCACAACGTACACTGAAACTTATGACGGTTGCCATACTGTATTCAATGGTTCCCACGCCGGGCAGTGGAACTAATGGCGGTTTTCACATCGTATTCAGTGGGTCCAATGATAGTTCCCACACCGTACAGTAGAATCCATGACGGTTTTCACATAATATTTAGTAGGTCCAATGATAATTAGTACACTGCATTCAGTGGGTCCAATAATGGTTCGCACACCGTAATACATAAACAATGAGCACTAGCGGAGCTACGTTATGTTGAGGGTGTGCATGTTTTTTTTTCTTTAAATATATATATATATAATAAATTTGTGACCACTCTAATTTAATTTAAGTGGCCACTCTAATTTAATTTATGTGCACTCTCTCAAATTTTACTCCCAATATTTTTTGGACACATAGATAAAATTAAAAATTTATTTATAAAAATATATTTATAACAATATTATTCTAATATTACGGGTAAAAAATTTGACATTTTTAGACATATAAAAACAAAATTTGACTCTTATTAATAAACAACGTTGTTTTACTTTTATCCAAAAAGATGTCGTTTTGCATTTTATTACCTCTACCCTTTTTTTTTTCTTTTCCTTTTTCTTTCATTCTATTTGTTCCATTCTTGCCCTGATTTTTTTCCGTTCATCCAGATTTTAGCCTTTCATTATGCCACTGACAGCGTCTTCATTTATCACTCCATCCGCCGTCGTTGGTCGCCGGATTTCCCTCCATCTTTTTCTCTCTCAGCGTGTGACCCCTCTGACTTCGGGGTCCTGGCTCCGCCCTGACAATGAGGCAAAGATTTCATGTGACTTGAACCTTTTGAGGTCCTAGTCCCACACATTCAATCAGGTAAATGATTTTGTAAATTAATGATAAGATGGAAATGATTTAATATATGCACGTAAACTAAATGTTCACATATATGCTATAAAATAAATGCGTATATATTAGTAATAGTATAGTATAAGATTTAAGTGAAATTTGTTCTTGATGTGGATGTGCAGGTGAAAAATAAAAGAATGTTGTATTATATTTATATTAAACTACTAAAAAATTCTATGAAATAGCGTAGTTATGTGTGATAAGTATATTTTATACCAGGATCAATATTTAGCGAAGTTTTGATTGTTAATTTGAAAGCTTGCATTGAAATGTGCTTGTAACTATAATGTGTGAATTTATATACGAACATGTAATACATGCATGTAAAAGACATGAAAAATAACTAAGCAATAGCATAAAGGTCTTAAATTTGATTATGTAAATTATATGATGTGATTTTAGTCTGAATGTGAACAAAGTGATGTAAATTAGATTTCAATTTTTGAACATAACCATCCTCTGTTCTGGTAAACGTGAATAGGATGTACACGAGTATGAACTATCTAATTGTATATAGAACTTGCCATATGATTTAATATCTGGTATACAAGGGTAATTTTTGAATACAGTGATTGTAAAGAAATATATAATGTGAATGTCAAAATAATAATTCTAAGTTCTATTCTAGAGTTTGATTAAGTAAAAAGAATTGAGCAGGTAGAATTACAATTACGTGATTATGATTCTCAATTTTTGAGATACGTAAAAAGTTTGGAATATCTATTTCAAATATAAACCAAATCATAAAAAATTAATAGGAACACAAAAGTTTTAAATAGCATTATGATTGAAGTTTGACCCAAAGTTTCACTTAACTAGACTTAGAATAGTGAAGTACATTGATGTGTATAAATATTTAATTATGAATGTATATTTGATATAAATATATAAAATGACTTGTGTATAATAGATGTACTGAAGTATAGTAACATATGATTTAATCAATATAATGGAGAATGAGAAAACTTGTGTTGGTGTTTGTTATGGAATTCTGGAGTTGGAGAAGTGATTTTAGAAGTGCCAGGAACTTTTATTTACAGGGGGTTAGGCAATAATATAAAGGAAATCCTGTCAAAATTTCTGCAAATTAAATAGTATAATTTGGAATATTATATAATTTTGGAAGAAAATTTTTATTATTTACCTATTATGGATTTTTAAATAGGTTTGTAATATTTTTATCTGACTCGTTCATCCGACTAGGTATAGGATGTTACCGTCTTTGTTCACAAATACAAAACTAGTTTATCTTTTTTTTTTCCCCTAGAAGCTGATGTGTTCTTGCATCCATCTTAATAAAATGGCCATCTGTTATATATATATATATATATCAAAATAGGCAACATTGGGGCCTATCATATAACTTTAATTAAGTATTTTAAATCTGATTCTTGATGCAGTTTCACTATTGTCGTTCTATAAAAGCTCGTTCTTGATTCAATGGTCCAAATATGGTGCACAACACAATCAGTACACATTCATCATGCACACATCGAGTTCTCTTTATGGAGTCGTTTTGCTTTGAGTAAAAGTGTTTCTTAAAAAACTATGTATAGATACCCATTTAGTGTCTCAAATCAAACTGAAATGGCCCAACCCATTGAGTTGTTGGATTAAGTTGTTAGGTTAATAATTATAATTCATTCTATTTAAGTAACTCAATCTGTTGAGCCGAATATTTTACAAATATGTGGGCTATAACCCATTATGTGTATGTATTTTTTTAATTTTTTTTCAAAAGATGTGTCTGTATTTTTAAATTTACAGTATTGATTGGATTACCGCATTTTTTTTTTTGAATGCAAATTAAACTTTCATTAATATAATAAAAAATACATCTGTAAAGTACAGCTAAACTTATAAAAGTTAAAAGTACATAAGATGTATGAAATAAATGAAGTTACTGGATTATATCTCTGAACTTTTTCGACAAGAACAGTGGATAATGGTAACATGCGGTGCGCAATCTGGCTATCAGCGGGAAACTTCGTCCATCTGTTGTTCAAAGGAAAACTTCCATAAAAGAAGACTATCAAACTCCCATAACGGAAGACAATCCAACTTCCATGAAGGAAGACCACAACCTCCAAATTTGGAGAACAAATTTTCATAATAAAAATTTAAATTGCACTTAATTTTAATTAAAAAGCTAGATCTAAATAAAAATTTCAGATTTGATAAAAAACAAACTCGAAATAAAAACACAGAAAATTTAGATCTGAGGTTATAAAAACAAAAAAATACAAAAAAATAAAAAACAAATAAAAACTAAATCAGATCTATACAGATCTGTATTTATTGAAATCAAAAACACGGAAACAAAAAATAAAGGGTTTCAGATCTAACACAATAATCCAAAAACGAAAGAAAACATAAAAAAAATTCAAATCTGAATTTATTAAAACAAATAACACACTCAAAAACACAAAAAAAACAACGAATAAAATTAAAAATTCAGATCTGTACTGATCTGAAAATTATTATAGAAATAGAAGAAAAAAGATGAGGGGCTGCCGCCAGAAAATAAAGTGACGGCAGCCCCAAAATTAGGTTAACAATTTGGCGGCTATGGAACCCAGAGAGCGAAAGGAAATCTAGAAAAATTAGAATATAGATTCTGGTGTTGTTGACATGCAGTGTGAGGCGTCTAATTCAAGTCCGAATTTGATCGAATGGTCTCATTCTTCTAATTACTAATGTATTGATCAAATCAATTTTTTTCTTGGGAATATTTGGAAAACGTAACGTATGCTAATAATAATGTGATTTTGGAAGAAATATGAATTTGTCTCTTGTGGGGTTTGGGACTAATTGTGGAAAAGTTCTAAAGGTATTCAATTTTAAAATTACAAGATATTCTATTACTAATCTTATCATATTTTAAATTTAAATTAATTAGATAATTTGAAAGGCATAATCAGATGCAAATTTGGTCCATCATCTAGCAATATTAATACAAAACCTAATAGAATTGAAATACCGGAATTAAAATGTGATATAATTTTTAAAAATTAAAATATTTAATTACTATTATTTTTATTCAATAAAATTAATTAATTTAATTAATAATTTGCTTACACTTGTCAAACATATAATTTGGCAAGTAACTTGTTCTCCTTCAAAATTATACAGCACTGTTCATGGATTGATTTGGCTCAAATATAAAATAAATTCAACCCAACTCAATACGTAAAAAGATGTCTGATTTATTTGTTATTTATTGAAAACCAATCAAACCCATTATAACTTATAATGGTTTGATACGATTTCAAAACGGTTTAAAAATGATGTAAATAAGTTTTGATACACATGATATTGATCCTATATTTGATATGCATGGACATGGATTCTTGATTTTTCATGAATTTTTCTGTTGACATTTTTATTTGGCCTCAATGTGAACTAATAAATGTTTAAATGTCAGAGATTAGATATAAATAGATAATAAAATTCAAAGAGAATTACTTAGTAATTATTGAGTGGACTGATATTGCAGCCTTGCAGGGCATAAAAAAATTTTGTTATTTCTTTATCAAGAAATTTTTGGCCAATTTTTTTTATTATTATTATACATATATATGGATTTTAATTTTTAAATTCATCTAATTTTTCTTGATTATTGGTGCATGATCTTTGATTTAGTTAGCATGTAGTTTCTTATCTTGCTTTTTTTTTTTTTTTTCTTCTTCTTAATCTAGATGGTAAAACTCCATTGAAGCAAACTCACAACTTTGCATAAAATTTTCTATTCAGCCATCTAAGATATAAAAAAAAAAAGATACTGTAGAATTTCAGTGAAAATACCAAACCAAACCAATCCAATCCAACTTTTCTATCTTGTATAAAATCCAACCAAACCCAGACCATTAAATTAAGAAATCACTTTTTTGGTTTGGGCCGGTTTGGTGCGGTCGGCTGAGTCGGTCTGGTAGTGTGGGTGAACAGCCCTGTCACTGTGTCTATACTCCTTTTAATATAATATAGATACATCAGATGAGAGGCTGCTATTGCTAGGAATTCCAACACTGTAAGCTGATTAGTGATGGTGTGGGTGAGTTTGAATTCAAGTTTACCAATTAAAAAGCGAAAAATTCGTCCGTCATATAAATTCTTATTTTTTTTAAAGATTTTTTTTTAGTATAAGATTATGTTCTCCTTAGCATATGCGTGATTCTTATTTATTTTATTGAATTAATCAAATTTTCAACTTTGGAGGCTAACGGAGCTGGAATATATTGAATATATGGACAATACAACATTTAATAATTAAACCTTTTCATTTTCTTTCTATTATTATTTTTTGATGATTACATTTTTGGAGTGAAAAATAGTGAAATTTGAATTCCTGTTCCAATCTATCAAAATAATAATTGAATTTTTAACCGTTTACGTTATATATAATTCTCAATTAACCTTTTTTTGTGATAATTAACCTCTCATTTTAATTCTAAACTGGTTTGCAAAAATAATATATCTCATAGTGCCTACTCTACTCATAAAAAAATATGATTTTATTGTGATTCATCTTAAATGAAAAAGAATAAATATCTATGTAATATTTTCAAATCATTATAAATATGAAATTTTGATATTTATTTATTGTTCTGAATTTTGTATTCTGTTGTTTTTTTTTTTAATTATTTTCATTTTTTGAAATTCGTAATATCATATTTGATTTTTTTATTTGCTCATATCTTATTCGTATTTTTATAAATCTGATTTATTTGTATGAACCAAAATTAAATGCAATCTAAATTTTTGTTATACAAGTTTGTTCCCTCGATTTGAAGTTTATTGTTTTCTTAATGAAAATTTTTGTCATTTTTCAATGAAAAATATTCTTTTTGTATGGAATGTGATTCAACAGTTTTTCTATAAAATAACAAATTAACTGAATTTTTCGTTAAAAGTCAAATCGCTCGTGATATATTTCTATTATCCATGATTTTCATCAAAAAAAAGTTTAGAAATATATTTTAGTAACTACATTAATTTCGTAATTTTTGCACTTTTTATGTACTTTAAAATTTTATAATTTTATTTTTATTTTATATATATATATATATTTTTATATTATTAATGAAAATTTAATTTATATTAAAAAAATAAATATCTATGTATTTTTTTGGTATCTCTACGCAGTCTATATCTCATTTATTATTATTTTTTTTTACCCTAGATAATTAATTAAATGATTGAGAAAGAAACAATTTAATCATTTAACAAATATTTTTAAGAAATTTGAGTTTTTTTAATAATTTCTTTAGCTGTTGCACGACTATCCCGAGATTAAAATGAATGAAGGGAGTAATAATAGTAATTAAAATTGTATTAATTGAGTTGAATTTTACGGATGATTGTATTTGTTTTGAATCTTAAGTATGAACTCTACTAATGAAGCAAAATTCCATTTTGCCATAATAAACTAGGATTATCTTATCTACGTGTGAAAGGAATCAAGGGTCAGTCCGTAATGCTGTCTGGTAAACACTAAACACCGCACTCAAAGTAATAAACCGGAAATGAGACGGTGCCTTTTGAAGATATGATAGAGACATGAACAAGAAATATATAAACCCAACCCCATTCCCAAACAGCACATAAGTACGCGTGTGCTTGCCATAGGCCCAAGTTACTAATCCGAAACCAGAGGAATAAATGGCAGAGTATTTGTCGCAGCTCACACTGTCGCAGTTGCCAATGGCTTCGCTCACAGGCGCCGCCGCTGTCTCTTCTCGCCTCCTCCCTTCCGCCTCTCGTGCTCGGATTTCCATTTCATCTTCCTCCTCGCTCTCTTCCCTCTCTCTCTCGTCCTCTTTCTCTTACTCATTTTCTCCTCTCAAATGTCTCCGATCTTCTTCTCTCGTGCCTCACGTCTTCTTGAGTCAGGTATCGATCACCCTATATTTGTGCATTGGAGCTTCTTTTAAGGTTTTTGCACCTGTTTAGCTAATATTTTTTTAATGGAATGCAGAGAGGATCGTCGATGAGCACGGTGGCTGCGGCCTCGGATCCTGCTCAGCTCAAGAGTGCGAAAGAGGATATCAAAGAGCTTCTCAAGTCTAAGTTCTGCCATCCGATTTTGGTACTTTTTTTTTTCTTGTTCTATATGTATATAGGTGTATTTCAATTCTTTTTTTAGTAGTCTTTTTGTTGGATTTGCCCAATGATTTTATCAATCTGTTTTTTCGGCATTTGCTTGGCATGAGTTCAATTATACAGCTTATATTGCTCAAATGTGCTTTTGTGATTATATGTCTAATTGCGTCGCTTTACTTGCACCCATAGGGAAAGTGGAGGTTCTCCTTATGTTGATAATTAAATATAGGGTTAACTTGTCTATTTTCCATGTTAAGTTGTTCAAATTTCCGATTTCAGGTACGTTTGGGATGGCATGATGCCGGCACTTATAATAAGAACATACAGGAATGGCCAAAAAGAGGTGGAGCCAATGGAAGTCTCAGATTTGAAGTTGAACTGAAACATGGAGCCAATGCAGGTTATTATTTTATCGCATGTAT
Organism: Excoecaria cochinchinensis; assembly: GCA_947683425.1. NCBI lineage: Eukaryota > Viridiplantae > Streptophyta > Magnoliopsida > Malpighiales > Euphorbiaceae > Excoecaria > Excoecaria cochinchinensis. The sequence continues at coordinate 8,864,331 of CANTUQ010000054.1, read as the reverse complement.
TAAAATAGCCATCTTTGTATTATTTCTTCCTAATGAACTGCCATTTCAGGTCTGGTGAATGCATTGAAGCTTCTTGAGCCTATCAAGGAAAAGTATTCTGGGGTAACATATGCGGATCTGTTCCAGTTGGCCGGTGCTACTGCTATAGAGGTCTTGCTCTCTCATGATGGGATTAATATTATATTTTGCTTGATTTTTGAAACATACTAATGATTGCAAACTTTATATTTTTAGGAAGCTGGGGGCCCCATAATCCCAATGAAGTACGGCCGTGTGGATGTTTCATCACCTGAGGAGTGTCCTGAGGAGGGAAGGCTTCCTAGTAAGTGCATTTTTTTTTCATATTTGTTCTGTATAAAACTGTGGTTCCTTATTTGTGGTTTCCATTGTAAGATGCAGATTTATGTAAAAACTCTGCTACTGCTTGATGACCGAAATCCAGAAACATTAGTAGAGATATATCTCTTCCTTTCTTTCTAATTCTTTTGAGAAAGGAAGAGCCATAGTCAGGGTCAGGTCAGGCATTTGCATGCCATCAAATGTTTGACAGACTGTATTCATCTGCTATATTGTGCCCGCCTGATTTTGAGCTTGTGGCTGGCTCCCAATATTGCTAATAAGCATCTTTCTTTCTCTAATATACCGCAGTATTTCAATCCAAAGTCTAGGCACAAATATATCAGAGGCATTGGGTCTCAAACTTTTCTTTGGTGATATTCAAACAATTTAGCATAGAAGATTAAGTTTGTTGCCTGTTGTGAATCTGTCATGTTCAGTCAAGATACTTGTTCATGTGGGTGTATGATTTGTTTTCATCAAATTTTGTATTTTGTATTTAGAGCTGTTAGATTGTTGTCATAGGATAAACAAATTCATCCCTGCCACCACTTAGTTTAAGTAGGCTGCATGTGTTTTCTCATTAGTCAGTGAGCTTCAGTTTTCTACCCTGAAGTTTTCTGTATTTCAGATATATAGTTGAAATGTGCCATCAGATTTTTCTGTTGTTGAATTTAAATATTTCAGGCTGTTGTATCCAGAAGTTCTTTCCCCAGAATAATTTGATTTAGTTTTATTTTCATGTTCTGTTTCCTCTTTGATATCTGAGGCTGCCTGTTGGTGACATTTGCTCCAAGTTAGTGACTAATTTTGAAACATTTAATTGTTAGGTGCTGGTCCTCCCAGCCCCACTGATCATTTACGGGAAGTTTTCTATAGGATGGGATTAGATGACAAGGTAACATTAATTATACATATATATTATAATTCATGTTGTCTCAATGTGCATCCAGTGGTTGTTGAATGCATTTTTCTTCAGGACATAGTTGCATTATCTGGTGCACACACTCTGGGAAGGTCCAGACCAGATCGCAGTGGCTGGGGAAAACCAGAGACAAAGTATACGGTATTGAACCATGATCTTCTAATGGACTAGATGCAATGATATTTATTTTTTCCAAGCAGCTTTAATTGGACATTTGCTATATCCAATCTCCAAATGAGGATTTAAGATTTTACTGCCAAATTACTGGCAAGCTTTTAATTGTACTTTATCATAAAATATGAAAAACATTCTTTTAGCCATTTATCACACATGCGCACACGTGCATGCTAGTGCAACTCTGCACACAGATTTGGGGGCACATCTGTACACTTGAACTTGCTTGCCTGTCCTCTTGTTTGATTAGTTTTACATACAATATTTGTATCTTTCCATTGGTTGTTGTGTTATTAACAGAAAACTTTGAACAGAGAGTTGAAAGAACAACTTCAAATTAGGTGATGAATGTTTGTTGGGTTTATATTCATGCATTAAGAAGTTTAAGAACCAAATGGTTTTTGTTACACACCTTTTTCTCATACTCTAATGTACTCTAAGGAAGGATTGTTAATTAATTTTTTTTATTTTATTTGAGTGATGTATGTTATTTTTATAGATCATTATGTATGTTTCAAGCTTCTTAAATACCAGTGACTTCTCATTCATGGTCGCTAAAAATATCTTAAGAAGAAAGAATGTCAGAACATGTAGATTGACATGCTAAATCTCTGTTACCAGTGCTCTTAACTTACGCACACTCATGCATACACATGCAGATAGTTTTTGTCCTTAGTTAATATATATTTTAAGCATTTTGATGCATGATTTTTGTTATTTTTTGCAATTGAATTTTATTTGTGTTTGTGTCTGTTTTATTGATTATACATGCATAGATACTGGATTGTTGTAACACTGAGAATAACTGGAGTTAAGGATTCATATTGTGCTTGCTGCATGACAGAAAAATGGGCCAGGAGCACCAGGAGGACAATCTTGGACAGCAGAATGGCTTAAGTTTGACAACTCCTACTTCAAGGTTTGAGAAATCATAATGCTTTGTATATATTGCAAGAAAATATATCTGTGGAGAATTAAAGGTGGCAACTGGTAATTTCTTGTTTGCTGAATATGTGATCAATCTCTACAGGATATTAAAGAGAGGAAGGATGAAGACCTACTTGTATTGCCCACTGATGCTGTTCTTTTTGAAGATCCCTCATTCAAGGTACATCTAATTATGCTTGAGAATATGATGGTCTTTTTTTTTTTAATGACGACAGAGAGCAAGATAGTCAACATATATAGAATAGTTAGCTAAATTACAGAAAATCTGTAGGTGTATGCCGAGAAATATGCTGCAGATCAGGAGGCATTCTTCAAGGATTATGCTGAATCTCATGCCAAGCTCAGCAACGTTGGGGCCAAATTCGATCCTCCTGAGGTTTGTTATCCTTATTCATTAAATTTGTATTTAAATGCTATATTTTGCTTCTATTCAAACTCAACAGTTTGTTTTTACTTTAATTTGAATTTGTCTATCATTGCTTTTAAAAGTTTTGGAGATTCCCGGAGGTGTTTTAAAAAAGAATATATATCCCAATTTTTTGCATAAAATGTTTGTGAGATTATTATGGCTGGGATAAACAATTCTTAGTTTCAGTCAGTCTTAAAAATGGCCTTTGACTGATAATATACACAGCATATATGCATCTATTGATTCTTCTGTGTTTAGCCTATCGGCTTAAATTTGTTGACATATGAAGGAACACAAACAACTAGTATTTTTTTTGCTTTCCTTCTATCTGACTTATCAGAAAGTCCATCAGTAATTTGAATGTAGAAGATGATAAGAGTGGGAGAAAGCTGGTTACTGATTTTTGAATTTGATGTTCAGGGTATTGTGTTAGATGCTGTTGCTGGAGAGAAGTTCGTTGCAGCCAACTACTCATCTGGAAAGGTTGAGATATAAAAGTTGTTTTGTTATATTTTTTTATTTAATTATTACCAAATTCCTTGCTTTCTTGGTTGGATGGAGGATTTTATTGGAGGAAATTAAATTTTTGCAAATTGTTCATTTTTTTCACTTTTCATGATTTGCTGCAGGATTAAGAAACAAGTTTCTTGTTTTCTTGTGCCGTATCTTTTAATAATACAAGATGAAGCTATTTGCAATCCTATGAAATCACATCTAAAACTTGGAAGACTAACTGAGGGAGAAAGGAATAAAATTCAATAAGTGTTGCTATTTGAATTGCAGAGGGAACTGTCAGAGGCTATGAAGCAGAAGATACGAGCTGAGTATGAAGCCATTGGCGGAAGCCCAGATAAGCCTCTACAGTCTAACTATTTTCTGAATATCATGATAGTGATTGCTGTTTTGGCATTTTTGACATCGCTTGTTGGAAATTAAGTTTTCTTTTTTCTTTTTTTTTTCCTCCAAGGATTTTTAACATATAGTATATTGTTTATATATGTATATGTTAATATGCTGAGCTAATAATAACTCAAGAACTTGCGATTGAGTGAAAGGTCTCAAGATATATTCTTTTGTTTGCAGAGAAAATGTACGATGATCTTTTGATATTGGATTTAGTCTCAATAGTAACTACACGCTTGAATTCTGTCGATTTACACATTGGTCACTTATCCAAACTCTACATGTAGATTAGGAAGTTAAAACTGTCAATGCCAACTGTTAGTCAATGGTGTCGTAAATTCATTTCTTTCCTCATTAAGTTTGATTGCATTGTATAGTTTTCAATCATTTGGAATTTAATTTGACTGGATGATTGAGCCTCTCAAAAAGGAGATGGTATACAGGTCTTGGTGCATCCACCATAAGGCAGAGGGATACTATTTCAATTGCTTTTTATTTTCATCCCCCTTCCCAAAATTTCTCATTTCTCGAACTCATGGATGAATGTAATATTCAACTTAATATGATCAAGCTGTGTTCTAGCCAAAAGTATTACTGGATTCTGATCTCTATGGTGCAATGTTACTATATCTTTGTTATTCGGTGCATGATGCTGTATTTTTCTGTTAGTTTTGGAGTCAATTAGTAATGTGGAAACTAAAGTTTAGCATCTTTTGGCTTTTTCATCAAAAGTTGGAAAAAAAAAAAGAAAACTAGAATACATTGGCTGTTAGTTAAAGATTAATATATTCAATTAGGTATGTTAGTCAAAGGTCTACTTATAATCAATACAAAGTTGTGTTTCTTTTCTGTTAGCTAATCAATAACAGTTTGATTTCTGTTTTCTCGATCCTCATCTGAAGTCTTGGTACTTTTGAATTCCAGTAGTTAAGATTGATTAGCAATTTCATTTAATCCAGTAGTTTCTATAAAAATCTTGTCTTTATGTAAGAAACCTGTAATAGGGTCGGTTGTTATGACGCAAAATTCCATCAGGACAATACTCAATGGTGAGATAATTACAATAACAATAAAAAAAAAATGATTTTTTTTTTAAATTTAAATATGATTGTTAGTTTTAACTTTAGATGATACTAGTTTTGTGCTGGTGTTAAATCGAGTTAGATATATATATATATATGATACCGATGTAGAGATTAGGTCCATACCAGCCTACTAGGTTTGTGAGGGAATTCCAATGAGATTGTTTTTGTATAAAAATTAAAAATGTGATTATTATAATATTACGTTCTAGTGCGTGCAGTCATAAATAATATGTTCTAACAATAAATGCAATGATCTCATTATTTCACGACAATGATGTTCACCCTTCAATGGCATGCCCATATGGTCAATGGAGTTATCATAGTTTGTTTGGAGAGTCGCTTTCCAATTCTTTTTTTTTTTCAACCAGAATTCAATTTCGCTGGGTTGCACTTCAAGATCGTTTTCTGTATATATCAAGTGAATGCAAGAAAAAGTACACCCTTAAAATTAACCGAATTTAAAACTTGGTCTCATGAAAAATTTAGGATAATCCCATCTGTGCAAAACAAGAAAGAACTACATGTAATTCTGGATTTTAATTACGTGAAAAATGCACCACTAAGCAAATAAGAAACAAATCAGAGATTTGGGCTTTAGCTATGGAATTTGATCAGAAGTTAGGAATGAATGGGTGGTCAAAATGTGCAGCTTTTGTACTGAAAAGATGAGATAGATGAAGATTATAAAGCCAGAAATGCTATAAACTGAAAAGGAACAAAGAAGATAATCATAGCAGTGGTGCAAATTGTTGAAGCACATGGGTTACTTTATTAATGATTAATGATGCCTTCATGGACTCATCATTGCTTTGTTTGCTTTTGTTCATATTTATGGAAACTCATGTTGTATACATTCCTGGTGGCTGTTTTGCTTTATTCTTTACCAGGCTTTCATTTTTCTTTTTTCCCCTGATAAAAGCCTTGTGAAATTTCGTTGTGCGCTTTAGCCTTTATGGAGGATCCATCCTCTTTATTGTTCCTTCTTTTATCATTATTAGAAGGTAGAAGACCAGAAATTTCAATCAATGTTAATTTCATTTGCGGATGTGTGTGTGTTAAGGCTCATCTGCTACTTTATCTCTTTCTTAGGAACAAACTGCACATTTGGCTATTAAAATTGGAAATTTCTTTCCTAAACCATGCACCAATATATTGACATGTAAAAAAACAATTACAAAATGTAATTTTTTCCAAAATGTCAATATATAATTGATTTAATGCATTATAGCTGGTATAAGAACGTTGTTAAATTAATTTAATAATTATAAAGGTATGATCCATATTACTTGAGTTGGTTCTAATATAAGGTAGATCCAAGATAATAGTTATTGGAATTGCAAAAAATATTAGAGTTACCATGGTTTTATTATAAAAAAGAGAACCCTTTTCTTTCCATTTTTTTTTAGAAAAAAAAATTACAGTTATTAAAATTAAAAAAAAAAAAAGTACTTTCTTACATCATTGGAAAAGAAAAAAAAAAAGAGTGGAAATTTTTACAATCAGGTTAGTATTTTTTTTTCTCTTATAAGATTTTATAGTAAGAAATCCTAATAAAATGGTTGAATCAATTGTGTCTAAATGATTTTGAAAGAATCCTAAATTTTAAATATTATTTAAAATATTAAAGTTTCCGTTACAGAAGTCAAATCTATTAAAATATATTGAAAATTTCATTAAATCACATATCCAAAACATTTGATAAAGAAAGAATCGACCCTTGTTATTTATACTACGGTAGAAAGAAGCCATCCATAGGATAAAGATGGTGAAAATAGATATGGAGGGCCAGAGAAATTAAAGGCGATATGAAGTTAGCAGGGTGGGTAAATATTATGCTTTTATTACGCTTAAAGCAGATATCAAATCACCGTGGGAATAAAAAGTTGATCATAATTATTTATATCCAAAAAAAAAATCATAAATTATCAGTGGAATATAATGCTATCCAATCCAATCCATAATGGACTATGAGAATTTTTCTTCTTCTTCTTCTTCTTCTTCTTTCATGAAAAAAAAGGTCAAAAGAGTTTAGGTGCAGGAAAGGGTCTCAATGTCTTATTTGTTTCAAACTAAATTAAAAAGCTCAAACAACTTTCTCAAAAGTGCCTTTTGAAATAAAAGTTTCCCATAAAGCAGTAGCGAAATTAATAGGCAAACTTGTAGCAATCACTTACTTATTACTAATTAACCGTAAAATTACAACGAATTTCATTTTCACTGAAAAATTAACTTTTTTTTTTTAAAATTTCATTATGAAACACAAATCAATCAATTATTGATACGTGATAATTTAGGTTTGTGGTATTTCACGCGACGAGATAAAACAAAAAAAAATATATTTTTTCAAATTTTACGTATCATTTTAAGTGCATGACATTTGATCGAATGCTGATATAAATTGTTACGTATCAATTTATATTATGTGTGTACTCTTATATTTTCTATAAAAATTGGTTTTGATGGAAATGAATATCAATAAAAATATTTTACTGTTAAATTGTAATTTATTTATATTATTTTAGTGTTAATCGATTAAAAATACAAACTTTTTCAGGATTCAAATTAATAGGCAAACTTGTGGCAACAGTTTTTCAAATTTTTGGCTGTTTAATTTGTTACAAAATGTTGTTATGATTTAAAAAATGGTTAAAAAAATTGAAATAATAATAATAAAACAAAAAATCAATTGAGATAAATAAAAAATAAATTTACTCCAAATCTAGGGCTTCAATAAGATTATAGCATAGCACCATCAATTTTCTTATAAAGAAGCAGACCACAAATCCATGCTTTTGTATCCTGAAAAAGGAACATATGTTCATTGACTTCTTCTATCGCCATTGTTGACAAACACAACATGTTTCCAAGATTTTATAATTCTTAGGAATCATCAAATTTCACATTTTCACACGAAAAATACAATTTTTTCATAAGGTGTTTTTTGTTGACTTTGAAATCTAAAATTTAGTATCAAAACGAGAAAAATATATTCAATGGAAAAGTGCATTACTATTATTTTTTAATATAGGAAATCATTTAGCTATTTTTTTAATTTATCGTCCGTCCAAAATTATAATTATTTAAAAACATTTTTTAATATAATAAGTGGAATTGGAATTGGAATTATTCCTTTTTTGGGTTTGAGATTAAAATTAATTTAATTATTTAGATGAGGTATTTAGTTAATTAAACCTATAAAATTCCAATATGAAAAGGAGAAAGCAATCAATAATAATATTGACGGCAAGGAAGATAATTAAGAAAGTTATGGTGGGAAGGGAGAATTTTGACAACTTTTCTAATTCTTAAGAGTTGCGTGAATTTTAAGTTAATTGGTGTTGTGGGCATAAAGAATTTTTATTTTCTAATCAACTTTGCTTTATGAGTTTATTATGTTGAATCACGAAAATATACACATAATTAACAAATCAAAAAAAGCCACTCAAAAATCACCAATTACAGCTTAAGCATAATAAATAAGTTTTATTCAAATTCCAATCTCTGTCCATAATTTTAAGGATGACGAAATTTATTTTTAACCAGAACATATATAAAATATTTTCAATACTTTAAAAGTAAATATGAACAATTTTTAATATTTTAAAACTAAATATAAATCATTTTTAATATTTTAGAAGTATTTTTTTAAATGATACTTAATTACAAATAAAACGATATTATATCAATAAATTACATCAATTCTCGTCTTATAACAAGAAAAAATGATACTATATCTATAATTTACAAATAAAACGCTTGATTGTTAATTTTTATTAAAACTTAATTAGCTAATTTTCTTATATATTTTTATTTTCTTTTATAAGAAAAGAGAGAAATTAAAAACTTAAATCTCCGTTCTTGTCAAAAAAAAAAAAAACTTAGATCTCCGCTAAAATTGCCTCCAATTAGACATCTTCTGTACTTTTATGGGCATTTGATGCGTACAAAATTATATAAGCATCCATAATTTCCATATTTTGACTTAAAAATTCAATAATCGACAATAATAATAATAATAATAATAATAATAATAAATAATAATAAAGAAGTAGAAGTGGATAACAATAGAACCAACCAATCACATTTGGCCAAAAGGAAACAAGATTGTCCACTATAAATATTCTTAAGATCAATGATAGAAAACCACGTGGCAGTGCAAAGGTGGGGTCCATATTAAGAAATTAACCCAAAGCATACAATCAGATCTGATATCACGACACGGGCATCCGAAGTCAAAGCTGGCTCAGTTGCGAGAAACGTTTCCATGCTACCATGTGTACGGTACAGCGCGTGCTCTTGTTTTATCTGTCATGTTTGGCATCCATATATAAATAATTACTATATTTCTTCATAAAAATAAGATAAAATAAAATAATCATCTTTCTAATTTCTGATAAGCAGCTTAACAAGATTCGTGTCAACCAATGATATTTTGCATCAAAATTAGTACTCCCTCCGTTCCTAAATAAAAGTCACTTGTCATTTTGACATAGATTAAAAAGTATTAGTTATGCTCAAATTTAAGATAAATTTGAGTGTTTCAATACACAAGTTTAAATTTAATTGGTCAATTTGTATTGAAAAAAGTAAATTAAATTGCATTGAAAATTTAAAAGTTACAGATAAATAAAATTTAGATTTTACTCAAAAGTTACTGATAAAACGGAACAGATGAAGTATATAACATGTACTACAAAATAATATTTTTTTTAATTTCTTTCTTTTTTAAAAAAAAAAAAAAATTAAACTTCATTAACCCAAACCTAACATACTTCCCCTTTAATGTTCAAATATAACGGTTTGTATATAATAAAGCTATCCAAGCTAAATAGTGAATTGCTTTATCTGTATCCATGTGGGGGAATTTTTTTTAATAATTTTTTTTAAAAAAATATTATAAAAGTGGAGTGTGTCAGAAAATAATTGGAGAGTTGGGGTCCTTTTCGAAGACGCAGCGCGTCGTTGCGTCAGAGAGGCTGACGCGTCTGACACTGAAAACGCAGCAACAGGCTGCGTTTTCAGAAGCCATGTGACAACGGTCACATGGCTCTGCCATTTCTGAAGATGCAGCACAGTGCTGCGTCTTCAGACGGTCCGGTCACATCACGTTGACCGGACCGTTGGAGGATGAATTTGGGTTATTTAAACCCTTCAGCCGAATGCAATTGCATTCTTTCTTGTTTCCCTCATTCCAGCAAAATACTCTTGTTTTCGTTTCTTTCATTCCAACAACATAAAATTGTATTCGTTTTCTTTGTTCTATCAAAGAAAATCTTCTTTGTTTTAATCAGGGCTGCAAAATATTCTCATTCAAAATTTTTATATTATTGTAAAATTATTGTTTTATTTTTGTTATCAAAAAATTGAAGTATCAATTTTTTGAATAGATTTTAAAATTAACAGCAACTGATAAGTCAATATATAATTCAGTAATAAAATTGAAGAATAATAAAATTTATTATATTTTATTATTTTAAATTGAAAAAATAATTAATTCTGTTATATTAAATATTGCAGGTTACTTCGGATAAATTATTGTGAAGACGAAGAAAAAACAAGTAAGTTATATCGTATTTTTTATTATTTGATTATGTACATTATTTTCTTAATCTTACATATTAGAATAATGTAAAATGGAAGATGTAGTCCTAGCATTAATTAAGATGTCATGCATTTAGTATTGATGTTATATAATTTGTTTGAATATTTATCTATTTATATTATGTTTGATGAAAATTATTTGGAAGGGTGTCATAAATTGTAATGTCAAAATGATATTTATGAAATATATAATTCGCATGAAATGGTAATTTTATTTTTTTTACATATTATTGATATACATATTTATTCATTATAAAATAAAAAATATTAAAATAATATAAAAATATGAACCTATGATAAAAATTTCGTGGCAAAAAAAATTCAATATATTGACTTTTTATTTATATTATTTGATGAATATATTTTAGTTATAGAGAATTATTTTTTTATTAATCATATATATTATGATTAACGTAAATTATGTTTTAGATATTGAAATGTAACATATGTTGCTGTCTATGTGCACGTAGGTTAATAAGTAATGGAAATTCTGCTATTGATCTCCAACAAAATTTTGCCATAAAAAATTTTATGTCTGATAGTAAATGAAGGAATTCCGAGCAAGAGAATAACTGAGTTGGGAATGCATTTATTTCGAAAAAATACGTCTGAAAACGCAACTATTTGTTGCGTTGTCAGACCTGATGACGCAGTCAAAGGCTGCGTTTTCAGGTCTGAAAATGCAACAACCTGTTGCGTTTTCAGACCTGAAAACGCAGCCTTTGACTGCGTCATCAGACTGTCTTCTGACGCTCCCTGTGGGACCCACTTATGAAAACGCAACGTATTGTTGCGTTTTTGAAAACAAACCCAACTTTCTAATTATTTTCTGACACACCCTATTTTTATAATATTTTTTTAAAAAAACATTATTAAAAAAAATTCCCCTCCATGTGCGTCCAATGAGAGGATAAAAGCTGAAATTGTTTCTTAAGAGAAATACAATCTATAGGAATTGGAAGGATGAGCAATGAGACAGTTAAAAACTTTAAGACAGTCAAGCTCAACTTCCACCTTGCCAACACCTTGAGTTCGAAGCCAAGAGAGAGTTTTTCTTAGTGAGAAAGCTTCGGCTAAAAGGGGATCCAGGAAACTCGTACAGCAACTTATGTATAAGAATATATACACCTATCATAATTATATATTAATTATATTATTATTAGTATTAGTATTATTATTGTTTTAATAATAATAATAATAATCATAATTTTATGATTGGTCTAATTAATAGAGGAAAGTTAAATAACTACCTCTATAAATAAAGTTGTCTAAAAATACAACTTACGGGAATAATCATCAAAGTATTTTTAGAGAATTAACAAAAAATAATTCAAAGTGTAACACGAACAACTGCAAAAAAAAAAAAAAAACATATATATATATGTTATGATTCAATAAAAATCGTTTTTTATCTGTTGAAATGATTATTTTTTTATTAGTATTAATAAATTATGAATCTTGAAAATTTATTTTTATAAAATTTCGTGTTCTATAAATTCTAATATTGGTTTTAGAGCCAATTGGAGAGGAGATTTAGATGAAAGAAAATCTATATCTGGATCTGCTTTTTTGCTAAATAATGGAGCAATTTTATGGAGTAGCAATAAGCAAATATGTGCGGCCTTGTTTACAATAAAAGTTGAGTTTGTATTACTTTCTGTAGTAGTACAAAATACAGTTTGGTTTAAAAGATTGAAATGCCGTTCAAACGTTACTACATCAGTTGTTGCATTTTACTGCTTTCGTTTTTTATTATATGTCACTTTTATTATTTTTACTAGAATTAATAAGTATTAGTTAGACTTAAATTTAAAATAAAATTGAGTGATTTAATATACAAATTTAAATCTAATTAATTAACTATTTACCATCTTTGATTGATTAATTTGAATAGCCGAAAGCATATTTGTTTATTAACTCTCAAATCTTGAGACTAACCAAATCAATTACTTCCGTAGAAATGTAAAATTTCAATTCTTCACCAGCATTAAATACTGAAATTTGATATTAATTTTGGACTACATTAAAAGTATTAACTAGCAGTAACTAAATATTTTAATAATATTTTTTTCTGAAACAGGACATATTAATTTAGTATTATTAATCTTTAATGGAGTATAGCCTGTGTTGTTTAATAGTATTATATTTTGTATAACGTAAATATTTTCAAACTACGTCTTATTAACTTGTTGTTTTGATCAAAGCTTTACCACCTACAAATTTTATATACATAATCTAATGGAAAATTATTTATTAATGAATTCCCAATTACACTTTCAATATTCGTGCTTACTAACTTTTATTTTTATATATATACTCATGATATAATATTATAATTAACAATTTGGTTTTTACGAAATGGGCGAAGTTGGCAACCATAGACTCTTGTGCTCGGGTAGTTGGTCAGAATTAGTCCAACTCCCTATTATTCATATACTAAATTAATTTAATATATTATTCATATACCATAGTTTGTTTTGTTAATTTAATCAATTAGGATTCAACAGCCTAATTATTTGCACATGCAGACAAGATATAGTAATTTAATAAAACAGCACTGTTATTGTAATTATTAGGAGAGGAAGCAATACGATCAGTGGGACCGTCTGCCGAAATTACAAAACTGGCCCTGATTGAAACGTTAAATAAATGGAGAGTAGGGTTAGCCGACGTGCGTCTGACTCTATCTTAGCATGTTTGCTGCTCGTGGGAGCCATCATAACTGCATGCTGCCTACCTAATAACTGAAATTATTCATACCGTTACCGCCATATGCTGCGCACACGGTAAAATTTCCTATTCTAGGCCTTTCTTTTTCTTAGTTCTTGTTTTCTTCTTTTAATATTTTACTGATTTCTTTCTTTTTTTTTAAAGTACTCACAATACTAACTTTGGCGCCAATTGCCTAAATATTAAAATATACTTGTTCCGTCTCATTTAAAATAGTTAATTTTATTTTAATAAAAAATTAAAAAAATTTAATTTTAAAAAAATATATTAATAATTGGTTAATTTATTTTTTAATTTTAAGTATATTATTTAATTTTAAGTAGTAGTGCACAATAAATGATAGTAGATATATTAATTTCTTTACAAATTTTTAAAATGATATTTAAAGTGAGATGAAATAAAATATAAAAATGACTACTTAAGGTGAAACCGAAAAAGTATATGCATAAGAAAAAGTTTAATAATAAACCTACTAAGTAAAATATTTAATTTGTTTCCAAAGTGCGTCCATAGTTAATTATTACTGTGATTCATAATAATTGTTTTCTTTTCCTTTTTTACTTTCAATAAAGATAAAGAATAGTATCAAATTAATGCTTTAATGGTGCATGTTGAAAACCCACTATGTATGATTTTTTTTTTTAAGAAAAATGAGCTTCTTCCGACTAAACCATCAACTATTAAAGTTGCACACAAGAAAAATAGAGATAACATTTCCAAATATAAAAATCCCACGTAGAATTAGGTGTTTTATAGCAATCAAATGAACAATATAATACACATAATTTTTATGAATCAATTAAAAAATAATTTATTATAATATTTTGTACATACTCACCTGACAATTTATATTTCTCATATAATAGAAGTATATATTAACTCAATTTCATTTTACGTGTTACTTTTAAATAAAATTTAAATTTCATTTATATAATACTTTTAAATTTAAAATGGGATTTAATATAATTTTTCAATTTAATTTTCCTTTTTAAAGTAAATTAGCTAATTATATTTAATTTTAAGAATTACATAACTCAATTTTATCATAAATTTTATTCTGATTAATATTTATTAATACTAGCAAAAATAACAAAACTGACATATAAAATAAAATAGAAAAAGTAGTTGGCAACCGAAAAAAATAAATTAAAAAAAATCTAAAAATGTGAACAAAATCACTGCATAATAAAAATAATATATATATATATATATATATATAGGCAATAATTTGTGAAATGAGGACATCCAATCAAATTGCATTGAAAGGGTGGCAACATAAAACACAAATCGCATTATTAATGTTGTCATGAAATTAGCATTGCTTATATAATTGCAGAACATTAATTATATTGCACAACACACTTAATCTTTGAGATTCCACGCAAGAGGAGAGTATCCAAAGTATTTATAGTTTTGCTGTTTTTCATGATGACGTACAAATATATATATGGTTTTGTTTTTATTCACATTTTATTTTATTAAGCCCAAAATAGTCAATTTCCTATCTCAATTACATTACTAAATTATATATTATTTAATTACTCGTTCCATTCTATTTTATGTGTCACATTTGAATAAAATTTAAATTCTATTTATCTGTCAATTTTAGATTTCTAATGAAATTTATTTATTTTTTAATTTAATTTTTTTAATACAAATTGACCAATTAAATTTAAATTTGTAAATTTATACTTTTTAATTATAGTATAAATAATAAAAGAACCACATAAAATGAAATAAAGAGAGTAAGATATTAAAAATTTGCTACCTAATACCATAGTTAGCCGAAATAGTTTTAACTTAAATTTTCAACTCTAATTTTTAAGGATTAGGAATATTTCTACTATTTTCTTAGAATTAATCATATATATCTATATATATTACAGCTTATTATTTGTTTAATACTCTCACAATTTCATTATATATGACATTTTTGTTATTTTTACTAGAATTAAAGAACTATTAAATTAAAATTTAAGATAAATTTAAATCCGATTGGTTTTAAATAAGTCAAATTTTACTAAAAAAAAATTAAATTAAAAAAAATTAAATTCTATTAAAAATAAAAAATGTTTAATAAATAAAATTTAAATTTTATTAAAAAAATCACTTATAGTAGTAGAATGGAGTAACTATACATGCCATTTTTTTTTTATTAAGATGATTAAAAATGCAACAGCTTGGTTCTCCTGGCACATGTAAAACTGATGACTATATTTGAGTTTCCATTCTCAATAGTCAATACTATTTTTTTATAAAAAAACTGTGAATTTAATTGTTTATGTAGAATTTATAATTATAATTAGAAATTATATTTTTAATAAAATATACTTATTGGATGATTTTTTTTCAATTTAACTATAAAATTGACATAAAATTAAAAATTGAATGCGGTCAAATTATTTAATTCCTTGAAAAATTAAAAGTCATTAATAATTAGCGAAAGATAATCTTATTAAAAATAAAAACACCTAAAATGGGAGCAGGAATAATAATAATGACAGGGTCCGTTACCGATGGCGGGTTCCGCGAGCCTTCTTCTTCCTCTGCAACTCTGAAATCTTTGCGCAGAAGAAGACGACAAGATGAACCCCATAACCTTCTTCTTCTCTAATTTTACTCACTGACACATCCCTAATCACGCATCTCTATGCAACTTTCTTTATTATTATCATTATTTTACTGCTAACCAAATTCTCACATCTCAGTTTCATCAAATTTTGCTCTCCTTGCATGGACGGTCTCCTTTCGATCTCTCCAATCTCAACGGTCAGATTTCTCTCTCTCTCTTTCATGCACGAATTCTCACTGTTCTATTACTATATCTTTTCAATTTTCACCTCTCCATGGCTGTACTTGCATGATAGCTCTGTTCTATACCTGTCAGTGGTTTTTTTTTTTCTTTTAATTGAGATATAAGTTCCCATTTTTTTTTTCTGTCCATCGCGTTATTTTGTTCCCAAACTCATCCTCTGGATCTGTCGTTACTCACAATGCTTCCTTTTCTTCTCAATTTGTACGGTCAGGCATTTTCGGCACCATGAAAGCTACGCTATTTCTCTGTTTCTTGAGTAGTTTTTTGCTCTTATTCCTTCTGCTATGGGCTGTGGAGGATCCAAGGTTGATGATTTGCCGCTGGTAGTTCGTTGCAGAGAGCGTAAAGAGCTTATCAAGGCCGCATCCGATCATCGCTACGCTCTCGCCGCCTCTCATGTGTTGTATTTTCATTCTCTGAGAGATGTTGGTGAAGCGATTCGGCGATTTGTTGATGAAGAGCTCGTGATCGCTTCTTCTTCTTCTCCTGGTTCCCCTGTTCTTACTTTACCTCCCCGTGAAGGCAAATCCAAGTCAAAATACAAAAATTCTTCCTCTTCCACTTCGATTTCGCATTCTGCTGGTAGCAGTTCTCATAACAAGAAAAAACACAAAGAGGAGGAAGACATTGAAGATTCGCATTTGCATTTTTCATCCGGGTCGGAATTGGACTCTGATTCGGGTCATATCCATATTCACGATTCCCCTGAAAAAGAAGAAGAGCAGCAGCAAAGAGAAGCGCCTTCAACTTCTTACCAGTTTAATGGCTATCAGCCGGATTTTAATGCTTATCCTCCTCAAGCAAACTGGGGCTTTAATGATCCTGGATATAATCCGTATCCGTTTCAGTATCCGTATCCGTATTCGTACCCATACTCTGATCCTAATCCTAATCCCAACATGTATTACATGAAGAAGTCTGCCACTCCGGCCAAGACGGTGGTGTACGAGGATCCAATGGTTAATGGGTATTCAAGTTTTTATGACAATGGCGGATATTTTGGGTACCCAATGATGGCTTCACCTCAGAGGGAACCGAGTCCTCAAAGGCCACCACCGTTGCCGCCATCTCCGCCGAGGGTGTCCACGTGGGATATTTTCAACGTGTTCGAGGCGTATGATAATGATGCTGCTGGTGGGTACCCGAGTTATTACTCGGGGGTGAGATACGGGTACGGGTCGACTACAAGTAGCCCGGATTCCAAGGAAGTAAGAGAAAGAGAAGGGATTCCTGATCTGGAAGATGAAACAGAGCAAGAAGTGGTAAAAGAAGTTCACAGAGAAAAGAAGAATGGGATAAAGGAAATGAATGGGAATAGCTATAGCAATAGCAAAATTAATGAAGAAGTGAATAAGAATTATGGAGAGGGCACATCAAAATCAGTGCCTTTCCAAACCAGCAGTGAAAGTACGGACTCAATTAAAGGGAAAGAAATCAAAACCAGTGCTAGTCCAGATACATTTCGTAGTCCTGAAAGTATTATTTCTAAAAGTCCTGATGAGGAGTCTGTGAGAAAGAAAGGAGTGAGCTTTGAGGTTGAAGAGGTATCTGTTGAGTCTTCAAAGCCAAGTAGTTTAACTACATTATCTGTTCATGGTACCAGAGATCTCCAAGAAGTTGTGAAGGAAATCAAAGACGAGTTTGAGACTGCGTCCAGTCATGGAAAAGAAGTTGCTTCCTTGCTTGAGGTGGGGAGATTGCCTTACCAGCGAAGAACCACGTTCCTAAGAGGTAAAGCACTAGCATTTCAGCTATGCCGAATGTTGCCTATCTTAATTTTTCTACATTTTTCGCTAGTACAGTGATCATGTTGAAGTTTTTCATTAAAAGAAAAATTATAGAACTAAAAAAAGATAAAGAGTTGTCTTGTTACATGCCCTATTCAATGTAGCAAACTTGAAGCTGTAGGATACCTTACATGGATGTGATATGACGCTGAACTTTACCATTTTAGTGTGTCCAATAACTAAGTCCTCTTTCTTTTCCCCCCGTCAGATGCCTTTTGGCTTTTTTTTTTTTTTAAAGGAGAACTTTTGTCCTCAGGATAATTGGATGCTTTTGTTTAATTGAATTAAGTCTGATCTGAAAGAGAATACGTTTGTTTTGCTTCATTTGTGAAATTTTCATGCCTCTGTGCAGTGATTTGTTCCCGGATGTTATATCTGGTGTCATCACATCCTCCTACAAGGCCATCAGTTCAAATCTCATCTAGGACAATGAAAATTGCAAAAGCATATTCTGGAGATCTTGGAGATGATTTCGATAGAAGGGCTAGAAACATATCATCTACACTGGATGAAATTTATGCATGGGAGAAAAAATTATACAAGCATGTTAAGGTATCACATCATTAAAAGCAACATTTTTTTAGTTTTCTTCCCCTTTTTGTGCATAAATATTTCATAGGACTGTTAAGTTGAACGTCAATACCTGCTAAAGAGCTTAGGGATTAATTTGGCCTTTTGTACTCTGTCATTTGATGTGGAAATATCAACCCTCTTCTTGTGCTACTCTTAAGATGGAATTTTGTAATGTTTTATTGTGAATCGTACATGGCTGCTAATAATATCTGAGAAAGAATATTGCATTTCATGTGTAGGAGAAGATTGATAGGTGTTTTCGTTCTATTTACAAATGCTTTCATATTTTTAATTGCAATGAAATCTTCCTTACTATGTCTAGGTGTTTCTGCTGATTTTAGGATGAAGAAAAGCTACGACTTGTCTATGAAAAAGAGTGCAAGAGATTGAGAAGCTTAGATGAACGTGGAGCTGAGTTGAGTAAAATTGAAGCTGCCCAGGCTTCAATAAGGAAGTTGCTGACCAAACTGAACGTTGCCATCAGAGCTATTGATGCTATATCAAGCAAGATACACATGTTGAGGGATAAAGAATTGCAGCCTCGAATCACTGAATTGATTCACGGGTATGTAACTTCATTATTCCTTGGTCTCCTAGATGTTCATTTTTTGTTATATTGACACGAAACTTGCATTAAGGTACACTTAGATCCATCTCAGTGGATGTTGCATAGTTTATTGTTCCTTGGCCTATTTTTCTTTAGCCTATTAGTCCTTGCAGGGGGGTAGTTCCTGCAAAATTAAATTAACATCTAGCAGTATGTTGGTAATGATAGGGAACTGCGCCATTTTTAAACATGCTTAGTTCTTTTTCTGTGCTCTGGATGAAAATAGAGTTGGATTTTTTTAAGGGAGCTGCTGGAGTTATTCAATTTAATCTCATATACATTTGCCTAATATTGGTGGCTTCTGATTGTTCGAAATTGAAAATTAAGAGAATGCATGCAGTGCAGACTTGTAAATCAGGTATCATTTACTTCTATTAACGTTATTAATTGGTGCGCTGGATTTCCTGATCTTTTTTGGTTCAATAACTTTAATTCTCCCTCTTCAATAAATTCAAAGAAAACTAGTGATTGAGTAATCCACTTGCTGTCTTAAGGTAGTTAACATACTTCATTTTCTGTATCTTTGTGTTGTTTGGATCCAGAATAACACTATTATCAGTTCCACAGGCCATTCCTAATGGTGGCAATGATTCAAAATTAATAATTTCAGGCCTTTGGGTGCTTCTCTTTTCTCAGAAATGATGAATATCCTTGTTACTTGCAGATTCATAAGAATGTGGAAATCCATTCTTAGATGCCACCAGAAACAGATCCAAGCTATGATGGAGAGCAAAATTCGATCTCTCAAGATGAATACTGGTCTGCGCAGAGATTCTGGTTTGAGAGCTACACTTGAACTTGAATCAGAGCTAATTAATTGGTGCACCTGCTTTATTAATTGGATTCACGACCAAAAATCTTATGTTGAGTCATTGAATGGGTGGCTTTTAAGGTGCCTTGTCATTGAGCCTGAAGAAACGGCTGATGGAATTGCACCCTTCTCTCCCAGCAGAATGGGTGCTCCACCTATTTTTGTAATATGCAATGATTGGTTTCAAGCAATGGTTACGATTTCCGAGAAAGCAGTGGAGAATGCTATGCTTGAGTTCGCGTCAAGCTTACATCAATTGTGGGAACGACAGGATGCGGAGCAGCGCCATAGGATCAAAGCAGAGTACCTCACTAAGGATTTTGAAAAACGTCTAAGGACCTTGCGCATGGCGAAGGGAAGGCTTGCTCAGGAGCAGGATGCATTATCAGATAAAGCAATGTCAAAGGTTCCTTCAGAAAGTGGAATTTCACCCCTGGATGATTTGAAAGTGGATTTGGATTCAATGAAGAAAAAATTAGAAGAAGAGAGAGCAAGGCATAAAGAAGCTGCTAAACTAGTACTTGATGCAGCATCGGGTAGTTTACAAGCAGGACTAGTCCCAATCTTTGAGGCTTTGGGCAGCTTCACTTCAGAGGTTCTGAAAGCTCACGAGCAGGTTCGACTTGAAAATGCTGGACACTCTTAGTAAAAAATGCCCAGCATGTACAGTTGCCTTATGATCATATACATTTAGAGTGGTTAGATCCACTGAGGTAAAAAATGGGGAAAAACTACACCGGATTGCAGAGCAGCTCTAGAAAGATGTTTAGGAAGGTGGGGTTGCAGAATTTGCTGAAAGAAGCTGAAAGTTAAAACTATGGTGGGTGGGTTAAAAAAACGAAAAGAAAATTGATATTCTTTAACATGTGGTTTTTCTCATAACCTCTGAGTAGGTAAAAATGTAGGAATGTTGTACAGAAAATTCATTTATTGGTTGATTGGTTAGTGGTGGTTGTATTTGTTGTAATTGGATAGTGTATGGAGGAGGATTGAAGTTAGGTTTTATGTAGACTTCTTAGTGTAGAAAAATTAAGCAATTTTGAATGGAAAGTACTTGATAAAGATATTGAGAGCTCTTTCTTGATAAAATGTTATGCCATTGTTTTCTCGAGGTAACAAATTTTGCTGTTAGCTGGGCTTAAAAATTCATGAAGCTACTCTCTGCCCAATGTAAAATGTAAGTGATGATGGATGTATCTGTTTACTTATTTTTAATGGACATATGACCAAATCTGAACTATGTCTGGGCAAGTGTTTTTCAATAAATGTTGGTGTGATCCATTGAAATATTGAACAAGGTATGGGCAAGTCGTCTTCAATAAGTATAGGGGAGTCGGCTATAAAGGGTTATAGTCACTGTTGTTGTAGAGTTTATTGATTTATTTTAATTGATGTGTATTTCTGCTCGTATATCAAAAGTCAATGTTACTTTTAATTAAGACCTTTAATATCGTTGCGTGTAATTAAGCCCTTGCAAATTCGGATAATTGAGTCTCTTTTGTAATTATGATATTTTAGCGTTATAAATTTGCATGAGAAATCAACAATTTGAATTCATGATCTGTGGTACTGCACTAGTTATAAGTAAAATAAATAAAAAAAAAGGTCTAACATTTTTCTATATTAAATCTTTATATTTTTACTCAATATTTGTTAGATCATTCGCATTAAAATTCAATTTAAACTGAACTGATGAAATTAAAATTTACGATTTGTTACTATGGCATGAGTTCAACTTAAAATAACCGTGCCATCCACCAAAATATAAATAATTAAAAAAAATCAAATCATAAATTTTTTTTTAAAATGCTCGTGTGACCTACTAACATATAACAAATTGAAGAAAAAAAAACTCACAATATTTTGAGTTTTTTTTTTTCTTTTTTTTTTTTTTTTATGATTTGGTATGCTTCACAGTTATTTTAAATTAGATTCACGCGAAATTAACAGGTTATATATTTAATTTCATCAGTCCAATTTAAATTGGATTTCAATGTCAGTGATTCAAAAAGTATAGGGATATGATATAAAAAAAATATATCTAATATTAAAATTAAAAAAAAAAAGGTCAAATCCCTTACTTAATAGCGAAGGAAGGCTAAAGGCCCATTGGGTTTGGGTGGCCTTGTGAAGCTGTATTTGCAATGCATGGGCTCTACCATTCTTTTGGCAAAAGTCCCCATTCAGCAATTATTTTTATTTTTATTTTTATTTTCATTTTCCCATTTCCCTTTTGGATTATGGTTTAGAATGTCCCCAAATAAAAGTTACCTGTAATCATTTATAAAATATTATTTAAATTAACTTCAAATAATTAACATTATGAGCATATAAAGTTATAGGAATTGAAAAAATAACATTTCAAATAATAGGAATAGTTCTTTTTTTTTTTAATCATTTTTTGCCCTAATGCTTTGTGTATTGATATCTTGAACTTTTTTGTCCATTTAAATTTTTATTTTTATTTTGTCAAAATTAAATTCCCAATTTCTATTTCATCAATGTGGAAACCATTATTAAAATTAAATAAATGTTTATTTACAAAATAGAAGTTAGAAAAAAATTAATTTGTATATTAATGCTTGAGGGCTTAATTGACAAAATATGCATATTTCCAAGCACAAAAACAAGTTTCATAATTATTTTGTAACCTTATAAAATTTGAAAGACCACTAATTTATAATCTTTATTGAAAACTATAATATACTTTCCATTTTGACATAAAATTTGGTGAATTTATTAATTAGATTGGATTTGTAAATTTATTTATATAATCAAATGAATCACAAACTAAAATGTATACAATATAATAACTATTTTGTGTATTATCAATTTATCATGGAAATTAATTAATGATTTTATTTATTCGTCTGTATTAAGTAAATATTATGAATTAAGATATTTCTATGTTTAACTTGAAATAATTCTCTCTTACTCTTTCTAAGGAATGTTAATTAAAAAAAGAAAAAAAAAACAATTGTTGACAACCTTTTTTTTTCTAAAAATACTATGGCTGAATAATTACCAAATTTCTCTTATTAAAGGAAAAAAAAATCCCCTGTTATCTCGTTCGATTTAATGTGATCTTGTAATGTGATTTACATGTGCCACGTTCTACCCTAAATCAATAGGTAATTCATGTTGGGATTTGGCATTGGCATACTTTGCAATTGCATTTAAACCCAAAAATAAATTCATAAGCGCAAGTTTAAAATGATATTCCATTCATAGCATGGTAAGACTTTGAACGTTAAACGGGTCGGTTTGGATCAAAATGGATTATATTATTAACGGATTATTATGAAATGAGTTAGACACAAATTGGATCACGGATCGATCTATTAGGTCTTGTTAATTTTTTTAATGCAAATAACTTAAGCGAATTCAATAATTGATTTATAAATCAATGGAGGGGAAAAAAAATCATGGACATGTATAAGAGCAATGGGATGAAACCAATAAATTAAAAAGCTGTTATGGAGATAAGAAGGAGCAAGATTTGCAGTAATTTTCTTCCAAAAATGTTCAGCCATTGTTGATATCTTCTTGCTCTTCACATCCTCTCTCAAACATTTTATTTTTGCTTTTAAATTAGGCTTTAAATGATTGTACAAGATTTAAAATGTCTTACTTTATATGGACCCTATTGAATTATTAAATTTCTGATAATTCAATAAAATTAAACAGATAATTTTAAAAAAAAAATCTAAGAGAAATTAAACTGAGAATCAATGATTATTTCTCAACTTTACGAGAGTTTGATCCATTCACGGCTTCACCACCGATTTTTTAGAGCCCCAACTTGGTTATATTCTGACAAATTGAACACAAATGTTAAATTAATATGTAAATTCTTTATCTTCTTTTCATATATGTAATATTAAATTAAAAAATTAACGGATCAACTCCGACTTGATTCGATTTTTTTTCGAATCATACGAGTCAGATTAATAATGAATTTTTTACATATTGGATCAAATTTGAATACAGATCAAAATTTGACAGGTCTTTAATTAAGATTTATTTTTTTAAAAAAATTATTATATTAAAGTAGCATTTAAAAATATTAATTATCTATTTTTTTTGGTTTTATCTTTACAATTTTTATAATTAATATGCTAATATTATTGAATTTTCTTTTGGCGAGACATTTTTTTTTTAAATAAAATGATTCTGTCATTCACTTAATATTTGTATAAGAATAAAAATAATTTTAAAAACGGAACACGAAAGTGTTAACTTAATTCCCATTAAATAAAAAAAAGTCAAACCTCATTTTCAAGTCTCTAAATTTTTAAAAATATTTTATATTGTTTTTTTTTTAATTTTTTTATTAGATTTTTATATATAAAATAACACGCAATACTTAATTAATAAGACAAACACGCATATATTTAAATTGTTATTAAATAATGCATCATTAAAGCTCAATAAAAAAAATTCTAAAAATTTATAAATTCAATATGAAACAATTTAGGAATCAAAGAGTTTAATAAAAAAAATAATTTACTAGCATGACGCGCTATTAACAGAAATTAAAATGTACTCCCTAACGTAACTCATATTGAAATATAAGTATCTAATAGAAAAAATTTAAAATTTAATATAAAAATTTTCAAAATTTAGAAATCTAAAAATGGATTTTGGCAATATAAAAATCACAATATTCAATCCCACCATGATTGTAGTTCACGGATGGGAACCAACCCCAGATCTACGTTGGGAATCCAAGATTAATCTGAGCCGTTGATCAACAATTCTTCATGGTAAATCAGAGTCAAAAAATAAAATATAGCCAGATCGTAAGGTCACATTTAGATCCTATATCCATGTGTACACATGTAATTAACGTGTCAATACTCGATTGGTTAATAATGTTCTTCTATGTAATAATCATAACACACTACGTCTAACTCTAATAGGAAAGTAATAAAACGAAGATTTTCTTGCCTTGTGCTCCTTTTTCTTTTACTTGCCAATATCAATATGTTATACGTGTAATGTGACGATACTAACCCAATGAGGACATCCCACGTGGATTTAGAGCCACATAAGTGCGAGTATGGAAATATCTTCAAGGGTGTTACAGCGTACTCGCGATGATGGAAATATCTTCAAGGGGGTCACGTGCTAAGAAACCATGTTTGTTTCATTCTCGCTCTACTCGCACACATCTCCATAAAAGCCTTCACACGGTTGAAGAATAGAAGAAGGGAAACGCGAAATTTTGAATAAGAGTTTCGAAACGTATAACAATGGTGTCTAAGGCTTCGATTTGGTCTTATGTGTTGGTTTTGTCTCTAATTGTTGCGATCTCAGCCGGTGAGAGTGAAGAAAAGGAGTTCGTGTTGACACTGGATAGCTCCAATTTCACTGAAACAATTAACAAGCATGATTTTATCGTCGTTGAATTCTACGCTCCTTGGTATTAAATTCGATCTTAATGTGGCTTTCTCCATTTTTTACTTTAATATGATTGACTATATATGTTCTTATGTGAGATCTTTCTGTTTTTTCAGCTAACTTTATTTTGCGATTTTGATCTGGTTTTATCTTGTGAATCAATCTGGTGTGTAAATCAAATTTGACTTTGCGATTTTCTATGTGAATAATTAAGTATAGTAGCTTGTCGATTTTTGATAAGTGAATGGGGTTCTGAATTTTTTATCCGGAGCTTTGGGTTTGTATATCGAATCACTAGAGACTTAAATACTTAGAAGCTTTTAGTGGATATCCTGTTCATTTGTGTTCTGTTTTGTTTGTTCTAGTGAGAATAGAAATATTTTTAACCATGAAATCCCCTACTAGTGCAATTATCTAAAGCTGCCCCTTTCACTGGCGGACAACACATAAATCTGTCTCCATCACCAGTGCTCTCTGGCACTGTTGCCGCTGATCATTACCTATTGTTATGGAGGGTGGCTGAATTTTCTCTTTTATATTTTCAATATATTTTACCAAAGATAAATGTAACTTTACTGAACGAAGTTTCAATTTTTGCGGCCAAATTTTGTGATTGGTAACTAACACTCGTTTCAGAGTTTGTTGAGCGTAATTCAGGCATAGCATTGTGGAGTATATTAACAGCAATTATTTACCTGTTTCTTAGACCTATCTCTACTTAGCTTTAGAGAGCAGAAATATATATATATATATATATATATATATATATTTTAGCTCTTGTAGTGGCATTTCCATACCATTTAAAATCAACGGAAGTTCTATATATATATATATATATATATATATATATATATATATATATATATATATATATATAGAACTTCCGTTGATTTTAAATGGTATGGAAATGCCAATACAAGAGCTAAAAGATGAAGGTTACAGTATGAGCTTTGACTGCCTACAGGGAGAATAAATTTATTTTACAATGTTTTCGAATGTTTTGTTCATTTAGTTTAAATCTTGTCATTATTTCAAATTCCTATAATAGAAGTGAGGTTCAGATGGAATGCTAAACTTGTTTCTTTTTTCTGGCAGGTGCGGGCACTGCAAGAAGCTTGCTCCTGAGGTAATGATTTAATGAAAACAATATTAAGATTTTCATTTTATGATTATTCATACTTAGCTGGTGGCAACTGCTTTTCTATGTATAGTATGAGAAAGCTGCATCAATATTGAATAGTCATGACCCTCCGGTAGTTCTGGCCAAAGTTGATGCCAATGAAGAGGTTAACAAAGAACTTGCAACTCAATATGATATTAAGGGATTCCCGACACTCAAAATTTTGAGAAATGGAGGCAAGTCAATTCAAGAGTATAAAGGCCCTCGTGATGCTGATGGCATAGTTGAGTATTTGAAGAAACAAAGTGGTCCTGCTTCTGTTGAAATTAAATCAGCAGAAGATGCTAGCAGTTTTGTTGGCGACAAGAAGATAGTTATTGTAAGTACAGTTTTGATAGCTTTATTTCCACATTGGCAACTTTACTGTAAATTGTTCTTTGTTAACAACATGTTGGCACTTTGTTTCAGGTTGGGGTGTTCCCTAAGTTTTCTGGGTCGGAGTATGAAAATTTTATGGCTTTAGCTGATAAATTGCGCTCTGACTATGAATTTGGTCATACTTTGGATGCTAAACATCTTCCACGTGGGGAATCATCTGTTACTGGACCCCTTGTTAGGCTGTTCAAGCCATTTGATGAACTCGTAGTTGATTTTAAGGTATTGCAATAATTCTAGTGTGATCAGATTGTGTATTTCTGTCTTGAATGGATTCTAACAATTTTATGTGCTTTTAGGATTTTAATGTGGATGCCCTCGAGAAGTCTGTAGAAGAATCTAGCATGCCCATTGTGACTATATTTAATAATGACCCCGGCAATCACCCTTACGTCATCAAGTTTTTCAACAGTCCTGATGCCAAGGTAAAAAATGCTTGATAAAGATACAATGATTGTAGTTATTAAAATCATGGTACATTTTGTAGATTGTGCGATTTAAAAATTAACATATCACAAATGCAAAACTGTTAGTTTCAGTTGCAGACTTCCGTTTATCAATGTCTTGTGAGTTTGTGTTTGCTCGTGTAGACATACCTCTTTACCCTGCATGCATACTGGATCATCTGAAAACAGTTACTTTGAAATTGGCAGGCAATGTTGTTTATGAACTTGAGTGTTGAAGGTACTGAATCTTTCGTGAATAACTATCAACAAGTTGCCCAGCAATACAAAGGGCAAGGCATAATCTTTTTGTTGGGGGATGTGGAGTCTAGTCAAGGTGCCTTCCAGGTTAGTGGGTCTCCTGTTTGATTGCCAAACTGATTTCTGATGCATGTCACTAAACAATTTTCTTAACATGTATAAATTAATGTTTGATGAGCAGTATTTTGGACTCAAAGAGGACCAAGTGCCTCTTATCATCATACAAACAAATGATGGACAGAAGTATCTGAAGCCAAACTTGGAGCCTGATCATATTGCTCCTTGGGTGAAGGACTTCAAGGTATAGAAAATATTATGGCTTTTTCCATGCACGAGTGCTCTATTTTTTCTTAAGTGAGAAGCTTGGAGGATGAGCTTCCCTTTTATTTGTTTTTCTGATTTGCGAATTCCTTGCTTGAGAATATGCAGGAGGGCAAAGTGCCAGCATACACGAAATCTGAGCCTATACCTGAAGTTAACAACGAACCTGTGAAAGTCATTGTTTCTGATAGTCTTCAAGACATGGTTTTCAATTCGGGAAAGAATGGTTTGTATTGCTGATAGTGTATTGTGAAAATTTATTTGTTTTAGTGTATTGGTAAAAATTAATATGTTATGTTATTTCCCTGTTCTAGTGGCTATCTGCATGGCAATTTCACTTGTTTCTTTACCAATTGTTCAACTTTAATATTTGTTATTAAGGTTATTGGCATGATTGTAACTTACTGACACAGCATCATTTCACATGTTTGGCATAATATCTATCTTCTACTAAGAGATCACTCGTTTCATTTTAATGGATAAGTTGTTTGTGGTGTTATTTTATTTTCTTTATCATAAAATATGTGAGTGGGCTATATATTAGGAATTTTAGATGTAACCAGGTTCTTGTTATAGACCATTTTGCTTAGAGTTTATTCTGAGAAAAAAAAAAATCCATCATTATGATCATATATGATTTATAATTTTATTGACTTTTCTTATTCTGCAGTTCTTCTAGAGTTTTATGCTCCTTGGTGTGGACACTGCAAAAAATTGGCTCCAATCTTGGATGAAGTTGCTGTCTCATACCAAAACGATCCTGATGTTCTCATAGCAAAGCTTGTAAGTTTTATCATCTGCCTAGGGAATATAAAAAATTATCTGATGTGATAGAATCAAGCGAGAAAACTCTTGAGTTTGAGAATAGATTAGGCATATTCCTTTTATTAAAAAGATGAAGGGATGGAATTGTTTTGGGGTATTTGTTTGAATTAGAAATTTGTAAAATCTGATGATTCTGTTTATACACTTGGGTTTACAAGATGGTTTGAATGTTGAACCATTATAACCGTGCTGTGCTGTTGTTAGCTGTTGTAAATTATAGTCTTTATATCAAAATGTGCAAGAGTCCCATTTAAGCCTCTAAATGTAAAGTCATTCGTCTTTCATAAGACGTGTCTTTAAACATTAATGGGTTGTAATGAATTGGCAAACGTCTACGTTGGTAAATAGGACGAGGCATGAGTTCGCTGAGTCTTTTTGTAGGTGGGGATTATTTTTCTAGGGTGGTTGGAAGGGGATAGAGCATGAAAGATAATTTGAAGTCATAAAATTTGGATCTGATTAAGAATGGTCCAGTTGGGACCATTCTTAATTTGTATTTAGTAAGAACATTAATGTGTGAAAACGTAGCACATCCTTATTCATAAGAATGTATTGGTGCTAACATTTTATTTTTTGGCTCTATAATTAGGATGCAACCGCAAATGATGTCCCAAATGGTACTTTCGACGTAAAGGGATACCCGACTATATACTTCAGGTCAGCAAGTGGGAAGTTGGAGCAGTACGAAGGGGATAGAACCAAAGATGATATCATTGATTTCATTGAAAAGAATAGGGACAAAGTTGCCCATCAAGAACAAGAATCACCAAAGCCAAAGGATGAGCTTTAAATCTTGTACCAATTTTTGGCGGAAGTGTACTAAAAGTTTAAAGTTTATGTCCAAATAATCAGGCTGCTAGTTGACTTCTATTATGGTTACGGGATTGAAAAATAACGGATATCGTGTTATGTAATTGAGTTTTGCCCTTAGTTACAATTTTACTGGATTCTATTTCTCCACTATTGTTCTTTTCGTTTGCCTTCTGTGCTGCGGCACGTTGGGAGCGAATTCTCAATGGAGCAAACCCCAATGCGAAATACGATGCTACTATCCCTTGTTTGAATACAACGCTTTACCCATTGTTTGAGTCTTGTTTCAATAGGGTTAGAGATGTTCTGGTATGCGGTCGTTTGAAATTTTTTCAAATTCACGGATATATGATATTATATATTTTATGGTTATTTTTTTTGTTTATTTTTATCTAAAATTTAAACATGGTTTTCTATATTTTTATTTTTTGTTACTTTTATTTAATTTTAAAAACTACAGTCTACCACTATATTTTTATATAATTAATTTTATTTCTATGTTTAAAAGATATTTTTATTTGTGAAAATTGTGATTTAATTTTTCATAAAATATTTTGTTTCATCGTACCATATATATATATATATATATATATATATATATAAAATTTGGAGTGTAGATTTTATAAGTAATACTAAAATATACTTATAATTTTTATTTAATTTTTAAAGATAACATAAAAAATAAAATATAAAAATTATCATCATAAAATTTGTTTAAAATATTTCTACTAAATTTATTTACTGTTATGTAAGTTTATTATTATTATTATTATTATTATTATTAAAATATTTTTAATAGTTAAATTAAATCTATTGAATAAAGTAATTGTTTGGTCGAATAACTAAATGCCAAACTTAAAATAATTTTAAAATTTAAATTGATTTAATATACTTATTATTTTTATGTATATATTAATCATAATAATTTCTATATGAATATTAAAAAATTATAAATTGAGTAGTATAAAAAAATTAATTCATATTTTTTTTAAAAAAAATTCACATGCAATGCACCTGTACAGTAAGCTAGTATAGTAGTATTTATAAAATGAACATGCATTATTGTGACTGAAATGGGTTGGGTCATTACATAAACTAATCATTGCTTTCTTTTTTTTGAGAAGAAACTAATCATTGTTGATGAGTCATAAACCGATCGAGTTTCTTAATATTATTTTTTCATCTTTTTAAAAATTTCTTTTATTAAAAATAAAAAAATATGCATGTATAATCTATGAAAAAATTTATTTTTATAGCCATGTTATATAAAAAATTATAAAATAAAAAAATAATATAAACAAATCATAAATAAGTTGCAGAAGGATTTAGTTAAGCAGATCATATAAGATTTTAGATTGGATTGATATACTTTACCGGTCAAATAGCTCATATCGAATTTGAATTATATTTATGGGTGGATTAGAACGAGTTCATGAGTCCAATCAAAGTTTGTCACATCTATTAGAGCATTATTTCGCCTAAATTTGGTCTAATCAAATTCCATGAACTAAATTAATGGTAAACTGTCGCTTATTTATATTAACCATTGTTGCATTTTTTTCAATCAGATTATTTTATATGACAATTTTTTATTAATTAAGGTAACAGACTTGGGATTAGTGTGATTATGCTGTACATAGTAGAATTGAATCAGAAATTATAAAAGTGGGGTATAATTCGGGAGTTTAACAGAGATGATATTAGTATGATAGTTTTAGGATTTAGATTGATATTTGATTGGAGCAACTGACTAGCATATATAATCAAGCAATTGAGATGTGCTCAGTAATCGAATATCTGAACCTGAATAACCTTCCGTCCGTTCCACCAATAACACATGATAAGGCTTATTATCTTGCTAAAATGCCCTTCACTGCGTTGTTGACTAATGATTGTACAGCAGCCTCAAATAATGAGCACCATTACTAGCTTCTCTGAATCACCAGGCCGCTTGCTAACAACCGAAGATGCTGAAATATTGAGCACCATTGCCAAAAACAG
Source organism: Excoecaria cochinchinensis (assembly GCA_947683425.1). Classification (NCBI taxonomy): domain Eukaryota; kingdom Viridiplantae; phylum Streptophyta; class Magnoliopsida; order Malpighiales; family Euphorbiaceae; genus Excoecaria; species Excoecaria cochinchinensis. Next base: position 8,833,008 of record CANTUQ010000054.1, on the reverse strand, counting down.
CAGTAAATGTAAAGGTGGTGACCCCAAATTAACCATTGATAAGGCCGCCCAAACACTTCCTTATACCAACCCCAAATGCCTGTGCCCTCCATATAACACCACATAAAATGCCAGATTAGGCACCAAATCCATGGCTTCATGAGATGTGTTGAAAAATCCTGATAATCCAGATGGATTGCTAGATGAGATATTCTGTATTCCCTTCCTCTTCCTGAAATGGGAAAATAAAAATATTTAACAGACAACTGTTGGTCGAAGTGGTAAGTAGATTGGATTCCTTAAACGATGTCTCAATTTCAATTTTTATTTCGTGCATGAGCATATGTTGTTGGAAAGTCAGCCTCCAATTATGGATCCTAGAATACCGTAAGCTTAAAGAAGTGGTATCGAAAACCAAACTGGCAATAAAAAGAGAGATTCCAAGAATCAAGAGAAGAAATGTTTCTGTCTTGAAAAAGTTAAAACCCAATTCAAGTATAAGTATTTTTAATGGAGGGCTGCAGTGGCAAGGAATCACCATGGCTGGTTTTTGGGACCAAGAACTGGAAGTATATGAGCATCTACAGCTCTCAAAACGGAAGCAGAAGCGGTTCGTGAAGCTGTTCGAATGGCAATTGCTTGAAAGATGAACAAAGCAGTGGTGTTATCATATGGATCTTTTTCTTGGATCCCTCCCACCATGCAGCCCAACCCAACATTTTTGATAGGCTAGTTAAAGAGTTTATGGAACATGGACAACTATAGCAAAGTTTATAGGAGAAGATGATCCACGAGACTACAAGTTTTGTTTTATATATATATATATATATATATATATATATATATATATAAAGAGACCACAAGTTTGATACCATGTCATGAGAGTATTTTTAAGAAAAATTGTCCCACACCTAACTAAATTGTTATTTTATATAATTAGGAGAAAATTAATTGCTTATTTTTTTTTAACTTTACCCTTATTATTTTTATCATCACTATACTAATGTTATTAAAAAAAGGGCTATTTTAGTCAATTAATTTTTTACAAAATCAAAATAATTTAATTATTATCTTAATGTTTAATATTTATGTGAGAGTGAAAAATGGCTCTTGCTATGGGATGAAAGGAATAATAAATTGAGTAATTCCTTATTATACCATTAATATATATGTGAAAGCTGTGAAGCATTAGCGACCATTTATCGTGCAAAACATTACATAAATAGAATATTGCTACATTACACTAAAAGCAGAGAATAATTTTCATTAGAAAAACATCAATTACTATTTGTGATTCAACTTACTAACCTCTCTTCTCAACAAAAATCTTGAAACTAATATAAGTTTCAGTTTAACGATAACTAAATTTCAAATCTTATTTTGGAACGTTATAACAAAAAGTTATTAATGTTAAGAATTGCAAAGAAGAAAGAAAAACTCCATTAATGTTCATTGGGTTTTTACATAATTAGAGTGGGTATACAAGAAGATGAAAAAAAGGTAAAAAGACTACTCTACCCTTACAATAATAAAATAATTACTACACCATTAAATATAAATATATAATATATCTAACATCCCCCCGCAAACTCACGATGCATTAATGGACAGCATTGAGAGTTTGCTAACTAAAAAATAAAAGCGTGCACGGGTATGAGACTTAGTAAATAGATCAGCAACTTGCATGGAGGAAGTGACAAAGGGAACTGTGATGGTGCCACGTTGAAAGTGTTGTCGTGTGAAGTGACAATCAATCTCAATGTGTTTTGTACGTTCATGAAAAACAGAGTTGCGGGCAATATGAATAGCACTCAAATTGTCACAAAGGAAACACCCATATAAGTAAGAAGCCAGCGTAGCCAAACAATCTCGGCAGTTGTTGATGCCATCGCACGATACTCAGCCTCCGTAGAGGAGCGAGAAACAACATCTTGTTTCTTACTTTTCCATGAGATAAGAGAATCACCAAGAAAAACACAATACCCGGTGGTAGACTTACAATCCATAGGATCACCTGCCCAATCAGCATCTGAAAAGGCACGCAGTTCCAATGAGGATGATGAAGGAAAGAGAATGCTCTGAAATCTTGTGCCTCGAAAATAACGGAGAATACGAAGTACTGCTGCCCAATGAACAGAGGTAGGGGAAGTAACAAACTGACTAACAATATAAACAGCATAAGAGATATCAGGTCTGGTAATGGTGAGGTATACCAAACTCCCAACAAGTGTACGATACAAAGTTGGATCTGTCAAGGGAATACCATCAGAAGCTGTATATTTAACATTAAGTTCAAGAGGTGTATCAACTGTCCGAGCATCAGAAAGATGTGCTTGTTCAAGAATATCACCAATATACTTGGATTGAGATAGAAGATAGCCCCGAGGAGAGTATGCAACTTCTATGCCCAAGAAGTATCGGAGAGTCCCCAAATCTTTCATCTCAAAATAACGAGTTAACTGCAATTTTATTCTCTTAATCTCATCAACATCATCACCTGTAACAATCATGTCATCAACATACAAAGCAATCAAAATACGACCATTTGGTGTGTTTTTGAGAAATAGAGCAGAATCATGAGAGCTGGCACAAAAACCGAGAGATGCAATGGCAATAGAAAATTTATCAAACCAAGCTCGAGGTGCTTGTTTAAGTCCATAGAGAGCCTTCTTCAATTTGCACACTTGATCAGAATTATGAGGATAACCAGGTGGAGGAACCATATAAACTTCTTCTTGAAGATCACCATTCAAGAAAGCATTTTTAACATCCATCTGAGAGATATGCCATTGTCTTATTGAAGCAACTGCAATAAGAGCACGGACGGTAGTCATTTTGGCTACTGGGGCAAATGTTTCTTCATAATCCAGACCATATTGTTGAGAATATCCTTTCGCAACCACACGAGCTTTATATCGCTCAATAGATCCATCAGATTTGGTCTTGATCTTATACACCCACCGAGAACCAATTGCACTTTTACCTGGAGGAAGAGTCACAAGGTCCCATGTACCCGTCTTATGCAGTGCAGAAAGTTCCTCAGCTATAGCTTGCTACCATAAAGGATTAGTAACAGCCTCTTTATATGAAGAGGGCTCAGAAAGGTTATGGATAGAGGACAATAAAGAAATAAAAGATGTAGAGTAAGTAGAATAAACAAAGTCTGGTAAATGAGTGGACTTACGAGTACGAGAGGGATAACGAGGAGGAGGGAGAGAATCCGCTATCTCAGAGGTGTCATGGGAGGCAATAGGGACAGAAGGGACATCAGCATGAGGAACATCTGCAGAGCTGGTAATGTCGAGCCTACAAGGCACAATGTCAGAATGATTTGGTTGAGAGATTACCTGAGGAGTTGTAGACTCTGCATCAGTACAGAATGGATCAATGTTAATGAGATCAGATTTTGTGAGATTATGAGATTTAGGAGGAATGGAATAAAATGGTATATGTTCAAGAAAAACAACATGACGGGAAACATAGAGTTTTTGAGTGGTGGGATCATAACAACGATATCCCTTTTGACCAATACCATAACCAAGGAAAACACATAGTGCTGAACGAGAAGATAGTTTACTGCGTTCAACTTGTGGACGAAGGACAAAACAAGCAGAACCAAAGACCTTCATATGGAAATAGTCAGGAGCATAACCATACAATTTCTCAAAAGGAGACAAACCTGACGTAAGGGATGATGGGATTCTATTAATAGCATAGACAGCAGTAAGAATAGCTTCTCCCCAAAACTCACTTGGGACATTAGCAGACAGCAACATAGAACGGGCAGTTTCAACAATGTGACGATGTTTTCTTTCAGCAACACCATTCTGTTCAGGAGTGTCAGTGCATGAAGTTTAAAGAATTGTACCATCAGAAGCAAGCAATTCAGAAAATTGATTAGATTTAAATTCACCACCTAAATCACATCTAAAACATTTGATAACAGCATTATGTTGAGTTTTGACAAGTGCACGAAACATGAGATAAATATTGTAGAAATCAGAACGATGTTTCATAAGATAAACCCAACAATAGCGAGTACAAGCATCAATAAAAGAAACATAATATCTGGAGCCACCTTTTGTGACAACTCGAGATGGTCCCCAGACATCAGAATGGATTAAATCAAAAGGTGCAACAGAAACAGAAACACTTCTGTAGAAGGGCAAGGCAGAAAATTTTGCAAGTTTGCAACCACAACAATCAGAAATGTCATGACAATTCAACTTTCCTAAAACTCCTGTAGAAGCTAAGTACTTTAGCCTAGAACCCGAAACGTGCCCAAGACGAGAATGCCAAAGATAAAAATCAGAGGAAGATGGACTCAAACGAAAAGACGAAAGATCAATGGAAGCAGCTGCAACCCGACTATTTTTTACAATATCTGGAACTTTTAACTCATCTAGAATGTAGAGTCCCTCCTGCCTACGGCCTGTCCCAATCAGCCTCTTGGAATGCGGATCCTGCACATAACAAGAATTTGGTGTAAATAAGACTTCAAAACCTGAATCACATAACTGACCCACAGAGGCAAGACTTAAGGTAAGACGAGGAATATGGTAAACATCTGAAAGAGAAAATTTTGGCGAACGAATTGAGCCAATTCCTGCCAATGGCATAGGGGTACCATCGGCAGTAGTGACTGACACAGATGATGCAGGACATAAGGATACAAAAGATTTGAAATTAGGTGACATATGTTTAGAAGCTCCAGAATCAAGAATCCATAAATATGAAGGTATACCTGAGGATTGTGAGGCAGAAGGCAAACCTATATTCGAGGAGGCTGACATGGCATGTGATTGAGTGGCAAGAAACTTTTGAAACTGCTCTGCAAGGGTATCAACTGTAGGACTTGAAGATGATGAGGCTTCAGATGGAGTCATATTCCCAATAACAGATGCATGTATTGATGGCACAACTGCTGCTGCATTAGGAGGCCTGAAATTTTGTTGATGCATTTGAAAAGGAGGTCTCCATTGAGTGGTCTGTGATGTTTGGTGGAATCTATTTAATAACTTTGGACATTGGGCTTTCCAATGACCCTTCTTTTTACAGAAGCTACATTCATCAGTGGCAACCCTTCCATGTGCTCTATTCTGACTGTTGTGGAAAGGTCTTGGAGAAGCTGCAAAAACAGAAGGATTCGGAGTTGGGAGAATTGCTTTTTCTGTATTTCCTTTTTCTGCTTGAGTCTTGAGGCGAATTTCCTCAGCCATCAATTCATTAACCACTGCATCAACTGTAGGAAGAGGCTTACGATGCAGAATTGTTCCACGAATGCCTTCAAAATCATCTCGAAATGCCATTAAAAACTGAACCAAGCGTTGTTCTTCTCTACGAGTAATATATGGTGCAAAGGCACGCAATTCTGCAGGTTCAGTAAGAGCTAACTGGTCCCAAATATCAGACATAGCATAATAAAATTCCTGAATACTCATATTATTCTGTTTGAGAGCACGAATGTCTATCTCCAGTTGATATTGTTTTGCAAAATTTGACTGAACAAACAGTTTTTCTAAATGATCCCAAACCTCCTTTGCAGTTGCATATTTTGCCAACTGCACACCTATTGACTGCACAACAGAATTATTAATCCATGTGATAATTTTTGAATTGTTAGCATCCCAAGTATCCAACAATTCTGCAAATTTTGCATCATTTTTGTCAATGGGTTCACTTATAGTTCCAGTAACATAACCCCACATTCTTTTACCCTTCAAAAAAATTTTTCAAGACATAGCTCCAGTATGAATAATTATGTCCATTCAATTGCACACTAATGGACTGCAAAGAGTCATCTTTTTCACTAGCCATCACAACTATTAACAAATATCTAACAATCTGAATGCAATTAACTACACAGAGTATTTCTTCGATTCTGCAAAAGAGAATAGAATCGGATTTAGATCGCTTACCATCAAAGATTGCGAGCCATCAAACACCCAGATCGCGAATCGTCAAACCAAGAAACCCAGATCGCGAACAATATCAAAGATTGCGAGCCATCAAACACCCAAATCGGACCAGAAAACCCAAATCGCGAATCGTCAAAACACCAAGATCGGATCACCAGAAAACCCAAATCGCAACCCAAATCGTGAATCGTCAAAACACCAAGATCGGATCACCAGAAAACCCAAATCGCAACCCAGATCGCTAAAGCTGTGGATCCGCGAAAGCTGTGGATGGATTAAACCAAACTCTTGATACCATGTTAAGAATTACAAAAAAGAAAGAAAAACTCCATTAATGTTCATTGGGTTTTTACATAATTAGAGTGGGTATACAAGAAGATGAAAAGAAGGTAAAAAGACTACTCTACCCTTACAATAATAAAATAATTACTACACCATTAAATATAAATATATAATATATCTAACAATTAACACTAACAGTGCTGAAATTATTTGGTAGGCATAAGTTAGTATTATTATCAGATTATTGTTAAACATGAAAATTAAAACAAAGGATAATACATTTTACAATTAATTAAAAATAGACAATTATTAAATTAATCTTGCTCGATCTTCTTTCTTTCATATATCAAAGCATAATTATTTGAATATTTATATATATTATAATAATTTAGATCTTTTTAATGTCTGAATGACTATAAATGTGCAATTATATAATTAAATTTGGCAAAGCAGTATACCATAAACATTATAGAAATTTTTTTTTTTGGATTTATAAAATCTGCATGGGCTGTACGATTATTAATTGAAGGTTGAAAAGAATTGGATTACAGGCTACCTAAAATACGAATTAATTATATATGACCTGCAAGGTTAATGGGATGTGAAATCTTAGAAAAACTTACTAAATTAATGTTGAAATAATTAGCAATTGAAAATGGCAGTGCAGTTATTCCAGTATGAAAAAATTGAAAACAACAAAAAGAAAAAGAGATGAGCATGTGAATGAAGCAAATTCAGCAATTTGAATGCCAGTCTTATTTCAGAGCTTAATACTCTTTTTATTTAATTGCCTTCACAGACCAGATTCTAATAATAATAATAATTGTTCCATTTCTAATCATAAAACATTTTCTAATTTTTATTTCAAGAAAATGCCACTACAACAGCTAAGAAATGAAAGTGACATGGGTGTGTTCGATAAAATTATTGGTTTTTTGTTTTTTGTTTTTAAAATCTAAAAACTATTTTTAGTTTTTGTTCTTTATTTTTTAGAAAACTGTTTTATATATTTAAAAATTTTATCATATTTTTTTAATTATTCATGTATATTTTTTAATTATTCATGTACATTATAATAATTAGGGGTGAGCATGGTCGGTTAACCGGTCCATTAACCTCAGTCCATTAACCAGTCCATTAATATCGGTTTTTTGAAATTACAGTCCATTAACCAGTCCATTACCATCGGTTAACCAGTCCATCGGTTTCGGATTTTCGGATCGGTTACCCAATATTTTTCGGTTAACCACTATAATTATAAATATATTCATAAATAAAATTAAAATATTCAAGATACTTAAAAATTAAAACTTTTTCACTATAATATAACATTATTGTTGTTAAAATAAAAATATTTGGTGGATATAAGTAAATTTGTTTTTAAAAATTAATATTTAATACGTAAATATATTAACCGGTTCATAATCACTTTTAATTAGATAAATTATTATACTTACTAATAGCCAATTAAAAAAACTTAAAAACTTTAAAATAATTAGTATAATAAAAAAAAGTACATGATCACTTTTAATTAGGATAAATTGTTATAAATTATTAATAAATTAATAAATTAACTAAAAATTCGGTTTCGGTTCGGTTAACCAGTCACATGAGTCAAAAACCATTAACCAGTCCATTAATATCGATTTTTTCAAAATACTAACCATTAACCAGTCCATTACAATCGGTTAACCAGTCCATCGGTTCGGTTTCGGATTTTTTTTCGGTTAACCGAGTCCATCGGTTTTTTTGCTCACCCCTAATAATAATGACTTTGGTGGTAGTAGTGACAGCAGTGGCAGTGTCGTTGTGGTGATGGAGGTGGCAGCGGCATGGTGGTGGAGCAGGCAGCGGCATGGTGGTGGAGCAGGCAACGGCAGCGTGGTGGTGGCGGCGGCATGGTGGTTGGGGCGACGACAGCGTGTTGATGGTGGAGGCAGCAGCAGCATGGTGGTAGCCGAGGCAACAACGGCGACAGCATGGTGGTGATGGAGGCGGCGGCAACGTGGTGGTGGCGGAGGCAACAGCGGCGTGGTAGTGGCGGTAGTGGTGGAAGCAGTAGCGGTGTGGTGGTGGTGGTGGTGATAGAGGCAGTGGCAGCGTGGTGATGATGGAGGCGGCAACAGTATGGTGGCCATCGCTGCGGTGGTGGTGGTGGCAGCGGTGTGGCGATGGCGTAGTAGTGGTGGAGGAGGCGGGGCGGCGGCGGCAGAGATGGTGGCAATATGGTAATGTGGTGGTAGTGGTGGCAGTGAGGTGGTAATAAAGATAAACTAGTAAAATTATAAAAATTTAATTTTGAATATTTTTATTTTTTATTTTAGATGTGAAAATCAGTTATTTAAATTTTTGCAAAAACCGAAACGGAAATTAGTTTGTCGAACGTGTTTTGGTTTTATTTTTTAAAAAATACATAAAAAATCGAAAACAAAAATCTAACCGAACGCACCCTTAGCTTTGAGTTTCTATAGAGAGAATATATTATATATATGTATTACATGTGTTGTCAGATTTTTCTTTTACGTTTTTCACAATTATTTACTTTAAATATTATTATTTTTATTTATTATTTAGAATTTACGTCATAGATTTTAATAGATTTTGTTTGCTTTAATTAGTTATGGGACTTATGTTGCTCAAATATATATGGAACAAGGAACTAAACCTACATGATTTTTGAGGAAAGAATCTCAATAATTATTCTTTTTAATGTTTAATTATCAGTTGGTGCTGCAACTGCCAATTTAAAGAGTTTACATTAATTACAGTAATTAGTAATCATAATTAATCAAACTGTTGGTATGTAAAACTCAAGAATTGGAAAAATTGTTTCCTCAAGTCCACATTCTAATTTTGATGATAATTAAATCTTAAATAAATTTTATTGTTAATTCTTTTTTAAGTAATTCATGCAGAAACATCTTACATACTTTCTGATTCAAAATATTAAAGAATTGAACGTTAAAATACTTCAAGTATGGATACAAGAAGACAATTATAAAGAATGCCTTAGTTTGTTAGGAAATAAGATACTAAATTGTAAAATCAAATTGAGGTAAATAATTTTTATTTATAGATGTATATTATTAAAAGTTGTATAGAAATATTTTTAAGTCAAAAAATGAGTTTTTAATCAAAACTGGTTTTTGTTAGAAAATGAATATTTAGAAAATGAATTTATGTAAGTATCAATTTTCTGGACAAAAATATGAATTTTGCTACAGGACAAAAATAACAGTTAGTTAACGGTTAATCTCTGTCTGTTTTTCTAGATTTGCCCTCCAACGACTAGAAACGGCTAGTTTTGGTTTCAAACAACTAGAGCTGAGTTTTTGGATATATAAATACATGTTATTTTAATTCTAGAATGATAGAAAAAAAATTGGAAAGAATTTATATCTTTTGAGAGAAAAAACTTTACATTTTTTTATCTCACTTTTCACATTTTTTGCACTTTATTCTTTACATATTCTTTTAAATTTGATTGTAACTTTTTGTTGTAATTGTTTGTGACTGAAATTATTTTTTAAAAGATTTTGAGTTGGAATGGTTAGAATCTATAAAAAATTATAGTAAATAAAATTGTGGATAGATATGTACATATCTAGAACTGTAAATTGGTTTTGACTCTTACCCTTAAAAGAGTTCAAAATGGAGAGAAAAAATCAAGTGTAAATTTTGAGGAGTGAATGTATGCACATTGGCCGAAGCACTATAAATTTTCTGTGTTTATTTTTCTGCGCCCTTTTCTACAACCTTGCTTTGATATTATGAAATTTGTATTTTCAAAATAGTATTTAAAACAATTTTTAAAATATCTACAACAAATCTTACTCACATTTTCTCTAATTTATTTTTGGGATCTTGATTGAAAATGAACTTGCAAAAATTTGAAATATTATTTGCACTTCATTTCTTTGTTCATAGTAAGAATTCTGCATATTCTTACATTTTTGTTCCATTAAAAAAAAAAGTCAGAAAAGTTTGAGACACTCAATTCACCACCCTCCTTGTGTGTCCTTAGGACCTACAAAAATAATTAGTAATAATTCATTAATTAATTATACATGTAGAGCTAGCTAGTTTTTTTTTTTTTGATAAGCTGATATTATTATTAAAGAGTCAAAATTACAAGTGACTTAAAAAAGCCATCTCAGGAACTAAAAGGAAAGAAAACAATGATGGCCTGGGCCCAACCACCACATTAAACCGACCAAATAGATTACAACCTATCCAAAGGAAATTAGATTCAGATCAATCCCAAAGCTGCAAATTCTGTAGCAGCTTAGTGCATCAAACCTGCTGATTCTCTTATAATCGGCACATCCACAAATCCAAAACCAAAGAAGTGGGGCACTAGATATATCAGGGGCAGAACATAACAATCACTACCCAGCTTCCCAGACTTCAATATAAAAGGTATCAACGCACAATTCACTGTTCAAGAGCCCATCAGTAGCCTTCAAAGAGAGCATAGAAGAAACAGGGGCTAATGAATCTTCCACGATTCTCTGGTATAAATCCAAAGTACAACATTTACCTCTGAAAAATAGAAGTCCCAACCACAAGTTCCACTACCAAGATGAAAAAGGAGCAGCATTAATAGTATGATACATAAAAGACAAGACGACCATCCTGCATAAAAATCAGAGAGCAAAACAGTTTTCCATCCCCCAAAACATATTCCACCAAAGTCTAGGAAGTGATTTTCTGGTGCATCGTAACCGAAAACAGAAGCCTTAATCTGTGCTGCAAGACTGGGTCTGATGCTGGAATAAATGAAATTAAATACATAGCATAATCCATCTTGAAGGGGTAGCTTCTCCAAGTCTTCTCCAAACCATATGCTACAGAGCCCAATGAAATCAGTTCAAATTCGAGGAACGAATTGTTATCAAAGCCAAGCTGTGAGGTCAACTTTCCGAGAGGCTCCTGTTTTAGCCAGGTGATCCGCAAAAAAATTATTTTCCCTCCTCCTGTGGACAAAACTGACTTCTTTGATCTTAGATAAGAGATTTCCTATATTGTTAAAAATGCTTCCCATATTCCAAGGTCTAGAGCTCACTGGGTTGTTTAACCAAGACACCACTGTTGATGAGTCTAGTTCAAAAATCACTTTTGAATTAGAATGAGACAGGAATTCCACCGAGAGCTGAAGAGCTTTGAGAACAGCAATCAATTCAGCAGATAATGAATTAGATATACCGATGTTGCAAGAGAACATGCATATAACTACACCCTTAGAGTCTCTTAAGACACCTCCTACCCCAGATGGCCCCGGATTCCCGAAGGACGACCCGTCTGTATTCCATTTGACTGCTCCAGAAGGGGGAGGAGACCATATCAACTTGGGCCTAGACAGAGCAACTGGTTGCATATTTCTAAGGCCATCAGCCGCAAGAAACAAGTTTTGTCCCATTAGGAAATCCAGATCTTTGTGGGATTTGATCCAAAAGGAGGATCTAGCGAGACAAAGATGAAAAATCTTATCAGAGTCCCAACTTTTCTTATTGAAAACTATTGCATTTCTTTCCAACCAGATAGTCCATACACTAGCCAAGAAAATGATATTCCATATTTTTTGTTGTATAGAACCCTGAGCAAGGCCCTGCCAGTTTAAGACTAGCGATTTAAAATCACCCGGCAAACAGAACAAGAAACCCCACCAATTAATCACCCTATACCAAAGTCTGGAGGAAATGTAGCATCTAACAAAAATGTGATCCAAAGTCTCTTCCGACGCAGCACATAAGGGATAAGTGATTAATACTTAATCTATACAACAGCCAGTTCTTTCAGTTTAGGTCTTCTCTCAGATGGGTCCGGAGAAATTGCCTTCCTTTTGCTGTTATTATTAGTATTGCTGTCAATTTCTTCTTTGCATGAATCCTCAAGTGACTTTAGAAGGTGACTTTGAAGCTTTTCAACGTCTGATAACTGTAAAGGCTTCAATAAGAATTCCTCAGCTCCTTCGTCTAAGCACCTATGCATATATATCAAGCAAAAATATAGGTACATCTTAATTACTTAGATAATTTACACAAAAAGAGAAAAAAAAGAATAAAAAATAGGCAGAGAACAGTGAGGACAATACTTGCCTAGATTTGATCTATGTGGACCGATCGAGTTAGTGGCATGTATATAATGCTATACAAGTAATTTATATATGACAATAGCATTCATTAATTCATTGACTATATGTCTATATATCACATATTAAATCTAAACAAGAAAAAGAAAAAAAAAAATCAAAACTTACATGCTAATTCGAGAGGGTATATTTTCAGATGACATAACCACAACTGGAACGTCTTTCCAAGAAGAACCCTGAATTAAAGAAATATTCAAAAAGATCAGTATTTTCTTATATTATAATGAAATATTAATAAATTCTAACTTAGTGGTATTGGTTTGGTAATTAGCATTATCCCAATCTGATCCTTTCATATATTAATATTCTTTCATTAACAAGCTTACGATACTGGTGATATATTAAAGATATATATAACAGGTGTAGCTTTGTTAGTATCATATAGATTTATACAAATATATGGTCAAGCTGCTAATTAAGCCACTACTCACCAAATTAATTACTTATTCCTTTTAACAATATGTGCTAAGGTATACATTGAAAAGCTTAATAAAACACAATAAAAAATTGAGTGATTAAATAAAATAATCATTAAAATTAGGATTAATGTTACTTTTTGCCAATGAACTTTTTAAATTGGTCTGATAATGCAACTGAAATTTTTTTGGATTATTTTAAAATTTTGATGCCAAAAATAACCCAAAAAAATATTTAGTGACATTTTTAAACCAGTTTGGAAAGTTTAATGGCAAACAAAATGAGCTTAACCGTTAAAATTATAAGATACTAAAAGAAGAATTTTCCGAAAAAACTAACTAACAAGTTCCTTTAAGTTTGAAACACAACATATATAGGGATTCACCTTGACTCTTTTAAGCAAATCATAGCCGCTCATTCCAGGCATACAGTAGTCTGTCATTATCAGATTTACCTTCGTCCCCTGGATTCAGCAAAATTGTATGAATAAGATGTCATATTATTATACTGAAAACACAATTATACTGCGTGTTAATTAGGGCAAAAGCAATACATATATAATAAAAATACCCTAGCACGTGTTTGAACTTTTAACTAATTCAATTCTTACCTAGACTTTTCTTTTTTCGAAAAATTCTTATATATATATATATATATATATAGACATAGAACATCGTGTAATCGTGACGAGATAATTCTAAATGATTGTGTTAAATCAGTTAGAATTTTAAAGTAATTATAATCAAATAAACAAATTCACCTATAGTTAGCTTATTATATATTAAAAAGACATCATATCTAATTGTATTCAATTAATTATCTTCGGACTACTGAAAATAGACTAAATTTATTTAAGAATTTCTAGCATGTTGTTATTGGTGACAAATTGATACTATATTCAAATAGAAGGGATATCTAGACAAAATAAAGCAATGTAGGGACTGAAATTCAAACATTACATTGGAATGCGTTAGAGTTTGGTCGACACACACTTCGTTAGTGCAAATTTAAATTGTTGGATTAAAAATAAAATCTCAATCCAACAATCTAGATTTATGTGCACTACGTACACTGAATAACTATTCAAACATAATCCAAAAACTAAAAAATTAGCAAAAAGAGATGAAAATGCAAAAAAAAAAAACTAATATAATGTACTATTTCATATAAGAGATATATAATGTTTAATAATTATGACCATAAATATAATTAGATAAAATCGAACTAAAAATCGAAACCAATTTTAGCAGTTAATTTAATTACATTTTAATTTTCTATTAAAAAGTTCAATAAATTTCAATTTCTGAAGATACCAAAAATTTTCAATGACAATGTTATAAAAATTTGAATGTATATATACAAGTGGGTCGACAAGAATACAAATCTCAAACCGAAATTTCAGTCGTAATAAATAGCAAATTTTATTTGGGTTTGCCCTAAGTTTATGATAATCAAATTAATAGCATTTTCGACGTGAATGTACAGATGGGGTAAAGGTGGTCCATCAAGAATCTTTATTTCAGATTGTGTTAATATTTTTCAAGACAAGAAAACAAAAATTTCATGCTTGATTACAGTTAACATGTAAATGTTCCTTTTCTCGTATGGCATGTGCAGGCAATTCTCTTTCTTTATAATTAAAAATTCCTTTATTAATCTAGGATTTACCATACAACTAACCTCTTCATTTCACTGATACACTAATAATAATCAAGAGATTATTTAATTTAATAATTTTAATTAATTAGCTTATATCCTTATTCACATGATGAGAATTATCGTATTAATTATTCCTTAAGCATTACGTCGGATTCAAGCAAGAAGTCAACACAGTTTGACATCAAGAAACAGTATGATATTTAATTATAATATTTAATATATAAAAAAGATAAATAAAAAAATAATGAGAATCTCACCTCTTGCATTGACTGTGAAGAGGAAGAAGGAGAAGGAGAAGAAGAAAAAGAAGAGTGTGGAGAAGCAGTCTCAAGCAATCCCAGATACTCTAAAGCTTTATCTCCTGAATCCACAAAAGTTACTGCAACAATAATAATATAAACAGTTTATTTATTTAATTACTCTAATTAAAACATCTAAATTATATAAGAAAATACCTTGATGAGAAGAAACTCTAAGTAGCCTTTCTAAAAGTTTCCTATCAATAAGACTATCATCGACAGCCAGCACATGAAAATGCTGTTTCTGCTGCTGTTCTTGAGGAGCTTTGGTGTCTTCGTCACCTAATTTAATTTCCATTTTACTAAAATAACAATAATATATAAACAACAAACAGAGCTTCAGAGAAAGAGAACGAAAGAGTAGTATCTGTGTGTGTGCGCGCGCGAGAGAGAGAGAGAGAGCTCCGTGGGTTTTATTGAGTAGGTGCGGGAAGCAAATGAGAGAGATTCTTCTTCTCCTCCTCCTTTAGTATTGTTATTATTATTTTGACTAGTTTATTATTATTATTTTTATGGAAGTAGCTTCTCTCATCTTTCATTTCTCACCTTACACATTTTCACCAAACTTAATCTAACGGTGGAATTTAATGCCATGAATTACTGCCATATTCTTAATTTCAAAACGGTTAAGGAAATTCTAGGGTTACTCATAAAAGAATATACTGGCGGTGCATTTTGTCATTTATTTAATTATGAATTTTTTATATTTTTTATATTTTTTTATAAAAGAATGTATACCCCTGTTATAAATATAAATATTAGCAAGAAGTATTTTTAATTGAGTATTAATTATCATAATAAATTATAATAGTCATTAAATTTAATATTATATATTATTATTTAGGTTTTTTTTAATAATTGGTATTTTATAATATTCGGCTTTGAAAAATCAATTTAATTTTTAATTGTGACAAAAATAACATGACTTTTTTTTTTCTAGCCATCTTAAAAATATATTTTCTTTTTGTTACATCATAATTATCTTTTTAAACGTACAACTTCTTTTTTTTTTTTCCCGGCTATAATCTCTCCTTAGATTCTCTCTACTACGTTGGTACAACCACTCCCCTCCTCTCTTTACTTCTTTTTATTTCTATTTTATCTTCTTTTGGATTTTGTTTGATTGCTAAGGAAAAATCACAAAAGATTTTTGTTCCCATTTAGTCACGATTTTGTAAATGACTTTGCTTTTGTTGGATTTGGTGCATGACTTTGAAAACCCTAAAAGGTTGCTAACTAATTAAACTGCCTTTTTTTAGATTTATTTATACTTAACTAATTACCTATTTCTTTAATTAATTACTCTTTGCTAAGCGAAAATTATTTATATTTTTTTTAAGTATCTTTCAATGCTTTGCATGATAGTAATTGATAACCGAACATTTATCACTACCACTCTCTAAACATTTTTAAACGAGCTACCAAAACAAAAGTTATAAGAATTTAATAAAAATAGGCATTATGGTAAATTAATGGTAAGTTAATGCTTGATCATTATAACTATTATCTCATTAATGACAAATGGGACAAACTATATAAAGCATTAAACTTCAATTCGGTATGATCGTTTTTCTATCTCCCACTAAATTAATTTGTTTATTGTAGTTTTTTCATAAAAAAATTCTATTTTTTCAAGTGACGGGAGTATTACAATTTTATTTTCTATTTTTCTAATGCAAATTATAAGCTTAATTAATTAATTAATTAATTCTTTTAAGTTAGCATGAAGATGTCAAAAGGCCTCGTAATAATGATTAAAAGAAGAGTAATGAGAGGGGATACCCAAATTGAGGACCACTGTCTGAATCGAATGTCTATGCCAAAGAGAACGAGTGAGCACGAAAATGGGGAATCAATCTGTTTCTCAAGTAATGATATTGAAGGAGACATCAAATAAATAAAGGTTCATATGTAGGACCCACTTTGCTTTTTAAAAATCTTCTTGTGGGACCCTCTAAAATGCAATCTTTTGTGGGACCCCTTTCCGTCTGCCCCTAAATCTCCATCCAAAACACTATTCAGAATCTGTTGCCATTTTTATTTCAAGGACCCGACTTTTGTCTGCCGCGTGTCGAGCAATCCATGGGCTTCTGCACCAAGCGCAGTTCAACTGAGGTGGGTGCACATGAACCGTCAGATCAAGTCGCTGTCACTTGCTAATTTCTTTTTTTCTTTTCTACCATCCGCAATTGCTAATTAGATATGTCATGTGTAGTATTTTAAAGTACATATATGGTCTCTGCATATTTTTATTATTATATATAATAAATTATTTAGATACGTATAATTTATATGTACATATATATTATATCACAGTCCATTAAAAATAAAATGAAATAATTGAAAAAAAAATATATATATATATATATATATATAAAGTAATAATATTTAACTCATAATTATCATATCCTATTTTTGAAGCCTCCACAAGTTTTACACATTTGCCATTAAAATTTATGAAAATTTAAGTTTAAATATAAACCGAACATGAGAGATCAATTGGAATGTCTATTAACTTAGTCAACATTTTGTCAGAGAAATAAATACGATAAAAAGATTTTGAGAGTCAAAAGTGTTACCATTGTAGGGTTTGAGTGTTTATACCTGGGAGTACTCAAATACCGTCACTTCAAATTTGACAAAGTAATATAGGATTAGAAATCTTGAGTGTGGATCCAGACAGGACTTATCTAGATCTACATCTGTTTATACCAATTAAATTATTTTTAATAACTTTTTACACAATAAGTACAAATTTCATTCCACTTAATATATAATTTTCTATTAAACTATCGCCTCCTAGCAGATTATTTTTAAATTAATTAAATATAAAATTCACTTTTTAAATTTATTTAAAGTCTAAATAATATTTTTATACTATTAAAAATACTAAATTATTTCATATCACTATTCATACACTTTTCATAAAATGATACGTGTTCATATAAGAAAATAATCTAACATTTTTAATAAACTTAAGGGAATATTCTAAAATTCAATTAGTTTAAAAGAATTACATATTAAGTACTATAGTTTAAGATAAAATTTATGCACTGTCCCTAAAAAAATTACTGATGTATGTTAAAAATTCTTAATTTTTACAAATATAAATTATAAAAAAGTTTTAAATTTTTCTTTTTTCTCATTTAAAGACTGTCAATTAATAAGTTTAGTTACAAAAATGGGGGTATCTTTGTATTATTTGATTTCCTATGCTCAATGCAATAGTAATAGTAATATTAATAATAAATTTGTTACAGGGCAAATTTCAAAAATTTTGTTTGGACATTCTGAGTTTTAAATTCATATAAGGAATCCAAGTCTCCACAACCAAGGTATGGTTACTTTTTAACTAGATTATGATTAGTTAATGGTGTTTATTTAGTTAGGTTGACTTAGGAAGTAAAGTGGGGTCCGTCTGGTCCACTTAAAATCAGGATTTTCTCAACTAATCTTTACCTTAATAAGGTCGCCAAAAGAATTTAATTTGAGATTTGCAAGAGATCTTCTGGGCCCACGATATGAATATTGCAGTTTATATAGGGTAAGAATATGGAAAGAATTTCTTGAGGGTTGGCCCACCATTGATTGACCTCCACTCTAAGGTCTTTCTTACACACTTGTGTAGCAAAAACCACATAAGAAAATTATAATTTAAACTTTCTGATTAATAGGATCAAATTATTTTATAAATGCCGGTTCAAAAAGAATATAGAAAAAATTATATATGTACGGTGATAACACAGCAAATATCATTTGCTACAAGTCATATTAAATCGGCCCACTCAACTGGCAAGACCCAAAACCTATCAACCAAAGGTAGCAGACACGAGCTCCTAGGCAGCGCACAAGCCTGATCGGCTGATATGATCGCCAGTCCAATCAGCCGCCTGACACAAGACAGCGCTCATGCCTACCACCTGCTCCTTGTCATGTTGCCGAATACCTACTCTGACAGCCAGTAATCACACCCCAAGCACTCAAGTGTCCCTCAACTATCTCATATAAATAGTCCAGCCAACGATGGCTCTAAATATTGAATCCAAGACTCTCTCTCTCTCTCTAAGCACACTCTCCCTCTAAGCTACTAACTTAAGTTTCGGAGTGCTCACGCCTGATCCGATCTAACTCTTCTTATTGCAAGTTTTTTCATCCGATCGGATTGCCTTCTTTTCTACAAATAAAAACGTTTTTGGCTTTATCATATGGAATGTGCAATAATTTTATCTTAAAATATGCGATATATATATATGCATTTGAACTCTTTTTTTTTTTCCAACAATATCTATATTGCTAGTTAAATGGCTTATATTTGTTTTTATAAGTATGAGCAATTTTTATTGAACAAAAAATATTTATTCACTTTTATCTTTACTATTATAAACAAAATAAATATGAGCAAATTTAGTAACAATAGAAATTTGATATAAGTATGGATATTTTTTTAACTAAAAAAATTCAAGAGTAAATATTTACTATTTTACATAATTTAGGAGTCATTTGGCTATTTTCTACACACACATAGCCCTTGGTTTGATGGGGCCTTAGGCTATTGCCTTGCTTGCCTACCTCTAAAACCGGCTCTGAAAGGGATAGGAGCTTTTTTGTCATTAGTGAAAATGTCGTTTCTTTTAGCAAGCAATTAGAGGATATCATGTGATCAAATAATATTGTGTAATATTGGAAAATTTAATTACAGAAAGTATAATGACAAAACAATTCTATTATAAAAAGTAGAACGACAAATTTTCTGTATTTGAAAAAGTACATGGCAAAAAAATACTAAAAAATTAAGGTAAATTTATAAATAGGCACCTAATTTTATCTAAAAATTCAAATTTTGATAGTGACTATTAAATATTCAAAGGATCCAATTTTGATATTAATAAATACAAATATGCATGGAAGATTGGAAGTGAAATTGCGTGAATTCACTGGCGCCAACATAGCATTAAGACTCATAAATGGCATTTCCAGAAGATGGTAGTGACGGTAAAAAGCAAGCAAATAAGTGCATTGAAGAAGAAAGGAACCATTCAAACTCTCCATTTCATATTTCTCTTCTCCTCCGTTTTTGGCTCTGTGTTTGATTGAATGATACACTATATATCGAAACCGCCAACAGTGCTTGTTGCTCGACTCTTCATCATTTGTTATTAATCACTGTACTAATGCCATGTCCTTATACTTTGATGTTGGTTTTGCAGAATCATTCTCAATTTTATCAATTATTCACTAACATTTATAATTACAATCGAATTAATTATATATCACTTTCCTGTAAAAGACATATTAATATCCTTATACGTCCATAAGGTTGAGGTGCTAACGTAGGGTCGGATCGGATCGGTCGATTTTGCTCACTATTAAGTGGTGTAAGAAAATTTGGATTCTTGAACTATATGTGCTTATATGATTTTCTGATAAATATATTTTTGAGAGGGTAAAAATCAATTCCTAATCCACTAAAGAAGTTGACAAATTCTGGACTATTTTAACTATACATGGTTGCCGATTAATTCGATTTCTAATTGTAGTTATGTTATTAAAAAAAAATTGAAAACGCAAATTCGGGTAATTGTACAAAAATTTTGTGCACATATTAAGCAAGATAATTATAGCTCAAAGAAGATTTAGTAGTTGAGAAGCCATAAATTTTAGGACAGGAACATGATGGGTCGCCCAACAATCAAAATTCATGTGGTCCTTATTATATGTTGCTAAGAATGATAAACACCAGAAAATATCAAATATAAAAGTGGCAGCCAATTTGTTAAATTTTTTTACTTGTAGCCCCACATGCACCACCGTCACGTGTAATTTAATATATTTAATAGCTGATTGATAGGTGTCAATTTTTATCTACGTCAGTAATTAACATATGAAAAGATAATTAATATTAATAGAATATTATGATAGTGTCATAAATTTTTTATTTTTTAAATATAAAAGGCAAAATTACATTATATGAAACATTACAAACAAATTCGTTCATTTTGACAAATATAAGAACAAAAATACAGCCTTTAACCTTAAAATTTTTTTATAGTTATGGGTTACTGAAAGAAGTTTAAAAGAAAAATAAAAAAATAATCTCATGTGATTAGTATATAATTCACTTACTCATAATCCAATTTATTTATGATATATTTAACAATAATTTACTTAAATCATAATTCAATTCTAATAGTTTATGATATTCAAATTTTAATTCATTTGAATAGATTTAAATCCATTCAATACAAAAAGTTTGCCATATATACTTGTGCGAGACAAATAATTTTTGTGGACCACGCATTTTGAATTACATTCTCACAGCTTTAAATTTTAATTGAAAATCTATCAATTACTTCCATAGTCCGTAGTTGACTCATTCTAGCTTATATGACTTTGAATTGGAAGTCATCCATGTTTGTTTTTTGGTTGAATCACATCGCATTGTCAAATTTAATTCAAATTGAGACTATTAAATATAATTCAAAGACATGACTACTAGATTAACGTTTTTTAGTAATTATTATACAATTGTTTGTTTTAAAATTTGAATTATGTATCACGAAATAAATAATAATCGAATATTGACTCATTAAATTATTTTCTTTGAAATAACAATAATAATTGTTGAGAAAGTCGTATTAAATAAATATATAATTACATATAACGAGAAAAAATAAAAAGAAATTAATACAAAAATTTAACGAGATTTGGTCAAAATATCAACATTTGCTTGTAGGAGCATGTAGTATTTTTTCACTATGAAACTGAGATAAATAGTACAATAGATCCTCAAATTACAATCTCATAAAATCACAAAGTGTTTTCCGAACCAATTAGTCTAGAACATAGTTAAAAAAAACAAATTTACAATAGTTTCGTACTGCGAAGCCTTCTTACAGAATCAATGTTGGGCTTCAGGTTCGTGCTTGTTAGCCCTTACCCTCCACACCAATACAAATTTCCATTTTTTCTTTAATTTGAATCGCATTTGGAGTTTTTCGAGTTGGATTGTAATTCAGATTTACAAAAATTCACGATAAAAGGTTAATAATAATAATAATAAAGTTGACACGTTGACGTGGCTGATGAAAATGGGAAATGTTTGATTTTAGTGGGACCTAAAAAATATTTTGCAAATTTTTCACTTTTACTAAAGGAAATGAAAGAAGGAGAAGAATTTTGTAAGCTTGAAAAGAAAGAGAGAAAGAAAAAGAAATAGTCCTTGGTTTGAATTCGGAGGCTCTTTTTGATTGTGATGATTATCAAGAATTCCATGCGAGAAAACTGAAAAATCCACCAATTCTTGCTAAATCTTTTGCTTTTGATTTTGGAGATACCGGAATCATTCGGTCACAACACGTTGCGCTATGTTTAATCCAATCAAAATTTTCTTTTTTTTATATATTTTTTTAATCCAATGGAATACTGCACTATAGTCAAACCATCAACCAACAAGTGACATGGTTTTTATTTATATATTTAATTTTCCCCTTATATCCTGTATTTTGGAAAAATAGGCCAAGACCGTTGCCTTGAACTAGGCCCGGCCCAGCTTCCATAATTAGAAAGTAGAAATTATGAATTTCTTGTTTAGGGTAAACAAGGGAATTTGGACCCAATATTTCTAGGCCCCTTTTTTTTAATTGTCCAAATCTTTCATTTTCATATCCCTTTTTCCGTAATGAAACTAATATTTTAGGGACATGGCTAAATTTGTTACTAAGATATTAAAAATAGCTTTCTTTTATTTAAATATATTTTGAGCCAAATTTATTTTTAAATTATTAGAAATAGTAGGTATTAGCCCCTTAAGTTTGTTTTTGGGCCAAACTTGCTATTACAAAATTGGCTAAAATTTTCTACTGAAAATAATGTAACCTCATGTAAACAAATAAAAATGTACATTTTAGGCTGATTAAAGTGACCTAATCACTAAAATCGAAAATTTATAAAAAGTGATGAAATTTTGGATATGAGTCATATAATTTAAGAAAACTTTATTGGAATGGTTATTGTAAACTTACCAATCATAATGCATGGAGAATTGACTTAATCGAAATCTGACGAATTTTTATATATTTTCGAAAGTGTTATATTAGGAAAAATCACTAAAATCGAAAAATTATAAAAAATTGTGAAATTTTAGATTTGTGTCCTATAATTTAGGAAAATTTCATTGGAATAACTATTGTAAACTTACCAATATCAATGGATAAAGAATTGAGTTCATCGAAATTTGGCGAATTTTTATGGATTTTTGAACGTGTTATACTAGAGAAAATCATTAAAATCGAAAAATTATAAAAAGTGGAGAAATTTGGGAGTTAATTACGCCCGTGGTCATCGAATTTTGGGGCTTATAACCAAACGGTCATAATAAAATAATTTGTAACAAAAAAATCATCAAACTTTTATTTTATTTCAATTGAGATAAAAATGACCGAAAATTTAATTTTTCATCACCGAAGGGCCACACAAATATGCTACATCATCAGTAATTTTCTAAAACGCGCCCAGTCAGCATGCGATATGGCCCGTCTACATGGAGAAATTGACACGTCAGCAAGACTTCTTTTTTGTCTTTTTGTACAGGTTGGCATGACAAGTGTACTTGCTAATGTGTCAATTATTCCATGTAGGCAAGCCACATGGCATTCTGACTGGGCATATTATAAAAGATCACTGATGATGTGGCATGGTTACGTGGCCTTCAGGTGACGAAAAATTAAATTTTCGGTCATTTTTACTTCAATTGAAATAAAATAAAAGTTTGATGATTTTTATATTAGAAATTATTTTATTATAACTATTTGGTGATAAGCTCCAAAATTCAATGACCACAGACGTAATTAACCCAAAAATTTAGATGTGAGTCCTATAATTTAGAAAAATTTCATTGGAATGGCTATTGTAAGCTTACCAATCATAATGCATGGAGAATTAGTTTCATCGAAATCTGACAAATTTTTATGGCTTTCTAAGGGTGTTATACTAGAAAAAATCAGTAAAATCGAAAAATTATAAAAAGTGAAGAAATTTTGGATGTGAGTCTTATAATTTAGGAAAACTTCATTGTAATGGCTATTGGAAGCTTACCAATCTTAATGCATGGAGAATTGGCTTCATCCAAATCTGACGAATTTTTATGGATTTCTGAAAGTGTTATACTAGATAAAATCAGTAAAATCGAAAAATTATAAAAAGTGGTGAAATTTTAGATTTGATTCCTATAATTTAGGAAAAGTTTATTGGAATGGCTATTGGAAGCTTACAAATCACAATGCATAGAGAATTGGTTTCATTGAAATATGGCGAATTTTTATGAATTTCTTAAAGTGTTATACTAAGAAAAATTATTAAAATCGAAAAATTATAAAAATTGGTGAAGTTTTAGATACGAGTCCTATAATTTAGAAAAATTTTATTGGAATGGCTATTGAAAGTTTACCAATTACAATGGATAGAGAATTGATTTCATCAAAATCTGACAAATTTTTATGGATTTCTGAACGTGTTATACTAGGAAAAATCACTAAAATCGAAAATTTATAAAAATTAGTGAAATTTTGGATATGAGTCCTATAATTTAGAAAAATTTTATTTTAATGGCTATTGGAAGCATACCAATTACAGTGGATAGAGAATTTGTTTCAAATTTTTATGGATTTCTGAAGTTGTTATATTAGAAAAAATCACTAAAATTGAAAAATTATAATAACTCGTGAAATTTTGGATGTGAATCCCATAATTTAAAAAAATTTCATTAGAATGACTATTGAAAGCTTACCAATCATAATGCATGTAGAATTGACTTAAGTGAAATTTGGCGAATTTTTATGCATATTCGAAGGTGTTATACTAGGAAAAATTACTAAAATCGAAAAATTATAAAAATTTGTGAAATTTTAGATTTGAGTCCTATAATTTAGGAAAATTTCATTGAAATGCCTATTAGAATCTTACCAATCACAATGGATAGAGAATTGAATTCATCGAAATATTGCGAATTTTTTATGGATTTCCGAAAATGTTATACTAGAAAAAATCACTAAAATCGAAAAATTATAAGAAGTGGTAAAATTTTGGATGTGAGTTCTATAATTTAGGAAAATTTCATTGCAATTGTTATTGAAAATTTACCAATCACAATAGATAGAGAATTGGTTTCATCGAAATATGGCGATTTTTTATGAATTTTTGAAAGTATTATACTAGAAAAAATCATTAAAATCAAAAAATTATAAAAAAATGTTGAAATTGTTGATTTGAATCGTATAATTTAGGAAAAATTCATTAGAATGTTTATTGTAAGCTTACTAATCATAATGCATGTAAAATTGGGTTAATCGAAATATGACAAATTTTTATGGATTTCTGAAAGTGTTATACTAGGTATAATCACTACAATCAAAAAATTATAAAAAGTGATGAAATTGTGGATGTGAGTCATATAATTTATAAAAACTTCATTAAAATGGCTATTATAAACTTACTAATGATAATGCAGGGAGAATTGACTTACGCGAAATCTGACGAATTTTTATGCATTTTCGAATGTGCTATACTTGGTGGTGAAATTTTATATTAGAGTCCTATAATTTTGAAAAATTTAATCGGAATGGCTAATGGAACCTTACCAATCACAATGGATAGAGAATTGATTTCATCAAAATATGGCGAATTTTTATTGATTTTTGAACATGTTATAATAAGGAAAATGCCTAAAATCGAAAAATTATAAAAAGTTGTGAAATTTTGGATGTGAGTCCGATAATTTAGGAAAATTTTATTAGAATGGCTATTAGAAATTTACCAATCATAATGCACAGATAATTTACTTAAGCGAAATCTGACGAATTTTTATGTATTTTCGAAATTGTTGTACTAGAAAAAATCACAAAAATCAAAAAATTATAATTAGTGATGAAATTTTTTATGTGAGTTCTATAATTTACGACAATTTTATTGAAATGGTTATTGGAATCTTAACAATCAGAATGCATGAAAAATTGAGTTAAGCGAAATCTGACAAATTTTTATACATTTTTGAAAGTATTATAATAGGAAAAATCACTAAAATCGAAAATTTATTAAAATTAGTGAAATTTTGAATATGTGTCCTATAATTTATGAAAAGTTCATTGGAATGGCGAATTTTTATTGATTTCTGAACGTGTTATACTAAGAAAAATTTCTAAAATCGAAAAATTATAAAAAATTGTGAAATTTTGGATGTGAGTCCGATAATTTAGAAAAATTTCATTGGAATGACTATTAGAAACTTACCAATCATAATGCATGTGGAATTGACTTAAGTGAAATCAGACGAATTTTTATGCATTTTCGAAGGTGTTTTATTAGGAAAAATTACAAAAATAAAAATATTATAAAAAATGATGAAATTTTAGATGTGAGTCCTATGATTAAGGAAAACTTAATTTAAATGTCTATTGGAAGATTACGAATCACAATGCATGTAGAATTGACTTAAGCGAAATCAGACGAATTTTTATACATTTTCGAAAGTGTTATACTAGAAAGAATCACGAGAGTCGAAAAATTATAAAAAGCGGTAAAATTTTATATGTGAGACCTATAATTTAGGAATATTTCATTGGAATGGCTATTGAAATCTTACCAATTACAATGGACAGAGAAGTGGTTTCATCGAAATATGGCTATTTTTTATGCATTTCTGAAAGTGTTATACAAGAAAAAATAACTAAAATCAAAATTTTTTAAAAAGTGGTGAAATTTTGAATATAAATCATACAATTTATGAAAATTTTATTGGAATGGGTACTGTAAGCTTAATTATCACAATATGTAGAGAATTTGATTTATCTAAATATGGCAAATTTTTATGGGTTTTTGAAAGTGTTATACTAGAAAAAATAATTAAAATCGAAAAATTATAAGAAGTGATGAAATTGTGGCTGTAAGTCCTATAAATTTCAAAATTTTCATTGGAATAACTGTTGAAATCTTACCAATCATAATGCATGGAGAATTGACTGAAGCAAAATCTGACGAATTTTTATATATTTTCGTAGGTGTTATACAATGAAAAATCTCTAAAATCGAAAAATTATAAAAAGTTGTGAAATTTTAGATTTGAATCATATAACGTAGGAAAATTTCGTTGGAATGGCTATTGTAAGCTTACCAATCACAATGGAAAAAGAATTGATTTTATCGATATGTGGCGAATTTTTATGGATTTTTGAATGTGTTATATTAGGAAAAATCATTAAAATCGAAAAATTATAAAAAGTTGTGACTTTTTAGATGTGAGTCTTATAATTTAGGAAAATTTCATTGGAATGGCTATTAGAAACTTACCAATCATAATGCTGGGAGAATTGATTTAAGCAAAATCTGACGAGTTTTTATGCATTTTCGAAGGTGTTATACTTGAAAAAATCACTAAAATTGAAAAATTATAAAAAGTTGTAAAATTTTAGATTTGAGTCCTATGATTTAGGAAAATTTTATTGGAATGGCTATTGGAAACTTACCAATTACAATGGATAGAGAATTGATTTCATCGAAATATGGCGAATTTTTATGGATTTTTGAAGTTGTTATATTAGGTAAAATACCTAAAATCAAAAAATTATAAAAGTGGTGAAATTTTGGATGCGAGTCCCATAATTTAGGAAAATTTCATTAGAATGACTATTGAAAACTTGCCAATCATAATGCATGGAGGATTGACTTAAGCGAAATCTGACGAATTTTTATCCATTTTCGAATTTGTTATAATAGAAAAAATCACTAAAATTCATACATTATAAAAAGTGGTGAAATTTTAGATTTGACTCCTATAATTTATAAAAATTTCATTACAATGGCTATTGTAAGCTTACCAATCATATTGGATAGAGAATTGGTTTTATAGAAATATAGCGAATTTTTATGAATTTCTGAAAGTGTTATATTAGGGAAAATCTCTAAAATCTAATATTTATAAAAAAGTTGTGAAATTTTGAATATGAGTCTTATAATTTATGAAAACTTGATTGAAATGGCTATTGAAAGCTTTACCAATCACAATATGTAGAGAATTGGTTTCATTGAAATATGACAAATTTTTATGGGTTTGTAAAGTTGTTATAATAGAAAAAATCACTAAAATCGAAAAATTATAAAAAGTGATGAAATTGTGGATTTGAGTCCTATAATTTCGAAAAACTACATTGGAATGACTGTTAGAAGCTTACCAATCATAATACATGAAAAATTTGTTTCATCGAAATATGACACATTTTTATGGATTTCTGAATGTGGTATACTAAGGAAAATCACTAAAATCGAAAAATTATAAAAAGTGGTGAATTTTTATATTCGAGTCTTATAACTTAGGAAAAATTCATTGGAATGGATATTGAAAACTTGCCAATCACAATGGATAGAGAATTGATTTCATCGAAATCTAACGAATTTTTATAGATTTTTGAAAGTATTATACTAGGAAAAATTACTAAAATTGAAAAATTATAAAAAGTGGTGAAATTTTAGATTTGAGTCCTATAATTTAGAAAAATTTCATTGGAATAGCTATTGCAAACTTACCAATCACAATTGATAGAGAATTGATTTCACCGAAATATGGCGAATTTTTATGAATTTCTGAAGGTGTTATACTAGAAAAAATTGAATAATTAGAAAAATTGGCGAAATTTTGGATTTAAGTCTTATAAATTAGAAAAACTTCATTGAAATGGTTTTTAGAAGCTTAACATTCACAATTGATAGAGAATTGGTTTTATTAAAATATGTCGAATTTTTATAAATTTCTAAAGATGTTATATAAGGAAAAATCACTAAAATCGAAAAATTATAAAAAGTTGTAAAATTTTGGATGTGAATCTTATAATTTTAAAAAATTTATTTGGAATGGCTATTGGAAACTTACCAATCATAATGCATGGAGAATTGACTTAAGCGAAATCTGACGAATTTTTACGCATTTTCGAAGGTGTTATAGTAAGAAAAATTACTAAAATCGAAAAATTATGACTAATGGTAAAATTTTGGATGTGAATTCTATAATTTAGGTAAATTTTATTGGAATAACTATTGAAATCTTACCAATCATAATACATGGATAATTGATTTAAGTGAAATCTGAAGAATTTTTATGCATTTTCGAAGGTGATATACAAAGAAAAATCAATAAAATCGAAAAATTATAAAAAGTGGTGAAATTATAAATTTGAGTCCTATAATTTAAGAAAATTTCATTGGAATGGCTATTGGAAGCTTACCATCACAATGAATAATGAATTGGCTTCATCGCAATATGGCGAATCTTTATCGATTTTTGAATGTGTTATATTAGGAAAAATCACTAAAATCGAAAAATTATAAAAAGTGGTAAAATTTTGAATGTGAGTCTTATAATTTAGGAAAACTTCATCTGAATAGCTATTGAAAGCTTACCAATCATAATGTATGTAGAATTGGTTTCATCGAAATATGGCAAGTTTTTATAGATTTCTAAAGGTGTTATATTTGGGAAAATCTCTAAAATCAAAATATTATAAAAAGTGGTCAAATTTTGAATATAAGTCCTATAATTTAGGAAAGTTTCATTAGAATGGCTATTGAAAACTTACTAATCACAATATGTAGAGAATTGGCTTCGTTGAAATATAGTGAATTTATTTGGATTTGTAAAGGTGTTATACTAGAAAAAATAACTAAAATCAAAAAATTATAAAAAGTGGTGAAATTGTTGATATGTGTCCTATAATTTAGGAAAATTAATTATAATGCCTATTGGAAGCTTACCAATCGTAATGCAGGGAGAATTGGATTTATCGAAATATGGCGCATTTTTATGGATTTTTGAAGGTGTTATAATAAGAAAAATCATTAAAATTGAAAAATTATAAAAGTAGTAAAATTTTTGATGTGAGTCCTATAATTTAGGAAAAAATCATTGGAATAACTATTGGAAACTTACCAATCACAATAGATGGAAAATTGGTTTCATCGAAATACGGCGAAATTTTATGGATTTTTAAAGGTGTTATATTAAAGAAAATCACTAAAATCGAAAATATATAAAAAGTAGTGAAATTTTAGATTTGAGTCCTATAATTCAGGAAAAATTTATTGGAATAACTATTGAAAACTTACCAATCACAATGGATAAAGAATTTATTTCATCGAAATCTGACGAATTTTTATAAATTTTTGAAAGTGTAATGCTAGGGAAAATCACTAAAGTTAAAAAATTATAGAAAATGGCGAAATTTTGGATTTAAGTCATATAAATTAGGAAAATTTCATTGGAATAGCTTATAAAAACTTAACATTCACAATGGATGGAGAATTTTATTCATCAAAATCTGATGAATTTTAATGAATTTCTGAATGTATTATACTAGAAAAAATCACTAAAATCTAAAAAATTATAAAAATTATAAAATTTTAGATGTAAGTCCTATAATTTTAGATGTAAGTCCTATAAAAATCTGACGAATTTTTATAAATTTTTGAAAGTGTAATGCTAGGGAAAATCACTAAAGTTAAAAAATTATAGAAAATGGCGAAATTTTGGATTTAAGTCATATAAATTAGGAAAATTTCATTGGAATAGCTTATAAAAACTTAACATTCACAATGGATGGAGAATTTTATTCATCAAAATCTGATGAATTTTAATGAATTTCTGAATGTATTATACTAGAAAAAATCACTAAAATCTAAAAAATTATAAAAATTATAAAATTTTAGATGTAAGTCCTATAATTTTGGAAAAGTTCGTTGGAATGGCTTTTGAAAACTTAACATTCATAATGGATTAAGAATTGGCTTCTTAGAAAACTGACGAATTTTTATGTATTTTCAAATGTATTATACTCAGAAAAATCAGTAAAATCGAAAAATTGTAAAAAATGGTGAAATTTTGGATGTGAGTCCTATAATTTAGGAAAACTTCAATGGATTGGCTATTAAAAGTTTACCAATCATAATGGATCGACAGTTGGCTTAATCGAAATCTGTTGACTTTTTATGGATTTATTAAGGTGTTATATTAGGAATAATTACTAAAACAGAAAAATTATAAAAAGTGGTATAATTTAGGAAAATTTTACTGGAATGACTTTTGAAAGCTTAACATTCAAAATGGATAAATAATTTGTTTCATACAAATCTGACGAATTTTTATGCATTTTCGAATGTGTTATATTAGGAAAAATAACTAAAATCATAAAATTATAAAATTATTGAAATTTTAAATGTGAGTCCTATAATTTAGAAAAATTTCATTGGAATGGTTATTGAAAACTTACAAATCACAATAGAGAGAGAATTGCATTCATCGAAATCTGACGAATTTTTATAGATTTCTAAAAGTGTTATACTAGGAAAAATCACTAAAATCGAAAAATTATAAAAAATGATTAAATTTTGGATTTGAGTCCTATAATTTAGAAAATTTTTATTGAAATAGCTTTTGGAAACTGAACATTCACAATGGATATAGAATTGGATTCATCGAAATCTAATGAATTTTAATGGATTTCTAAAAGTGTTGTATTAGGTAAAACCCCTAATATCGAAAAATTATAAAAAGTTGTGAAATATTATGTGTGAGTCATATAATTTAGAAAAATTTCAATGTGATGGCTATTGGAAGCTTACCAATCACAATAGATAGAGAATTTGCTTGATCGAAATATGGCGAATTTTTATGGATTTCCTAAGATGTTATACTAGTAAAAATCACTAAAATCGAAAAATTATAAAAAGCGATGAAATTTTGGATTTAAATCCTATAATTTAGGAAAATTTAATTGGAATGGGTATTGGAAACTTACCAATTACAATGGATAGAGAATTGGCTTCATCGAATTTTGGCAAATTTTTATGTGTTTCTGAAGGTATTACACTAGAAAAAATCACCGAAATCAAAAAATTATAAAAAATTGTGAAAGTTTAGATATGAGACCTATAATTAGAGAAAATTTGATTGAAATGGCTGTTGGAAACTTACCGATCACAATGGCTAAAAAATTGACTTCATCGAAATATGGCGAATTTTTATGGATTTCTAAAAATGTTATACTAGAAAAAATCACTAAAATTGAAAATTTATAAAATGTGGTGAAATATTGGATATGAGTCCTATAATTGAGGAAAATTTCATTGGAATGGCTATTGCAAGCTTACCAATTACAATGGGTAAAAAATTGGTTTTATCGAAAATGGCGAATTTTTATAGATTTCTAAAAATGTTCTATTAGAAAAAATCACTAAAATCAAAAATTTATAAAAAGTGGTGAAATTTTGGATATGAGTCCTATAATTTATGAAAATTTCATTGGAATGGATTTTTGAAGCTTAACATTCACAATGGATTGAGAATTCGCTTCATAGAAATCTGACAAATTTTTATGCATTTTCGAAAGTGTTATACTAGGAAAAATCAGTAAATTCGAAAAATTATAATAAGTGGTGAAATTTTGAATATAAGTTTTATAAATTAGGAAAATTTCATTAGAATGGCTTTTGGAAAGTTAACATTTGCAATGGATAGAGAATTGGTTTAATCGAAATTTGACAAATTTTTATCGATTTCTGAAAGTGTTATACTAGAAAAAAATTACTAAAATCAAAAAATTATAAAAAGCGGTGAAATTTTGGATTTGAGTGCTATAAATTAGGAAAACTTTATTGGAAAGGCTTTTGAAAGCTTAACATTCACAATGTATTGAGAATTGGCTTCATCGAATTCTGATTAATTTTTATGGATTTCTGAAAGTGTTACATATTAGGTAAAATCACTAAAATCGAAAAATTATAAATAATGATGAAATTTTGGATTTGAGTTCTATAAATTAGGAAAATTTCATTGGAAAAGCTATTAGAAGCTTACCAATCACAAGGGATAGAGAATTGATTTTTTTGAAATCTGACGAATTTTTATTGATTTCTCAAGGTGTTATACTAGGAAAAATTACTAAAATCGAAAAATTATTAAAACTTGTGAGATTTTGGATCTGTGCCCTATAATTTAGGAAAATTTTATTGTAATAACTATTGAAAACTTACCAATAACGATGGATAGAAAACTGGATTCATCGAAATCTGATAAATTTTTATGGATTTCTGAAGCTGTTATATTAGGAAAAATCATTAAAATCGAAAAATTATAAAAAGTGGTAAAATTTTGGATGTGAGTCCTATAATTTAGAAAACATTTATTGGAATGACTATTTGAAGCATACCGATGAGAATGGATAGAGAATTGGCTTCAAAGAAATCAGGCGAAATTTTATTGATTTCTCAAGATGTTATACTAAGAAAAATCACTAAAATCTAAAAATTATAAAAAGTGTTGAAATTTTTAATGTGAGTTTTATAATTTAGGAAAATTTCATTGGAATGACTATTGGAAACTTACCAATTACATTGGATAGAGAATCGGTTTTATCAAAATCTTACAAATTTTTATTAAATTCTGAAGATATTATATTAGGGAAAATCTCTAAATTTTAAAAATTATAAAAACTGGTGAAATTTTCGATTTGTGTCTTATCATTTAGAAAAAATTTATTGGAATGGCTATTGAAAATTTACTAATCCCAATGGATAAAAGACTGATTTTATGAAATGTGACGAATTTTTATGAATTTTTAAATGTGTTATACTAGGAAAAATCAGTAAAATCGAAAAATTATAAAAAGTGGTGAAATTTTGAATGTGACCCCTATAATTTAGGAAAATTTCATTAGAATAACTATTGGAAGCTTACCAATCACAAGGGATAGAGAATTGGTTTCTTCAAAATCTGAAATTTTTTTATAGATTTCTCAAAGTATTGTACTAGAGAAAATCACTAAAATCGAAAAATTATTAAAACTTATGAGATTTTGAATGTGTGTCCTATAATTTACGAAAATTTCATTGTAATGACTATTGGAAACTTTCTAATAACGATAGATAGAAAACTGGTTTCATCGAAATCTGATGAATTTTTATGTATTTCTAAAGGTATTATATTAGAAAAAATCACTAAAATCAAAAAATTATAAAAAATTGTGAAATTTTGGATGTAAGGCCTATAATGTAGGAAAAATTTATTGGAATTGCTATTTGAAGCATACCGATGAGAATGGAAAGAGAATTGACTTCAAGGAAATCAGACGATTTTTTATTGATTTCTCAAGGTATTATATTAGAAATAATCACTAAAATCTAAAAATTATAAAAAATCGTGAAATTTTTGATGTGAGTCTTATAATTTAGGAAAAGTTTATTGGAATGGCTATTGAAAGTTTACTAATCACAATGGATAGAGAATTGGTTTTATGGAAATCTGACAAATTTTTATTAAATTCTGAAAACATTATATTAGGAAAAATCTAAAAATTATAAAAAGTGATGAAATTTTGGATATAAGTCATATAATTTAGGAAAAACTCATTTAAATGGTTATTGGAAGCTTAGCAATCACAATGGATAGAGAATTGGTTTTATCGAAATCTAACGATTTTTTATTGATTTCTGAAAGTATTATATTATAAAAAATCACTAAAATTTAAAAAAAGTGTTGAAATTTTGGATATGAGTTCTATAATTTATTAAATCTTTATTAGTATAGCTATTGAAAGCTTACCAATTACAATGGATAGAGAATTGGCTTAATTGAAATCTGACGAATATTTTTGGATTTCTGAAAATGTTATACTAGTGAAAGTGACAAAAATCAAAAAATTAGAAAAAGTGGTGAAATTTTGGATGTGAATCCTATAATTTAGGAAAATTTCATTTGAATGCCTATTGGAAACTTACCAATCACAATAGATAGAGTATTGATTTCATCGAAATCTTATGACTTTTTATTAAATTCTGAAGGCATTATAATAGAAAAAATCACTAAAATCTAAAAATTATAAAAAGTGGTGAAATTTTGGATGTGAGTCCTATAATTTAGGAAAACTTCATTGGAATTGCTATTGAAAACTTACTAATCACAATGGATAGAGAATTGACGTCATCGAAATCTAACGAATTTTTATGAAATTATGAAAACATTATAATAGGAAAAATTACTAAAATCGAAAAATTATAAAAAGTGGTAAAATTTTGGATGTGGGTCTTATAATTTAGGAAAACTTAATTGAAATGGCTATATTAGCTTACCAATCACAAAAGATGAAGAAAAATGTTTTATCAAAATCTAATGAATTTTTATGGATTTCTAAAAGTGTTATATTAGGAAAAAACACAAAACTTTAAAAATTAAAAAAAATGTTGAAATTTTGGATGTGAATTCTATAATTTAGGAAATCTTTATTAGTATAGCTATTGAAAGCTTAATCACAATAGATAGAGAATTGGCTTGATTGAAATCTGACGAATATTTTTGGATTTTTGAAGATATTATACTGTGAAGCATTATGTAAGTGTGGGAGCTCTAAAGCTCTATAAATATGTATGTCCGATCCCATAAGGGGATCAAGCTAAAAAGAAATAAAAATCTTCCTTTTCCTCTTACCTAATGAGTTTCTAAGTTCTTTCTTTCTCTCTTCATAAAATACTCTTATTCATCATCCTTGGATCCTGTTATCTATCTTTTAGATCTGTGAAAAAAGTTGTGTTGTGTTGTCTTACAGGACAACTCCTTTAGTTGGCCAGGAGAGCCGTTTATTTGGATAGTCATACCTGACTTCCCAATCGGCCTATTTACAGTCCTAGGAGTATTTGGCTATTGGAAACTTACCAATTACAATGGATAGAGAATTGGTTTTATCGAAATCTGACGAATTTTTATTAAATTGTGAAAACATTATATTAGGAAAAATTATTAAAATCGAAAAATTATAAAAAATGGTAAAATTTTGGATGTGAGTCTTATAATTTAAGAAAATTTAATTGAAATGACTATTGTAAACTTACCAGTTACAAAAAATGGAGAATTGCTTTCATCGAAATTTGACAAATTTTTATAGATTTCTGAAAGTCTTATACTTGAAAAAATCATTAAAATTAAAAAAATTGTTGAAATTTTGAATGCAAGTCCTATAATTTAGGAAATCTTTATTAGTATAGTTATTGGAAACTTACCAATCACAATAGATAGAGAATTGGCTTGATTGAAATCTGACGAATATTTTTGGATTTCTGAAAATATTATACTAGTGAAAGTGACAAAAATCAAAAAATTAGAAAAAATGGTTAAATTTTGGATGTAAATCCTATAATTTAGGAAAATTTCATTAGAATATCTATTGAAAACTTACCAATCACAGTGAATAGAGAATAGGCTAAATCGAAATCTAATAATTTTTTTTGGATTTTTGAAAGTGTTATATTTGAGAAAATCATTAAAATCGAAAAATTATAAAAAGTTGTGAGATTTTGGATATGAGTCCTATAATTTAGGAAAATTTCATTAGAATTGCTATTGAAAGCTTACCATTCACAATGGTTAGATAATTATCTTTATCGAAATCTGACGATTTTTTTTTTTTATTTCAGAGGGTGTTATATTAGGAAAAATCACTAAAATCGAAAAATTATTAAAAATGGTGAAATTTTGGATGTGAGTCGTATAATTTTTGAAAACTTTATTGGTATGGTTATTGGAATCTTAACAATTACAGTTGATGGAGAATTAGTTTCATCGAAATCTGATAAATTTTTTGAGATTTCTGAAGGTATTATACTAGGAAAAATCTCTAAAATCGAAAAATTATAAAAAATTGTGAAATTTTTTATGTGAATTCTATAATTTAGAAAAATTTCATTGGAATGACTATTGTAAACTTACCAATCACAATGGATGGAGAATTGGTTTCATCAAAATATGACGTATTTTTATGGATTTCTGAATGTGTTATACTAGCGAAAATCACTAAAATCGAAAAATTATAAAAAATGGTGAAATTTTAGATGTGACTTTTATAATTTAGGAAAACTTAAATGGAATGACTATTGGAATTTTACCAATCGCAATGAATAGAGAATTAGCTTGATCGAAATCTAACGAATATTTTTGGATTTCTGAAAGTGTTATAGTAGGGAATATTACTAAAATCGAAAAATTACAAAAAGTGGTAAAATTTTGGATGCGAGTCCTATAATTTAGAAAAATTTCATTGGAATGACTATTACAAGCTTACCAATTACAATGAATGGAGAATTGGCTGAATCGAAATTTGACGAATATTTTTGGATTTCTGAAAGTGGTATACTAAGAAAAATTACTAAAATCAAAAAATTATAAAAAATGGTAAAATTTTAGATGTGAGTCCTATAATTTACGAAAATTTAATTGAAATGTCTATCGGAAGCTTACCAATCATAATAGATGGAGAATTGTTTTCATCGAAATCTGACAATTTTTTTTTTTATTTCATAAGGTGTTATACTAAGAAAAATCACTAAAATCGAAAAGTTTTTAAAAGTGGTAAATTTTTGGATACGAGTCTTATAATTTAGGAAAATTTTATTGGTATGGCTATTAGAAGCTTACCAATCACACTGAATGGAGAATTGGTTTTATCGAAATCTAACAAATTTTTTGTGATTTCTGAAAATGTTATAATAGGAAAAATTAATAAAATCGAAAAATTATAAAAAATGGTAAAATTTTGGATGTAAATCCTATAATTTAGGAAAATTTTATTAAAATGGCTATTGGAAGACTACTAATTACAATGGATAGAGAATTGGTTCCATCAAAATTTGACGATTTTTTTTGGATTTTTGAAGGTATTATATTAGGAAAAATCACTAAAATCGAAAAATTATAAAAAGTGGTAAAATTTTGGACGTGAGTTTTATAATTTATGAAAATTTTATTGTAATGATTATTGGAACATTACCAATCACAGTGGATAGAGAATTGCTTTCATCGAAATTGGACGATTTTTTTTGTATTTTTGAAAGTGTTATACTAGAGAAAATCACTAAAATTGAAAAATTATAAAAAGTTGTGAAATTTTTGTTATAAATCCTATAATTTATGAAAATTTTATTAGAATTGCTATTGAAAGTTTACCAATCACAAAAGATGGAGAATTGACTTGATCGAAATCTGACGAATTTTTTTGGATTTCTAAAGGTGTTATACTAGAGAAAATCTCTAAAATCGAAAAATTATAAAAAAGTGGTGAAATTTTAGATGTGAGTCCTATAATTTAGAAAAATTTTATTGGTATAGCTATTGGAAGCTTACCAATTATAATGGATGGAGAATTGATTTCATAGAAATCTGACGAATTTTAATGGATTTCTAAAAGTATTATACTGGTGAAAGTGACAAAAATCGAAAATTATTAAAAGTAATGAAATTTTCGATGTGAATCATATAATTTAGGAAAATTTTATTACAATAACTATTGTAAGCTTACCAATCACAGTGGATGGAGAATTCGTTTCATCGAAATATGAAATTTTTTTATGGATTTCTAAAAATATTGTACTAAAAAAATCATTAAAATTGAAAAATTATAAAAAGTGGTGAAATTTTGGATGTGAGATCTATAATTTAGGAAAAATTTATTAAAATGACTATTGAAAACTTACAAATTACTGTGGATAGAGAATTTGCTTTATAGAAATATGAAATATATGCTATTTTTAACACTTTAGAAGTAAATTTACCTCAAAATATGGTTAAAAAATAAATACGCACAATTTTTAATGATTTAGAGGCAAATTTTTTCCTAATATTTTATGATATCGAAATGACTATAGATTTGGCTTTCATTTAATCGTGATCATTTTGTACTATTATTTTCTTTTTCTTTTTTTTTTTGTTGGATTGATACATCAAATTCCAAAAGGTATTCTTTTTTTAATTTCTTTCCCATTTTCTATTGTTATTTTTTATACACTACCCCACAGTATTACGGTGCTCTTTTTTTTTTTCCAAGCAATTGGTTCCAATCAAACTCATT
Source organism: Excoecaria cochinchinensis (assembly GCA_947683425.1). NCBI lineage: Eukaryota > Viridiplantae > Streptophyta > Magnoliopsida > Malpighiales > Euphorbiaceae > Excoecaria > Excoecaria cochinchinensis. The sequence goes on along the minus strand of CANTUQ010000054.1, from coordinate 8,794,379 downwards.
ATTTTCTAAAAACCCTTCATTGTCGAATTCATTGATTTGGTAAGAAAACAAAACTTTCTAAATTTAATACACTGCTAATTAAGCAAGGTAACAGAGAAAGCCTATGATGTGAATGTGGGTGAGAAATAGAAGAGGGACAGATAATAGCTATGCGTATGCCCTATAAATTGAAATCTAATTAAAAGAAAGTCTCCATTGTGATAAATATATAAATTCTCTGCAATCTATGTTTATAATAATTTTTATAACACGTTAATTGAAGTATTCACTGCTTATTGGAGTATTTATCTATGAGCAAATACAAAAGGAGGGAGGATGTATAGATAAAACATGATCAGGCCTTAAACTCCAAGGGGGCCAGCTGCAGTTAAATGATCAATAATAACCTTAACGCTAAAAGCCCTAAATGAGAGGTATTATCAAGTGGAATTTGGAAAGGCTTATTTAAACTCTAAAGCCTTTTAATATAAATGTTGGCCTTCAAAGCCCTTCTGATAAGCTACTTTATATCCATATAAATTTATATATACTACATATTTTATAAAATATTTAGTGAGAAACGTAATATAATAATAATAATATTATTATTATTATTATTATTATTATACAGTCGGTGTAAATGTAGAAATTAGACTAATTAGAAATATTTTACTTGATTTATTTACTTCTATAAAAATGTTTTATTGTTATTTTTAAAATTTAATATATCAAATTTTTTAGTTGATGGAATAATAATATATCAAATTTATTAAATAAGATATTCTTTTATAACTAAATAAAATATGTTAACTTATTAAATGTGATATTTCAATCTAAAAAAAATTAAACTAATTTATTTTGCTTAATCTCTATACATTTAATAATACTTTTTATATAAAATTTAAACTATAGTAGTAATGTTGATGATTTTCTTATTTTGGTTATTTAGTTGTGAATTGTAAGGAGTTTTTAATTCTGTGTCTTTATTTGGAGGTTGGTCGGGTTCATAGACAAGCTAATGCGAAGGCTTATACTGTTGCTATAATTTCTTACCATAGCTTTACTGGTTGAGAATCAATTTTAGATTGTATTTCGGCTAAAGGTGTAATTTTGCTTCTAATTGCTCCTAACGTTTATTTTGTAGCAAATTTGCTCATAATGTTTATAAAATGAGAGATTTTTGCTCCGGCCGTCAATTGCCACTAACTGCTAACGTGGATCGAGTGAGACATATGTCACGCATCTATTGGTCACATTAGCGACACATGTCCAGCACTTGAATCAAACATTTTGGATGCCAAAGGTGCATTTTTGCCCTTAATGTTTCCCCAAACGTGTAAATTTGCTCCTAACATCTGTAAAATAAGAGATTTTTGCTCCCATCGTCAATTACTGCTAACTTTGACCGTTAATACGTTAGTTGACCGCTGACGTGGATCGAGTGGGACACATGTCGTACATCAATTGGACATGTTAGTGACACCTATCCAGCTCGTGAATCACACGTTCATGCCATTTCTTTCCCTCACTTTCAGCCAGATCGTGTTTTCCCATTCATTTGTGCCTTCCTCATTTTCACCGTCATCCTCTCATTCTCTTTCTACTACCACTTTCCTTTTGCTGAAATCATCGATTACTACACCACACCAATGTCTTTTCCCACGCCTATGAGAACACTGATACCTGCTCTTGCTCCCAGAGTCAGACCGTCTGCCTTTGCTTTGATTCCAAGATTCAGACCTTCGGCTTCTGGTCCTTCTCTTTCTCCTTCGTCTTTCCTGCCTTCTTTTACATCTAAATTTTCATCGGAGCAAAAGTAAAGGCAGATGGTCTGACTCTTGGAGTAGGAGCAGGCATCGGCGTCCTCATAGACAGAAGAGTCCTCACAGGCGTGGGAGAAGACATTGGTGTGGTGTAAGAACCGGTGATTTCACCAGAGGAGGAGGAGAGGGATGGAAAGTGCTAGTATAATGTGAAAAAGTGGATGACGGTGAAAAGGAGGAAGGCATGAATGAATGGGAAAACACGATGATCTGGTTGAGAGTGAAGGAGAGAAAGGGCATGAATGTGTGATTCACGCGTTAGACACGTATCACTGACGTGTCAAATGGATGCGTGACACGTGTCCCATTCAATTCACGTCGGTGGCAACTAACGTATTAATGATCAAAGTTAGCGGCAATTGACGGCGGAAGCAAAATCTCACATTTTACAAACATTGAAGACAAATTTGCCCTAAAATAAATGTTAAGGGCAAATTTACACGTTTGGGGAAACGTTAAGTGCAAAAATGCACCTTTAGCCTTTCCCAAACATTTGATTTATGCGCTGGACACGTGTTGCTGATATGTCCAATGGATGCGTGACATGTGTCTCACTCAATTCACGTCAACGGTCAACTAACGGATTAACGGTCAAAGTTAGCGGCAATTGTCAGCGAGGGAAAAAATCTCATGTTTTACAAACGTTAGAAGCAAATTTGTCTAAAAATAAACGTTAGAGACAAATTTGCATATTTAAAAAAATGTTAGCAAAAATGCACCTTTGGGCTTATTTGTAACACCCTTATATAACTTTTCTAACGTACGTTAGCGGTTATGTCAGTTACCAATGGAGTTACTTATACTTACATGCGAATAAATTTGTTTCATTTAAATTATGCTTAACCATTTTAATTATGACTTGTTATACTTAATCGATGATGATAATTGTGAAATTAATGATATTTTTAGTGTGTTTTTATTTATTTATTTAAGTTAATTTAGTATTTATTTGGTTGAATTATAGTTGAATTAGTTAATTTTATATTTTAGAGTTTAATTGTTGATTTTGGTATTTTTCAGGATTAAAATAAAGGAAAAAGGATTTAATTGAAAATAATGCTAAGTTTTGGATCAATTTGGTAATTCTCATATTTGTGGAAGTCAAAGAATGGAACAAAGTGCATTTGCATAATGCACGGGAGTGCAAATTCTCACATGGCCAAGTGAGTGTTATTTGCTTAATGCACGGGAGTGCAAAATTTCACATGGTCGTGCATTTACAATTAGAAAATTCAACACGACAGTGCATTTGGATGACTTTTTCATCAACTGCCAGCGTTTTCATAAATTCAAAATCTACCAAATTTCCGAAGAAAAGAGAGAATCCTTTTCCCATTTACCGACCGAAAGAATTTTGGCAATAAAAAGTCAGAAAGAATACGAGATCAGGAGGGAGTTTTCTGGAACGAAAAAGGAAGATTTATTTTCTGCAATTTAAGATTTAGATTTTTGAGGGAGTTTTAGAATTTAATTTAAGCTGTTGTTAATTTAATTCTGAGGGGAATAATCAGAGAGGTTATTATTTATGTTTGAAGTTTTGAGAACAGATTGAATGGGAAGAACATAAATTTTATTATTGTAAGAATTTCATTTTCAGATCTTCAATGGGTAATATCAACTTCTCTTTATTTAATTCAGTTTTAATTTCAATTATGAGTGAGTAGTTTCTTTTCTTGTTAAGGGATGCTTTGAATCCCCAATAATCATGTGAATGCTTTGTGTGGATTGATTTATGCATATGCTTCAGTTTTATCTTCTCTGAATAAATCTGTTTGTCATTGAAATTAATGCCAGTTTAAGATTGATCTACTGTGATAATCTTTGATTATATTCATTTCATGAACTTACACATACTCTGTTCTATTTCTATCGATTTTCACTGGTTTGATTAATCCGGGATGGTAGTTAAATCTGTGGATCTCTATTTTAATAGGTTCAGAATTGTAGAAGATAATTGAGCTTTGATATCTTAATCCGGGAAGGTAGGATCATCTAAGTTTAGGACTTAAGACCTGTTTCGATGCTAAAATATGTGCTGAATCCAGGGTGGTAGGTGCATATCTTAGAAAAGGTTGATCCGAAAGGCAGGCTATGGTATAGGCTAGGTTGTTCACTGATTTGCATATGTTATTGATAAGTTGAAGCATTTACATGGCGTTATTGGGGAGGATGGGTATTCCTTGACAAGATTTTTTTTTTTGTTATTTCATCAAATCTGTATTGGTATTGAGTCTGTTTAATATTCTCTAATTAGTTATTTTATCAATTACAGTATTTAATTTTCACCTTAAATAATTAATCACATCAAACAATTGGGAATTCTTTAGCATACATTTAATTTTTAAAATTTTACACAACACAGTCCCTTGGGTTCGATAACTTGTGGTCTTAATTATGCATCACTATATTACTTGCCGATTCAGTACACTTGCTGAGGTCTCGTCAGATGACCTATATTGTCCAATTTTATTAATTAAATCCATGAAAATTTCGGTAGCATAACAACTATAATTCTAACCTACCCAAACCTGCAAATCAACAAACCGCAGCCCACACGGGCACAACAACCACATATAATATTTTTTTTATCATACAAACACCATAAACAGTCTTATAATATCCACTACATGATAATGTCCATTACACACCATGAATTACAAAATCCAAAAATTTCATCACCATAAAAGTATATACATGCCATACTTTAAAAACCATAGAAAAATCTTGTGCTTGCTTGGATCCAAAAGCTTCTAAAAAGTCGTATGCTTGCTCCACGCCTAGCCTGTACCTACACGCAGTCAACAGAAACTACCTGCTGAACATTAAGTATGCTCAGTGGTAGTTACAATTCTAAGAATTTCCATCTAACTATTTATTGTATATTTTCATTACAATATTTGATATATTTATCCTAATTTATGTAAACCTTACTAATGCATTTAATTATTTCTACCATTTATCAAATAACATGATCATTACAACCACAATCTCATTGAAGCTACTAATTTAATTTCATTTCCTTTATGAACAAAATGTACTCCCTTATTCTAAAATATTCATTTTTAATTAATAAATTCTAAACAAATTATTATATACTCAATTATAAAGCTTTATTCATTTTATGCCATAATATCATCTAAAATACACATTTAACTTAATTTTTTATCATAAATATAAAATACTAATTTATTCTAAAATATTCATTTATGATTAATAAATTCTAAATAAATTATCATATACTTAATTTTTATCCTAATTTCATATTATGCTTTTATTTTTAATAATTAATAAAGCTACACCTTAAATCCTCCAATTTTGACATTCGGCCAACTTAACCAGTTCACTCACCATATTTTGTTTTTATCCCTTTATTATTCATTTCATGATTTTACTCATTAAATCACATGTTTACATCTTTATTTCATTAATATACATAAGTATACCATTCGGCTCCCTTAACTTTCCTATTCTACAATTTATTTCTTCTTCATTTAGCCATTCAAACTATCATTTCTAGTCTTCTAAGTCCTAATTATAACATTTATTTCAATTATCTACACATATTTTATATAGTTATTAATTAAACATAACCTAAATTTACTCTAAATCATTGGAAATAAATAGAATTTGTAACCACTCACCTTCAATTCTTGTTCTACTCCTCTTGTACTTCTTTTCCTTTCCCTTTTCCTCTTGAAGTGCCTTCAATTTCTTTATTCCCTCACTTCAAACCCTAAACTTGACCCCCTTGAAATTTCTCAAATTCTTCACTCAATTAGAAATTAGAGGCTGCAATAGTGTTAGAGAGGGGCTGGATTTTATTAGGGAGGCTTGAATTGAGTAGAAAATTAGAGGAGAAAATGAAGAATTTTGAGAGAAAGTGAGGGAGTTAGGTTCGGCCAAGATGAGGGGCTGGAGAGGGCTGAAATATTCTGGAGTTTTCTTCATAATTCTGATTTTTCAGCCCTTTTATACTCTCAATTTTGGGATGGGCTGGTCCAACCACTTTAATTCTAAGCCTATTTTAATTTAATAGCCCATCAATCAAACTAAAATAAATTCTCCTCCTTCCCAAACTCCAATCCACTCCATATCAGTTCTAAAATTCGCCAAATAATTAATTAAGTTTTCACAAAAAATTTTAATCCAATCGGAAACCGTTTTCGGGATTGACTTACTCTAACCAGTCTGATTCGACAATTTTCAGTGTTACCTTAAAATTAATTTTTCTTTAACAAAAATTTCTAATTATTATTTTAAACTTATCCATACCCTTAAAATAATTTTTGGAGGTCATTTTTTATTTTTAGAAGTCCAATCAAACTTAAGTCAAACCGGGGTCTCTAAATACGATCCAGGTTTTTTTTTTTTTTTAACTTTTGGTAGTCTATTTGAACTCATTTTCACTCCACATTTTACCACTAGGCTCACCATGACTAATATTTTTCGATAGTCAAATAAAATATTTTTTTTGCCTCCGGGTGAAATTTCTATCCCGTGTGTACTATTCACCATCGGAAAATATTATTCACGGCTAATCCGATATTGCGGCCATTACATTATTTCTCACTTGTTTGATCTTAGTTAATGCAATCCTTTGTTCTATATTTAAAAAATAATAATAATACTTTTATATAAATACTAAAAATTATAAAACATGTGCTATAAAATAATATATATTAAATAAAAAAAAGGCAACATAATCATAACTTGTTGTTTCTCTTTCTGTCCTACAAAATTATCATTTATTAAAAAAATTATCATTTTAGTAAATTTAAAATAACATTTAGGACACATTTGGTTCACTGTATTATATTAGTCTGTATAGCATTAAACTGTATAGCATTAATCTGTATTATAGTATATTATGTTTGGTATAAAACTGTATTAGCTTGTGATATTTTATATTATATTCGGTATATAATATCATACTGTATTATTTTTAAAAAAATTAAAAATAAACAAATAAAATTATTTTTGTGGTCACTAATTTAAATAAAAAAATGATTATAAAATATAATTTTTAATATAAAGGAACTTTCTTCAAGAGAAAGTTGCCACTGCCGAGAATTGATAGAAGGCACTTTCTTCAGTCACCTAATTTTGTTGATTCTTTCTAATTTTGTTTAATAGGTTAATAATTTTCAACATTTCAATCACAACAACAATCAAAAAATTGAATCATTGAACAAAATTCCAACAAGTAAATTTAAATTTCACATGAATTTAATGAATAAAATTCAATTAATAAATCACAAATTAAACTATTAAATAAAAAATAAAAGAAAAGTTTAGAGCAATTGAATTTAAAATAAAGATAAAAGAGATGGAAACGTGTTAGAGACGAAGTAGATGTCGGAGATGGAAAGAAGATGGAAGAGGTAGTATATAAACCCATGGGATAATGGAGCATATACTGTATTATATTATTCTCTTGTTATTTTTTAAAAAAATTTATCAAAGATTGTATTTGTATTAGCTTGCATTATATTATATTATTTCATGTATAATACAGTGAACCAAACGTGCACTTATTGTATACTTTTTAATTTTATAACAAACTATTCAATAAGTAAATTAATATTTCTTCTATATAATTTTTTTATAAAAAATAATGAAATTAATAATTATTTTAATAGTAGTGATTTATGGGGACAATTTTTTTAATAATGTTTTTTTAATAAAATATTATAAAAATGGGGTGGGTCAGAAAATAATTGCGGGATTGGGGTTTTTTTCGATGACGCAGCACGTGGCTGCGTCATTGTGTCAGGGATCAATCTGAAAACGCAGCCAGTGGCTGCGTTTTCAGACGCCCATGTGACCGTTGTCACATGGGTCTGCGACATCTGAAGACGCAGCACAGTGATGCGTCTTCAGATGTCAGGTCCGGTTAAATCAATTTGACCGGACCGTTGGATGAAAGTTGAATTTGGGGTATTTAAACCCCAAATTCATCCGAAGGAATGCACACTTTGGCATTCCTTCGGTTTTTACTTCGTCCCCCAGCCAAAATTTAGCAAAATCCTTTGTTTCCTTCGGCTCTTGTTTCCTTTTATTCATTTTTTGTTTCCTTTTATTCAACTGCTTTGTTTATATTTGTTTCTTTCAATTTCTTTATTTCCTTTTATTGAACAAGCTATTTTTTAATTTATTTTTTCATTCCAGCTTATTTATTTTATTTTGGTTCCAGCAAAAAAATAATTTTTTTATTTCTTTTATTATAACCAAAAAAAATAATATTTTTATTCAGTGCAGAAAAAAATTATTATCCAAATTTTTACGTTATTGTAAAATTTTCGTCACTTTTTTACGTCATAAAAAATTAGAGTGTAAATTTTTTTATTATATTTGAGAGTTAACGGGTATCGATAAAATAATATATAATTCAGTAGTAAAAATTAATAAGAATAAAATTGATTGTATTTTATTATTGTAATTGTAAAAATATTTAACTCTGTTGTATTATAAATTTCAGGTTATTTCTCACGATTTATTGTGAAGACGAAAAAAATAAAAGTAAGTTATACCGTTTTATTATTATTTGGTTATTTACATTATATTTTAATCTTACATATTAGAATAATATAAAATGAAAAATGTAGTCTTAGGACTAATTAAAATGACATGCATTTATTGTTGACTTTATATTTTTTTTTTTATTATTTATCTATCTATATAGTGTTAAGGAAAAATTTATACGAAACAGTGTTATAATTTTTTATATTAAAATGATATTTATGAAATATATAATTCGTATGAACTGAAAATTGAAATTTTTTGACATATTATTGATATTCATATTTATTTATTATTAAAAAAATATAATAATATTATGAAAATATGAACCTATGATGATAACAAATACGTTAAAAAAAATTGACATATTGATTTTATTTTTATATTAATTGACGAATATATTTGAATTATAGGAATATTTTATTTATTGTTATGCTTACTATAAATTATGCTTTAAATATGCAAAAGTAACACATGTTATCTATGTGCATTTAGGTTATTAAGTAATGGAAAATTTTAGAAATCAAGAATTTATCAATCCGGGACCGTACGTTGATGAGCTACTCACTTTGAGTGGCAAGCATTGAGCTGATGCAGTATGGGCGGGAACTGTAAGTGTTTTGGCAGTACTTAATGTCTTCTTGTGTCATTTGACAAATTTAGTATTATATATATTTGTCTGATAATTTATTTATTTTTAGGTTGAACACAACGTTTTATTCGCACGAAGAGCTAGCGTTGAAAGTCATTACAGGAATATCGATAAGCGAATTATACCGTATCTGAGATTAGCAGGATTTTATGAAGTTTCGCAAATCGGTGTAATGAATGTTAATGTGGATTTAATGACTGCTCTTGTCGAGAGATAGAGACCGGAGTCCCATACATTCCACCTTCCTGTTGGTGAGACTACAATAACACTGGAGGATATACAGAAACTGACCGGGCTACCTGTCGAAGGACGTGCTGTGACAGGGCACTTTCAGCATGATTGGCCGAATTTATGTGGTCAGTTGTTGGGCCAAGTTCCCCCAGAAGATGCAATTAGGGGACTTAAAATTAAACTGACGTGGTTAAGTCAGAATTTCAGTCATTTACCTGCTGGGGCAACGGACTACCATATTCAGTGCTTTGCGCGTGCTTGGATATTACACTGTATTGGTGGACTACTATGTCCAGGCACAACAAATAATTTCATACATTTGATCCCAGTTGCTTCTTACTGACCATGCCCAGTATGCAATTTCGAATAATTTCTTATCCCAGTTGCCTGTGATCCATTGAAAGATTACCATCTGGACATGAATGTGGTCCTTGAAATCTTGTGATTACCCATAACGGGCTTACTCCCTTTTTTATTGCTCTTAACCTCCACCTGCACCCACTATCAGACTGTGCGCACCTTACCACCCAGTAGTTTGGCTTCGATTCAATTACTCTGAAGTCAACATTTTTCATGATTGAGTACTTTTTCACACAAGATTTCACTTCATCCTTGCTAGTAAAAACCAACCCAGTCGACAATTCCGAGCAATCATCCCACGTATGATATCGAACTCCTTCCGACACATCAACCTGGGATGCATCAAAGTCCATATCTGTATAGTGCTCAGATTGAAACATGAAATTGACCGGGCTTATATCACCGCTTGGATGCATTGATGCTAATGGACTGACGTCTTAAGTATTATCAGAATCATCACCATCTCCAGATTCTGAGCTAGCACTTTCCACTAGAATATTAGCATATTCGGCCTCTGCATCATCATTAGGCGAAACATAATCATGGCTCAGTGAGAACACGGCATCATCATCCTCGTCGCTCAAATTAATCGACGGTTCATTTCCAACATTAACACTAGTGGGGTTGCAAAATCTGCCGTCATTTTCCACCAAATTTGTAGAGTTACCAGACATACGATCTCTGAGTAAATCACCATCTTGCCTACACATGGACAACCAAGGTTGACTAGGAGTAATATCTGCAATCTGGGAAACCGAATGACGTTGATTGATATCTTGTATCTGCGAAACTGAACTTCTGCGCCCCACATCTGCGACATGTGAGATTGAATTTCTATGTCTGGCATCTGGGGTGCGAGAAACAGAAGGTCATTGATTGTCCTGTTCAATTCCTGTACTACGCTCCATACCAGTTCCCTGATTAAAATTTCTGTCCCCAGAACGACTTCCAGATCTTGTGCCAAAAATTGACCTGCTAAGAAAATTACCAACCCTTCGACTGAATGATCGCCTAGGCTGACTTGAAGAGGCAGCAGGAATTGGGCTACTTGATGTGGGTTGATAATCATGCCCTGCTCCGACAGATGCCGCCCTAGTTAACAAATTACCATCTCGTCGACCGCTGGAGTGTCGTGCTGCACTGGGACGACGATCTCTTTCTTGGATATATGATGGTTGTTGTCGACTGACCTCAACATTTTGCATTGCACCGCCATCAAATTGAGAGAATATTTCATTGTCTTGTCGACTAACAGACTGCCTTGGCTGACTAGGACTTACATCATTCACACATAATTGTTGAGGTATCTCATTATTTTCCTCTTGCACCCCTTCATTTACCATTTCATAATCGTTGTCATGCAAATGTAGACTGCCCCCTGGATTACCACCTGCATCACCCTCTGCTATTACAATGATTAATTCCACCAAGTTATAACCTTCGTATCTTCTTAAATTTTCATATATTGCATCTATGTCGTCATCTTCTACTACATCCACCGACGTCCAACATAATGACCCTCCATTGAACATTGGTCTCTTATATATAATTCTAGAAACCATATCGTTCCTACCTAAACCCAATTTCACGTGAATTTTATGAACCAATTCAGCAAAAGTAGGCTTATTTTTAAGTCTTAATCTCCTGGTAATAGCATTCGGATCGGATATGTCATATTGAAAACCTGACACTCCATAACCAATTTCTCCTCCAGTGTGCAAATATAATTCCGTATATGATGACATTTTTCTAGTCCCTATCAGTCAAATTTTTTTTCAAAACTATTTGTCAACAATTTTATGATAAATTCATTAATTAATATTTAACTATTTCATGTAATACAATACAAATATTATGATTACAAAATAAGCTATAATTAAAAATTATTTTTTAACTTTATTATCGCAAATACGTAAATTACATAATATTATTACACAATATTTATGCCTAATATATTATTTGCTAACATAATATTTATTTCATTTTTTATAATTGTACATTTCTTCTATTTAGATTATTCAACAAAAATTTAGAATTATTATTTTTAAATTGTATTAAACAGATTAAAATTATTAAATTTATAATTAAGAAATAATTATATTTTCAACCTTCATTTCTCATTTAAAGTAAACTAATAAAATAATATATGACGAAACTTAAAAATATTAAAATTTCTATAATACCTGACTTCAATAGCTGGTCTCACCTCGTTTTCCTTGACTTGATAATTTTCAAATAGTTTCCGCGTCTACAATAAAAAAAAACAAACATATAAATACGTTATAATAATTATAGCACAAATAATAGTATATATTAAATTATAAATGATATTCATTGCACATAATAACATTGTAAATTTAAAAAAAATTAATATGCATACAAAATTTGTAATTGTCGATTTTTTTCGATTTATTTTTAACTTTATCCTTATTTTTCAAATTCAGTATATAACTTACAATACGTAAATTACACGTAACTAATATTACTTTCATCGTTTCCTTTTTCAAAATCTCAACAAACAGATTTTTTAAATAAAATAATATTTTAATATATAAATTATACTAAAAATCAATAATGAGAATTACGAAAAAATAAATTTAAAACTATATTATACTAATAACAATAAATATCTATATATATCTATTAACATTTTTTTTACCGTAAACAATAACAAACAAAATATATTTAAATTGATACATTATCTCACTTTAATAGCTATTTCACTTATTTTTTTCGCAAGTCGTTGCCTCCCGACTAATTTCTATTTTCAATTAAATAAATAAATATAAAATTAAATGTAAATACAACATAAATAATAATTAAATTGCTAAAAAATATATCTAAATCTTACCGTATCAATTAATATTCTCCAACAATTTTGCTATTGATGTTCAAAAAATAATTTGCAACTAATATTTTAGAGTCGGTGACTGAACGAATGCAAGCAGAAGAAGAAATGAGATCGTAGATATAGCAAATAATGCGTATGAAAACGCAACAGGAGGCTGCGTTGTCAGTCTGAAAACGCAATGATAGGCTGCGTTTTCAGACTGCCGTCTGACACATCCTGTGGGACCCATTTCTGAAAACGCAACGATTTATTGCGTTTTTACAATTAACCCCAACCCCACAAATAGTTTATGACACACCCCATTTCTATAATATTTTATTAAAAAAACATTATTAAAAAAATTGTCCCTGATTTATGTGATTTATATGAGAATAATTTGTAGAATGGAGGAAGTACTTGTTATTATTTATTATTTTAAATGGAAAATAGAACGGGAAAAAAGAATAAGCCACATGTTTGATTAAAAAGACAGGGACAGAAGTTGAAATGGAAGTGTATATAGGAAAGGAGAATGGTGGGCGGTGAAACTTGAAATGAAAGCCCATGGCAATGGCAGCAACCATTAAAAAACCAAATATTAAGCATTGTCATTGTCAAACTTGAGCACATACTAAACCTCTTGTCAACTTTCTGACGCATCTACCCCTTTACTGTATTCACTCTCTGTCTCTATCAGATAAGGCTCTCTCTCTCTGTAATTCCTTCTCTATCCAAGGTATGATTTTTCGTTTTCTATTTCTATTTTTCTTCTTTTTTAACCAAATTTGTTTCAAATTTTTTACTTTTCAACCTGGGACAACTTTAGAGATGAATCCCACTTGAATGCTACCTGCTATTGATTTTGCTTGATTACAGTCAATTATGGCTTCGGCGATCTTCAGTTCTCCCTCTTCTGTTCCTGCAATTAAGGCTTTAGATTGCAAAAACTACGTCGGTTTAAAGCCAACTGTAAACAATTTTAGATTCAATTGCGTTAAGAGCTCCTCGTTAAAGAAATGTCCCAGGCGAGTTTTGATAATAAGGGCAAGCGAAACGCAGGATGGGCCTACTAAGAAACTAGGGCTCAGTGATGCAGAATGTGAAGCCGCTGTTGTGGCTGGAAATGTGCCCGAGGCGCCTCCCGTGCCACCTATGCCCGCTGCCCCAGCTGGAACTCCTGTGGTTCCTTCTCTTGTGAGTCTCAATTGAAATGGAATTTGTTCATTTCAATATTTTTGTTTTGTCACTTGGAAATTTCGTTCTTTTGTGGCATTAGGGTTGCCAAAGTGACAATTGGGTGTTATGCACTGTTTTTCCCTATTTTGTATAGATACAATAATCACTTTTAATGCAATCTATTTCGGGGATGTGGCCAATTTACTTACACTGAGTGGCAAAGTTTTACTTAATCTATCCGATGATTTGGATGTTTAGGGTTCTGACGAAAATTACTTTGTTATATTGTTTGAGATTTGTGGTACTTATTGTAAACCTACTCATTAATTTATTGTTGATCATGGTTTCTGCCAGCCACTCAGTAGGCGCCCTAGACGCAATCGCAAGTCACCTGCCTTGAGAGCAGCATTCCAGGAAACTAGCATATCACCTGCAAATTTTGTCTATCCACTTTTTATTCATGAAGGTTGGCACTTGATGTAGACATTTGTTTTCAACTTCATATTTCGTACTTCATTAAAAAAACTTTACCTTGGATATGGATGTGTATCTGTATGGTTTTGTATGATTTATGTTTTTGGAAATTTACAGGTGAAGAGGACACACCTATTGGAGCAATGCCTGGATGTTACAGGCTTGGATGGAGACATGGACTCGTGGAAGAGGTGATTCACTCCTGCTTATTTTTCTTAGTTTTATTTGTCTGGAAAAGGAAAATAAAAGATTCACATATCTCACCTGGAGAATCATTTGTACTGAAGCACTAGATTAAGTAGGTGGGATTACTTTACAGTTCTTTCACTGCTGTATGTCCTAGTTAAGATGGTTTATATTTATTAATGGAAAATGCCAACTCAAATTTCTCCATTATCAAGAAGCTGCAGATGAGAACAAAAAATATCCACCATTCAATTAAAGGAAAAATGCATATCTTATTATAAGCATAAATCTGATTACTTTTGTCCTAGAGAAACTTTAACATGAGCAGTCTAGTACAGGTAGCAAAGGCTCGGGATGTTGGGGTGAACAGTGTTGTTCTCTTTCCCAAAGTTCCAGATGCACTCAAGGTATTTGTTTTACTCATGGTGTTCTCCTGTTTAGTAGAACTTTTGGATTTTCTGCCCTATTTTTCAGTATCATGTAATGCTATTCGTTTTTCCATTCTAGTCTCCAACAGGAGATGAAGCATACAATGATAACGGCCTTGTCCCTCGAGCAATACGACTACTGAAGGACAAATACCCTGACCTTGTAAGTGAAATATTTCAATGATTTTGTTTTATTTCTTTAAAGGTATTCAAATTTTATGTTGGGCATTGCATTTGGGTGAGCATCTGAATTTAAATTCTGCCTTTGTTCAGGTTATTTACACTGATGTCGCTCTGGATCCATATTCCTCTGATGGGCATGATGGTATTGTCAGAGAAGATGGTAAGAGATAATATTCACATAGTAGATATTTTATTTGAAATAAAAATGACAAGCTCTTACTTTGAAATTGTTGCAGTGAGCTGTTTCATAGGTTGGAACTCTGAATTGTTTTATGCTTTGCAATGACCACTTTGCAATAATATAGCCACTGAGTTACTAACCACAATTCATGATTTTGCAGGTGTCATCATGAATGATGAGACAGTTCATCAACTGTGTAAACAAGCAGTTTCGCAGGTAATTGTTTTGTGTTTGGATTATCTTGATTGACATAAAGTATGTCTTTTAGAGTTCTAAAGAAATTGGTTGCTTCACTTGAAGTTTTATGATATGTAATAGGTTGACTGAGGTTTGTGTTATAATTCTTAATAAGCTACTGTATCTAAAAATTTAATAAGCTTGCATAAGTTTTCTTGAAATGGCATTTTGAGTGAGAGTTCACAATTCTTTCCCATGCCATTAATTTGTTACCTTCATCACCTGACCTTTTCTTTTGTAATATTTACGCTATTACTTATAAAAACAGTCCCGGGCTGGGGCAGATGTTGTTAGTCCCAGTGACATGATGGATGGTCGTGTAGGAGCACTTCGGGCAGCTCTTGATGCTGAAGGCTTTCAGCATGTCTCAATCATGTCCTACACTGCAAAGTAATTTGACAATCTATCTCTTCATACTCTGCTATATATTTAGCTAATACCTAACTTTGTGCTGATGCATTTAACTTTTAGTGCCTTTGTGTGCGTGTGTCAAATTTAGTGCCAATTCATATTTGCTGAAATACAAGAAGTTATTATTACTGAGACTATAATTGCCGGCCACAAAAGTATGATGTTCAATTTTAGTAATAGAATGGAAGAGCTGAGTATTTAATGCAAATAAATAATGATATCAATAATACAACTTCATAACTGAATTGTGAGGAAGGAGAATGGAAGAAAATATCATAATTTGTACGAGGACAAAAAAAATTATATGAATTTATCTTGACAATTATCTCTGGCAATATCATATGCAGATCACTATATAACTTATGGAATCACTATGAGGAGTTAGGATTTAATTTTGCTGAATAGCCAGAAGGATCTCTTTCCTGAAATGCTTAAGTAGTGTATCTGCTTTATGTATTACAAATTTGACTGTATTTGTTGCTTTATGTGTCCATTTGTGTCTGGCTTCTTTAGAGTTAATCTTTGTGATAAAAAATGAAAGCAGTAATGTACTTTTGCTAGATTACTTTTGATCATATTCTTTGGCTACATTGTCACAATCTAATGTCTTTAATGTTTTGGGTATGTCTATATTAGGTATGCTAGTTCCTTTTATGGTCCATTTCGAGAAGCATTGGAGTCAAATCCACGATTTGGAGATAAAAAGACGTATGGAGTTGTAATTATATGGTATAGTTACACAAGTAAACTTTTGATGCTTTTTTTTAACTTTTGATTTTCTTTGCAACAAAAGCTATCAGATGAACCCAGCAAATTATAGAGAGGCTCTGATTGAGGCCCATGATGATGAAACTGAAGGAGCTGATATCCTTCTGGTTGGTATTGCTTTCTTTTGAGCTTAATATTTAATGGCTGATCTTCCAATCATGCTAAACTTTAGTTTGATATGCATCTCAGGTAAAACCAGGTCTTCCCTATTTAGATATTATAAGGCTTCTCAGGGATAAATCTCCTTTGCCAATTGCTGCATATCAGGTACATTCATTACATATTTTACTCAACAACTGGCTTACACAACCGGATGTTCTTTTCTCATCTTTCAGTATCCCCTAAAGGTCTTTCCTGTCTGGCATTAAGGTTTAGTTGACTGTTGAGGATATATAGTTAGTTGAAATTCAGGGGTTATAAACCCTTGCATTTATTGAGCATTTGAGTTGTATATACTAGTAAAATGGCTTGTTATGATATGGTCATTTGCTGCTGCACTGGAATAAAATTTTTATAGTTAATTGGCAATTGGCGAATTTTCAAAACAACAAATCATTCCACTGCAAGGTAGAATCAAAAGATGTGGTGCTGCATGTACTTTACATATGTTTATTCTTATATCCTCTACATAATATATTGGCTTTTCCTTGGCTAAGGTTTTGTCTTTTAATATAATGCAGGTGTCAGGTGAGTACTCTATGATTAAGGCAGGTGGGGTTCTCAAAATGATTGATGAAGAAAGGGTTATGATGGAGTCCCTGATGTGTTTGCGACGAGCTGGTGCTGATATAATCCTAACATATTTTGCTCTACAAGCTGCTAGATGTTTATGTGGTGAGAAGAGTTGAGTCTCATCTGTTAGGGCGTTTTACATTTGTGGAAAAGCCATGAAGAGAGCATTATCTTTTTTGTGACTAGTTTTATTTAGCAACTTAGGGTGTTGTTGGAACCCAGCTTAATGGTTCAGTTTGCAGTTGTTGTTGATGTCATAAAGCTAGAGAAAAGAATGTGTATTTTTTAACACTAAATATATGCAAAGCAGAATGCTGAAGAGTTTTGTCCAAACATTCTTTTTGACATTTATGTTGATTTTTGAGCCTTTAGAGGCCTACTGATGCACCTAAATCACTTATGCTTACAAAATATGGGCTTGTTGCCAACCTGGATTGTCCGATATAATTTGGCTGTTTCTTTTTGAGGAAACAAATAAATGCAGAAGAGATGATGCATTACAAAGACGTTAGTTCTAGCTTTCTTGCAGACCCAATGGAACATCTCACTGGTAAATAAAGATAGATTTCCATTAGGATAATCGCATAATTGTGCAAGGAATACGAGTAAGTCTTTAGTATACTAATTAAATTATTAACTAGATACAACGAGACATGAACCTCAATAGAAATGCTTTGAAGCATAAAAAAACAAAAAGAAAGAAAAGAAAAGAAAAGCAGCTAACTAAACTTGGAGATCATCAAACACTCTTGCAACTAGATCTAAAGACCATATTACAGGGACAACCCCCCACCCCCCCTCTCTCTCCTCCTAAAAAAAAAAGGGAAAATAAGGGAGAGAGAGCAAGAATGATATAATTAATACCAAAAAATGATTGAGATCAACCATGCTCAATTAGGTATCTTTCAGCAACAGCAGCATGAGTAGCAGCACCAATGGGGAGGACATCTTCATCAATCATAAAATAGGGAGAGTGGCCAGTGTGTGTTGACCCTAAGCTTTCATTCCTTATTCCAATATAGTAAAATGCAGCTGGTACAACTTCTGAGTAAAATGAGAAGTCCTCTGCACCCATCATTGGTGGTACCACTCTGAAATTGCTTCCACCTAATAAATCTATTCCCACTTTCCTCACATGTTTATACATTTTCTCATTATTCACTGTTGGTGGATATATTCTGTTTTCATTCTCAAAGAACTCTACTGTTGCTCTGCATCTGAACACATTTGCTTGTTCCACTATCACCTGTTATTCCACATAATATTGTTGTTTAGGTAAAAAAAGAAACAATATTTTCTTCCTCTATAATTACTTCAATGCTTCTGCTAATTACCTCATTTATTCTTCTCAGGAGTTGATAGAAGCTTGCGTTGGAGAAAGCCCTGAAGGTACCGCCAAGCACAACCGTGTTTGGTGTAATGTCAAGATTATTGCCTCCATCAATTGTGGTAACAGACACTACCTGCAATCCCAGATGGGGATATTAGGCTACATTACTGCCGTAATTGGGGACCTGATTTTAGCATATAAACAAGACAAGACAAACTAACCTGTGAGTCCAGTGGATTTGATTCCCGTGATACAATGCCTTGTAGACTGATCACAGCAGCGGAGGCAGCCAATATGGGGTCAACAGAGTGGCCATTTTTGACACTAATTACTGCTCTGAAGAAGCCGCAGCCGGCAAGCAAAGGGCCAGGCCTAGAACCAATAACGCCAGTTGGATGTTCATGAGATACATGAATTGCAAATATGGCTTCCACATCCTCTAAAGCACCATCTCCTATCATTCTTTTTGCTCCATTCCCAGCTTCCTCTGCTGGCTGAAACAGCAGTATTACAGTTCCCTGAGGGAAAACAAAATAAAGTACAAGTTATGGAAAATATTGACTCATTTTTTATTGATTTCCTTATTAAATTACAGGATGTTGAGTAGAATTAGCTTGCATTTTGCGTCTTTTTCAAAAACTGGTTCGGAGCTGAAAAAGCAATCTTGTCGCCTATAAGCCTTTCTGTGAATATATTTAATCAAAAGCTGACGTACTTTCAGATGTTTGTCTAATCAGCAGCACTAATAAAGCCTTTGATTACCCCAAGAAACCTATTTTAATCACATGTTCTATTCCACGTAAGACAAAAGCTTTCAGCTTTTTGTATATATTATTAGTATGTTGTCAGGTTGAATCAGTAAACAATTGAGCAACACTATCAAAGTTTTAATAGAATTTCTGTTTGAATCAAAAGAGTCACGAGCACTCAGAAGAATCAGAATTGACCAATGTTCATTTAATTATTCTAACGTTTTGTCATTTTGACACGTAAAATATTCAAGATTTAGTTATTCATGGGTAGAAATTTGTTCGTGGGTACACTAGAGGTTAAAATATTGGTATACTTAATTAGAATTTGATTCTATCTTAACTGATATTTGGCATAAATTAATTCTATAATGGGGTATCCTTAAAGCAAACGATTCTTTGGCCGACCCACATATGTTTCTACATCTCCTGATAACACAGTGTTATTAAATTAATACCGAAATTGAAATTCTTTCCACGAGAATGATAAATGGTTTGACAAGAAGACATCCATTAAGCAATAAATTAAAAAAGAATTCTTCATTATGTTTACTAGTGCCCAACTACTAAGACGAAGTGCCAATTTAAAAATAAGATTGTATCAGTTATAGCAGGTAATTGATTAATTATCTTTGATTCTTGCTTTACTTTTCCATCTCTACAGAGACGTGTGTGGTTGTCGGCGTGTGAAAATACCATCGATTGGAAACCAACAGTTATGTTATGTGATAATTTATTAAAATAAAGCTAAAGATTAATTCCTGGTAATTCTTAAATTAATTAGCATAAAGAACATGATGAAGATAATTAAGAAAGCTTATCATAGTAGTGTGTAAGAATACCATAATATAAGAAACAATTGAATAACACAGCTTCTTAGGTCACATCTATAACATGAGGAGGAATCTGAAGGTCCACTAACATTATTATGACATTTTTTTTATTGGTAGATCAATGTAGACCATACATACAAATGCCAAGCCAATAAAAAGTCCTTCATGAGCATTTCTAAACTACTTGTTGCGTAATTAAACCAGGAAAGTGAAATGTGGGGTCAAAAGTTATTTTATTTTGCCATTTGTTTTATTATGGCGAATGAAGAAATAATATAAATAAGGAAAAAAAAAACTAGAGTACGAGCATGTGGAATTGTCTTATCCCCAAGCTGCATGTGGATGTGATAATTTGATGTTAGAAAAGGAACCGATAATGGGGGATTAGTCCATAGGTTGGCCATAAATATATGGACAAGTAAAACAAAGCAAAAAGATTTTTTGAAATAATGCTTTTCGGCTCAACACTACTGGATTAATTTTATCTATTATCATTAGATTTATGCATTTATAAAGAAAAACTTTTAAAAAATTATAACACAAAAATATATGGACTTATATGTACATTTTAGTATATAAAAAGTCACTTTGTTTATAAACCAACCAAAATTTACCGAAATGTGCAAATGGCATGTCAATTCTATAATTAATTAATTGACGAATCAACTTATCGGTTAATTTCGATTTTCTATATGTACTTGGACTATATTAATATCCCTAACATGTTTTTTTTTCTTCTCATTTTAGACTTTATTAGAATATATCAATTGTACATTTTGATAAAATTTTAATCAATTTCCGAATAAAATAACTTTTTAAGTTAAAATGGATAAATTATATTTTTATATTATAAAATTCTATGTTGTAATTTTCTCATTATTAGTGGATAAATCTAATGAGTGTAGATGAAGTTAATCCGCTCAACACAATATAATTTTTAAATACTCTTATGATGCTTTTTTTTATACAACCATATGATATTTAAAATTATTTTGATTCAATCAATTTAAATTTATATTGAATAGCTTTAAAAAAAAGGCAAAGTATTTTAAATGCAAACACAAATAATGGGGTCGTGTATTGCTGAAATGGAAGTACTATCATGCATTCGACCCCGCATGCATTTTTGGGTCAAATGTCCGCGCAAAGAGTAGAAATTGAATAAGAAAAATCGGATATTAAATCAATAATTAATGGTAATTTGAACAAGAAGAGGAAACAGACCTCCAAAAGATGCTCACGGCTCTTCAAAATCTTGGCAGCACCAAGCAGCATTGCAACATGCGCATCATGACCACAAGCATGCATTTTGCCAGCAATTTTGCTTTTATATTCCCATTCTACAGCTTCCTGGAACAAAATTAACCCAACTTTCCCTCAATTGTTGTGCCCTTCATAACCATTTCTTACAATGTGACCTAGAAAGGGTAAAGCCAACCCTCACTAAATAAAAAAATTCTCAAAGAAGGACAGTGTGCCAGAATATCTGAATAGAAACTTCCTGAATTTTGTCATTATCAGAACATTCTTATAATTTATCATATGGCTGATAAGATCTAACTTATCAAAAGTTCCGACAAAATCTGACTTATTTTAATAAATATAAACTTTCACGTATCTTATTGTCTGTATTAAAAAAAGATTTTTAAAAATAAAATTGAGGACTTGTTTTTTTTTTAAATAAAAAATAAAAAATTTATGTGCCAGCTATTTCTTGCTTTCGGTTTCATTAATGAAGATTATAGTTATAATTAACGAGAGATTTGAGCTAATTGAAGTCAAAGAAAATCACTACAAATAATATAAAGCGGAAACTTGAATCTGTGGAAAAAAAATCAGAACTCAAAATAGAAGTAACACTTTTCAAAAATCTCCAAAATTAAGAGCAATCAACATTAACATACATGCATGCATGCTTAATTACATGACACACATGGCATGCAAATAGACACATACATTTAAAAAGGAAGAAAAAAAGGTAAAATAATTAAGGAAATTTATAAAAAAAAAATCATGAACCTGAATAGGAAGCGCATCCATGTCAGCTCGGATGGCCACAAACGGAGGCCTACCGGTACCGATCCAAGCCCGAATACCCGTTTTAGCCAAGGGAAACTTATAACCAATCTCCATCTTATCCAACTCATTTCTAACCAACTCACTCGTTTTAACCTCTTCAAAAGCCAGCTCAGGGTTCTCGTGAATCTTCCTTCTCACACTTTTCAACCAATTCACAGTTTCCGGCCGCCGTGCTAGGCCCAGGACCGCCTCCGAACAGGCTTTACTCCAGACCTCACAGCCGGACGAAGTCTTCCGCGTTCTGGATTCCGATTGGTTCTTTTTTGAAATTAAAGATTTGGAATTCAAAGAAGTTACCGTATTGAAAAAGGAAGAGCAGTCATTATCGGAAGCTGAATAAGAAGAACAAGAATTTAATATGGTAATATTGTTAGCAAAAATTAATGAGATTAAGATTAGTGAAAAGGGATTTGAATCGGAATTCATAATTGATTTTTCAGTGAGTGATTAAGGGGAGAGAGGAGGAGGAGATGCAGAAAGTGGATAGAATATGAGAAAGAAAAAGCTGAGAAAAGAAAGGGGTAAAATTAGAGCACGTGGGGATTTAAAGAGGAAAAAAAAAAACAAAATAGGCCTCGTGGGAGAATATGGACGTGAAATCAAAATTATAATGCAGTAGAAAGATACAGAAGTCCATATTTAAGGGATTCAAGGCGTCCAATGGAAGGGGTCCACTGCTTTCAGTTGGGGTTTTTTTCTTTTTCTTTTTTTTTTTTAAAAAAAACTAAATAAATTTGGAAATGGAATTTTACCACGTGCGTCAATGCATCACACCCTTTCGAGCACCGAATTAATTTTCTCTTAAATTGGTAATACAGTGTGCAAATATGCTGAACAGATACGAGTATGAACCGATTAATCGATTTATTAACAAAAAAAATTAATTTATTATTATCGATTTTGAAAAAATACGAACTGTTAATCAGTCCGTTACTATCGCTCAATAATAATAATAATAGAATATATATGGTAAAGTAATAGATTGGATAATAAACAGATCGAATTATAAATGTATTAAATTTTTGCATATTATAAATGAATCAATTCGAGTTGAATCATAATTTAAATAAATTATTAATAAATTGGTCAAACTTTAATATAGAGGTGGTAAATGGTCAGGTTTGAGTTAGGTCATAAATGGGTTGGGTCAAAAATATATGGATCAATACCCAAATGAATTGTGTGGATTTGGGTCGATCCATTTGATATTTTTTTAATGAAAAATAATTATCGATATAATAACGGAATATTAAAAAAATTATTATAAAAATTATAACCCAAATGAGTCGGTGGAGATCGAAATGGATCGGAATATCGGTTGACTTATAGATATCCAATTTATTATTCATTTGGTAAAAAATTTGTCAGTATAACGGCTATATATATAACATACCCTTCCTACAATTCAAACAATCCACAGTCACACACAGGGGCACAACAACACAATAATTTATAAACCAAATGTCACTTTTTGCATTTTTAAGCTAATTATGTAATTCTAAATTATTTCACTCACTTTCTAAGTTCAATTTCTCCCAAAATTAATTTTATAATTCTTAAAATATATAAATTAGTCTTCCTGCAAAATTTCAGCTCAAATAGAGCCTGTTTCTCGATATGGTACATTTAAATCAGTCCGTTTTGACAATTTTCAGTATTACTAAAAAATTAATTTTTCGCTGTCAAAAATTTCTAAATATTAATCTACGTCTATATATTCCATTAAAATAATTTTTAGAGTTCTAGTCAAATTTTGGTCAAATCGGGTAACCTTTAAAACGAGTCGGACTTTTTTTTTATTTTTGATTTTTGGAGATATATTTGAGCTCATTTTTTCTCTACATTTTACCTCGGACTCCTTTTAACTAGTATTTTCCGATGGTCAAATAAAATATTTTTTATCTCCGAGTGTAATTTTTGTCTCAAGTGCACTATTTACCGTCGAAAAATACTATTTACGACTAACCCGATAACTCGACCATTACAAATCTAACCAACAAAATACGCATATACATTACACAATAATAATACAATGGGACAGTTTAATCAAAAGATCTTGTTCATTAAGGCAAAAATTTTTAATATTAAAGAAATGATAGAAAAAAAATAACAAACACCCATTGGATTTAGGAAAAATTACTCAAATGCGTTGTATTTTTATTTGGATAGATTTTAAGTGGGTTTAAATGGGTCAATTTTTTAGTTGAATTGGGTTTGGGTCAATTTTTTTTTGTTGGGTTTGAATGAATTGTTAAATTTAAATTAATTTTGGCATGTATACTTTTATAGCATTATTTTTTAATTTTAAAATTAGATCATTCATAAATGAATCATATAATAAATTGACTTGAATGAGGAGATATTGCGGTACATTCAGCAGTAGAGTCAAATCTAAATAAAAAAAATGTGAATGGTATATTCAAGAGAGTGTGATGAATCACAATTACGTCAAGATTACCTCTCACAAGGATCATGTTTAGGATCACACAATGAGGACTGACAATCCTTATTTATCATTTTTTTTATACATATTATTAATATACAGAGAGAGATGGGATTTTTGTGGTGTAAGATGGATATTGGAAAAAAAAAAAGGCCTAATTGGAGCAGGCGACAGGGGAAAGTGGGAATTGCTGGGTGACGGTCTTATTGTGTTGATATGAAAGCACCTCATTCACCTCAACTCGACCAATTTTTCACATGTTCCTTCTCATTCAATGTCTTTTCACTTCAAATCAATTTTCTATTTTTATCTTTATTTTTGAAAATTCAAATCTGCATAAAGTGACAAAATCAAACAGCCTACTATTACACCCGAGGGTACCCATTCATTCTCACGCTAGCCGCCTCCCATAATTCCCATCCTTATCTTTCAATTCTTAGTTAGGTTCTTTTTAACTACTAATTCTTTTTTTTTTCTTTTTCAGAATGCAATTATTTCTTCAAAAACAATTTTTTTTTTTTATGTGGAATGGAAAAGGTACAGAAATCTGCTCATATAATCTCCATTATACTAAAATGTCTATAGTTTATTTTAGAGTAAAAATATCTTTGCGTAATAAAAATTATTAAAAAAAATATTCCTATAAATTACTTTTGTCAATATTGACATAACACTAAAGCCACACGAATAAATATAAAATATTTTTGATAAAATGTGTTATTTATGTAACATGTTTTTTAATATTTTAGTATCATATCGGTGTCATGACAGTACCACATTGGTTCTATTAATTCGAAATTGATGAAAGTTACTAATAAAAAAACATTTACACTTATTTTTATTATTTCAAAATAATTTTTGCTCTAACATAAACGACAAACGTATTTTAGCACCCAACAAAAGACCTAAGTGACAATTTTTCTTTTTTAACCTTTTTCCAGTTTTACAGTGAGTGATCCAAATGAGCGGCCAAGTAGTCAACACTTAAAGAATTTAGAGTCAAAATTTAATAAATAAAATTATTTTTATTCATTTATTCAACGGAATTAAACTAAAGAAACATCAAGTGCTTCTTTTTTTAATTAAATTTAATTGGGTCAATCGATATATAAGGGCAAATCCTGGATTTAAGAGTGAGAGAGCCACAAGTTTCGCAATAGAAAGAATCAAAACTATTGACGCCTTCCCAACTCTACAGTCTACGCACATACATCATCGCATCTAACTTGTCTTTATCTTAAAAACTTGATCCCTCTAAAATTGTTAATCCTTTCATGTATAAATTTTTTATTGCCATCTCTATCCCTGTCCCGATGTCAGAAAATTCACAATAGTTCTTCAAATCATGACATATATATATGATTCACAACGTTCTTTGATATACCTGCATATATATATATAGTTAAATATTGTTTAATGTGTTGTATTAATTATATGAAAAGTACTTTTAAATTTTTATTTTATTTTTTGATACAAGAAAAGGACATGTAATTCAATTAAAAATATTGAAAATCTAGTTAAAAACTTTTAGTTAGACTTTTTTTTTTTTAACAAAAATAACATAATATTTAATTATGAAAGTATTATTAAAAAATTAAATTCGAGATATTCTTGTATTTTTTATTCAAGTAGTTACTTTGTTACTACTTTTAACTTGCAGTTACATGCGTCTAGATAGTACGGAAAGAGTGAGACATGTCCGAAAATCCGTTTACGGGTTGGCCAACTTTTTGACTAATTAGTACTAACAATCATCTTCGTTGTATGCTCCTATCTCTTCCTTGGAGTTGCGTATTGGTATCATATAATGGGTGTCTCCGTTCGTCCTTTCTGAGGTCGACATGCACGATGTTCATATTCAATTAATTAACTCATTTGGCATTTAATTATACCTGTACAATACGAAGTCCAAACCACAAAATTACAAGAGGCGGTAGCTGCCGTTTTCATGCACTCGAATATTTTTTATATTTAATTAAAAATTTATTTTCTCAAATAATATTATCCTTTTTGAAATGTGAATTATGTTAATTATGTAGGACCAAAAATGTCGGACAAAAAATAATATTTTTTATATTTCATTCAATGGTATGTGCAGAACACACCCTACATACTGAATCAGCTCCTTTTTTTTTTTTTTTTTTTTATCTTGTTGTTATTCGTGGAGGTCATACTGATCATCATGAGCTTTACAGGTAAATCCCTCTAAAAAATCGCCACGTACAGTACAACACAACAATATTTTTTTTCTTTTTGAAAATAAATGGAGTGTCATCATTTCAACATTTAATTTTTCTGCAAATTTAATCCATATAGAAGGAAAATAATTTAATTAATATTATATGATGAACAGTCCATCGTGTTATCATTTCAGCTTTTAATTTTTCTGCAAATTTTATCCGTATTGAAAGAAACTTATTAATTAAATTATATGATGAATGGTCCATCCTCTTGTCATGTTATTTTATTCAATAGCTTAAGATGTCTTTAACTAGTTCAATACCCACGTTTTGTCGGATCCTGTCTCAGTCCACACCTTACTGGACCAGATATCGATCTTCGTTCTTCGTTCTGGTGGTTCCATATTTCCAGAAAAGGAAAGTAATTAATAAGTTAATAAATTGCTCGATTGAGAAAAATATTAATATGGACGGGCTATTGAGAAGTTCTTGCGAGGATTTTCAGCTAATACTTATCCCATTAACATTCACTCTTGCAAACACTATTTTTCCGACAACAATGAATTTTGGTCGTTGGTTTCTACAAGTACACTGGTAACTACTAACTAGTATATATCATTTCACAAACAAACTTGTGGGCAGCTTTTATTTACCTGCCCATATCCTAATGCAAATGAAAAAATACTTATTTAAATCGGATCCATAATTTTATAGACTAATCCAATAAAAAATTGCTATATTTGAAATAATAATTAGCATGCATATGTGCTATGTTAATTTAAAATTATTTAATGTCAAACCATATTCATCTTTTAGTGTAAATGTAATTAAATTCAAAATGTAATAGACTTTTATAAAAATAAATAGATGAGCTTAAAGAATATTTTGTATAAGATTTCATCTAAATTGTAAAATAAAATAAAGATAATATATTAAAAACATGTAAATTACTGATAAAAAAGGATGTCGTCTAAAAGGATGGGACTAATGAGGAGTTATCTGCCATAAGGTAAGGAGACACAATCACTAACAAAAAGATTAAATATGGTTAGCAGTTAATGTCATTCACTAATCACAAGTAAATAATTGTTCATAATATATAGCTGGTTATTAGTATAACCAAGTCTACACTCATTTCAAATTTTACTTTTGAAATTTATTTATTCATGTCAATTAAGTGTTTCTTTTCAAAATTTAAGATAATTTATTACATACATTTTACTTTTATTTTGATATCTTAAATGTATTTTTTTATATTTTAATTAATAGAAAGATAATTTAGTTAATTCAATTATTTTCAAAGAATTAATTGAGATGTTTTAATCATTAATTTTTAAGTTAAAACTCAAGAATTCACAGCTTGGTCATTAAATTTGTACCACTAAATTATAACTTATAGGTGCCATTAATCTATGCAAAAAAAAAAAAGTTAAAAGTAATATATAATTGAAGTTACGTGATGTCGTCTGCCCTTCAATTCCCAAATATGTCTTAATCGGTTAATCCTACCTACAACCGATTATCTTCGCAATGTAATGTAACACCTTGTCAATTAGCTAAGTTTTGGATGGCTAGATGCTTTTTTCTTCATTTAATTGTCAAATCATCCTACGTGTATTTAATTATGGATAAGTATACAAACTCTGATATAGACTTAAAAATTCTACATATGATTTTGGGATATAAAAAAAAAAAATTCACTTCTGGGGATCCAAATTTACGTAATAATAAATATTCTTGTACTGAAATAAAAATATATATTGGGCATAATGTAAATTTCACCTTTTGTACTTAAAAAAATAAAATAAAATAAAATGCAGTTAAAAGGGCATTGATTAATATATATTGAGCATAATGTAAATTTAAAATTAAAAATAAAATGTTGTTTTCAGGATTGCGAGGACAAAATGGCATCAAATTCCAAGTTTTGTTGTTAAGTCAGTGAAAACGATTTATGCCAGTTTCACATCGTGTGAACCTTTATTTTAATCTTTATATAACATAATATACGATCTATCAAAGATGACGTATAGTTTATAACAATAAAAAATCATAAATTTAAAATACAAATTACAAAGCAATCCATTACGTGTATGTGAATGTAATCCATAAACTTAATTAATTAATCAATGTGGTGGTGTTAATTTTTTCAAATCACAAACAAATAAGACTCAATTATGCAATGGTGGAAAGTTATGACACGACTTACTAGAGTGACATAATCAATATCTAAAGTGGACATCACACCAATAATAAATATTATTGAGAAAATAGAAACGAATGGACTATATCTCTGTATATTTTTTGTTATTTTATATTATTAAAATATTTAAAATCTTTATAAAACATCATTTTACACAATCAATTTATGAATTCCATGTGATTGTCACTTTACAAATAAAATCGCTGTATTTTAACCAATTCATTCTATGCTTTTTTATGACATAGAAATAAAATTTATCATTTTGTAATCATAGACAAAATAAAAAGAATAAACATAGAAATAAAATTTATCGTTTTCACAAAATTTAAATATAAAAAATGATCTTACCCCAAAAAGTAAAAAATTTCCTATAACATTGTATCAGAAAAATCATGAGGAATTTAAGTTTTGCAAGTCACTTAGTAGAGGTGAGCATAATTTAGTTTTAAATTAATTACTAAATTAAATGGATCGAAATAATTTATTTAGTTCAGTTTTGATTATTTCAATAAAAATCGCAAAATAATAGAATAGAACAAAATATTTAAAAATGGGTTTAATTTTTATTATAAATTCAAATTATCTAAATTTTATGCCTATATTTTGATTGTCTTGTATTTTTTTCTCTCAAAATATTTTAAATTTATTTTTGTTTTAGAATTTAAATGGCATATAATTCGAACAATTTACTCTTTTGTATTTTTTTAATTTATTGAAATAATAGAACAGGAATATTTCAATTTGGTTTCGATTCTAAATTTTAGAGGCAACGGTTGGTGAATCAAATCGATCAATGCATGCCCGAGGTTTTTTTTAATTTAGAGTAAAATTTAAAAATATGTGACGAACTATTGCTACAGGAAATAAAATTGGGAACTTGGCGTGTTGAAAACCGGCACAACAGTGTGCCGGTTTTCATCAAACGTGGGCCAGCCATTGTGGCTGGCTGGGGTGCCAGAAACCGGCACAGTACAGTGCCGATTTTTGGCACTGAAAAGACAACATGGGCAGTGTACAGTGCCAGAAACCGGCACAGTACAGTGCCGATTTCTGGCACTGAAAAGACAACATGGGCACTGTATAGTGCTAGAAACCGGCACTGTAAAGTGCCGATTTCTGGCACTCAATATATATATATATATACATACACACAAAGACCTGGACGTTTGGTAAAGACTTGGAGTGTGTGTGTATATATATATATATAAAATCATGAATTATAAATGACAAACGTTAAAATTAAAAATAAAAATTAAGATTTCAATTATGGTTTGCACTTATAATTATTAATTTGTATTATAAAATTATTATCAAAAACATATGATATTTATATATCTGAAAAAATATATACATATTTGAAAATTGAACCACCTATTTGAAAATATAACATTCAAGAGACCAGTAAATAACAATAATCATTAAAATCAAATATACATATTAACAAAAAATTGCAAGTTTTTGGCTGAAATATAATTAATGAAATGTGACCCTGTGCCACATTTCGTGGACCTTTTATTTCGTTCAAGATAAAATTACTAACAAATTTTATCTGTGCCGTCTCGTGGAATTTTCTTTAAATTAATATTAATTCAAGTGAAAACATAATTTTGCGTTTTTTTTACATACGTAAGTGCATAATATAGTTAACAAAAAAACAAAATCACAATATAAGAAAGTTGAACCATTCTGATTTTGTTTTTTTGTTAATATGTATATTTATATTGTGATTTTGTTTTATTAAAATATTTATAATAAAGCAATTTTATTGTTGTACTATTTTTATTTTTTTTTAATCAATTTTTGCCTTTAAAACAACCACTAGCAATTAGGAGCACACGGAACTATAAATTTATATTTGAGAATTATAAAATAAATGTTTAATATATTTTTATATGAAAAAAATTAATTTGAAATGAATATAAATATTTAATTATAATGAAATTTTATATAATATTGGATACACATACTAATTTTCTTTAAAAAATATAGAACTTCAAGAATAAAAATATATTATCCAAAATTTCAGGAGATTAATACTAATTTTTTTAAAAAAATATTAAATTTCATGGATAAAAATTAAATTTAAAATATTTTAGAGGTGGATGTATTCATCATTTCAAAAAAACATCAGCAATTATAAAAATATGAGAAATTGAATTAAAAAATACTTCAAAGATTATAATTTGAATTGGGAGAAATTAAAGAATAGGATTTGGATTAAAAAAACACATAAATGTTAACGTTTTTTCTTTTTTTCAATTTTTCTTTTTGTAGTTTCCCTAGTTTTAGTATTGTGAGATAATTTTTATATTTTTTGAATTTATTAATATTAACATTTAATGGTGAACTGTGAATTATGTCCACTTCAAATGCTTAAAAATTTAATAATTTTTTGAATTGATCTGAATTAGGGGTGAGCAAAAAAACCGATGGACTTGGTTAACCGAAAAAAAAAATCCGAAACCGAACCGATGGACTGGTTAACCGATTGTAATGGACTGGTTAATGGTTAGTGTTTTGAAAAAACCGATATTAATGGACTGGTTAATGGTTTTTGACTCATGTGACTGGTTAACCGAACCGAAACCGAATTTTTAGTTAATTTATTAATTTTTTAATAATTTATAACAATTTATATAACAATTTATCCTAATTAAAGGTGATCATGTACTTTTTTTCATTATACTAATTATTTTTAAGTTTTTAAGTTTTTTAATTGGCTATGTGTAAGTATAACAATTTATCTAATTAAAAGTGATTATGAACTAGTTAATATATTTACTTATTAAATATTAATTTTTAAAAATAAATTTGCTTATATCCACCAAATATTTTTATTTTATCAACAATAATGTTATATTATAGTGAAAAAATTTTAATTTTTAAGTATCTTGAACATTTTAATTTTATTTATGAATATATTTATAATTATAGTGGTTAACCGAAAAATATTGGGTAACCGATCCGAAAAACCGAAACCGATGGACTGGTTAACCGATGACAATGGACTGGTTAATGGACTGGAATTTCGAAAAACCGATGTTAATGGACTGGTTAATGGACTGGAGCTTATGGACCGGTTAACCGACCATGCTCACCTCTAATCTGAATTCAATTCCCAGCAAAAAAGGGTAATGGAAACATTGGAGGGAAAAGAATTTTTGAGTGCGCTCTTGATTGCATCGAGGGGATGATTAGAACAACAACAATTTTTTTTTTTTTTTTTTAGAAACCGGCACTGTACAGTGCCCATCTTATTTTTTTAGTGTCAAAAATTGACACTGTACTGTGCCGGTTTCTGGCATCCCAGCCAGTCACAGTAGCTGGCCTATGTCTGATGAAAACTGGCACACTGTTGTACCGATTTTTAACACTTCAAATTCCTAATTTTATTTTTTGTAGCACCATTTCGTCAAATATTTTTAAATTTTATCCCAAATTAAAAAAAAAACCCTGCACGCCCATATAGTTGAAACTACTTGGTACATTTAATTAAAATTAACTTAAAAATAAATTTTAAAATTAGACTAATTAAATTTTGTTAAAAGTAAATTTCTTATCACTTTAAAGAGTTGACTGCCATAATCAAATAAAATAAATTCAAAAATCGGATAACGTTTCATGGTCACACATGGCATCTAAGGACTAAGGAAATAAAATTTAAGGGTAAATGTCGTCCATAAAGTCTCGGTGTACAAGGATTTTCTAGATAAGTTCAAGTAGATTTTTATGATATATATCCCTATTAATTATTTGTCATGAAAGGTACCTTTCACATGGAATACTATTGATAAAATTTAAATGTTAATTTGTTTATGTCTCTTCATCAATTTTAACCGTATTTGGAAGTGATGGGGATTGTAGGGTAGGGGCCCTTCAAAATTTCCATTCATAGGACAGGAACCATATTCGACATGTGCAACAAATGAAAGCCATACAATTACCCCTAAACCTACTCAACTTTCCCTTCTTTTAAGGTTGTCATCACTTTCCTCCTCTCTCTATGACTCTACCTATCTCTGTCTTCTTTTCAAATTGCAATTGGACCATTCTGCTGGTTCAATTTCATACATTGTATTCTAAGCAATTATTAAATTTGACTATAATTATTGTGATTTTTTTCATTATATATATATATATATATATATATATATATATATATTGATTATTTAAATATTGTTTAATAATTCTAAACATATTCGCTTAAAATTCTAAAATCTGAAGTTCAAATTCTAATCAAATATTTTATAACAAAATAAAAAAAATTCTCGTATCGATATGAATAATTAATTCACATCAATATATACATAAAAAGTGGGATAATTTTTTTAAAATAAAAATATTAGAGATATATCGATAAATCATAAAACAAGAAATTCTTGATTTTTTTTTTTATCACATGTTAATATTCTAAAAGAAAGTGTAATTCTAATTGATGTTTTCTAATTTGAAAATTACGCAACAAAGTCATCATCCCTTTAAAGAAAACGAAATATCCCAATCTCTTTTACCAGTGGACCATGAGACCATTCTATAAGCATGTGCCCTAATTTGCAGTCGTAGGATGGTAGCTGTCCTTTTAAAGGCTTCGATATTAACATCCTCATAAAACAGTGTTTTTATTCTATGCAATTATGCATGCGAGGCCACTCAGCATCTTTGGTTAGAAACTTAGAATCTTATTGTTTTTTTAATTCAATCATTATATAATTAAATTTCTTGAGAATGACATTGATTGTCCTACTACTAATACTGTTTCAATCTTTTTCTAATTCTTTTAATGATAAAAAGAATTCATGATTGAATTAATAATAGCTGATAATTTTGGACATATATTATAAGTTGATAAATATAAATTACTGGATAAAAAATAATACATTTTTTTTATTGTTTGTTGGATCGTTCATGTTAAGGGTGAACAAAAAAATCGATGGACTCGGTTAACCGAATAAAAAAAAATAGAAACCGAACCGATGGACAGATTAATGATTAGTGTTTTGAAAAAATCGATATTAATGGACTGGTTAATGGTTTTTGACTCATGTGACTGGTTAACTGAACCGAAACCGAATTTTTAGTTAATTTATTAATTTTTTAATAATTTATAACAATTTATCCTAATTAAAGGTGGTCATGTACTTTTTTTTCATTATACTAATTATTTTAAAGTTTTTAATTTTTTTTAATTGGCTATTAGTAAGTATAATAATTTATCTAAATAAAAGTGATTATGGACCGGTTAATATATTTACTTATTAAATATTAATTTTTAAAAACAAAATTGTTTATATCCACCAAATATTTTTATTTTAACAACAATAATGTTATATTATAATGAAAAAAAATTAATTTTTAAGTATTTTCAACATCTTAATTTTATTTATGAATATATTTATAATTATAGTGGTTAATCGAAAAATATTAGGCAACCGATCCGAAAATTCGAAATCGATTGACTGATTAACCTATAGTAATAGACTGAAATTTTAAAAAATTAATATTAATAGACTTATTAATTGACCGAGAATCATAAATCGATTAACCGATCATACTAACTTCTAGTTCATGTTGAGTTGGTTTGAAATAATAATAATAATATCCTCTAATTATTAGTGTAAGTAACAACTTTCCTAAACAGTTTCATGATAAGATGCTAGAAATGGAATTCCTCAACATGGTCATAATT
Organism: Excoecaria cochinchinensis; assembly: GCA_947683425.1. Taxonomy (NCBI): domain Eukaryota; kingdom Viridiplantae; phylum Streptophyta; class Magnoliopsida; order Malpighiales; family Euphorbiaceae; genus Excoecaria; species Excoecaria cochinchinensis. The sequence goes on along the minus strand of CANTUQ010000054.1, from coordinate 8,759,706 downwards.
ATAGCAGGTGAGGTTTATTATTGTGATTAAGACGGCTAATACGTGTCCCATCAATTCCTTAATTATTAATATCTAAGAGGAAAAAGCTAAAAGCATGTTAAAATATCTATTTCAACATCTATATATGTAAATTTTCCTTTTTAATGATTACATACATTGTTTGCCTCTTTATTTCGTTACTTTTTGAATGTTTATTATCAAGATTTTATTCTGTTCTATTTTAGGAAATTGAAATAGCATTGATTATAGTGCAAAACAAATCGATTAATCAAAAAATCGATCCGAAATTGAACTGATTAGTTTAGTTTATAATTAATAATATTTAATTTTTTTTTTTCGATTTATTGTTTGAAAAAAATCAACGATTTTAGTTAACCAACTGATTCATAACCGATTAACCGTTGACTAACGATTGATCGGTAATTAAAAATCAAACATAATTCAAAATAATATTCAAATTACAAATATAAACTAAAAATATTCAAAGTAAAATATAGATACTAACATATAAAAAATAAAGTATATAAAAGTTAATAAATTATTTTATAAAAATATTACACTTTATAATTAAAGAGAACAACATAATTTAAATATATTTTAAAGTATTATATAAAATTTATAGAAAAATGCAAAAACTTAAGATATACAAATAAAAATATAATTTAAAATATTACTCTATGTTAATTTTTGAGGAAAATAAAAAAATAATATATATATTTTTAATTTTTAAGCATCTTAAATATTTTAATTTTTTTTATTAATTGTAGTGGTTAACAGAAAAAATATTGATTAACCGGTTCGAAAAATCAAAACTAATAGACTGATTAACCGATTATAACAAACTAATTAATAGTTAGCATTTTAAAAAAATTGATTAGTATAGATTAATGAATTTTTTGGCTTATGAACCCGTTAACCGGTTCATAATTACCCATAGCATTGATCATATCTTTCTTCAATTTTGCTATTTTTCCTAGTATTCTAATTTCATTTAAATCTTTTTTTACCGTGTAAATATGTTAATTATTAAAAAAATTTATAAGGATAATTTAGTGAATTCAAATATTTTTTAAAGAATTATGATTGTTCAGTCATTTACTTAATTAATTATTGTGCAAAAATAATTCTACCTCCATTTTTTTTAAGTGTCAGCTTTTGGTGATTTTTTTTCCATTTCAATTGCCACTCTTCAAAATTTACTTAGAAATTTAATGCAATTTCCAAAATTCAAGAAAAAATTTAATACTCTTTTTTCTATTTTACTCTTATCTTTATATTCTAAATGCATTTATATATTTGTTGTCATTTTTTTTATGTTATTTAATAAAAATAAAATATATTCAATTACTTATTTTTTTATAATATTGAGATGTATTAATTATTTTCTTAATCTATGTATTAGGAGTTAAAAGCGACTATTAAACTATTTGAAGACAAACATATAAATAGAGGTGTCAAAATTAACCCAAACCCAACAATTCACCCAAACTCACCCAAGAAAAATTGACCCAAACCCAATCCAACTAAAAAATTGACCCATTTAAACCCACCCAAAATCTACCCACATAAAATACAACCCATTTGGATCATTCTTCCTCTACCCAATGGGTGTTTGTTCTTTTCTTCTTTTTTTTTTTTCATTATTTCTTGAATATTAAAAACTTTTATTTTAATAAATAAGATATTTTGCTTAACCTGTCCCGCTGTATTATTATTGTGTAATGTGTATGCGTATTTTGTTGGTTATATTTATAATGGCCGAGTTATCGGATTAGTCGTGAATAGTATTTTTTGACGGTAAATAGTGTACTGGGGACAAAAATTACACCCGAACGTAAAAAATATTTTATTTGACCATCAGAAAATACTAGTCACAAGGAGTCCGAGGGTAAAATTTGGAGAAAAAATAAGTTCAAATAGATCTCCAAAAGTCAAAAATAAAAAAAAAGTCCGGCTCGTTTTAAAGGTTACCTGGTTTGACTAGATCTCTAAAAATAGCAACTGACCACTAAAAATTATTTTAATAGTATATATAGACTTAAATTAATATTTAGAAATTTTTGACAGCGAAAAATTAATTTTGTGGTAACACTGAAAATTGTCGAAACGGACTGATTTAAATGTACTAGATCGAGAAACGGACTCTGTTTCTACTGAAATTTTGCAGGGAAACTAATTTATATATTTTAAGAATTATAAAATTAATTTTGGAAAAAATTGAGTTTAGAAAGTGAGTGAAATAATTTAAAATTAAATAATTGGCTTAAAAATGGAAAAAAGGGTAACTTGGTTTATGAATTATTGTGTTGTTGTGTCTCTACGTGTGACTGTGGATTGTTTGAATTGTAGGAAAGGTATGTTATATAAGTTAACATATAGATAAAAAAAAAAGTGTCTTATTTTTTTGGGCGAACTAAAAATGAACGTTTTCCTATTGTTTTGGAGCAGAGTAAGTAAAAAGTACTTTAAAAAACTATAATATTCTTTTTTACATTTAATGAAAATAAAGAAAATATATTTAACAAAAAAAAAAAGAAATGTTAATGAAACCATTATTGTATTGTTGAAACTGAAATATATCTAATAAATATTATATTGATTTTATAAAGTTATATTTTAAATGGGACAATTTTTTTTCAAAAAAATGATAATTAACTTGAGATTGAGAGATTATCTTTTTAAAACTTCTATGATCGATGATGTAAATGGATAATTAGATTTTTTTTTTATTCTGGCCTAAAAGTGATAAGTGATATTGAAAAGTCGACGGATCAATCAATGATCCAACTTGTTTGGATTGATCCGTATTTGTAACTCAATTTATTTATAATTTCAGTTAATTCATCTTTTGTTATGTCTACTTTTATTTTTTAAAAATTTTAAGCATCCTTTTTTCTAAATTTTGGGAAGAATTTATTTTATTTTTGGCATTTTATTATAGTTGGTGTCTTTATATATAATATATATATATAATCGCTGATCTCTATCTTAAGTGGCTTAAGTGAGGGTCAACCACTTCAGCAACCTATTTAGAGCTTCCAACAGCCTTGACAAATGCAAATCGAACCCACAAAAGCAGTTGGGTAATTTAATTTGAAAAGAGAAACTCAATAATGTGGACAGAGAATGAACGCTCAGTGTTGGATAATTTAATTATCTTAGGCTTTTGGTGATAGATGTGAAATAATAATTTATAGGAAAGTAAGAAGGAAGGATCAAAATTAAAAATTAAAATAAACAAAACGAAAAAACCTCTTTCATAGTTTGTGATGGGCCTTTATACATAAGGCAATTTGGGCCTTTGCCTTTCGATACTCGATGCTGTCATATAATTTGGGCTCCACATGTTGTCAGTTTGTGTTTTTTTATTTGTTTATTTATTTAGACTTGAGGGTGAAATAAGCCTTTTAAATTTATCACAATCGCTATTGATATCAACGCGACGTTAATGTCTGTATTACCCTTTTTTTCTTTTGCACATTTTATTTATATTCATTAAATAAAAGAAAAGATATTAATATTTTTTAAAGTAGTTTTTAATAAATTGAAAAAAAAAACAACGATTACTTTAGGGCTCGTTCGGCATTATTTTTATTTTACATTTTCTTCTTTTTTTTTTTTCCTTAGAAATAAAACAAAATTTGTTCGATTGTTAACAAAAAATTTTAATTTTGTTCAAATAGAAAGAAAGGACTTTTGCCATAATTATAGAAATATTATGTCAGATTGGCAAAACTTACGAAAACAGATTTTTCAATTGAAAAAAAATTATATTTCAAAAATATGTATTTCAAAAATTAGATAACTATTTAGTAAATGAAATTTAAAATGAGTTATAGAATAAAAAATAATTATCAAGTATTTAATAAATGATACGATTAAAATAGCTTATAGAATAAAAAGACAAAAAATGACATATATAAATTTTAATATATTATAATCAAAATCTCACTAAAAAATAATAATAATTTTCACTTATTTGCTCTTTTTTATTTCACTAAATTATTAAAATCATATATTTTTATATATAATTAAATAAAAATAAATGTAACATAAAAAATTTAAAAAATATATATTATTTTCATAATTTATCATACATATTATATTGGATAATAAAGAAAGAGAAGAGAAAATAAAAAGAGTGGATTCGTTTTAACGTCAAATGATTTTGGATAGTAGGATAAGAGAATAGAATAATTTTTTTTATATTAAATATAATTGTCATTATGAAATAAAATAAGAGAGTATTTTTGTAATGGCCCAAAAATATTTACTTCTATGAATAGTAAAAGTGAGCTCAGGTGGGGTTCATGAATAGTAAAAGTGGATTCAGGTGGGGCCCATAAATAGTGAAAGTATCATCAATGAGATCATGATGACATAATGATGAATAGTAATTGTGGGACAAAAAATAGTAATATCATCATTAACTGGGTGTCATGAATAGTAATATTATCATTGACTTGATCCTATGAATAGTAACAATATCTTTGACTAGTCTATAAATAGTGACTGTGGGTCCCGTGAATAGTAATTGTGTGTCCCACAAATAGTGACTTCAAGGTGAATAGTATCCGAAAAGAATAATTGAGAGATGTATTACATGGATTTGAGGTTTGTGATTGCAAATTCCATTTAATTTCATGGTAAAAGTATGGATTTATATTATGTTTGTGAAGAAAGTATGTAATTTATGCATGTTTAATTAAAAATAACATGATATTCATGCTTATAAATGTTAAAAATGTTGGTATGGATGATTAAAATGAAGAAATAAATTTTGTGTGAAAAATTCCTTCTTTGGCCGAATGGTAACCATGTGATTTTCATGTGTTTTCATACTCTTTTATGTATATTTATGACGGATCTATGGTATTTAGCATGTGAACTATTGTTTGGTATGTGTTAGAGTATGTGAAAATATCATGAGGCATGTAATGCATGTATGGCCGAATGTATGTCATGTATAAAGTCATGATTTTAATGTGTTTTCATAGAAATTGATGGTATGATGATGTTATACATTATGAAATTGGCTTAAATAAATGATAAAATTGATAAAAAAAATTAATGTAAATAAATTGGTATGTGAGCCATATACATGTATGTATGTATGTATGCATGTGTAGCATGATGAATTAATGAGTTTACATGGCATGTGATGATGTAATGATGATAATCACATGTGAAATGATGAAATGGTATGAAAATAATTTGATATTATGATGATATGCCATGAAAAATATGTATGTTACATTAATAACGTGAAAAATAAAATAATATTGTCCTATATAGTGATCTGGTAGTCAAGTCTAGTTCAGAATATGTTGGCATGCCATAGGGATATAAGATCACGGGTGTGAGTATGGCGTCTTACTTTTTAGTAGGCCAATAATGGTCCTACCTCTCTGTATCTGAATGTCTGAATTGTACTGTACTGTATTTAAAGACAGTGGTGGTTCCACAGAACTCCTCTGGTATTTCTGTGAATTTCTGAAGTTCACGTTTCGTTTATCCTGTATATAGAGTTTAACAGTATGTTACAGGGGTATAATGGTAAAAAATGAGATTAAAATAGTTAAAATGTGATTAAAATAACATTTATGTGGAAAAATGACATAAATGAAATTATATAAAAAGTTTGAGGGCAAAATAGTGCTTATGTAATTAAGGATGATTAAGAAGGGTAAAAAATGTAATTAAATGGTTAAATATGAAAATTGACCACTTTTTAGGGATAAATATGTAATTTGGCATGAAAATTATAATTGGAGGGTAAAACCGTAATTTGGCATGTAAAATAATGGTAAAATTATAATATTAGTGAAAATAAATGAACTAGTGGCAAAATGTTAATATTACTGAATTTAAAATGAACTAATGGCATGAATGTAATTTTGGTAAATAATAAATGAACTAAGGACATTTTCATCATTTTGAAAAAGTTTAAGAGTATAAATGAAATATTACCATAAGTTAAGGATAAAATGATAAATAAAATTATTTATGTGTATTAATTGTGTAATTACCCTAATTATGTGATTTAAAGATAATTAAATATAATATTGTATGGATAATTGGTAATTAAATTAAATATGTTTAATTATGAATATTTAAATGATATTATTTATTGAATATCATTTATGCATGTGAAATTAATCTAGTGCAAATTTCTGAAATTGCAATCACCACTGGGCATATTTAATGCTCAGCACGTAATTTTATTTGACTGCATGTAGATATTCCGTACGATTTTGGAGCAGTGCATATCTCACGTTTTGGAAGTGGTATTGAATAAGTTATTTGAAAAATTTAAGTATGTTAAGACCGGCATGTATATGACTTATAATATTGTTTTGGGTTTTAGTTTGTAATAAATTATTAAAACTGTCATTAGTTTATGGGTGATTGGCATGCCAAATAATTGGTAGAAATTAAGTTAATCATATTGGTAAAGTAAAATGTAGATTCCCACCTTAAAAGAAAACTGGCAAAATGAATAGTAATTTAGACAGTTATAAGTCAATTGGCATAATTGATAACGAATTAAAATAATAATTTTTAAGTTTATTGATTAATTAAATAATTATTAATAGATTTAAGTAACTTGACTATTTGTATAGTACTATTCATACATACGGTACTATTCATACATACGGTATTATTCAAAAAAAATAATACCGATTTTAATTAATTGTCTATTCAATAACCTAAATAATTCAATTAGGTTAACCGGATTAAAATAAACTAAACATGTCAAAATTAACCCAAACCCAACAACTCAGCCAAAAAAAATTGACCCAAACCCAAACCCACTATATTATTGTGTATTGTGTATGCGTATTTTGTTGGTTAGATTTGTAATGGCCGAGTTATCGAGTTAGTCGTGAATAGTATTTTTCGACGGTAAATAGTGCACTGGGGACAAAAATTACACCCGGAAGTAAAAAATATTTTATTTGACCATCGGAAAATACTAGTAACAAGGAGTCCGAGGGTAAAATGTGAAGAAAAAATGAGCTCCAATATATTTCCAAAAGTCAAAAATAAAAAAAAAGGCCGGCTCGTTTTAAAGGTTATCCGATTTGACCAAAATTTGACTAGACCCCTAAAAATACCAAATAACCTCTAAAAATTATTTTAATGGTATATGTAGACTTAGATTAATGTTTAGAAATTTTTGACAGCGAAAAATTAATTTTTTGGTAACATTGAAAATTATCGAAATTTTCTGATTTAAATGTATCAGATCGAGAAACGGATTCTGTTTGAGCTGAAATTTTGTAAGGAGACTAATTTATATATTTTAAGAATTATAAAATTAATTTTGGGAGAAAATGAGTTTAGAAAGTAAGTGAAATAGTTTAGGATTACATAATTGGCTTAAAAATGGAAAAATGGCCACTTGTTTTATAAATTATTGTGTTGTTATACCCCTGTGTATGACTGTGGATTGTTTGAATTGCAGGAAGGGTATGTTATATTATAGCCGTTATACTGTCAAAAGTTTTACCAAATGAATAGTAAATTGGACAGCTATAAGTCAACCGATATCCCGATCTGTTTGGATCTCTACCGACTCATTGGGGCCAACATTTTTATAGTATCCCGTTATTATATCGATAATTATTTTTCATTAAAAAAATATCAAATGGGTCGATCCAAACCCACCCAATCCATTTGAGTATTAACCCATTTATGATCCATATATTTTTGACCTATTTATAACACACTCATTCGCCACCTCTAAAATGAACAATTAATTAAATCGGGCTTTAGGGCGCTACAATTTTTGTCTAAAATAAATAGTAAATCAGCTATTTTTAATAGCTGAAATTCAATTTTTCTGAAAAATTTCAATTTTTTATTTTTTATAATATAAGATTTTTTTTTATTTTTATAAAATTAATTTTTCTAAAATTAGCATTACCAAATACCTATTTTTATTCCATAATCACATTTTTATTCAATAATTAATTTTTTGTCATTTTAAAAGTAATGCCAAACACATACTAAAATGAAGTTCCTATATTTTGATTTCATTTGCATTTTTATATACATAAAATAGGTATTTGGCATCTTTAACATTGACTTTTTGTTTTTCAATTTTTTATTTAAAGATTTTTCTTTTTTAATTTCTTGGTATTATTATTATTATTATTATTTGGTAGTGAAAATTTTGATTCATCCATAAAAATGTGATCCAAATCCAATCCAATGTGTTTATAACCAATTTATGATTTGATTAATTTAATCAGCAAAAGTGATCAGATCCAATTTGTCCTATAGTATATGACTTGCATGATTATGCCTCTTTATGACATATTATTATTATTATTATTATTATTATTGACAATGTGCTGGAACAATATATATGCACAGTTGTCCACGATATATAATTCAACTAAAATTACTCAATTTCTATAATGTATATTCGAATTATTAAGCATAAATTGATGTTAAAATCTTATTATTTTTAAATTTTTTTCCTTAAGAAATAAATAAATCATTTAAAAAAATTATTAATTACAATCATACCAACTATATTTTTTAACCATGCCAGAAAAATGGAAAAAGATAAATACTTGCCATTCAATTTATAATATATTCATATTTTTTTTAATTTCTCGAATAAATGAATCATTCATGCCAAAATATTAAACTTATATATGTTTATCCAAGTTTGTAACCAATCATATTTGTATCCATGCTTAAATAATATGTATTATTATCATTGAAGAAGAATTAACTTTTTTTCTTGACGGATTTTCCTTAATGGTCGTACATTTCAAATTTTGAATTTCTTTGAATATTTACTATTGATTATTAAAAATTATATAATATATCATTTAAATATTACAAACAATAAAATATGCATATATAATCATTACATTTTTAAAATTTTTAACACAGTATTTAAAAATACGAATAATAAAAATTAAAATTAATTTTTGGTTTTTAAAAATTAAAAATATGCAATTTTATCCAATATACTCTTAATATGCATGTAAAAAAATATAACTAATATGAAACGGAGAAAGTAGTTGTAATTAATTTCAATCCGTTACATTGAATATTTCATTGGTCGAGCGAGTAATTACAGATATCAACATTTCATAGAATATTTCCGTTATTGTGGCCATTATTCAAAACGCCAAACATCAGCGTCGTTTTGTACATCTAATGTACTAATAAAATAAACCCACGTCAAAAGGCAATAAGAGTGGTTTCGTAAAAGATCAAACGGCGATGGGTAAGCAAATTTTTCATCAAAGAATCGGTTTTCGCTCTTTGATAAGCTTACTTGTACGGTGACATAACTTTTTCTTTCCATTTTTCTCGCCATCCGCGTTTGAATTTTCCCGAGAAAATCGATAAGAAAAGAGAAGCTACTCTTCCTTACAAACGGGAACGGCCGTTGTGTCTCTATTCATCATCCACATGACTTCAGGTAATCTAAAACTCTATCATTGTTTTATCCCTTTATTATTCCAATTTCGCGATTTTGCCGCGTAATTATGATCTTGCATAGTTGAAATTTTCGAATGGGAGTTATTATTATTATTTCATTTCTTTACTTCTTCTTTGGTTGAATTTACATGGTGTAGAAGGTCGGTTTATGGAAGTACACAACTGAACTTAGATATCTCATATATCAGATTGCTCCATCTTATGGCTGATGCAATTTCCTTAATTAGATTAATATATTTTGGAATTTCTGTTCTATGAGGCTTCAGTTAAAATTTAGAACTCAAGCTTTATATTTAGTTCTGCTACAATTTCTAGCAAATTTAAACGAAGAATATAATGATCAAATAAGTTTGACTCGCCATTTTTCTGTTTGTAGATTTTGCGTTACAAGTTCCTGCTGAGCTCGAGACAGCTTTGCAATTGAAGACTGTCCAGTATTTAGTCACGCAAAGACCATGGCTCGGTAATGCACAATGCCACTGCTACATTTTTAATATCCTCGCTAGTTTTTGTGCGAATTTTAAGATTTCTTATTTTTTCGGAGGTTCTGTTACAGATCTTTATGGAGTTAATATTAGACCTGTTGCACCCTATGGGAGTGCGAGCAGGAGAGAGCATTATGACCCTGCACTTATACACCGATGCTTGCCTGATGAGCTACTATTGGAGGTATTCCATGCCACTGAAATTTAAAAACAAGGAATTGCATTCAGTGTTCTTTTGTAAATGGGATGTTTCCTATTGAGGATAACATACTTCGTTCTATTTAGTTACTTGTATATTAAGTTGGGCTTGGTTGGTTCACAATTGATATGAAGTTTGCCTTGAATGCTAAGTTGTGTATTTTGAAAAATCAGGAAAACAAGCATTTTAGATTATTAAATATATGGATTGTACTGCCTTTCCAATTTTTGCCATCTACTTTGGCAACTGGAGAGCTTCAAATAATGGTTATCATTTTTGGATCACTATAGAAAAGGGAATAGAATAGGATACAGGGATTTTGGTTTCACAAGCATGATAGACTATGAGAAACTAGCTATGCTGGTCCAGAATTAGAATGGTTCTGCATCAACATGGAATATAAGGCAATGATAGCTAAAACACAGAAGTTCAAAGTTCAAAGTACCTAGTATTTTTTCTTTTTCTTAATAATAAAAGGGCATTCACATTTGCTTATATTATAAATGGATCATGGCTGAGATTATAACATATATTATTGTGCAGGTTTTTTTAAGAATGAATGCATATGATTTAGGGAGGGCTGCTTGTGTTTGCCGAAAGTGGAGATATACACTTCGCAACCCTGTTTTTTGGCGTAATGCTTGCTTAAAAGCTTGGCAAGTGAGTCACACTGTTGGTAGCGTTATAGTGAAATTTTTTCAAAGTTCATGTCATTCAAGATTGATATATGCTACCTTTTTTTTATTATTTTTATTTTTTATTGCAGCTATCTGGGGTGGTAGAAAACTATAAGATTTTGCAATCAAAATATGAGAGCTCATGGAGGAAAATGTGGCTCTTAAGACCAAGAGTCCGTACTGATGGTACGTTATAATCATATGATAATATTTTAAATTGACTGATTTTTAAATGTTCTCTTGATTTTTATTTTTTCAGTCTGTGTCGGTTTTATGCCCCTGAACTTCTTTTTGCTAGTCTAAAGCTTTTAGATGGAATTTGGTTTTATTTTATGTAGTTCCAAGCTATGGAATATCATTTATTTACTCCTTTCTTATGAGTATTATTGGAAGGAAAGAGAGGACATTCTTTGGTTGGAAATTGGAGAGAATTCGATGAAACAAAGGAAATAAACAAAAATCTTTTAACTTACAGGTGGTTGTCCACACTTTGGGAAATTGCCGCTTTTCTTCTCTTTGAAGTTTGAATTTAATTTGAATGTGCAGTAGTTGTTGTATATTTTCTCGAAAATGAAGGGAAAGCATGCAGTTTACTGTAAATTCTTGTTAATGTTCTTATTATTATCTAGTTCATGTAAAGGACTATTGAATATCCTTTTTGTGCTCTGATAAGACTCTTTTATAACTAGCAGAAATCCCTTTATGCTATAGTTACTGAATTTTTAGGGCTTACAATGGAAGGCCCTTGTAATATGCACAATTGCTTCTTTGTTGTGAAAAATTTCCCTTTCTGTTTGCCTTGTGTTCTCATAATTGGATGTGCAAAAAATGACCTTGGAACACATTTTTGTTCTGATGTTTCAGGTCTTTATGTCAGTAGGAACACTTATATCCGCACTGGTGTGAGAGAGTGGAATGTCACCAATCCAGTTCATTTGGTATGTTTTAGTCTGTATAGATAATATTTTGTAAAATTATAATTTCATGGATAAGGTGTTTCAAAAAGTAAAATTAGGCTAGGATAATGAACCTGTCATTCTGGAAGAGAACTCCAAATATTTGTAAATTTGACTCCGTTATACTTGAAAATGGAGTTACATTAGCATGGGAAGCTCATGTACCTGCATTTTTTAAGGAGTTATCATATTTACATTTAATGTTTCAAACTACAAGGTGATGGGACATGCGTTTTTTAAGGAGTTATCATATTTACATTTAATGTTTCAAAGTACAAGTAGATGGGACATGTCAGGCTTTGCTCTCTTGGTGACCTTCCCATGCATATTTGTCATATCATGGAGAACAATTGTTGTCCTGATGGTTTGCAATTAACTTGTTCAATATTCATCTACTTGTTTCTTTACCTTATCCTTAAGGACCTTAATGTATCTATAATTGATGGCACCCTTCTTTCCTTTATAAATTCATTCATTCATTTATTTATTTTTTTGAGAAGAAGCTTTCCCATGCATCTTCTGCAGTTGCTTTTTTTTGGCTAAATTTTTCACATTGTGTGAAAAGAGCCCTTTGTTACAAACTATAGGTACCCTTTTTCCTCTCTATTATGAACTATAGGTACTGCTAAAAAACTTTCTTGTTCTCATATCCCCATTTTATTGTATTTTTCTTTGGTTAATGATGAAGGTTTATGTGCTGTGGATTATCCATTAGATATTGGTCTTAGCATTCAGGAATTGAATGCAATACTAAGTGAATTCAATGACGTTAATATTGATGTTCTGCTTTGTTGAGTTGAGGGAGTCCAATTAACTCAAAGTTAACTTTTTAAACCTATTGGGTTTAGCTACTAGACTTTTTCCTATCATTTGGTTCAAGGTACTTTATCGTAATACATCATGACTTTTGTCTGCAGTGTTGGCTGTTATTTTTCTGGATGATCATTGGGCTTAAATGTTGATGCAAACAAAAGAGAATTGAAATGAGCAGTGTTAGTAAATAAGAATTTAATTGAAAAACTATATCAATCATTGATGTACTTCATAAGCTTCTTTTCATGTGCATGGGATATTAACTATAATATTCTGTAGGCTTATTTGTGTATGCTCACCGTTCTTATGTTGTGAGGCATGAGGACATATGTGGTATTCACTGCAATGGGAAATTGCAATTTAGTAGAACTGTTGTTTCTATATTGTTATTTTGACTTGTGCATTCAATTGACCTATAACTCACTAAGAAAATTTTAGCAGTGGTTCTGAGAAATGCAAAAGTAACTCACTTGTCAAAGTTTTTCGATGGTCACTGTTTTCTGAATTGTCCTCCCTCCTTTTGCAGGTTTGCTATTATCGTTACATGAGATTCTTACCTTCTGGCAGGTTTCTTTACAAGGTAATAATCTCTCTCATTAAATTCAAGTACATTAATTTGAGACGCATAGAGATGATGGGGTTCTTTCCTTTTTGTCTTGTCTTGACCATTTAATCTGTTATCTTGTGATATGTAGACTTCTTCTCATACAGTGAAGGAGGTTGTAAAATGCATGAATTTTCGTGCATCTAAAGCAGATGATGTTTTCAGTGGCCATTACACATTGACTGATGACAAGGTACAGTTATTTGCTACTTTCAAATAAATTTGGGTTCTTTTTCAAATTTGGGTATTCATATTTGCATTCATAGTTCCCTTAGTTGCAGGGCTTAATTAGATATGAATGCTGAATGTAACTTTCTCATTTTATTTCCTAATCCTTGGTAAATCTGCATCTTGAAAGCTTTCTATTTGTACACATCTAATGCAGGTTGAAGCTGCTTTCCTGTATCCTGGCCTCCGTCCTACTCTTTGGAAAGTCTGTTTAAGGTATTGGAGACTTGACCTGTATAATTCTCATTCAAAATTTTTGTGCTTGTTTAATTATTGAGAAATATGTGCGTGCATGTGTAGTGACAATCCCCACACACTGTGATACGGAAGTGTGGTTGTTTGTGTACTCCAGATGATGGAAAGATACCTATTTTGTTAAACTGGATTCATTGGTTCATGTCTGGCTTTGCATTTTAACGGGGGAATGAACCAGTTTATAGTTAAGGCTTGGAAAAGGCAGCAATAAAAGAAACTTCTGTGTAGTTTATCATGGGGCTTCTACTTCCATTCTTGACCTCCCTCTTTTTTTTTAATCTCCTCTATCTTGATGGTTATGGTTAAGGCTTGGAGAAAGCAGCAACAGATAGAAATAGCTTCTATCATAGTTTATCATGATTAATGGGGCTACTATTTCCAGTTTCATCCTTCTTTTTGTATCTCCTCCATGTTAACAGCCGATTCTAATGATCCTCCACTTCAGGTTAAGAGGAACGACCACAGGGGCTAACAATCGGATGGATATTCTCTCACTTGTGACAAGTAAAGTGGACAGTGATGGGCTCAGTGGACCAGAGGAGGACATTGTTGGGCTGATGGAGGACTGGCATGAGGATGAGATTTCACGCACATCTCACAAGAGGGGTCTAGCACCTTTTGCATTTGTTCCATTTGAAGAGGTATGTATTTTTGAGTTTTTTTCATCAAAAATTACCTTGGAACAGAAGTATAAAGCATTTGAAGGTGCATCTAATATGCATTCTATGACTTCTCGTAGTTTTATTTTTATGAAAATACTAAAGAAGATAATAGTATCTCGTGGCAAAAAACAGTATATATTCGACTAAACTCACTTCACCATCAATTATTTTGTTCATAAAAGCAAATGTATCTTTCTTTTCTTACAACTCTGATTTTTGCAATATCTAACATTGTCGAAATTTTGAGAAATTTGATGTTTTGTATAGGTGGAAACGTCAGTTCTGAACCTACCTGTGGAAAAGATGGATTATTATGTTCCGGGGTAGAATCAGGATCTCCTATTTGTAAATATGTATGTATTTATATCCGAAGGAATGTACCATATCATAAATATGTGAATTCTTACCTTCTTATTGCTTTAGCACAATATTATGGTCGAGTAGCGACTCCTTAAACATTTTGTTATTAATGTATCACGAAATGTTCGGAATACATTAGGAAAAACACTTAATTTATATATTTTTAATCATTTTGATGTGGTGTTGCTCTCTATTATAGCTCGATCGTCTTCATATCTAATTTTGCTACATTTTCCATAAATTTTTTATGAATCAAATCCAGTGTATTAACACGTGAAATTAGTTTTTTAGGTTCGATCATCAGCCACTTTTTAAACTTCTTTATGCTAGGTGTCATTCTCCATGAATCCAATTTAGGTTTAGGAAATTCTAAGTGTCGTTCTCCATGAATTTTTTCCAACACAGAAATAACATGATTCTTTAGGGCTTTCCACATGGATTACACTAGAAATCAAGCTCGTAGCTTGATTAACTAATTCAAGATTCAAATCTTAAAAATGAAGTATTTTTAAATGATTGAAAGTTTTGTGCACTTATTTAATGTGAATTTGAATTAGTTGAGCAAGTGGGTGTGCACAAGAAAAGTGTAAAAAATATACTCTCTTTTCAATTTAAGGAGTGCTAAATATTTTTTTATTTAATAATTTTGTTTTTGCCTTTTTTAGCTAAAACATATGCTTCTGTAATGCATGAAATAAATACCTATTATGTAAATGATAAATTAGAGTAATAAAGAGAGGTATTTAACACTTCTCAACTCGGAAGTGGATAAAGCATAAAAACTCAAAACTCCAAACTCCAAAATGCAAAAATATCTTAGATATTGGCAACATCACTCATTAATTAGAGACCCATATGTTTAAATCTTGGAGAAAATGGCTTATTACAAAACAATAATCTTGTACTACAAACGTTTCTAGAGGAAAGCCTGTCATATAGCTGAAGTTGGTTGCGTATTTGCTTTCACATCTCCAGAATACACAACAGAATTCCAGGTTGTGTTCTTGGGAAGAAAAGTGTCCTGTTTAAAAAAAAAAAAAAACAAGGGTGGAATTATGAAATCAATCCAAATTTGGCATAGGATTTTTGCTATACAAGTGAAAGAACAGTTACCATGACAAAAGAATTTGCTAACTAGCTTCTTCCTATTATGCATAAAACTAGCCAAAACCTTATAAATTAAATTTTAAGAATACAGCATCTAAAATTATTCCTCCATGGTTGAGTGAAGAAGCTGAAAGAAAGATCTTCAATCTAAAATAGATACCCAAAACAAGTAGCTTTTGAATTTACCCAAAATTGAGTCAAACTGAACCGTCAATCAGTAAACAACAGACACCATGTAAACCCTAATTCAATTCATAATCGATAAGAAAATCCATAATCATCAATTATAACACAAAATCCGAACTGATAAGAAAAATGCACAAATGAGACGATCCAATCAAAAAATGCACAAATGAACTTACAGAAACGTAGGAGCAGGAAGGGATGATAAGCATAGAATGTGAGCGTGCGTGATCAAAAGCAGCAACACAAAGATAAGAAGCCAACCCCATCCCTCTTTTTGACGGAGGAACATAAGTATGCAATATATCCATCACTTTTCCTTCCTTTCTAACCACATATTCAAGGTAAGCCTCCTTGTCTTCCGTCTCAAATCTCCGTTCCTTTTCGTTCCACACTATCTTCGGTGCCTCCGCCACCGCTGTTGCTGCCATCGTTTTTTGTACCGGTCAGTCCCTCACCGTGAAACTTGAAAGCCTTTATGCTTGTAATTCCACCAGGCGAAGTTATCCCCCTTTCGGTTTTAGGCTCTGAAACAAATGGATTCAATCCGTATAATTCATTTACAAATAAATTACATATCGAATTCATTTGTAAATAAATTTTTATATTTGGAATAAAATTATTAAAATATATAATTAAAAATAAATTTTTTATTTTTATATTTAAAATAAATTAATAAATAAATTTATTTCTATATTATTTATTAAAATATCTTTAATGCCAATTTTAATATTTTCTTTCAATTACTTTCAATAAAAAAAAATTAACAACCATTAATTATCATTTTAAAATTTATTATTAATTTAATTACTCTTAATTTTGATGTATTATTTCAATTTCAATTATTTTCAATTTTGATATTTTTTTTCAATTTCAATTACTCCCAATAAAAAAAATCGTACATATCGAATGAAACTAATAAGTAAAAATCCAATGGAGATAAGTAAAAATCCGGTGACGGTGGTTTTGGATGACAGAAAAATAGTAATAAAAGAAAGAGAAGAACAGTAATAGAATAGAAATAATAACAGATTACGTTAACTATATAAAAGATTTTTTTTTTATAATAAATAATTAAAAAGATATTATAGTCTTTTTAATTTTAGCTTTTAAAAATGTGGAATTCATTTGCAAATTCCACCTATTTTGATGGAATTTGGTAAAAGTATAATGAATTTCATGGAATTTAATTCTATGAATTCAATTTCTATTTTTTTTTGCATTGCAAGAATGAAAAATGAGAATTACAAATTAATTTTATAAAATTTTATGAAATTCATTTATTTCAAGCGGAGTCTTAGCGTTCAATTCACGGGAGGAGAAGAATTTGCGGGTCAAGTGGGTTTATTTGAACCGTTGATTTAAGTGGGTCTTGTATCGTTTCATTCTTTTAAATGTTTTAAAGTGGTAGTAATTAGTAATTAATTTTTTTAATTAAATAAAAGTTTATTCGTGAAAAAGTCATTGCATTTATCAGTGGACGTATAATTTATTTTACAAATGTAAACTTAATGATGAAAATTAAGTCATTCATTTTTTAACATGTATCGCTTTTATTATTTTTACTAAAATTTAAAAATATTAATTAAATTTAAATTTAAAATAAAATAAAATATTTAAATATATAAATTTAAATATAATTGATCAACTTACATTGAAAAAAAAAATTAAATGACAATAAAAATTTAAAAGTAACATATAAATAAAATTTAAATTTTATTAAAAAATAACATATAAAAAGATCCGGAGAGAATAGTTTTAGCTAAGGAACTGTTATTGGTTTGATATATAAAGAAAAACATTAATATAATTTTGGAGCAACCAGCATATGTGACGGGGCACAGGACCATCCTTGAGTTCAACTGCTCAAGTCCTCTTTACATACTCTCTCTCTTTTTGAGCAACCAGTCCTCCAAGACCCCCTTTGTTTTTAACCCCTAGATTATGCAAAGATGTCTTTTTTTAAAAAACAAAAATAACAATACAAATAAATGTTAGGATCCCATTTAATCTAATGCACGTTTTACAATGCATAAATTTCACTTCCGGCCCGTGAATTTTAAACCTAATGTCAATGATATGAAATGCAAGTAAAGAGATTCAATATAAAAAATCAGTACCATTCAGAAACGTGAGGATGCATTTTTTCTTCTTCATATTATTACTACTACTCGAGACCAGAAAAAGCCTAGAGAGCAACAAAATTCGAGTGGGAGATGATGGTTTCCCAGGAAGCATGCCTGTCTTTGATAATTTATTGTCCTCAAAGATACCCATTTACATGAATAAGCCTCATAATTCATATGTTGCTGCTAGTTTGTGATGAAACAAATATATACAAAATTGAGACTAAAACAGCATCGTGACCACTTCAGAGACAGCCCGATGATTTCAAATTCCGACTCAAAGTGAGCACCCATTTTTGCCTTTTGCATATACTTCCATCTGTCATTACATGTTTGCATAATCAAGGACTTGAAGATTTTCTACTCACTAAGTTAAATTCATGCAACCTTTCCTACGTTCTATTTGTTTAAGATGAGGTGGCTGATAAAAATGTAGAGCAAATACATGATAAGATTGTTGAGGACACAAATCGACTGAAGCTCACAATATATTTAAGAGGGTAAAGAAACTCATAAGTACACTTCCTGGATAACCAGGATCCTACATATAAAAGAGTTGTGCTGTTGGAATGGATGGAATCAAACAATCTAGGCGAACTTGAACAACTTCATATATTTTAAATTTTCAATCCCAAGAATAAAGGACATTAAGAGTAACATATTGACCGTTTTTACTCCGCGCGAGACTGGCCTGCTCGGGATGAAAGAATGATACCGACAATGAGACCATACAGAGCAAGTGCTTCAGCAAAAATGAGGATGAGAATCATTCCCACAAACAGCTTTGGTTGTTGTGCATTAGCCCTGAAAAGCATTGGAACAGCAAAAAGAACATGAGCAAAATTATAACATATCATTCAGCAGAGGGCTCATCTAATCTGGAACAGCATATACTGCTTATGGGATTGGAGCCCAGAAGAACAAGTAAGTAAAACAAGAGAGAGAGCAACATAACATATCCAGAGAGAATTCAAAAGAATTGGCATCCATTGACCGAAACTAGAATATGATTTTGAATGAAAAGCTCGAGCAAAACAGCTCAAAAGGCGGACAAATTAGTATATAAACCTCCACGATAATGATGTTATGTCCAACAAAGCAATATCCATTAAATCCAGAAATAACAAAAGTACACTTCTGAAAACAAGTATGATAATAATTCCCACCATTTAACTATTATTGGGAAGAAAGACGAGCACAACTTATAGCTAGATCCAAGTACAGGCAAAAGGCATCATATAAATCTGAGTTCTCCATTAAGATAGAGATGCAAATCTTGCATTTTAATGAAAAGAATTCAGATCGGCTAGTGATTCAACTAATTAAGGCATGGACCCATGACTGGAAGGAAACAGATAATCTTCAAAAGGAATGCAAAAACTTATAAGTGCACACTGGCACTAGTGACAACATTCAATAGTAAGGATCCCAGCAGTGAAAGAAATTTGTATCTAGATTCAATTGACAAATATGATCAAATTTCTTAACAAACAAACTAAAAAAAGGTCACTATTTCAGTCTATCATATAGAAGCTTATTGTTAAATAGGAAGATGTTACATTACATTTGAATTCTATCAAACTAAAAAGAGAAACAAATCACAAATATCCGTTACCAAAACCCACAAGCAAAAGTAGAAATCCTACCGAACTCCAGCATCGCCGACAATCCCAATAGCCATTCCAGCAGATAAGCCAGCAAGTCCACAAGCAAGACCAGAGGACAAGTGAGCATAGCCATCAAAAAGATAGTACGATTTAGCCTTTGGATTAATACCAGTACTAATAATAACCGCTATAATTAACCCATAAATCCCCAAAACACCAGCCATAACCACCGGAACTATCGACTTCATAACCAGCTCCGGTCGCATCACTCCCATTGAAGCCACTCCCACCCCACTCTTCGCCGTCCCATAAGCCGCGCCCATGCCTGTACATCAATCACATATCAATATACCAATTTCTACAAACAAATGGCAAAATTAACCGTACCAGTAAGCTGATCCATTAAATGAAAGGAAACAGACAGATTAAATAAGAATTCTAAAACAGGAAAGTGGAGAAATTGAGTACAAGAGAAGACGAGAGCAGCGGCGGCCCCGAGGAAGCCGAAGAAGGGAGCAGTTTCATCGCCGCTGAAACCAGAAGACATTCTGCGTTTGGCAGTTTGGTAACAGAGATAAAACAGGAATAGCTAATCCTGGGTTTGGGTACAGCTCTGCCTCTGTCCTTGATTACGTTATCGATTATCTGTTTCTGCGATTGAGAGAAGAAGATGGAAGATCGGATCTGGGAAAGCTGGGTGAGAGGAGAAGGTAGTAGAAAGGAAGGAGAGAGATATGAATCACGTGATTGATTGATTGATTAGCGATTTTACGGGAATACCCTTAGTAGTTGCTTAATTGTTTTCAATTTTTTTTACCCACTATTGTACAATGATTATCACTTATCAGTAATAACATTAGGGTAAATTTTAGTTTTCTGTAAAAGCTATTTGTCGTGTTAGTGGGTAGAGATGAAGAGGGATCCGATATTATAGGCTATCAATTTAGTGTGAATATATATTTATATATATTAAATTTATGTGTGATTTCAAAAAAAATTTAATGTGATATATAATTATTTATTTGTATATTTAATATTAGTATATTAATAGAAAAATATTTTACATTTATATCTAATTTAATTGACATTTCAAATATTTTATGTTTACCGAAATACGAGCATAGAACCAAATTTATATATATATATATAATACAATATACCTTGAATGATTGAACCATTGATCATATAATTATTTTCACAAATAAATTTAATATCTATAATTATTTCTTATAAATAAATAAATATAATTACTTTTTATGCGACAGTTTTCATTGGCTTGGTCTATAAAATTTTATGGTCCGGTTTAAGCAAAACTTATTTTCTATTTAAAATAAGAGATGTAAAAAAATTATCTGATACCATGTGGATACACAGGTCATGGCTCTATTATGTAGTAGGGGTGAGCAAATTTCGGTTAAAACCGAAAAACCGAATCAAATCGATCGATTTTTTTAATTTGGTTCGGTTTTTCGGTTCGATTTTGAAAATATATAAAATTAGGTTATTTCGGTTTGGTTTTGAAAGGCAAAAACCGACAAATAACTGAACCGACAAAAATATGGTTAATATATTTTTTTTTTCAATTTTTACAAAAATTAACTTTATTTTTATATTTTTAATTCAATTTAAGGGGTTTGAATCCAAATTAAATATATGTACATTTTTTAATTTGAATATTTTTATTTTTTTTTTATGATTTGTAATTTTTCATAATTTTTAGATAATTTTTTTAATTATAATTTTGAAATTTTGGTTTATCGGTTAATCGAACCAAATCGACCGAAAACATCGGTTCGGTTTGAATTCAGTTATTATATAATTTCGGTTTGGTTCGTTTGTCTAAATCCTAAAAATTCAATTTTCGGTTATTTCGGTTCGGTTATTGAACCGAACCGACCGTTGCACACCCCTATTATGTAGTAAAGATATGCTCAACTAAAAGAGGTTATCACTACATACTATTAACAAGGAGTTGTTTTCTTTTTGTATAATAAAACAATGACTCATGTAGAAACAGGATCAACATACAAGAACATAAAGATAGGCATATGAAGAAATCATAATAGGAGAAAAGAGAAGAAAAATGTTTAAGCAAACATTCTTATTTAATAATAAAGGGCAGTGTCTCTCAAATCGTTTTATGCCTTACAACCTTAAACTATCTCCTCTTATATAGAAGAGAAAAGCCAAACACAATAATTAAGTCTAAACAAACAATTTTAGACAGGATAAGAGAGAATCTACTTTACTTTTGACATGATAGAAAGTAAAGGGGAATCAAACAAAATAATTTAGTAAAGGAGAATCAAACAAAATACTTTACTTAGGAGAAGATAAAAAGTAAAGATGCATATGCCTTTGTCTGGAAATCTTCAAAAGTTCTTTGTCCTCTAGCAATCATTTTTGGATAAGTTCATGTGAAGGGGACATATTGTGGTCCTCTGAATTTTTTGAAAAATTGTCGGGAATATATTTATTTGACCCACTTTCAAAGTACTTATCCTTATCTTTTTTCGATAATTGAAAGTATCCTGCAACAGGACGATGCTGAGAATCCAAGACTAGATTGGACTGAGATGGTCCTGGTTCAGATGAACTTGGTTGAGATGGGCCTGGGAGGTTTCTAGCCCACTGTTGATAATTTCAGCATTGGAGATCACTTTTGAGATTATTCCAATATCCAGAAAGATAAGTTTTTCATGGGATAAAATCATCTTTTCAATCAGGCCAATTTTTTTTGGGAATCGTACAATTTTTTTCAAAGAGATGATGCATTAAAGAAGACCATTTATGCATTATAGAGAAGACCATTTGTCATGTCTTTTTATGAATTTTTTTATCTTCATATAACTTTTGAATAGGAAAATTAAAAGTATCATAAAGATAAATAAAGGGAATTGTTTTGAATGCATTGTTAACATAAAGATGGTGCATGTGAAAAATATAGATTGATTTTTGTTATCATGGATTTTTCTTGTCATGGATTTTTCTTGGGTTGATGAGCTTCTCCCATTAAAAATGCTTGCCATCTGATTACAGGGTGAAATTAGGTGAGGAAAGTTTTTAGATGGGGATTTCTCTGTTTACCTTCCATGATTTCTTGTAGATGCCAAACAAGATATTTGTTGTAAATTTTAATTGCCAAGTGATGGAGATGACAATAGTACCACATGAAAAGTAATAGTTCCCTTGGCCAAATTAGAGGATTCTCTTTTGTGAAACTGAGGAAATTCGTGAGTAAGGCTACAAATGGATATTTAGGATGCATTACAAGAAAATCAGGATTTTTCGATGAAAATTCTCCACGTCAAGTTAAGATTTTTTGTTGGGAAATTAAATTGCCGACGGCACTGTGATCAGATAAAATTGCCGACAGAAATTTATTCCTTCAACAAAATAAATTCCGTCGATAAATTACCGACGAAATTTAATGTTCCGTTGGTAATTTTCGACGGAATTTAATATTTCGTCGGTAATTTTCTGACGGAAATTACTATTCTGTCGAAAAATTTTGATTTTTTTTTTATTTTTACCGACGGAAATTTCCGTCAGTAATTTAAAAAAGCTAATAAAAAAAATTCAATTTCTCATATTCCACTAGTTTGCTATCTAATTTAAATTCGCATATGCATTTAACATGCAAACCTTCACAAATCAATTCATGCATCTATTTTTAAAATCATTTATTCAATCATAACCTACATTTTATTTAATCATCATAAAACACATGCATATAATCATGTTTGACTACAAATTACAAATCATCCATAATCATGTCATTGGGTTAAAATAAAATCATTATACATGCAATTACACAATATTTACCTTCATAATATTAATATAATACACCTATTAACTACATAATTCACCCAGGTTCAATTATCAAAATAATTTAATATTCTCAACAAAACTTGAGAAAAGTCACCAATACAAGTTCAATTATCAAATTAAAAGTCATGTTATTATCAAAGTATTTCTAATTGTCATAATTAAATATCTAATAAACAAAGTGAAAACCCATATGAAGTAGCAGAAGCATCACAAATAGTGCAGTAAAGTTTGAAACTTATTAATTTCAATGACTAGCATCTTAGTTTAGTCGTAGAAGATTTTGGGTCTAACACACTATAAGCATGCACAAAAATATGCACACTTCAGTTGTTGGATAATTTGTATGGAAGCAGCTGTGTTCAGCCAAAGCATTCTAGCCTAAACTTAATGAAAGCTAGCCCAAAGTAATGCAATATGGTTAATAACGGGAAAATCTTATGTGATCCTATCTCAAAATTCGTCTTTAGCCAGAATCACACTGAATATAGATCTTTGCTGTAATTTCAAAGTGCTTCTTAAGCATTTTTTTTCTTTTTTGAATATTACACAGTTTACTTTAATAATATTGACACTTTTCATGGAATGTATCTGTTTTGCATGTGTGTATTTTATTTCAGGCCCATCTTATACATCCGATAAAAACAAGGTATATACCAATCACGATAAACATACATGTGCATGATTTTATATTTGTTTATTTCCCGTCTCTAAAATTTACTAAAAATTTTAATTATTTTTTTAGCGACGGAAGTTAATTTCCGTAGCTAAATTTTAGTGACGAAAATAAATTTCGTCGCTAAAATTTACTAAAAATTTATTTATTTTTTTTAGCGACGAAAGTTAATTTTTGTCGCTATTTAGCTACGGAAATTAATATCCGTCACTAATTTTTAGCGATGGAATTTTACTAAAAATTTTAATTAATATTTTTAGCAACGGATATTGAAATAAAATTTCGTCGATAAAATTTACTAAAAATTTTAATAATATTTTTAGTGACGGAAGTTAATTTTCGTCGCTATTTAACTACAAAAATTAATAAATTAGCAACTGAAGTCTTTCCCGTCGCTAATTTCCGTAGCAAATAATCCTGCAATTTTTTGGCTCCATATTTAGCGACGTCTTAATTAATCTGTCGCTAAAAACGGTCGCTAAAAAATGGAGGGAATATTTCCTCATTTTTTAGCGACGAAAAATTTTTCATCGCTAAATAACGTTTTTCTTGTAGTGATGAATACCCAAATTGTTCAGATAAAATTTTTCATATTTTTGGATGAAAATGGATTGGTAGTTGAATAGTTAAGTTTTGAAAAATTCTTTCATTTGATGAGCAGAGAAACCTCTTGGAACTAGGATTGTGCAAAAGCGAACCGAAATCGAAAACTGAACCGAATAAATTTTGGTCTATTTGGTTCGATTTCTTCGATTTTCGGTTCGTTCAGTTGTAAACCGAAATTAAATTTCGGTTATTTCGGTTCGGTTCCTAAAATTGTAAATTGAAAGAACCGAACCGACCGAAATTTTTCAAACTCACCATTTTATATATATATATATATATATATCCTAAATCTAAATATACACTATAGTCATATTTATTTACATATATGTTTTTTTTTAATTGAAGTACATTAAATATATTATTAATAAGAACTTACGTTGTATTTATTTTTAATATTTTTTTAGTGTAATTTTGCTAATTTATTAGGAAAATAATATGAAAAATTTATATATATTTTTTTAGTTATTTTAAATGGTTTTATTTTATTGAATATAAGTTAATTTAATTTATGAATCCATATAAGTTAAAAATTTTAAAAAAATCTATATTTTTGAAGAACCGATTGGACCGAATCGAACCGATCAAAATTATTTCGGTTTCGATTCTGAAAATTTCGATCCGCTGTTCGGTTCTAAAAATTCCTCAAATTCGGTTTTTGGTTTGTTCGGTTCGGTCCAAAACCGAACCGAACCGAAACAACTATTTGCACACCACTACTTGGAACTTCTATTGGTGCATGATTCAGAAGAAAATTATCTTTTGCTTGGAACATGACGAGAAAAGGAATAATGAAACGTTGTGGCCTGCTAAGAAAATTTGGAATAAAGTTTTTTTCTTCTTTGATATGCTGGACATCAAAGTCATATTTACTTAATCATTCTTTGAGATGAAGCAACTGTGGATTGGGAAGTGCTTTTCCCTTGAATTGCAACATTTAATAATAATAATAATAATAATAATAATAATAATAATAATAATACATGTACATTATTTAACTACATTAAATTTGATGGGCTTTAACAATGTTTTTACATGTTCATAAAATTATATAAATATTTGAAAAAAAATATTAGAATAGAATTAAAAAATAACAATTAGATTAATTAAAAAAATTTAATAAAAATTAACAACACATACCATAAACACGTAGTGAAATATTATGTGAAAAAAAAAAAGAAAAAAAATGGTAGTGTTTGCATATAATTTAAACTCTATTTATTTTATTATAATTTTTATAAGTGTTTGAATTGATGATGATAAAGGTTACTTTAGTTCAATAATAAAATAATGAAGGGCTAATTTAGTTTAAAAAAGTTTTCATCCACTTTTATATATAGTATGGATAAAATTAGTGTATTTCAATATATATTAATTATGTAAGATTTAAATTTAGATTTACTTAATTAAAAAAAATAATTTAAATTTACTAAATATTTTTTTTGAATGCAAATTAAACTTTCATTAATATAATAAAAAATATATCTGGAGAGTACAACTAAACTTATAAAAGTTAAAAATACATAAAATGTACAAAATAAATGAAGTTGTTGAATTATATTTCTGAACTTTTTCGACGAAAACAGTGGATAATGATAACATGTGGTGCGCAATATGGTTTTTAGCGAAAAATTCAATCCATCTGTTGTTCAAAGGAAAACTTATATAAAATAAAACAACCAAATTTTCATAACGAAAAACAACCAAATTTCCATAAAAGAAGACAACAACCTCCAAATTTGGAGAATAGATTTTCATTATAAAAATTTAAAATGCATTCAAAATTAATTAAAAAGAACTAGATATAAATTAAAATTTCAGATTTGATAAAAAAATCCAAACTCGAAAACAAAAACATAAAAAATTTAATATCTGAGATTATAAAAACAAAAAATAAAAAAAATTTAAACACAAATACTATAATTATTTTAGTTTTGTTGACATAGAGATTTAAAATATTATAGTTTTGTTAATTATATATATAGTTTACGGGCCTTGTATGTAGGGAACACGAAACTAATCTCAAGCCTCGTATAACTTTTACCAATGCTGTTGTCTCCTTGCAAACAAACTACATATTTAATTGATATATAAGAATTTTAAAAAAATATAATTCTGTGAATTATAGGATAATAATTAATATTAAATTTTTAAAAATAGTTAAACATATAAAAGTTAATAAATAAATATCCATCCGTTTCACTTAACGCGACAACTTTTAGCTCTCTATACAGATTAAAAAAATTTTAAAAAACTGTACGAAACTTATGTATGCAAAATTTTCCATATCCAAAGTATAAAAGTAACAAATAAATGAAATTTAAATTTTATTAAAAAGTGATAGATAAAATGGAACGGAGATAGTAATCCATAGCAATCAAGTTAAATGTTTGAATTGGTTCCTCCAGATTTGAACAGCCCTATAATTCTACCTCATTCCTATAGCACAACTACATGTATTTTTTCATCTCTAATGAATTAGTTTCTAGTCAGAGGATGGCATGCCAAAATTGCACTCAGAAGAAGATTGTGTGATGCATCAAAGCAAAGAACACAAAAGAAGAAGAAAAATTGGGAGAAGAGGAACCTAGCTTGCCAGTGCTACCAGAAGATTGCATCGTAAATATTTTGCTGTTTACAGTTACATCTGCAAGAGATGCTTGCAGATTGTGTATGGTGTCTCGCATTTTCAAGGATGCAGCCGAATCCGACACCGTTTGGGAGAAATTACTGCCGCCTGATTATCACTCTCTCATTTCCAATTCCTCTTTTTCTTTCCTGCTTGATGGTTCCCTTTCCAAAAGAGAGATTTATTTCAGTCTTTGCCACAATCCAATCCTTATTTGTAATGATCATGTGGTAGATTTTCACTCCTCAGCATCTCCATTTTAAGGCTTGAATTTTAATTAAATAATAATTGGTGCTTTTGTGTTAAACTCAAGGTTTGGATTTTGATTTACTCCTAAATTATTCGTGGATTAATTCATTTAATTTTGAGAGGAACCAACAGATTCGGAGAAAATGCGGAGGTTGTTGAAAAGAGGGAGCAACGAAGCATATGATGATTTGCTTGCAATGCTACTTGAATACTTGCATGCATGCTATCAACATCCACGATGTACAAATTAAGCCTACTTTGTAGGGGTGTGCAACGGTCGGTTCGGTTCAATAACCGAATCGAACCGAAATAACCGAAAACCGAAATTACAATATTTTACGAAACCGAACCGAATTCAAACCAAACCGAATTTGTCGGTCGTTTGGTTCGGTTAACCGAAAAACCGAAAAACCGAAAATCCAAAATTATAATTAAAAAAATTATCTAAAAAATTATACAAAATTATAAATCATAAAATTAAAATTAAAAAAAATCAAATTAAAAAAATGTACATATATAATTTAATTTCAAACCCCTTAAATTGATAAAAAAAATACAAAAATAATTTTTTTAATGTAAAAATTGAATAAAATAATATATAAATTTAAAAGTTCGGTCGGTTCGGTTTTTCTTCGGTTTTTGCCTTTCAAAACCGAACCGAACCGAAATAACCGATTTACCTATAAATTTAAAACCGAAACCGAACCGAATAACCGAATAACCGAACCGAATTTAAAAAATCGATCGATTTGGTTCGGTTTTAACCGAATTTTGCTCACCCCTACTACTTTGTGTTTAATTGGTGGAGTTTGGAAGGATAAGAACGGAATTGGCACTGGATATTGAAAGGATGTTACCGGTGATTAGAGATGCAGTTATAATGGAGAGAAGAGATTGAATTGGGTGATTTCTTTAATGAGGATGGTAATGATGATGGAAGGTTGAAGATGAGCATTGGAGAAGTGGACTTATTGTTCGAGGCATAGAAATCAGCCAAAAGGGCGGCAGCGCCGTCGGTGGCGGGGAAGAGAGGGAGCCGCGACGGGGGAAGAAAGGGAAGGGGGAAGAAGAAGGACGGCAGGGAGGGAGCTGGCGGAGAGGAGGGGCAGCACACAGTGGCGGGGTAGGCCGGTCGTCGGACGGCGACGGGGAGAGGGCAGCGCAACTTCCGCCGGCGAGGGGAGAGAAGGGGGGAAGCAGGGACCAAGGGAAAGAAATCGGGACCAAGGGAAAAGAATGAGAGAAGAAAAAGAAGGGACCAGGAAAAAATATCCTTAAAATAGAGACGAAAATTGATTTTCCGTCTCTATTTAGAGACCGCACGATTATACCGTCTCTAAATAGAGACGGAAAATAAATTTCGTCTCTATTTTTAGAGATGGAATAATTTTTACGGTCTCTATTTAAAGACCGCAAATATTACTCTGTCTCTAAATAGAGACCGAAAACTTTCCGTCTCTATTTAGAAACGGAATTTATTTTTCGACTCTAAATTTAGAGACGGAAACTAATTCCGTCTCTAAATTTAGAGACCGAAATATTTTTCTGTCTCTAAATAGAGACGAAATTGTTTCGGTCTCTATTTAGAGACGAAAATATATTTTTCGTCTCTATTTAAAGACGGAATAATTTTTCCGTCTCTATTTAGAGACGGAAAAAATTTTCGTCTCTATTTTTGGTCTAAAATTTTGGAGGGAATCGATCCCGCCATAAATAGAGACGAAAAATAGAGACGAAAATTTTTCCGTCTCTAAATAGAGACGGAAAATTATTTCAGTCTCTATTTAGAGACGGAAAACTGATTTCCATCTCTATTTAGAGACGGAAAAATTTCCGTCTCTATTTTCCAGTTTTCTTGTAGTGAAAAAATATTAAACGTTTAGACTCCGCTTGGAATAAATGAATTCCATAAAATTTTATGGAATTCATTTTTAATTCTCATTTCACATGCTTGTAATGCAAAAAAAATAGAAATTAAATTCATATAATTAAATTTCATGGAATTCATTATACTTTCACCAAATTCCATCAAAATAGGTGGAATTTGCAAATGAATTCCACATTTTTAAAAGCTAAAATTAAAAAAACTATAATACCCTTTTAATTATTTATTATAAAAAAAATTTCTTTTATATAGTTAACGTAATCTGTTTTTATTTCTATTCTATCACTATTCTTCTCCTTCTCCTCTTACTATTTTTTTGTCATCCAAAACCACCAGCACCGGATTTTTACTTATCTCCATTGGATTTTTACTTATTAGTTTCATTCGGTATGCACGGTTTTTTTTATTGGGAGTAATTGAAATTGAAAGAAAATATCAAAATTGAAAATAATTGAAATTAAAATAATACATCAAAATTGAGAGTAATTAAATTAATAATAAATTTTAAAATGATAATTAATGGTTGTTAATTTTTTTTTTATTGGAAGTAATTGAAAGAAGATATCAAAATTGGCATTAAAGATATTTTAGTAAATAATATAGAAATGAATTCATTTATTCCAAACATAAAATAAGGAATTCATTTTCAATTATATATTTCAATAATTTTATTCCAAATATAGAAATTCATTTACAAATGAATTACATATGGAATTCATTTGTAAATGAATTCTACAAATTGAATTAATTTGTTCCAATCGGAGCCTTAGACTCCGCTTGGAATAAATGAATTCCATAAAATTTTATAGAATTCATTTGTAATTCTCATTTTTTATACTTGGAATGGAAAAAAAAAATAGGAATTGAATTCATGAATTCAATTCCATGGAATTCATTATACTTTCACTAAATTCCATCAAAATAGGTGAAATTTGCAAATGAATTCCATATTTTTAAAAGTTAAAATTGAACAAACTATAATATCATTTTAATTATTTGTTATAAATAAATTACTTTTATATAGTTAATGTAATCTGTTATTATTTTTATTCCATCACAGTTCTTCTCCTTCTCCTATCACTATTTTTCTGTCATCCAAAACTACTATCACTGGATTTTGACTTATTTCCGTTGGATTTTTACTGATTAGTTTCATTCGGTATGTACGGTTTTTTTTATTGGGAATAATTGAAATTGAACGAAAACATCAAAATTGGAAATAATTGAAATTGAAATAATACATCAAAATTGAGAGTAATTAAATTAATAATAAATTTTAAAATGATAAGTAATGGTTGTTAATTTTTTTTTTTATTGGGAGTAATCGAAAGAAGGCATCAAAATTGGCATTAAGGATATTTTAGTAAATAATATAGAAATGAATTCATTTATTCCAAACATAAAAATAAGGAATTCATTTTCAATTATATATTTTAATAATTTTATTCCAAACATAGAAATTCATTTACAAATGAATTCCTTTATAAATGAATTCATTTATAAATGAATTTTACAAATTGAATTCATTTGTTCCATTCTTAGTACTTAGTTTATTTAAAATATATTTATTATGTTGTTGATGTGATACACTACATTAAACCTAACCCTTCGAATTTGATATGGTGCTCGGAGTTCAATTAAAAATACAGAATCCAATGATGCATTTACTTATATAAAACAGAATTCTGTTTTCCGTTTCCTATTTTCTTATAAAATTGAATTATTTATTTTCTGTAAAAAATTTGAAAAACGCGTTCATTTAACCACAAATGGAAAATTAGAGTTTTCATACTTATATATATATATATATATATATATATATATATATATATATAAGTATATGTGCATGTATATGTATGTGTACGTTCATACGTACATATGTATATATATGTGTGTGTATGTATGTATAGATATATGCATGTATGTATATATATATGTATATAAGTACATATATGTATGTAAGCACATACATACATATGTATATGTATATGTATATGTATATGTGTATGTATGTATAGACATACGTATGTATATATATGTATATGTATGTAAGTACATACATACATATACATGTATGCACATTATAAGCGCGCACACACATATATATATATTCAGAAAATTTAGAAAATTTTCTATAATGTGCACACACATATATGTGTGTGTATATATATATATATATACATATATGTGTATGTATATATATTCAGAAAATTTAGAAAATATTTTTTATTAGTTTTTTAATCTCTTATTTATTTTAAAAAACTAGAAAATTTATTTTCTATTTTAGAAAATTGATTAAAATAAATATCATCTCAATTTTATATTTTATGTGAAATTTTTTTAAAAAAAAACTGAAATAGTTTTTTTATAAGTGAACAGAGTCTAAAAGTTTCAAGTCCGGATTATAGTTGGACTATATATTCATCCTTTGGGAAAAATAGAAAAACTCCATGAAAGCTGATTTGTGTGGAATTGGGATCATTATTGAAGGAGAAGATCGTGGCTCAAGCATTTCTACTGTGTTTGGGAATTAAAAAAGAAAATAATAAATACTAAAAAGAGTTGCTAAATTTAGTTTTTTAATATATTTTTTTTATATGGTGAAATTTGTTGTCTTTGCATTTTTCTATTCTTCTTTTTAAGGGATTCAGATTCAAATTCAATTCCCTTTCTGTCACTCATTATTTATTCTACATATTATCCGTGCATGATATTAACAATAGTGTTTCCCTTTATTGTTTATAGCTTGTTTGGTTTGGTGCACCATGACTCACATAGTCACATCTACTGCTATAGGTATGCTTTCGCTACCAATGTTTAAAAATTGCAATGTTATTAAAATCGGACCGGATAAAGAACCGGCAAAGCTGAGGGTTTGTGGTTCGACCGGAATCAACCGAATCTTTTTATATTTTTTAAAATATTATTAATTAGTATAATTTTTATAAATACTACTGCTCAAAAAAAAAATCAATCAAAACATTTAACATATGCCTCAAATATAGTAGTAATAATATTTTTTTACCTTTTATTTTTTTTAAATTATTACTTGATTAGTTATTTTCTGTTAAAATATTTTATTTTATGAGTTTTAATTTAAAAATTAAATAATTCAATATCTGTAAGTGAAATTAAAAAAAAATGATAGAAAATTATCTTTAAGTTTACCAATTTTAATAATTTATTCAATTTTTATTCTATTGTATTTTATTGAATTATTAAATTATTTTCATTAAATTCAAATGTGATTAAATAGTAAAAAAACCAATTATTTGTTAAATAAAATTTATTAGATTATTTATTTTTTATTTTTACAAAAAAATAATTATTTTATTAATTATTTTAAATTAAACCCGGTTTTGACCGGTTCAATCCGGTTCTTTCCTGTTTTTTCCAAATCCGGTTTTCTGCAGTTGAACCAACCGGTTCGCGGTTCAACCGGCCGGTCCGGTTTTAATAACCATGAAAAATTGCAATAGCTACACATAGAAAGTTGGATGTTGACAGTGGTCTAAAAGTTCAATGACTATCTTCAAATCAAAAAAATGAACTTCAAAGGAGCAAACGGCTATAATGCCTTCTTTTATCCCACAAGCAAGAAAAGAAAAATGAAATATTTTCCCTCCACATTAATTACAACTTTAAAAAAGAAGCATCCTATGTTTATTTGTTACTTTAATGGTTTCATTTAATTTTATAATTATAACAATTTTTAAATTTTAAAAAATATTAATTATATAAAAAAGGTACTCCCTCCGTTCCTTAATATATGTCACTTTTGGCAAAAATCCAAATTCCATTTAACTGTTACTTTTAGACTTTCAATGCAATTTAATTTCTTTTTTTCAATTTAATTTTCTTTTCCAATACAAATTAACTAATTAGATTTAAATTTGTACATTGAAACACTCAATATACATTGAATCACTCAATTTTTTCCTAAATTCAAGTCTAATTAATATTTCTTAATTGTAGTGAAAACAACAAAAGTGACACCTATTTAGGAAAGGAGAGAGTATTATTAGAATGAAATGTATATAATAGTTGAGAATTGATAAAAATGATATTTTAGTAAATTAAAGTTGTATAAAATCTAATCAATTATATGAATTTAAGTATGAGAAAATATCATTTAAACAATAAAAGTTGCATTCCAATGTGTTTTGAGTTAAAATTTTCATTCTCTTCATGGGAAAAAAATTGAGAGACTATCAATTATAAAAATGGACCATAATTTGGCTAAATGAGCATGGAATTTTAATTAATTAAAAAATAGTTAGATTTTCAAAAATTTAAATTTTATTAAATTCCTCGTATTCAAATTAAAACTAGAAAGCAAGCATGACTTCAAGGATATTTGTTTAGTTCCCACAAGTTAGTATAGATGAGTATATTTAAGGTCACGTAAGATTAAAATTATTTAATTAAAAGTCGGCTCAGCTTTGGTGAAAAAATAAAATAAAATACTGTAAAACAAAAGAGATTGAGTGCAATACGCAAACGAGTGGGCATTGTTACGTCACTAAATGAAATAGAAATTAACTTATGAAATTGAAATTGAAGTTGACTGGTTCATGCATTGACTATTGGGACACTCCTTCATGGATATTTTGTTTTTAATACATTAAAAACATATGCTGAGAAAAATATAATTTTCTCTCATATTTTATTGTCATTTTATAATTGGGAGAAATCTAAAATTGTTGAAAATATTATCAAGAAATATGACTAATTACTTGATAGCAAAAAAAAAAAAAAAAAAAAAAGAAATATGACTAATTACTTACAAGTTACAACTCCTCCAATTTTGATATATAAATTATATAATTCTAATTTTGTCAACTATTATTTAAGTCATTTATTAAAAGTTTTTCCTACATAGTTAATTAAATCCAAATGATCTAATTAGACCAATTTCATTTTTTAAAAAATTAGAACGAGACAAATAAATTTATTAAAAAATAAAAATTGAGATAAATATAAGTGAAGCATTATAAATGTAATTAATCAAAATTAATTATTAATATAAGCAAATTCAAATAAGGATATAAATTAAGTTTAAAGCATTATCCTCACCATTAAAAAAAACTTGCTTTAAAATTGAAAATAGTCATTTAGTGTGCGCACGTGTATAATATATGTACAATTAAATCATTAAATTATACGCGTATTTATATTATCGGATAGTTTAAATATATTACAGTAATTGTAAAAATTAGAAGTAAAATTAAAAAAAATAAAAAAGAGAGAGATAAAGCCTAACTTTAGCCGCAATTAAAAATGATGACTTTAATTAAAAAACGAAAACATGATGCCAAAATGAGTCACAAAAAAAGCTTAAAAACCAAGTCTCCCCTAGTCTCAATCTTGTCTTTCAAAGAGTACACTGCCTACCACCGCCGAGGAGAATCGGCCATGGCGGATTCTAAGGTGGAGACAATCTCAAGATTAGCTCAATGGAGGATCGAGAACTTTGGCCCTTGTTCTTACAAGAAATCCGATCCTTTCAGGGTCGGCATCTGGAATTGGTAACTATATTACAATGCTTCTTTCGCAATATAACGCCCCGTATATTCATCTTATCCTTCTTCTTTCTTTTTTTTCTCAAAAGGTGAATTTTTATGTCGGTTTATTCTTGTCGTTGTTAGGCATTTGTCTGTGGAGAAGAATCGCTACCTTTACGTTCGTTTATTTCCAGAACCATCTCGTGCTTCTAAAGAACAGCCTCCTCTTGCCAAATTTGTTCTTCGCGTCTCTAATGCTGGCGCTAACCGTAGACCCTATATTTCTCCTAGTATGTTTCCATTCTTTCATATTGTTTGTTGTGTTTCGATTCTGCAATTCTCTCTCTCTTTTTACATAAAAGAAATTGGAAGATAGAAAGCAAGATAAATTAAAATATGCTAAAGATTCGATAGCTTTTGTTCTCCTGGTGCGATTGCTAGATTGATCTTCTTCTTCTTCTTTTTTTTAAAAAAAAAAAAAATTAGTAGAAAGGGGAGAGATTTTATAGCACTTTTGATTGTAAGTTATGGTTTTTCTGATGGAAAATCATTCTTGAGATGTGAATAAGTGCTTGTTCTCAGACTTAATCACACCAGATGTTAAGCTGGTATAGATTACGATTAGAATTTTTGATCTTATGCTCTTTAGTTTTTCAAGAATCAATTGGAGTTAATTTATTTGACCTGTAATGTGATTTGTGCATATTCCTTAACTACAGTGATTTGGATGGATTTTCTTGGTAAATTTCTCAGAGGAAAAGAGTCAATCATACTTCTTACCATCCATGCTAGTACTCGTCTGATAAACTATTGAAAGAAACCATTCTGAGTTTTTTTCCCTTGTTTAGAAGCTTGCACAGTCCATTCATATGGAAATATGTTGCCATGACAGTCTTGTCTCAAGTGGTTTTGATATGGATTATGTGGTACTACTGTATTTTCATCCTTCTGCGATTTTGTACCCCGCAAAAAATGAGTTGGTATCTGATGTTAGCTTTTCCAAACAAATAAATGGACTCTTCTCTTTCTTGCTTATGTGTATACTTTCTTTGAGAAGACGGAAAAATCCCGTCTTTTATCCATTTTTGAGTTATTGGTACTTAACAATCATTACTTTTTTATTCTGACTTATGAAAAGTTTATGCCATCATTGATTCCTGAAACAATGTCATCCTGCAGTTCATGAGAGATTGCTTCGGAATTGTGATGACTTTGTCTGGCCTGTTGACTCCACCTTTCTTGGCCGCTTTATCATTGATGTCGAGTTTCTAGATCTCAAGATCTGTCCTTTGAATGTGAGCTCCTTTAGCTTTATGCTTTGTTTCATTTGATGTTAACCTGTATGAGTGCCTTTTTTTTTTTTTTTTTTTGTGGTGGGTGGGGTGGGGGGCAGAGATTATTGTCTACTTGGTAGTTTCCTTGTGGTTCAGCCAGCTGATCGATGCAATTCTTTTGAGATATTTCAATTTCCTTTCATGGCAATGTTTTGTGGGAGTATTTGCTGTTGGGATTTGAAAAAATATAGTGCTGCTTTGCATGAAAGGCTAACGTCTTAATTCAGAAAAACTCATAGCAACAGGCATTTTCTTTTTCCTATTCTTGTAACTGGACTCTGGAGAGGATATTGCGCACTAATAATAATGCAATTTGGTTCCATGGCAATCATAGTTGTGCATACTGTATACACATATCTCTAAAATTTTCAATCTTTCCATGTCAATGGATCAGGGTGGGGAAGCCAATTCTATATGGCCTAGTGAGGGAATGATGCAGTCAGTTTCAATCCAGAGTACACTTCGATGTCTCTCCCGCATGCTGGATGATGCCATCCATGCTGATGTTACTATCCACACAGCTGATGGTACTCTACGAGCTCATAAAGCAATTCTTTCTGCAAGTTCACCTGTTTTCCAGAGCATGTTCCATCATGACCTCAAGGAGAAAGAGTCCTCTACAATTTACATAGAAGACATGTCAACTGATTCTTGCACAGCTCTTCTAAGTTACGTGTATGGAACCATTAAACAAGAGGACTTCTGGAAGCACCGGTTAGCGTTGCTAGGGGCTGCAAACAAATATGACATTGCAGACCTAAAAGATGCTTGTGAGGAAAGCTTGTTGGAAGACATCAATTCTGGAAACGTCCTTGAGCGGCTACAAGAGGCCTGGCTTTACCAGCTACATAAGCTGAAGAAAGGATGCTTGACATATTTGTTTGATTTTGGCAAGATATATGATGTTAGAGAAGAAATGAATAACTTCTTCCGGCAAGCAGACAGGGAATTGATGCTGGAAATGTTTCAAGAGGTGCTAACAGTTTGGAAACCCATATGAATCTGCCACAAACCACAATGAACCCTCCTTGTGGAAGTTCATGTCATTAGATAGTTGTGTATACTTGTAATGTTTCTTATCCTGTTTTTGGTCGTGACATATTTCTGGTATTACAAGTCCATACCTCATGTCATTGATCAGTAGGTTTTGGATTGTGAGGGTTTCTTGTGCAGTGGCTGCTAATGTAGAAAATTACTCTGTGGTTTGGCAACCTGGCATGTTTAGCAGATCAAGTACTCTAAATATTTGTTGCCAAATTCAAATACATGATTACTTAATGTATATGCCAGAATGGAGAATGCTCTATATGATATATTACTTGCAAGCTTTGAAGAAAAGAAAAAAGGCCTAATAGAGTGTTAATCCTTTAGTTTGTACTTTGACGAATTCACCTCTCTCATTGGATTTATTTTAATTTAGCACGTTTACTTGTTATTTGTTAAAGCCGCATATAATGAACATCTAATGCAGGTGAATGATTGAGAATCAGAATAGCAAGTATTGTTTAATATACGGATGGCACATCATTTGGGTTTCATATTAGTGATGAAAAAGAGGACACGTGGCTGTCATATTCATTTCATCACCTTGCCAAATTTCAAACCTAATAATAATATATTCGTAATCATAACCCTATAAAAAGAGAAATCGTATCCTTGAATTCTGGCTGCTTCAGAATCTTTCTGAATTTATTGAGGTTCATGAAGTACAAGGCTTTGCCACCACTTGACAGTAACAAATAAGAGGATTTTCTATAATGGACCTGCTGTAACCCTTGGAAATGCCCCTTTAATAACCATTTAATCCGTTAAATATAAATAATTGATAAGGCCTGAAATGACTTTATCTGAAAAGGAGAGATAGAACCGATCGGATTAGAAAAATTCTGCAAAAAAAAGTGCCCGGTTGGACCACACGTAAGTATTCCGAAACTTAAGTTAGTAGTTTAGAGAGATAAAGTGCTTTTAGAGATAGAATGCTAGAGATTCAATAACTGGTGCTATCGTTGGCTGGGCTATTTATATGAGATGATTGAGGGGCATTTGAGTGCCTGGGGAGTGATTACTAGCTGTCAGAGCAGGTATTCGGCGGCATGACAGGGAGTAGGTGGTACGCATGGGCGCTGCATTGTGTCAGGCGGCTGATGGGACTGGCGGTCACATCAGCCGATCGGGCGTGTGCGCTGCCTAGGAGCTCGTGTCAGCTGCTCTTGGTTGTTGGGCCTTGGGCCTTGCCAGTCTATTGGGCCGACTGAATGGGCCTTGGTGCAAATGATATTTGCTGGGTTATAAGCATGCCACGGTCCTCCACCCATTCGGATGCAACTGATAAGAAACGATGCCGTAATCTTCCAAAGTAGCGATATCAAACGCACCAAAGAGGAGGCGCATCCAGGCCTTATCATTTGGTGCTTTCGTTGAGAGGTATGGCGGACTCACGATCCAACGAGAATGCGACCCCCAGAGATTTTATTCGTGAAGGAGATGCTCGTGCCAGTTTAGGCACCTCGCAAGGAGGGGAAAGACTCGTCAGGTCCTCAACAGAGACCATCTCCCTCCCTGAGTGTAGCGATGCCATCTTAAAGCAATCAGAGGATACTCCCATCACTGTCAGAGACATGCGTGCCATCCTCGGTGATTTTGCTAAGAGTATAGATCAAACAATCCAAAAGGGAAAAGGCCGGCTATTCCCGAAGGAAGGCGTGAGAGGGATTTCAAGAATGAGGGTTTAGGAAGGAGGAGAAGCCAGGGAATCTCCATCAACGAGCCGCAAGCTCACAGCACGGGAAGACGCCGTGTCGAGACCCCCGGAAAGTATGACAAGGGAAAGGGGATAATGCTATCTGGTAGAGACTCCGACCACCTTCCCACTAAATCTTCTGTTTCACTTAGCGAGGACGACTTGTCCTACGTGTGCACACCTAGTCGTGGTGATTCCAGAAGGTCATGACCGGAGTCTGTCACCATCGCTTTGAGCAAATGAGACAAGTGGTTGAAGCGAAAACTGAAGCAGTTCGGCTTGACAAGCTCCAAGAAGGACACGCCCAAAGAAAACATCTGCGGGAGCTTGGCATCCCCGTTTTGCAGAGAAATCATGGAGTCCAAGTTGCCTCCTAGGTGGAAGGATGTCAGGATGGACAAGTACAAGGGTAAGACCGATCCCACTACTCATTTAGCTAAATTCCTGACGAAAGTGCAGGCATACACTCGTAATGAGAGGGTCGCCTGTCGGATTTTCCCTACCACCCTTGGCGGAGATGCCTCGAGATGGTTTCGTGAGCTACCCAAGGAATCAATCATCTCCTTTTGGCAGCTTAAGGAGCTTTTTACTTCACGGTTTGTAGTGAAGGCGCGCTCGCCAAGATCAGCAAGTAGCCCAGAGGATCCCTACCAGCGGGCCGACAAAAATCTTAGAGATTACCTCAACAGGTTCCAGGTCGCTATGTCCGAAGGAAAGAGCCTAAGCGTCAAAATGGCAGCAACTATCTTAGCTGGGCGCACTATTAATCGCCCCTGCTCGAATCTACAGCCGCAGTAATTCCTGTAAATTTTTACGACCTAATGGAATGGGCCAAACAACGCGTTCAGCTGGATGAGGCCCTGAGGTCTAGCGGGAGGAGAAAGACCAGTGTGATGAGCAGATTGCAATATCCGGACGGACGACCCTTCGTTAGAGCACGAGTATCCGAGTAGCTAGGAAGCAACCCAGATGGATCCAAGAGCCCACAACACCTGGGTAAACGGAAAAAGTCCGGGAGTGGATTTCCCGGTAGAGCGGATGACCTGGCATCCCGGACCTTTACTCCGCTCAATGTCAGCCCCTCCAAAGTGCTGGTGTGGATCAAAAAGAACCACCGCAGAGTCAACTGGCCCAAAAGGCTCTCCGATCAGAGTCGACACCGAAGGGACCAGAGATTGTATTGCGAATTTTACAGAGACGTCGGTCATGCTACTGATGAGTGTTATTCGCTGCACAAGGAAATCGAGCATCTCATGCAAAAGGGGGCTCTCAAGAATTTCGTTAGACCGGTTAGAGGGGCAAGTCCCTGTAGACTGCTGGATCTTGAAAAGGAGTGCTCTGATGAAGAGGACGATGACGAACGTAGAAATCCGAGAAATGTGGGCCCAAGTAGGCCATGTGCAGCATCGATAAACATCATCGCCGGAGGATCGCTATACGAGGAAGAGCTCTCCAGGAAGAAAAAAGGGAAAGAAGTTTACCTCTCTCACGCCGTTGAACGGCTTCCACCAGTCACCTTATCCAGCGAAAACGCACAAGACGTCATGTTTCCCCATGAGGACGCTCTCGTTGTAAGAGCTCGAATCAATAATTTCAATGTCAAAAGAATTCTGGTAGACAACGGCAGTGCTGTCAACGTCCTAACTCTCCAGGCCTACCGAGTGATGAGACTCCCAGTCGGGGAGCTGAAGCCGAATGCCATGCCGCTGATCGGCCTGGGCAATGCCACTATCCCAGTGGTAGGCTCGGTGGATCTTTTCGTCGAGCTTGGCCAAGAAGCAACCACTCACACTTGTAAGGTAACTTTCATGGTAATTGATATTATCTTTGCCTATAACGCCATTTTTGGCAGGCCCCTGCTCGCTTAGACTGGAGCTGTCACCAGTGTATGCTTAATGGTGATAAAAATCACAACTGATCGGGGCGCCGCCATCATAAGAGGCGACCAAGAGGCATCGCAAGAAGCCTATGTTGCCATGATCAAACGGTTGAAGGAGGTATCTTGACCGATTGGCGAGGGGTTAGAGGGTATATCAACCCGTAGACGACCCAGGAAGAATAAGAGCCTTAACAGGCATACTTCCCAGCTCGGCCAAATTGAAGATAGTCTCAACTACATGGGCGAACGTTTTTATCTGCCCGATAGGATCGATGATACTCCCGATCCTTCTACCATCTGGAGCCCAAGGAAAAAATATCCGCAGGAGCTGCGACATTGGGTCATTGGAAAAATATTATGTGTAAAAATTAAAAATTGGGCAATTGCCTAATTAATAAAAAGGTCCTTTCTTCTATTTTTGTCCAGATTATGTGTGATATATAACTTATGCGCTAGACTTGACGTTTTTCCCAGGTTGAAGATGCGAAAGTTACAATTTTCCTCCTTAAAGGAAAAAGCTAATCCATTAAGACTGACGCTCTTCCCAGTCCAGAAATATGGAAACGACGATGTGCCTGGCGGCTCATCCGTTAGGATTGACGATTCTCCCGATCCAAAGATACGGAAAGGTCGATCGTAGGTGTTGGAATCGATGGACTCCCAGATCCAATACAGCGAAAATGGCCAATCACAGGCCTCTCCATCCGTTAGGATCGACGATTCTCCCGATCGGAAGATACGAAAAGATCGATCATAGGCGTTGGAATCGATGGACTCCCCGATCCAATATAGCGAAAATGGCCAGTCGCAGGCCTCTCAACTCGTTAGGATCGATGCAATTCCTGATCCCAAGATACGGAAAGAAGCAAAGCCCGTTAGGATCGATGCAATTCCCGATCCAAAAATACGGAACAAAGCAGATCTTCTGACAGCTCGACTGCTAGGATCGACGACCATCCCGATCTGAAAAGGCGAAAAACACGAGCCTTATGTCGACCCCATCCGTTAGGATCGATGCAATCCCCGATCCCAAAATACGAAACAAAGCAGACTTCTCAACAGTTCGACTGCCAGGATCGACGATCATCCCGATCCGAGGATGCGAAAAACACTAACCTTATATCGATCCCATCCGTTAGGATCGGCCATATTCTGATTCAAAAATATGGAAGATGCTTTGATCGCGCCAACTCTTTCGCTAGATTTGACGTTTATCCCGAATCCAAGATGCGACCACTAAAGTTAGAATAAGGCATGTGTTTCTCCCAAGACAAGTGCCATGCAACGGTCATGAACCAGAATGCAAATCAGACGCTGACTTGATGAATGAAACTATTCGCCTGATTCTAAGTCCAATTTAGACTGAATTTACACTTGAAAATTGTATTGAGAAAATCAGTCATTGAGCTCCTTCTAATTCAGGAAGTACTTGCAAATTTTATATGATCTTACCAGCTGAATTTAGTTCGATTATGTTAGCAAAGTTAACGCAAATTTAAGTGCTTCTTATTACAATGATGATAAGATACTTGCACTTTGACAGGAAAATGCAACTCTATTAAGATGGTCTCCACTATTCAATTTACAAAAGAATTGTTACAAAAACGAAATATGAAAAGGAAAAAAGCTAAACTAATTTCCTATGCTAACCCTATATGTCTACAATCTGTACACCCCCAGGAGGATTGGAGGTTGGCTCCGCATCTGGATCAGGGGTGGCCTGAGAAGGATCAGGGACGAGCTGGGAAGGTCCGGCTACTCCTTCAGAGATAGGCCCCGCTGGCGAGGGAGCTATAAGTTCGGCTTCGGGAGGAGCCTCTTGACGAACCTCGGGAGACGAAGGAGTCCCCTTTGAGACTTTTAGAAGTGCTTCACCTCCAAGAGCATCCCCATCATCATCACTGGATGGTGGATCGGGCAAAGCCGATGGATCCTCCATCCATTAGAGATCGGCCCCAGGAAAGCGCTGCCCAGGCTCATGAATAAGGCGAGAGAGCAATTTCGCATGGGCTTCTCCCAACTGATCAAGGAGATGCTCCTCCTGAGAGGCAAGCTCCTCTTCAAGCCTCTGCTCCCAGGAGGCCTCTTTTTCTTCCAAGGACGCCCTCAGAGACTCCCCCTCTCCACGCAACTGGTCGCTCACCATCTTTAGCTTGGCATTCTCGGCGGATAGCTCTCAGCACTTTGCTTCCAGCCTAGTCGCATCTGCCTCGAACCGTCTGCATTGGTCAATTTCGGCAGCAAGGCCGGCGATGTCTCCCTTTAGCTTGTCAACCTCGCCCTGCCGAGACTTCAACTCCTGATCCTTTTGATGAGCCTCCTTCCTCAGAGTCACCATCTCCTTGTGGGAAGCAGAGGACCGCCTCTTTAGCTCCACCATCTCAGAGCGCAGGGCAGATGCCTCCTTTCGAGCTGCCTCGTACTTAGTGTCCGCCTTCACCCTGGCTTTGGCGCCATCCTCTGCTCTCCCCCTCCAGACATTGGCCATGCCGAGCAGTCGGTGAGTCCTCCGGGCCACCTACACAAAGACAAAAAGCATTCAGGACAAATACAATGGGACGTCGATAACCTCCGAGTAACATGGAGTGGGAAGATCTTACATCTATTATTTGCTGGTTGATCTGGCCGCACTCCCGAGAGAGCTGACTGGCGTCCGCGATGTCCTTGTGGTCTCGATCAATAAGAAGACCCCGACAGATGTAACCAGCCACCGAGCTCGGCGACCAATCGCTGCCGAAGTTCTCCTTGAGGAAATCTTTCAAGGGCACGGGTCGCCCATCAGATCACCGAAACGGCTCATCCAGCCGAATGGCCTTCCCTTTGGCGACCACCCGAGCATCTGACTCGGCTATTAGCTCAGCAGCTCTTTTCTTGGCGGCCTTTTCAGCTTTCTTCTGGGCAGCTTCATCCAGTCGGGAGGCCACCGCCTATGCCACCTCTCTGAACATCTGGATGATAGGCGCATCATCCTCATCCGA
Source organism: Excoecaria cochinchinensis (assembly GCA_947683425.1). NCBI lineage: Eukaryota > Viridiplantae > Streptophyta > Magnoliopsida > Malpighiales > Euphorbiaceae > Excoecaria > Excoecaria cochinchinensis. The sequence continues at coordinate 8,715,668 of CANTUQ010000054.1, read as the reverse complement.
TTCATCCCGAAGTCTCGGGGGCCGAGTGTGCGACAGTTGTTGAGTGGGCTCAGTTCGAGGCACCAAAGGTGCAGGTTCAGAGGCGGGCGCAGCAACAGTGGCGCTTGGTGCAGTCGCAACAACTGTGGGAGCGAAAGAGATTGGTATGGCAGCTATTGCAACTCCCTCCGATTGGGTTGAAGTTGGCAACTCAGAAGATCGCACGAGCTTTCGCCTTTTGCTCTGCTCTCTAGCCTTCCGCTCGGCCTCCCTCTTCGCTCAGGCCCTATCGCCCAGCCGCTTGACCAAATCACCTCTGCCTGCCATCTTAGCTGCAAACGAACAATAAACAAGATAAGTTTCTCAGGCCGAAAATTATCATTTCATGCAAATCAAATGCAATGCATGTTTGATGCATGGTAACAATTTATTCTGCCCGATCCTAATGATCACGTTCTGCAGCAGCAGTCTCAATGACCAGACCACCTCTAACTACCGAGGACCCTTGAAGCGCCTCCAGCAATTGCCTGGACTCGAAAGGACCCCTGTTCCGCACCACGGCCTGCATTAGCTTTTCAATGTCGGCCTCATACATAGGTTGGCCGAAGGCTTGGTCCTTCAAAATGGCAGCCCCCGCCGATCGGCCCAAACTCACTCCGAAGCTGCCTTTTCTCCCCACCAAAAGGTACCTTTCCCTGAAGCCCTTCATTGAGGTGGCAATGTTGATAAGCTTCTTTTTTGGTCTTCTCGTAAAGAAAAACTCTGACCCGTCACTGCGGCATGAAACGTAGAAGAAATGGGTGAAGAGGTCGAGGGTGGGGGCAATCCCTTCCGATATACATAGGATTTTAAAGCATGCCATGGTCCTCCACCCATTCGGATGCAACTGATAAGGAGCGATGCCATAACCCTCCAAAGTAGCGATTTCAAATGCACCAAAGGGGAGGCGCATCCCAGCATCAAGGCTCCACAAGTGGAGAATGAACTACTCATTATTGTCTTCACCAAATGGCCCCTTCGACACCGCCATAGAATCAGGGCAGGGCGCAACGCAAACGTCGTCGGGAAAGCCATATTTGGCGGGGACCTCAGCTACCTCCCCGATGGTCAGCCGGGAACATGGCTCGACTGCTGACTTGTCTTTATATGCGTCCAAGAAACTCTTGTCTAATGCTTCGCCACTGCTAGAAACCATCTTTGGACAAAGAAAAGGGGAAAATATGCAATTGTCTATTTTCTAAGAGGATGAATGCAGGAGAAAAGATGAAAGGCAAAGAAAAAGCAAAAGAAGAGGAGTCACTTACTTGATAAAAAAAAGACTTAGAAAATTTGAAGGAAAAACGAAGGATGATTGCTGAAGCTTGGGGATCGAGAAAAATCTTGGCAGAGTTTCGCTAGGGATTGCAAAAGTAAAGAGAGAACTGCACAGGAATTGCCCTATTTATAGGCAAAATTTTGGAGGCACGCCAACAGTCTCGCCACTTAAAGAATGCCACGTGCTAAAGATATTATGGCTATACGCAGAACGAAGCGTCACCCTCGGAGCACGCGCAGCATTAAAGGGAAAACAGCTGTCCAAACTGGCACGTCCCTTCAGAAAAGGTGCCCAAAAATTCAAAATCCTGCCAACGAATGCCTTCGGATCAGGAAGACTCAAAGCATACTTCCTCCGAAGGGAACTTCACAGGCAAGTTTATGCCCGATCGCACCTGTTGAGGGGGGTCAAGTGATAACCCAACAAATATCATTTGCACAAAGGCCCATTCAGTCGGCCCAATAGACTGGCAAGGCCCAAGGCCCAACAACCAAGAGCAGCTGGCACGAGCTCCTAGGAAGCGCACACGTCCGATCGGCTGATGTGACCGCCAGTCCCATCAGTCACCTGACACAAGGCAGCGCCCATGCCTACCACCTGCTCCCTGTCATGCCGCTGAATACCTGCTCTGACAGCCAGTAATTACTCCTCAGGCACTCAAGTGCCCCTCAATTATCTCATATAAATAGCTCAGCTAACGATGGCACCAGGTATTGAATCTCTAGCATTCTATCTCTAAAATTACTTTCTCTTTCTAAGCTACTAACTTAAGTTTCGGAGTGTTTATGTCTGGTCCGACCGGGTACTCTTTCTTGTAGGGTTTCTCTCATCCGATCGGTCCTACCTCTTTCTTTCAGATAAAGGCATTTCAGACTTTATCAATAATGAGTGCCATTTTCAGTTGTTTTTGATACTTGACTGCTGATCTTATTAACAAAAAAGAAAAACTTTATTTTGAGTGTTTAGTTTACTGTTAATCGCGGTGGGCATTGGCAATTAAAAAAATGTTTGACCCTTTCCCACTTACTATCCAGCCAAGTGGGACACTCGATCAAATATGGACAGTTAAAAAAAAGAAAAAGAAAACCCGCCTTTTTCTCTTCCGACTCTGTTCCCTGTTCCCTACTATAACGGTCTCTGTTTCCTCCGACTCAGATGAGAAAGAAAACATTCTATGATCTCTCTAAATTCTCCTATACCCTAATCTTCATCCTCTCAGATCTCTATTCAGCTTACATAACTATTCTCAGGTGATTCCTTTTTTCTGGAAAGGAGGTTCATGGCATTGCGTGCTTTGGTTAATTTATATGCCTATTTTTAATTTAGTACAATGTGTTTCTTCTGTTTGTTCATTTGTAAAAATGATTGTTTTGAATGTAGAATACATAAATTCAGAAGGGCTGATATAAATCATGGAATCTCCTATGCCTAGAGGGCCACATAGGCCGGATGGTTTTGACCGGAAAACTCCGCCACCGCCTAACTACAACTCTAACGCTTTAGCTGAAAATGTGCAGAATTTGAATATCAATAGACCTAGTTCCGTACCAAATTCTGGTCTTAGCACTCCTATTCCTTTTGGCCAATCATTACCTTTTCCACCAACAATACCCGCCCCTTTTGCGTCCCCGCCAATGTCTCGCCCGGGTCCGCCACCTGCTGGACTTGCAAGACCATCAATGCCTTACTCAGCACCCACATTGCCTCCCAATGTGTACCCTGGAAGGCCCAGTAATCCTGGTGCTAATGTGCCAATTTTGCCCCCACCAGGGTCCAGGCTGCCCCCACCAGGGTCCATTCCCTCTTCTATGGGTGGTCCAGTGGTCCCTCCTACTGGGCCAGCTTCTGGTGGTTTTCCATTTTCGGGTTCGCAAACTGGTCAGAATGTTGCGCCACCACCAGGTCCTCGCCGTGTTGGCTCATCTGTATCTCTGGCTGTTGCTGCAGCTCCTCCAAATGTGGCTGCTAGTGATCCTATGAGTGATGGGCAACCATTGGCTTCCAGCACTTTTACAGGTGGGTCCATGTTTCCTCCTCCAGGGAATACCACACTGCCAGTTATGGGTCCTCCGCCTACCACAGTGGCTGTTCGTGCTCCTTCTCAGGTTCCGAATACGCAATCTGTTCCAGGAAGTTCAGCTGCTGGTGCTCCACTGGCTCCTCCTGTGCAACCATCGTCAGCATTTGCAGATGGATCCCTGGATACTTCACCCTCATTAGGTCCTCCTCCAGGAACTCGGACATGGCCAGTGCAGCCCCAGCAGGTCAGTATTCAAACTATTATTTGCTTATTTGGGAATTTGAACTGTTGAAAATTTTTTGAACTACAGTATTAGGATTCTTGACTGAGGCAAAATATTAGATGCAGCTTATTAACAGCATAAATGTAGCTAGATGAGTGCTGTTCCATTTTCCTTATTTTTAACTCATTCCTGTAATGAATGTAAGGAAGATAAGGCACATAATAGAGTGTCTGTTTTAACTTATGAATCGTTATGCAATTGCAATGAAGTGCTGTCACTTCAGAGTTAAACCTGAACACTCAATAGCAGGCTAATGTATAAAATAAATTTCTTATAAGGACATCTTGTATCTTCCTCTTGATTTTTGTTGACTTTGTTTCAGTACATGGGCTTTATCTGGATTGAAGTCAATATTTAAATGAAACCTAAACAACCTCAACTCTGTATATCTTGACTAGGTTGCTCCGCCACTACAGGTTCCTGGTTCTGGGCAGCCGCCTAGAATGTTTGGAACAACTCCAGTACCACCTCATCCTATGACTACTTTATCACCTGCCATGGGTCAACCTGGATCCTTTCCCACAGGGGCATCAAAAATTGAGCCCAACCATATTCCAAGGCCCTTTCCAGGTTCCACAATGACAGTGTATCATGAAACTCGTCAGGGCGGTCACCCCAACCTTCCTCCGGTTTGTGTTTTGAAACTTCTATTTAATGAGGGGAGGGCTGTAGATTTGCATGATTCTACTTGAAATTTGCTGGTGTTGATATTTGGATCTTTGTTGGCTAATATTCATGCTTTATTAATTCAGATAATGTTACTTTGCAAGAACAGTTAGTGATATATGGTAGACTATTTTGTGATGTTTCATGAATTTTTTGAAGGCTGCTACAAGTGAGTATGTGGCCAAAGACACTGGTAACTGCAGTCCGAGGTACATGAGGTGTACCATTAATCAGGTTAAGATTGTGGGCGCAACATGAATTAATTTACAGCTACTTTGATATTGATATTACATTGTTGCAAACTATTGCAGCTGCATGTCTGTCTACATAACATATATATATACACATACATACACATATATTGATGTGCATATCTATCTATCTATCTATATATATATACACACACACACACACACATATATGTTATGTATGTATATTCATTTATGGAATTTCTGTATGTTAGAGCAGGTCCCATGCATTGTTGACCTTCTGAATACATCGGGGATGCAATTGGCTTTGCTAGTCCAACCCTTGGCGCTTCCTCATCCATCTGAGGAGCCTATCCAAGTAAGCAAAGCATGATTTCTTATTTTTCCTCTTCTCTTATAGATAATGGTTGTAGGTAGGTGAAATTTGTGCTAAATTTCTTGTCTTTTCTTTCTCTTTTAGTTTTTTTCAGAAACAATAGAGCTGTGCTTTGCTAGTTATTTCTTTCTTTTTTAATCATTTCGAGTCTTGCTCTCTCTTCTCCTAAGTCAGTTTTTTTGATCCTGCAAACTTTTATTTGAAAAAGTCACATTACTTCTCTTCTCTTTTTACTGTCAAATAATTGAAAACAAAAACTGCCCCTTTTATGCTGACAGTTTTTATTTAACTTCTTATAGGTTGTAGACTTTGGGGAATCTGGTCCTGTTCGGTGTTCTCGTTGCAAAGGTTACATAAATCCTTTTGTGAAATTCATTGATCAGGGAAAGCGGTTTATCTGCAATTTATGTGGTCAGTATAGACCCACAACATGTTGTGAAATATGATTAAGCTTTGATTTATAACTCATTGTTGGAATGTATAGCTTCTTATTTTCGCTTTTCTAGCAAGGACTGTAAGGAGAAGTCGTATTGCACTCTGCTCTTTTGCCTGACATAAATTTTTCATTATCGATCAACTTAAAATTGCACATTTCTTTGTTGCTTCATCAAGAGTGCCATGGAACTCTGGACTTCACTGTTGTTGAGTTCAATGGGGGAATCGTCAAAGGGGTGTCCCAATTTTTCATCATGGAGTATTTTACATATTCTGTGTACGAAAAGTGGGGTTATAATTTTTGTGAAAATTTTGTATTTAGTCATCCTTGTATATTTCTTCTAGGGATATTCATACACAGTTGTTTGTTTCTCTTTGCTAAGAAATTTTGAAGGTATAAATTATTCCCAGTATTTAATTTTCTTTTAGTAATGGCCAATTGGTCATAGGTGTGTGCTTTCCATCCAGTTACTAAAGTTGTGCTGTTTAGCATTCCTATTCTTTGTCTCAGGAGCCAAATATACTGTTAAATTTTACTTCTCTCTCTACTTGAGGTTTCAGCATATGGCTGGTGCGTTTTGATCATGTAGCTAAAAGCCATTACAGTTGCAACCTCACAGTACCTTCCATATCTACCACAGGGTTTGCTGATGATACACCTCGTGACTATCACTGCAATTTGGCCCCAGATGGTAGGCGGAGAGATATTGACGAAAGGCCTGAACTATGCCGAGGAACAGTTGAATTTGTTGCTCGTAAGGAATATATGGTTAGTTGAACAAAATAAAATTTGAATCTCTTAAAATTATTTTAGTGTCGCCCTTCTTTTCACAATAAGTTTTGTTCCATAACCCGAAAACATGGCTATTATGTTGTATCATTGTGAATAGACATGTTTTTTGCCTTTGCAAGTGCCCCATCTTTCAAGAGACTTTTTTAGTTGTTCTAACTCGAGCATCTCTAAGCCCTTTTCATTTTTTTTTCTTATTATTTAATAGATTAAGATATATGAGATGTGACAGTTATTATGTGTTACCACTAATTTATTGCTTCTGTTACAGTTTCTTGAGAGAACTATTTCTTGCAAGAACTATTAGAGTAATTTTACGTGTCCCCCATAAACCACGCAATCAGAAGCCAAGAAATAATATATTTGAAGTAGAAGTTGGTTAAAAAGGCAGTTACATTGATCATATGGCATATTTTTTTTTGCTTTGTGAAATGCATGTACCCAACACCAAGTTTTGGTTATATTTTCTGGGTTTTCCAACTCAACTTAATCAACAAAACTAAATTCAAACTAGTTGCAGTTGTCTAGGTCAATTCATTTTTTCTATTTTTTAATACACGTAGGGCCTTCATATATATGTTATATAAGCACCTTGGACATCTTTAGTTTATTAAATCTGTATATGAAGTGCACGTTTCTTCATCAATAAGCATGAAAGAAAATCATTTAGATCGTAACTGCTTCAATTACCGATACTGGCTTCTTGTGGATCGAACTTCCGTTATTTATGGGATAATTTTTTGTTTTCTTGAAATGATATCTATGATTTGCTATAGTTTGTTTAACATATCTATCGTTCTTGTTTCCACATTTTTTTTCTTTAATCATTACCACTGTCCTATTGAGGTCATCTGATTGGTGATTCTTCTAACTAAATATCTCTTTGTTCAGGTCCGTGAACCAATGCCAGCTGTGTATTTCTTCCTCATAGATGTGTCCATGAATGCTATGCAGACTGGTGCAGCAGCTGCAGCTTGCAGTGCTATTAGTCAAGTTATTTCTGACCTTCCAGTAAGTTTCATCTCCTTGTATTATCCTATAACATCTTATTCCTGCTTCTAGATCAATATTGGGCTGATTGAATGTCACTGCTCTCCCTCTTTTCTTTCACTCTTCCTCCTATCTTTACTTGTATCCTTGTTTCTTCTTTTTCCTTCCTTATATTGGAGTTTTTTCAAAGTTGAGAACTTTTCCCAGTTCTGCTAGTATTATTAAAAATCTACGTAGAGCACCGAATACTGTTGGACATTTGATCCTATTAATCTCTATATGTAAATTTTCCCTATCTCTACCATGGGGCTAAAGCCAGGAATCAAGCACAGGTGATACAGGAAGGTTCTCACCCTTGCTAATGTGGAATACCCCTTGGGGTGACTGGAATATCTCTCTCTCTCTCTATCTTTTGGCCTTTTGCTGCAATATTTGCGTTTGCTGATGCAAGGGAAGTTGCATCTGAGTAATTCAACAGATAAGGCCTAATGACATGTTCCTCACTTAAAGTCTAGGGTAACATGAGGATAGATGGCATAAAGCTACGTTTTTGATGGCACCTGCTCTTTTATATTTTTTGGATTTGTTCAAAAAGCTTTGGGATTGAAAACTAATCAACCAGTGTAAGCATATTTGTAGCCACTTTATATTTTGTGTTCATGGACTTATTTTTCATATCTAACTTTATGTTTTTTATATGCTACACAGCATTGATCCGTGCACTTTAAGTGGGTCTCATATATGTTCTGGTGCATCCAGAAAACAGTGGATATATGTTGAGAGTGCATAATAAACTCTATCTTATCATATGTTTATACAATGCAAACTGGTTTTCCTGTTTTTCCTGATATAATTAGATAAAGGTGTCTTTGAGTGATAGTTAGTGATTGTTTCCATTGAATTTCTTGTGGTTGTAGGAAGGTTCTAGGACAATGGTGGGGATTGCCACATTCGATGCAACAATCCATTTTTACAAGTTAAAACCAGCATTGCAGCAGGTCATACTCCTAATTACAGGACTCCGCTAGAATCTTCTTGTTTTTCCACAATTAAAGCGATCTGGTAAAAAATTTCCTCAGTTTAGTAATGCAGACAGCAAAAACTTTAAAAGTAAAATAACAAAAAAAGAAAAGTGAAACTGAGATTAGAGAAAAGTTCGATGTTCTTTGCAAATCCACTTACAGGTTTTTGCTGTGTTAAGATTGCTTCATGCAGCCTGCATAGCTTCAGGAAATCTTTATAAAAGGCTCTTGTCATCCATTACTGGCTTGGTTGTATCCAAAAACGTAACACTGATAACCATAAAAACTTAAACTTCCCTGCTTTTTATTTATTTATTTTTTTGGGTTCACTTCCAAAATGAATCATTTACAAACCCAGGGCAGTTTTCATCAATTTCCTACCTTTAGTGGATCTTAGACTATCTTAAGACAAGCTAAAATTAAATATTCACTGCTACACATTCAGTACTTCTGAACTTGTTTTTGTGAATAAAAATTCACATTTTATTCTGCTTTCTAATCTGTCACGTCAGAGATTATATCTTATACACACCTTTTAAATTTAAGTAATAATTTAAATCATTCATCTCAGGGTGCTATGCTTTTGAGAAAAGTAGTTTGTTGTATAATTGTTGACTTAGGAATATTTATCTACAAATTTATAAGAATTACATTGTGGATACCTCAAATCAATTATCAACAAGCAGGGTATTTCAGATTTAAGTTTTCTAACCCTTGATTCCTCTCAAATGTTGAGATCAAATAGTCAGTTTCCTCCACCAACCATATTATTTGTCAATTGGTAGATATTTCAAGTTAAGTTATTCACAATGTTAAAAATATGTCTTTATTGCTTCCAGTATTATGATCTGCCTGTGCACCAACACCCTATTCCCACCTCTCTCTCTTTGGTAGCTGTTGGTTGTTCAAATTTAAAGGACTTCTTAATGATATTTATTCTACTTCTGTTGGCAGCCATTGATGTTCATTGTACCTGATGTTGAAGATGTTTATACCCCTTTACAAAGTGATGTTATTACCCAGCTTTCGGAGGTGAGCTATAGATTGCTTGTGTTTGTCCTTATCTTTTGAGAAATACATGTAAGCATATGGAAAAATATTTATGACAACTACAGATGTGTCAGTCTGTTCTCTTTTGTGATTTGACCAAAAAAAAAAAATCTGTTCTCTTTGTTGAAGTACTGAGAATTTTGAATAACTGTGTTGTATTTTTCGGAGGATCTAGTGCCGCCAGCATTTAGAACTATTGCTGGAAAACATCCCTTCCATCTTTCAGAATAGTAGAACTTCTGATTCAGCCTTCGGTGCAGCAATCAAGGTATGTTGCATATGCTAGTTGTTGTAATTTTTTACTTGTTAATGACATGTGCCGAGCAAGTTGTAAAATCAAGCATAATAAAAATTTCACTGGGATATGAAAGTGTCTGATCAAGCATTTGAACAGTCTTTAGATGCAAAAGTGTCTGTAAATGCAACACAGAGTTTGTCCCATCCATAAGTGTCTGTTGGATGACGGATGATGGATTTTATTGGAGTTTTAAGGGAAGTGGTTGCCTGCTTAAATTGTTGAAGCAGTGGATAGGAAGCTATATTTTCAGAGTATATTCTTAATTCCGCAAACTTATCACTATTTCAGGCATCTTTCTTGGCAATGAAGAATATTGGAGGGAAGCTTCTGGTATTTCAGTCAGGTGAGCCCGTTAATTGATATGGATTAATATATGTTCCATGAGTCTTGTGCCTTGTAGTAAAATTCCCAAATTGAGATTTAAATTCTGAGTTGAAATCCTAATTTTGTAATTGATGATTGAAGTGAAAGAGTTGGGTCAATTTCTTAAAATGAAATTAAAACAGACACATATAAATTAATGCGCAAAATATTTATTATCATGTGTAATGCAGGGGACAGATAGGTAGTGGTAATCAATGAACATATCATTGGCAATGAATGGTGCATGCATCTCGTCATAGAAACCAGGATTTGTATATGTGAATGAAGGTTTGTACAGTTGTAGCCTTATATGGAAAATAGCAATGTGGCTGTCATGATCTTGATTGTCTTTAATATTTAACTATGATTTCCTTCCCATCATTTGGAGTTCAGGAGAGTCGATACAAAATTTTCATGGGAAAGTTATTAGTTGAGGACAATGTTGCTGTATAGTTACTTTTAGGACTCTTCTGATAATATTGTTCTGTTATGTATAGTCTTGCCATCACTTGGCATTGGATCTCTTTCTTCTAGGGAGAATGAAGGAAGAACCAACATCTCAGGTGGAGAAAAGGTGTGTATTACACATGATTGCATTTATTTTGCTTTCACCATTTAGAATGATTGTACTTCAAATTACATGGAAGTGTTCCATTCAATTTGCAGATGACAAGAAAAAAGTGTTAGCTGGGGATGTTGGCATTTTCAGCCAGCAGTTCCTATATATATGCCATATGTTTTAATTAAGAAACCATACATGATTACAACTTAAAACTCCCTTACGTAATTCGTGCCTCAATTTTGTAAAATTAATCTTCTATTTCTGTATACCTTTAGATCAATGTAGGAAATATAGATAAGAAATCAGATACATTATATCCTGGTGGTTGCTTGCTAAAATGCATTCTCTGACCCACTGCATCTGCCCAAAGTTTAATTCTTAATGGTGCTTTAAGTATGCCTGATACTGTTCGTCTGCATTCAATTTGGCTTCTTCATTGTGTATTCAAACTATGCAACCATGCATGCATTAATCCCCCTTATCCATTACTTCTCATATTTTGGTGTTCTTTTTCATATGTTTGTTATGAATGTAACACTTTAATTCAGACAAATTGTTAGTTTTCTGGTTTTTCGGCCAAATCTCTCTAATTTCTTTACTCTCTATATGATCAGGACGCTTGTAAGTTGTGGCAACCAGCAGATACTACTATGAAAACAATGGCAATGGAGTTAGCAGAGTATCAGGTGAATTTTGAGCAATTTATATTATCTTGATAGGATTTGATTGTTTTGAAATTTGGTTTAAATTTACTCATAACTTGTTATTGTGGTTACATTAAGCTATTATGAAATCTGGCCAGATAGTTCATATCAAATAATGTTCCAGGTCTGTGTTGATGTCTTCATCACCAGTCAAACATATGTGGACATTGCTTCCATCTCTGTCATTCCAAAAATTACTGGTGGGCAGGTATCACCAAATGTTCAATGAGTTTTCTGTTGTCTAATGATTCTATATATATATATATATGTATATGTCTTTTGTTTTTAAATTTTTGCCCATTGAAGTACCAACCCTTTGCTGTTAGAAACAGGAGAGGTTCAACAGCTGAATTGTTCTTTTGTTGCTATTCTATTAACAATTGCTTTTCTGATAGATTTGGAATTTGAAACTTATACTTCTGTTTATCCTTGTAATTTATTTGATAAGAACCTACCCCTTGGATTTGCAGCATGGAAAAATCTACATGTACAACAACTTTTTAGTTTTTACATGGGCCCTATATCTAATGGTACATGTGCTGTCACTGGAAATTTGCTTGGGAATGTGGTTGAGAATCAGTGTATATTGATAATCGTGCATTTATGTGCATGACTGAAATGACTCTATTGATTTTCATTGTTCAAATCCAATATAAGTTTTCCTTTCAAAATAGTGGCTTATAACCCCATGTAGCGGTCACGAAAAAAGACCATTCAATTAAACCAGCTCAAAACCAAATCAAAATTTGTTGTTGATAGATATCAAGTTTTGGTTTTGGTTTTTATCCACCATCCAAAAAAAGACATCTATTTTGGGTTAACTGGTATACAAACACCTGCACATACAAGAGGAAAATGAAACATTTTAGGTTGTAGTTTTAAGAAATGGTTACTGATTATTTTTAATCGTTAAAAACCAAAAATACGGTTAACCTGACCATTAAAAACCAGATCCATTAGAAAGGTTAATCAATTTTAATGGTTAGGAGATTTCAAAAGCTGATCCCTATGGTCTAATTAGTAAAAGTGCCACATGGATCTGTTAAGTGGTCTATTCTGACTCCTACCCCCATGGATGTAAGCTAAAGAAAAGGGATCCTCATTGTCTGGTTAATTTCTGGTAAAGCCTTGTGCTTGCAAACTAGAAGATTTGAGAATGAAAGGTTTGAGCATGAAATTGTCAATTCATGAAATAATGAATAAAGGTAAACTACTTGCCAATTCATGAAATAATGCAGAAAGGTAAACTACTTTATGGATATCTTTTCCTTAAGCAATGCTCTCATGGAAGCTTAATTGGTAATGGCTTTTCTACGGTGCATAAAAGATTCCACTTGAGCAATTGTTATAAAGTTTGTGTCTATAAAAAAAATTCTGCTGGAAATTGCAGTAAATGTGTGGCCTGATAGATAAAACGCAAGCAGTTCACTAATCCTAAGAACTATTTGATAAACCTTTTGAAAGCTTGATTTGAACATTGTCTCATAACAATTATCTCACAGTAGAACTTGATTTCATATATACACTGCAGTCACTGTAGTAGTAGGGGCTCCATACATCTAGTGGTCTAGTTGTCTAGACCTGTGAATGCTTTTTCTTCTTCTTCTTTAAAGAAAAATGTGGATTGTTGGAGAAGAGTAAAATTGCTCGCAGCCTTGAATGTTTTCTGGGTTACGTTCTCCAGGTTTATTATTATTATCCCTTCTCAGCTCGTTCTGATCCTGCCAAGCTCTACAATGATCTCAGATGGAATGTCACGAGGCCTCAAGGTTTTGAGGCTGTCATGCGTGTGAGATGCAGTCAGGTAATATTGTTATCACCACCATATAGTTGTCTGTTTTTATCATACTTGATTCCTTTGTTTTTCTTAGTGAACTTCTTTCTGCCCATTCTGTAGGGTATTGAAGTACAAGAGTACTCTGGAAACTTCTGCAAGCGCGTTCCAACTGACATTGATCTACCAGGGGTTAGTGTATCTTTCGTATTAAATTCTTTGTTTAATATCATGATGCCTATTATGTGTTTACCATAAATTCCATGGTTTCTGCTGTGTAAGTCTGCAATTACAATAGAACCTTGTCTTGTAGTGAAGGATAGATGTTCACATTAGATTATCTCTATCTCATGTGGTTCCTAAGATATTCTTGTTGCTAGAATTTAAGTCTTCGATATCTCCTGGTCAGTAGAGTTTTTATGACTTGCTAGGCATACCTCAGAAAAATAATTATTTATACTTGCCAATAAAGAGTTCTCTTGTTCACGAAAAGAAAATATTTCTGCTTCGAAATTTCACCTTGCAAAACATTCCACAACTTGTAAGGAAACTCAAAAACTTTAACTAGCAAACTACTGAAAATATTGAAAAGATTTCACCCTATCCTGCCATACTTTATTTTTAGGTGTAGTTATTTGTATCTTTCATTGGAAATGAATTTATCTGGGTCCTTCCTTTTGTGAACTTGTTTTCTTAGTAGACAATCTTTGCTTTTGCAGATTGACTGTGACAAAACCATAATGGTGACCCTAAAGCATGATAATAGATTGCAGGATGGATCAGAATGTGCTTTTCAGGTCCATGCCAATTTATTTCCCAATCTTTTTTTGCAGCTTGTATGTATCGTTTTGGTCTCTAATAAGCCTCTAACTTCCAGTGTTTGTTCCATCACCCAGTGTGCTCTTCTTTACACCACGCTTTATGGCCAAAGAAGAATCCGAGTCATAACCTTATCTTTGCCTTGTACAAACATGCTCAGTAATTTGTTCCGTTCAGCTGACTTGGATACCCAATTTGCATGCTTCTTGAAGCAAGGTACTTGACTCATTGTACAGTATACCTGTGCTTGCAACTGGCACTTTGAGTGATAAAATGATTCTTTCACTTGCACATAATCTAACAGTTCTTCTATTGTAAATAAAACTAGCTAAATCTTGCAATTTTATTTTATTTTATTTTTTTACCATTTTGGTTAATCATGGTGCTTTATTTTAATAAGTTCAATATTCTATTATATTTTCATTTATATGCTGTTTTCTTTTGATTAACTTTTGCAGTGGCAAGTAAACTTCCTTACACCCCATTAACAGTTGTCAGGGAGAAAGTGATTGATATGTGTGTTAGCATTCTGTTTTCTTATCGTAAATTTTGTGCCACTGGATCAACATCTGGACAACTTATTCTTCCGGAGGCTCTTAAGCTGCTGCCCTTATACTCTCTTGGTATATTTCTTGTTGCCTTTTACCCAGCACAAAATACTATTAGGACATTAATACTATTTTCCCAGAATTACTCATGCCCTGTGCATAATGTGCTTTTATCATGATTAAATGCGTCTATCATAATTATGTTGGAGCATAGATTCTTAGATGTGGTGCTTACACCAGAAGATGCTTGCTTCTTGAATTAGATAATTTTGTTTTCTTGAAATAACTTTGCTTTCATCTAAAATGGCAATGTATTTTCTGTCTGTACAGTTTCTTATTTCTTTTCCTTTTGGTCGATAAATTAAAAATCTAATTGAATATTGCTACCGCCTGAATTGCATAAGTTACTTTTGATAGCCATTTTGATTCCTATAGCTATCATTTGATTAGTTATATTTTCCTTTATTAAAAAAATCATAGTGATAACTAATAGCATCTTGCCTACACCTAGTTCTATTTTGTAGTAAATGTGCCAGTCAACTTCTGAGGACAAAGATTAGGTTAGGTTGGTAATTCTTTCATTTATTTCCTTATTTCTCCTTGTTTCAGCATTGATGAAAAGTAAAGGATTGTGCATTGGTGGGACAATAGATGATCGATCTTTCTGGATAAACTATGTTTCATGCCTTTCTCCTTCGATGGCAATTCCACTAGTGTATCCTAGATTGATGGCTATCCATGATCTTTTACAGGTTGAGTAGTTTCTAATTGGTTTTTATTGATTTATTGTGTTTAAATAAGCTGTTAACATTCTGTGAGTAACTTCCAACTTGGTTGACAGGCAAAGGAAGAACCTCTTGTTCCTAATTCTTTGCCACTGTCTAGTGAATACTTGAGCGATGAGGGGATTTATCTCCTTGAAAATGGTGAAGATGCTTTTATATATGCTGGGAACTTGGCTGATTCAGATATAATTAAACAGCTTTTTGGCGTTCCGTCAGTGGATGAAATCTCTACACAGGTATTCTTGATTTTGTACTAGTGAGTTTATAAAGGCATCCATTCTTACAATCGGCAATTAGGGAACCTATCGTTATGATTGCTAGGCTGTTAGATTTAGAACATTGGCGTAGGCACATCTATTTTGAGTTTGAATTTTATGTTCTGTGAGCTTCATATTCTATAAGGCGGGCCACCTTAGAAGGCCTGTCTGTAGGAATGTGAAGTATAATTACTGTTGTTTGAAGGCATAACAGCAGAAGTTGTTTATAACATACCTTTGTTGGGCAGTTTGTGTTGCAGCAATTCGAGAATCCATTATCAAAGAGACTAAATGATTTAGTGAATGAGATACGGCGCCAAAGATGTTCCTATCTGCGGTATCAATGTCTTTTATTCATTAGTTTTCCTATGTTCCCCCATTAAGAAAAGCTTTGCTTTGATTACTCGAAATTAAGGTGCTATTTCTTGATCTGATGTGTTCTTATTTACATTTAAGACATATTGTTCTTTTGCAGCATTAAATTATGCAAGAAAGGAGATCCATCAGGTCAGTACACTAGCATTACTCATTTATGCGAATATGCAATCAAGTCTCTAAGATGATGGACAGCTGGTTCAGTGCTTTTTTAAGTTCTCTGTTTAATTTTGATCATTTGACATAGTCTATTTCTTCTCAAACATTCATTGTGAATGTATAAAAGCTTTTCTTTTCTCTTTAAGATTGTTTAGATGTGCTACATGTTGTAGGTTTCTACGTCAGTTGACATATCTTTATACCTTTTGCTAACCCTTCTTTGTGGGTTAGTAAGGAAAATCATGAACGTAGAAAGCCTGTTTTTTTATTACCTTTTAATCCTTATACATGAATATTTAGGCATTCTGAGTAATCAAACCATAGGGAGCAGTCAGTTAGGGTCCCCTGTTATGGATCTAGTTATGGGACAGTTCAAAATAGAATTAGATTTAGTGTGATGGGAAGAAGATTTCCTTTGTCGACCTACGATGCTGCTTCATTAAGAGAGAACCTGCAATCTCTTGAGTTAAAAGTACTCAAAAACTGAATTAATTTTCTGCCTAACCTTCTATTGAATTCAAACAACTTTAAATACAATACAAGGAAATAACCTCTTATTTACTGGAATGGGAAAGTGGCGGAACACCATCCTGCATAACTGAATATGAAATAACTGAAATGTAAGAAACTGCTAAAGAAACTTTGACTAATTCTTTGGCTTGGTAACAGTGTCATATTGAAGATCATAAAAATACAGTCCTGGGTTTGGCCTTTTCAATCAAGTCTATTTTTTTCAGTATAATATTTGATGTCTACTCTTGTCATATTATGACCAGAAAAAAAAAAAATCATGCCTTGTTCTTTACTGAATCCTTAATTAATTTATTGTTTGGCCCAGGGATGATGTTCTTGTCACGTATGGTAGAAGAAAAGAATGCTGGTGGCCCGTCGTATATTGAGTTCCTTGTACAAGTCCATCAGCAAATCCAAATTAAAATGTAATACTTCATTTCCGAATACTGCTTCAAGTCATCAATGGGCAATGAGAGGAAAACTCAAGCCATTTCTGAGTTAATTTAAGTGTACATATTTATAGTGACAACCGAAATGAGATGCACATGCCAATTTTTATTTTTATTTTATTTTTTTTTATCATTCCCATTTGGGATGGCTCCATCAATTGTTTTTGGCAATGGGAAATTCTTAATTTTGCAGTAGTTTGAGCTTTAATTAGCCATTGTTTCGCCATTGTTTCACCATTGAGTGTACTTGCAATGCATTTCAAATCAAGGGCAGCTGTTTTTGTCCTTTTCAGTGGGGAGGATTACAAATGTATAACATACTGTCTGCTTAATTAATCGAAAGTATTCGGTATACATATCATATACTTGAAATGTGCGATATAAACATCTATCTATCGATTTGTAAACATTAGAAGACTATATTAAATTATTTTGATGACGAGTCACAGAGTATCAAGATTTCATTAGTCGTCTTCTGCTTGGTTAGATTAGCTTTTTGTGTCTTAATCATTTTATTTTATTTTTATTAGTAACCACATGAACTTACTTGATGTCTGTCTTGTTTACAGTGACATTTTTAGGATTTATGTAGGATATTCTGAAGGAACATAGAAATGGCCTATATATAGAGAAGCCTTACACAGTTGTTCTCGCAACATTTACTTTCCTGTAAGATGGAGCGTCCCATGCGTTTATTCTCAACCATGTTCCTCATCTCGCTGCTTGTGGCCACCGGTAAATTCTCAATCCATTTATTTTTAAAATACACAAATTAACAAACTGATCATCAATTTCATGTATATATAAGATGTTAAAATTTGCAGAAAGAAATAAATTAATACGTAAATGAGTAAGACATGGGTTGATGAAGTGCAGGGGCAGAGGCGAGGATATGCGAGTCTAAAAGCAAACGGTTCGTGGGCATATGTTTGACGGGAAGCCATTGCTTTACTGAAGGCTTTGAAGGCGGTCACTGCAAGGGCTTCCGACGCCGTTGCTTTTGCGCTAAGCAATGTTAGTCGTCTACGTACCAATCACAATTTTCATCAAATTAATTATCACATAATTACGTTTCGTTTATTAAACATCGTGATTTAGAGGCCCTTCATCATCTATTTCCTAATCCTACTCGGGCTATGTTTCCTAATCCTACTCGGTTTAGTCCTTATTTCAATTTATATGTATATAAGTTTAAGCTACTACTATTTTATATCATCAAGATTCAAAACCAAATCAAGCAAATCTTATTCCTCTAATCATGGAATCACGATTCTTCTCCGAGACGGACCCTAACACCAGCATACATTCCTACATATGGCAACAGTCGAACAACGATCAGTTGAACTATCTCTCGCCTGCTACTGAATTATTCGTCATCAATCTCCAAGTGCATAGGTTTCTCCATTTATGTAACCTTCATCAATTCGTTTCTGTAGACACAACCCGAAGGTCATATCCTCTGCCACGCCACACAATCTCGTCATCGGAGGAGTCTAGGACCACCGCTATGCAAACTGTACTTCGCTCCACACCCGCAGCAACGGATTTCATTGATTTTATAGTACCTGAACTATCATCGTTTGCTTTAGATTTGGTTAATGACGCACGCAACGCCGATGTTAGGGTAATCACAACTACTTTGCATATCGACATATACAATCATTCTATTTATACGGAAGAGATTGATCTTGCTTTGAGTCGGAGCATGCAAGACGACATAAAGTTTAGACCTGCGACTAAATCTTGCATTGAAGAATTAAATAAATTTAAGATTGAAGAAGGTGATGATTTGTGTTTGAGCAAAGAAGACTGTAGCATATGCTTGGAGAAATATCGGGTTGACGAAGAGGTTATAAGGTTGCCTTGTCGCCATGTTTTTCATGCTGATTGTATCACTACATGGCTAAACACAAGCCACTATTGTGCTCTGTGTAGGTTTCAGATGTCGACAGATGATAATTGACGCATAGGTTACTATTTTATTAGGTATAAATTTCTTGATCATGAAAAATATAATTTTAAATTTCAAAGTAAGATTTTGATTCTCGTCTTGGGCGCTATAAGAGAAATTATCTTATCGTTGTATGTTATTCGTATCTAATTGTAAAGTATATAAATTTTTGCCATATTATTATGGACTGAACTTTGTTGGGTTCAATTTCTTGATGTTGCATGACTAAATAAATAGATATCTACAATTTCAATATATCAATGCAACACAACATATCTTTAAAAATGCATGACTAAAAAAAAACTTGGGTAATTGAGTTGGAAAGTCTTTTCAAAAATTTATAGTCCTCTCATACTTAAGCAATGTAATTCATTGTAAATAAACAGTAATTAGGAACATGACAGAGAAGACCAGGTTGGTAAAGTATAAGGAGTAGCATGCAGGGAATATATTCCCTGTAGAAATTGCCATAATTGAGCAAGATGGTGCACAGACAAGATACACAAAATAAAATGGTGCATGTCTTTTTCATGGATTCAAGTTCCAAAGTGTGAACAATACAACAACGCAACCACATTGATAAACTAATCCGATTCATTTTCAGACAAACAACAATCACATAACAAAGCAACCTAAGAAAGTTCTTTAAAAACAAAGTTTTTGTATGAACTGTCTTTGCATAAGTGCGTCCCCACGACTTTTACAAACTAAAAGCAATTAAATACAAACCGAAAGAATTAAAGCAAAGGAAGCTATCTGTACATATAGGGACCTGGTGTTTTCGTTTTGTTTTGTTTTCCCATTATAATAATGGAATGAGAATTGAGAGGCATAGCATAGCTTAGCCTCCCTAATCATCATATAGAGTGTTCATCTGTAGATTGGTACGCTTAGGTTGCTTAGGTTGCCAATGTACCCGTCAATACGAACCGTTGAATTGAATATGATATATTTTTTTATTTTCATCTAACGGTTCGTACCTACTTCATATGATATGCTGAGCATAAGTAATCATCTCTGGTTAACTTATGCCGACAAAAGGACACAATTATTTACCATATCTTTATTGCACTTTATCTAGGATACTCTAAAGGAATCGTGGGTGATATGTCTTATAATATTATATTATTTAAAAATAAAGCATATCACTCCTCCTTGCATATTTAAGAGACGAAAAATCTTCATCCTTGCACTCACTACACTTCCATACCTACTGAATAAGTGTAAGATGGAGCGTACCATGCGTCTTTTCTCCGCTCTGTTCCTGCTCTTCCTCCTCCTTGTGGCCACTGGTAGTTAAAACTTTTTTCTTTCGTAATCATTCAATTTATTTGCCATATGCTTCTTAACTTGGAGCCTTCCCTTCTCCGGTGTAAAATAGTTAAATTAACAAGATATATAAAATCACAAGTTTAAATTAAGAAATAAAGTCATAGATACAATGAATGTACTTTTGGTGCAGGGATAGGGCCAAATGTGGCTGAGGCGAGGACATGTGAGTCTCAGAGCCACCGTTTCAAGGGGACATGTATCAGAGGAAGCAACTGCGCCAATGTTTGCCTAACTGAAGGCTTTCATGGAGGTTACTGCCGAGGGCTCCGCAGCCGCTGCTTCTGCACTAAGAAATGTTAGTTTGTGGTTGATCAGGAGAGGGCGAATGTTGGAATAAGATCATGGCCTATCTATTTGCATCATGTTTTATTTTACGGTGTTTTACTTAAATTCTGTGTCTATCGATGTATCGATATGTTTAATTAATAACTCCGTTTTTAACTTATATTTTTGTTTATGCCTCTTTCTAAATCTCTCTTTACAAGTCTAACATTTGAGATGTCCTTTTTAATAGTCCTCATAATTAGATTCCATGGGAATTCTTCAAGGAATTTACAGGAATTTAAGGTTGAGATTTCTAATAGATGAAAGACATGAAATGTGTTTTTCAAAAATAAATTAGACTGGTTAATTACTAAGCATGTTTTTCACGTTCATCAAAATAGTTATTAGATTTAAATTTAATGTGAATTATTTAAAAAGTAAAATAATTTAATTTTTAATTTTTAAATTATAAAAATTTAATGCAGAAAATATTATGAATATAGATATTAATATATTCAGAACAAGATTGTATATTCAGAACAGGACAAAGAACAAAGAAAAAACGCTTGGTAATTAAAGGAAGGGGTAACAAGCAATATGCAGCAAAAAGCCAAATAATTGATGAGAATACAGACTTAGCAGAGTCACAGTGCCTTTATCAGGAATCCAAAGTTATCATACAAAAGAAACAACAACGAACACAGATTTAGCTCGCGGACAGTGGACACCCATCCTTCGCCAGAAAAAGAAGCTGTTGAGGTTTTGCCACGAATGCATAAATCTAAACCAACCAGGGGGTGATTCATAATGCACTAACTAGGGGGCTAAAACTTAAAAATGACACAACATTAAAAATTTCGGGGGGGTCAAATTGTAAAAAACAAAAAATTTGAAAGACTTATTTAAAAATTAA
The DNA here is from genome assembly GCA_947683425.1 of Excoecaria cochinchinensis. Classification (NCBI taxonomy): domain Eukaryota; kingdom Viridiplantae; phylum Streptophyta; class Magnoliopsida; order Malpighiales; family Euphorbiaceae; genus Excoecaria; species Excoecaria cochinchinensis. The sequence continues at coordinate 8,694,467 of CANTUQ010000054.1, read as the reverse complement.
ATTAAAGATAACATTACATGGATCATTTTGTAAAAAAAAAAAAAATGGAGGACCTACACCCAGTTAAAAGAGTCCAGATAAGAGATTTACTGTTCAAGAGATATATTATATTGTGTACCGAGGCCCCAAACTATATATTGTAAACTATATTGTGGAACCACCCGGAAAGTCCAGAACCGGCCACAAGAATCTGCCCATCTACTACTCTTCTATAAAACCCAAACAACAAAATTCCGGCAGCCTGTGGAGAGAAGAAATCAAAGACCAATAAAAGATCAAAAATTTAAAAAGAGAAGATGTTTTTCTTCTTCGCCGGAGGAGTAGAACAGCAGGTCAGTCGAGTCCTACAATCAGGTGCGGGCAGATGCATAAACTGCGGTTCTATGGCTGATCTGGTCGAGTACGAGAAGGTTCTCAAGATCTTCTTTGTTCCCGTATGGAAATGGCCTGGTAAAGAACCTGCCATGTATTGTAACAGTTGTAATCTCATGTTTTCTCGATCTTTTTCTCTCCCACATTCAAAGACTGATCCTTTGCCTCCGTCTTCCGTTTCGGAGAGTTTGCGGTGCCGTTTCTGTGACCGGGTTGTTGAGCCTGAGTTCAGATTTTGTCCTTTTTGTGGGTCTTCTCTGTAATTAGTGTTTTACTGCACTTGCTGTTTCAGTCGGAATAAAAGTGACTTTCATTTGAATTCCCTATTATTTTTGCTGAAATGCCTATAGCGAGTGAAAATTAAGGATTTGATGTTTTGATTTTTTTTTTTTTAAATTGTTATCTTGGAAGTTGTCAAAGGCTTTGAATTTAAATTCTGCTAACATTAAAAGAGAAAATGTAGCAATTCCATTAAAAATAATGTTTACTATAATACAAGAGAGATTTCCCCTTACAAAAGACCAATTTCCTTAATTTTTGATGGAACAATGATCTCTGTGATCTCAATGGCTTTAAAAGAAGCCAAAAAAAGGTGAAAAAATGGATTTTACTGTACACAAAATCAGTGAAGGAAGTGTACAGTTACTCTAATCTTTGCAGAGGAAAGGACCTGTATGCAGACACACTCATTTCTTAGCTTTGATCCGTTAATCAGTTTCCGCTTCAGGAATGTCCTTGTAGAAACCAAAGGCCAAACTGCACAACATTGTCTGCTTGTGGACGAGTATTTGCAAACCTTCTCCATCAATGTTCAAGTTTGAACGAGAAAGGTTGACACTTGAAAAGTACCAGAGAAGTTAGATTCCTCTTTGAATTATTCATTCTGTTTACGTCGATTTGCTGAAAGGTAATTGCTTTTCTCCTCTCTCCACAGCATCTCTCCATAGCCTGTACCTTACTCCTAGCTTATCATAAGTAACTGGCAAATTCCACACATTTGCACCATTAAGCATCCTCTCCTGCTGCCCAATTACTAGTCGCAGATCCTCATTCAATACCTGTTTAACTTTCCAAGTTAGAAATATTGAGCAGCAACAAAAGAAACTCATATGCTTATAGCCAGTCATGACAAATCATGGCCTTTCTTGTTGGGAAATTGGAGTTTGATCAAGTTGCCTTGCACATTCGCATAACTTTTCATAGCTGCGTGAGGTCTAGATGTAATGGGTCATAGCCGGTAATTCATCTATAAAGTTGAGACTCTTAACTCTCTACAGAGACTTGAATCTGAAACTGAGTTGGTTAAAAATCTAGTTACCTGCTCAGCAAAATGTCTCCATAGATAGGGCATGAAAGGTACATGCTTCAGTATAGGAGCAAAATCAAGTGACATTCTGTACAGTAGCCTAGTCTTTTGTCTGGATGAAGGCAAGCACACATGGAGCTGGTGAAGGTGAGTTTCACACTGTGTGGTACTTTTTCCCTCTAGCTTTCCAGGCTCTGAGATCCCAATTGTTGATAACACCATACAAGGTGGTCGAAATTCCATATCTATTGGATAGGGGTCCCAATATCCTTGGAGGCCAGATGCCGGTGTCAAGAATTTCACCAAGCTGATATTAAACAAATGGAATAAAAGATTTTCTTCAGAACTACATATTTTGAGAGGAAGTTTGTGTCAACTAAAATGCAAATCAAAATCCCAATCCTGCTCCTACTTCCAAAATAATAGTGCTTACAACATTGAATTAAAAGAACAAACCTTGGTACACTCCAGCCCTTTGCAAAGGTAGATGTGTGAGTAAACGGGGCATGTGCTAGATCTAGAAGGTTATCTAAAAGCAGCCCATGTTCAACTGGAAGTTCCATGACAATCTATCGTATGCAAGGACATAGCATTTGTTAGATGATATTCTTCATTATTATCATGCAAATATTCACAAAAGTTCCATTATTCAGCAAAAGGAAAAAAGATTTAGATGCAACAGAAATGTACCTCAGCATGGATTTGAAAGCCTGGAGGAGGCTGCAATGAAGGAAGCTTTGCAGCTGGAGGATCACTGCCAGGCCATACCCATATCATTCCTTCTTGCTCAAAACATGGCAATGATTTTATCTTTACATTGAGTAGTCGCGTAGATGGCATTTTCTTGCACTTGCCATCTGTTGAGTATTCCCACCCTGTTCAACTTTTCAATTATTAGTGATCTCTTCATTCTTGCCACATCTATGTCATGTGAAGGAAATAATATTTGATTTTTCTTTCAATTCTTACTAACCATGGTAAGGGCATTGGATCCGACCATCATTCACCGAACCAAGGTGAAGAGGGCATGCTCTATGTGCACAGGTATTCTGGACACAGCCAGGCTTCCCATCTTTCCCACGGAATACTACCCATGATTCCTCGAAGCAATCAATTGGAATCTAAAAACCTAAATTGGTTAAAAACTCAAACAAAGACATCTATAAATAATTGAAGTGCTAATAATCGCAAAAGCTTCATAGTAGTAGATCCTCTCTCAATCTCTCAAAGGGAATTGTCAGGTATACCGTCAAAAGCAAGACTAAGCCCTGCCTATATCCTAATGAACAAGGGAAAAAAACGAAGGAAAAGGGACAAAAGGGGAAAAAATGAGTGTGTGAACCAGTGGTAGTATTTACCGGGCAACAACTGACAAGTTTCAATCATAATAAGAACAGAAAATCGGCATGACATCTGGAATTAAATTATTTCATGCATAAAACATAAATCACAAAGAATTTAAAGAGCAGCTTACCATGGTGTCATCATTCAGATCTGTCGTAAATGCAACAGGGTACCAGAAGTTCTTTAGGTGGGAATGGTAAGGTTGAACTGGGCCCGACACATTCAACCTTTTCTGGGGCAATCTCTTATTTATTGTATCCACAGATTGAGCAGAGGTACTGGGCAAAGGGGACGTTTGATCAGATTCTACTGTGCTTCTCTCTGATAACAGCCTATCATTAACCACTGCTTCCATGTAAGCTAGTTTATCCAAAGCAGTAGAAACCCTTGCTTCAGATATATGAACCTGTTGTTATTCATGGATCAGATATATGACAAGATAGAAATTTCGAGTGGTACAAATTGTACCACTTGGATGGTAAAATAACAAAAGGGGTTTTCTTCACATCATATATTTGGAATATGTCTTGGTCCATGAAAATTATTTAATAAGATTTTCTATCTCATTATGGATGATTTGCTGACCTGTCGGTGAGCTTGGGCTAGTTCTTCTTGCAACCCAGCGAGCTCCTTCTTCAATGTGCCAATAGATTTGTAATCACGAGCTAGAGGATTTAGAACTTCCACAACCTACAGCCATATTTCACAAGGTGAGAAGTCAAATCCATATAAAACATATTGTAAGGTCATTGCACATTACTGAGTTAAAAATAACGAGACAATAAACCATGGTGTCAGTAACTTGATTAGAAGATCCTTAAGTAAACAACTTTACCAAGCCAAGAAATTACAACCTTTTCATGGAGTAACATAATGATAAGAACATCTTGCCGAGCTCGCCAATCACAGTATTGTATGTCATATCTAGCAACTTCCAGTGCTTGATTCACATCCAAGAACTTGCCTTTACATTGTGGCATCTTAGACCTTGGATCCTCCACATCAAAGAGGGTACCCCATGCACTCTTCTTGTCCAGCAGCCCACCTTCCTCCCCAAAGACAGCAACTACCCCAAACCCTCCCTTAATTCCCTGAAAACACACATCAATAACAACCCAGAGCAACAACATAAAGCAACTAAAATTTCATAGATTTTATCAAGCACTTAGAATCTTTCAGAGACAACAAAATAACAAAGGAATAAGCACCCGCAACATCTACCAGAACTAGTTTGACAAATCAATCAACCTAAATAAACGTTTCTCCACATTAACCATTAGAAAGATCACTTTAGCAAAAATTGACAACAGTCCACCACAGTCTGAGGTATAAATTCCCTTCAACCAAATTTTCAAAAAGTTTGCAACTCCAGCAAATAAATTCTACTGAAAATCCCATATCGTACAATCAAACCAATTTCCATCAAGTTTAGCTGAAATCCAGATAAAATTAGCATAAAAAAATATTAAAGAACGCATTTTTTGGGCCATGGGATCCCCAATCTCAGCTAGAAATTAACTTGCAAGAAATCATCGTACCAAACTTTTGAAAAAGAAAAAATAATAACTACGCAGATAAGTTGAGCAGATAAAGAAACGAAAAGAAAGTACCTTTTTAGTGTTAAACTTAGATGATCTACAAAAAGAAAGTGGCAGAGAGAGTGCAGCAGCGGTAGTTACTGTGTTCATGGCGTTTGAAAATGTAAAGAGACCGACCAAAAACCGGGGAGAGAGAGCAAAAAAAGAAGGCAATTTTAGTGACAGACATATTTGTTGATAAGAGGTTGGTGTTTCGTGCGATCTCCATTGTCCTGCCATTGGCTGCCACGTGGACAAGTGTGGACTGCGTGGCATAAAACGTGGCACCTCACGCTTCCACAAGCTCAGTTGGGGTCTGAGAGGGAAAGGATGTTTCTTTACTTGCAACGTGTGGGGCTTTGATATCTCGAAGGTTGCCACGTCGGATTGACAAGATATATTTCTTTATCCCTTTGTGTTCTTTGTATTTTGTCTTCTTTGGTTTTTCATTTTTGATGGATTTTTTAAAAGAAGTGTAGGGTTAGCATCATGTGTGGTGGATCGATGTTTAGACTTGCGGGGTTCATAAAAGCATAGGGTATCAAAATGAACAAATAAATGCATGACAAAAGCATAAAATCTTATCCCTCCATTTATCCTGACGATAGGATTGTGATTTAGATTGATGATGGATTTTTAACTGAGGAAAATTAATTGTTTATTTTTACTTGGATGATATATATAGAGGGAAGTTTTTGGTGAGATGTGATATAATGCCAATGTATTCAAATCGTCCAATCGTGCACGTGCCATCCGTCGTACAGAACTACTTGTTATTGTTTAATCTTTAAATGGCTCCACCATCGTGGTTTCCATGACTTACATCAGCATTTTCATCTTCTCCATCTGGAAGAAGCAAAAGAAGATGGGAGATCTTTAGAGTTTAAATAGGATGGAAATAAAGACTTTACAGAAGAATCGATAAGAACATGTGAAATTTCTTTGGGCTTTAGAATTTTCTAATCAATAATTTGGGAAATTAAGAACGAATTTTGCATCTGTTAATTAACAGCGAGGATAACTTAAGGTTTTTAATAGGCTATTTGCTTTCACATGCCGTCCATGCAGCATTTTATTATTACCTTATATTAAAATTGACAATAAAGGAGTTAATGGGAATCAAATGGAGAAGCATAATGCACCGTTTTCGATTATATAAAGATAACATTACACCAAAATAAATTATACATTTTTTTTAAAATAGTATAAAAATAAATTTTCCGCTTATACGTGTTGATAATTTCCAAATGGAAAATTTTGATCAAATCACCATATAAGTTAAATCTATAAACAAAATAGGCTCTAATCGGACCAGATATTAGCACTCTAAAATTTGAGTGAATAAACTTATAAAGAGAGAAATTATAGAAAAAATATTTCGAAAATCTTAACTTTGCTCGTTGGGCTTTATATAGTGTTAGTTTGGAGCCTATCCGTACATATATTTGAGTCTTTATGATTGAGTAGTTCAAAACAACATGGCCAGTAGAATATATTAGCAATCTTTAGAGTAGAGCTCTGTCAATCCGATCTGATTAGCTACTAAATACTACCAAAAGAGGCCAGACTCTTGATTTGGTTTGGATGTTATTTCCTTGAATGAGTATAAATGCAGAAATCAGGCCCAATGGATATTATTAGCTACGGCCCTGGCCTCCAAAACTTTTTTTTTCTTTTATTTTACAATATACTTCCCCTGACTCGCTTTACTTCTGTCCCAAATTTTATTTTAAATATTTTATTTTATTTGTCTTTTCAGTGTTTTTGCTGTTATCTGAATTTTAGAATTTTTATAGTAAATTTGACTATACAAGAAATTTTCGAGATATCAAAAATTTATATATTTATTCATTTCAACTCGCCGAAGCCATGGAAACACTTTGTTTCCTGGGCGTGACGATGAAGCTCCGACGACATAGGGTATAAGAAAATGAACTGTAATGTATAAATATAGATATGGACACACACAAACAACTGGTAAAGCACATAAAAGTCTTTTATGCGAGTGGAAGGTCACATGGGTGGGTGTCCATGAATAGAACTATAATAAAAGCAATGCTTTATTATAAGCTACAACTAACAAATTCTAAACTCAACCTTCAGGATTTTATGAAAAAAAAAAAAAACCATCAGGATTTGAATTGTAGGTTAGCATTCAATTAAAAATGTGAAAAAAGTCTCAATTTTAATTTTTATTAGCCATGTTTATATGTACAGTTGTAATTATAAATAAATATCAATGATTGCAAAATTGTCTAATAATTAGAGAAAAAGATCCTAGATTGAAAAATTGTCTAATAATTATCGTTTAGCTAAATACAATGACCATATACTATTATATTTAAAGAATTTGTTGTCACACATCTTACTTAATCTTTAAGGCTATAGTTGGCATTGGGAATATATTCATTAACCTTACCACTAAATAAGTGCTTTTAATTTTCTAATCACATTGATTTTTTGAATTTTTTATGATTAAGAAAAAGAAAAAGAAAAAAAGAATCACACAGCTCATTTGAAGAACGTGCACTATAATTGTTTGTTAATTTGTATTTTCCTTAATTATATATAATAAGGGCGTTTCATGGTTGTACTTGAGAGGACGAGAAGTATGAGAACTAGTCACCTTTTTCTTACATTTATCTTCCTATAGTATTAATTTATCTTTATATATATCAGTTTAAATGCGCCATAAGGAAATTTTATCTCATCAGGCAGCTTAATATCAATTTCTGAGAAGAGAAATTCCCATTTTCGGAGGTCAAATTTGCAGGTTAGTTACCATGGGATCTTTTTTTTTTTTTTTTAGTCGCTCTCTCTCTCTAATTATCTTGCAAAATCTATTTCAGGGAGTTCTGAAAAATGGTAGAGAACGGAGCAGAAAACAATTTAATTGAAGAACATGAATCGGAAGAGACACTGATTAAGATTCCAGATGATTTGGAGGATCCCTTATACTCTGAGACATGCATTTCCAGAGTTCCCAATTCGATTTGTAGAGAGAAGAAAGAAGCCTACAGTCCTCAGGTAATATCTATTGGGCCTCTTCATCATGATAAACCTGAATTACGGAACATGGAAAAACAAAAACTCAGATATTTAAAACTATTCTGCCAAAGAGTAGAAGGAAAGTCACAGAAACAAGTTGTGAATCATCTTTCCCGCATTCACGCAAGAAATTTGACTTTTTGTGATGAATTTTTTAATGACACATAAATTTCGTCACTAATTGTAACTTACAACGACGAAATTTTTTAAAACGTCACCATACTATTTATTATTGTGACAAAATTATCTTGCGTCATTTTATATTTTAATTATCATCACTAAAAGATTAATTTGGTGACGAAAAAATATATTTCGTCATGGTTTATTTAGGAGGGATAATTTCTCACCATTTTTTTGGAGCGAAAAAATTTAATGACAAAATAATAACTTATTGCATCGTATATAATCGTCACAAGATATTTATTTTTCGTGATGAATTATTTTTGTCATAATTAAATAAATTAGTAATAATAAAATCATTTTGTCACGAATAACATATCGATATAAATGAATATTATATTTATGACAAATAAATTTATCACAAAAAATTAATATACTGTGACGAGTTACAATTTCGTCACCTATGATATGAAAGAAAAATTTCTAATCTTTTTTCTTTTGGAGAAAAAAAATATAACGAAAAAATTTACTATTTACAACATATAAATTCGTCATAAAATAATTATTTTTGTGACAGTTTAATGAATTAGTGACGATAAAATTATTTCGTCACCTGAGACGTGCCGTTTTTATATTAAAAGAACCAATGCTTGATTAATACAGAATTATTATTTATTTGCTTATTTATTTATTTTTTTTTTCTGCAGCAAGGTGATTTTCCACTCATTGTTTTGAAGAGTTTGATATATAAGCAATTGGATCAAGGAACACCAAAGCTGAAAGTTATTCTTATGTGATTGGTGTAGATACATTCGAGTGGAAAGTCAACCTTGCAACAGATTGAATAAAGATTGTTATGAGCAGACTTTGTATTCTTCAAAATTTTATGTATGTATTGAGAAACTTCCTTTGTTTATTTCCTTAGTCATTTACTGAAATTTTACTATTTATAAAGCAATTTAGTTGAAAACAATACATTATTGTTACATTTTTAACAAATTTTATTTATATTAATTAATATATTTTTAATTTTTGTTAATTATAATTTTTATATTATTAATAATTTTATCATTTAAAAATGAAAAAATGAATTAAAATAAAAATTTTATAAAATTAGCGACGGAAGCCATAGGGACGAAATTGAATTTTCTGTCGCTAATTTAGCGACTGAAACTATATATTTGTTGCTAAATAGTGATGAAAGTTAATTTTTCGTCACTCAGCGACGGCATATGTATATCCGTCGCTATTTAGAGACAGAAACTTGACTTCTGTCGCTAAATTTAGCGACGGATATTATATGTCCGTTGCTAATATCTTCGTCACAATCTATGAAAAAATAGATTTCGTCCCCATTTTTAAAAAACGGACAAAATAGCGACAGAGATTCTCCGTCGCTATTTTTCGTCGCTAATATATTATTTTGTTGCAGGAAAAGCATATAATATTACTAGCGATGTTACAATTATGCAATGTACGTATTATTATTCTCCGGGACTTTAAGCCTCATATCAATAGTTTTCCTCAACTGAGAATAATAAAATATTAGTTAGATTGCAATTAAGATTGTTGACGGTCAATACTATTATATATAGCCTCCCCCCAAGCTCATGTTTTCAAAGGAAAGAGTGCATGACTAAATATTGTATTTTACAGTACTGCCCTCCTAATTTTTTTTTTTTAATTTTCATATTATTAAATTCTGTCAAACTTTTAATTTTTACATATTGTTAAATTCTCAATTGATAAAAGGTATATATATAAAATTAAAGTATGCATCTCATTTATTAGGCATTTAGCATTTGCATATTTGAATTGCAAATTTCAAAAAGTTCAGGAGGCTCAGGCTGCCAGAGAATGCGAAAATGGATAAGTGAAGGCTTTAACTGATAGAGAATGGAGTTTTTATTGTCACTGTTCCTAATTCTGCCAGGATAAAGAATTTATGACCCACATAAAGAAGGGAGACTTTATTAACATTTATTGTACAGTAAATTTATGGATTAATTACTACAAGAAGAAGAGATTAGCAACGTTTCACAAGCACACTCAATTTTATCAAACACTTAAACACTCACAACCCCACACAAAACCTTATAGCTAACTACGTTACCCAGACCAATCATACTCTGTTCCCAACAGCCAGATGACACTTAAATTGGAAAATACCTAACCAGAGATTTCAATAAACTTCACTTCAGGTTTCTTGATCTCGACCTTAGGCACAGTGACGGTAAGCACACCATTTTCCATTGAAGCTTTAACTTCATCCATCTTAGCATTCTCTGGAATCCTAAACCTCCTCAAGAACTTACCGCTGCTGCGCTCAACACGATGCCAAGTATCGTTCTTGTCTTCCTTTGCCACATTCCGTTCTCCACTGATTTGGAGAACTCTGTCTTCTTCAATCTCAACCTTCACTTCTTCTTTTCTGAGCCCAGGAAGATCAGCCTTCAACACATGGGCTTCTGGTGTCTCCTTCCAATCGATTCGGGTGCCAATAAAATCAGAGTTTTCCCGAGAAAACAACGAAGAAGAGGAAGGGAAGTCCTTGAATGGATCCCATAAGTCAAGAGAGAATGGATCGAAGATGTTGCTTCTTCGATTGCCAAACAATGGAATCAGAGACATTTTCTTCCGATTGGGAAAGAGTAACAGAGTAGTCGATGGAAATTAGTGCTTGATGTTTTTCTGGTAGTCGTTGATCTCGTGGCCTGAGAAGGGGACTTGGGGTATTTGTAGTAGTCGAAAGGGTATTCTGGTACTTTCTAGATTGTGCCTGGTTCGTCTAGTAAAGGAATGTTCTAGGCTTTCTTGGCTTCTACGAAATTGGGCTTTTTATTTTTTATTTTTCTTACTTTTTCAATTTTTGTATGGGCTTTTAGAATCTAGAATGTACCTGTAGCTAGTGATAGAAGAAAACTGTACATCAAATTAATCGAACTAGTTATATTACTCTATCCGTTACTTATTATCTGTCATTTTTATTATTTTTACTAAAATTAAAAAATATTTTGGATGGTTTGAAGCTGAAATCCCGTCCCATTTAACATACATGTATTTTTATTTTTAATTGAATATTAATAATTGCTGTTAGAGTGACATTTTGGATGGTTTGAAGCTGGGTTTATTTCTGGCAGTATGAAGACTTGCTATGCTTGGCTGTTTTCCTCTCTACTGGTGTGCTTGTATTGGATTAGTCAATTTAGCTTTATTCTTAGTTCTGCATCTTGTATCTTGTATTATGGTTCTTGAAATAAAATTCCGCTTATCAAAAAAAAATTATTGGCTGAGGTAGGTAGCAATTTTCAACAAAAATCCCTATTTTTAATATATGAATTATGGCCATTGAGTGGAAAAAGGTTAAATATGCATTATCTTTTGCTAGCAAAACCATAGCCCTATAGTGTATTTTGTATTCCTGCTACTTTCTTTTCTTCCCTTGTATGCTGGCTGGTAGTGGATTTTGTTGGCTGTATATCTTGTAGCTGAATACGGGTTGTGTATGGTGGTGAATGGTTGGTGTCACGAATGGTACCCTGTTTGTGGAATCAGTCTACCCTGTTCTTGGTTGGTGGCTGTTTCCCTAATGGCTGTTTTATACTTGTCTCTTGCCTTTTGTTTCCTTATAATAATATCATCAGCTTATCAAAAAAAAAAAATCCATAGCCCTATAGTATATTCTACAAGACATATGGCTTTACCTACTATTTAGAAAATATTGCATTTTAAGCAAGTCTAGTGATAATATGACATTCAATTAGTTTAATCAATTAATATGTCAAAAGATAGTAATATGTTAAAATTATATATTAACTCTAAAAAATAACTGTCAAAATGTCATAAATGGGTGTTTTGTACTTCTAAGGATTACCACCTGCTGTCCATTCATAAGTGGGCGCCCCGGAGTCCACAATGAACATTCAGTATTCTATCGAGTGAGAATTGATCACAGTAGGCAAAGGTTGCCTTTCCGACCCCTGTTAAAGCCATTCCTTCTGCTCCAGATGAATGAGTCACTAAAGATTGTTGATGTAGCTACCTCTTTCTTCCTTCTCCACTGTTCTGGCTTTCATTATGAAAACTTAAGCAAAATGTGATCCAATTGCAATAGTATAGGCTTTTGCCTTTTCATCTAAATTTCATTATTTTATGGATAAGTCAATAATAGGTTATTTTGCATTTAGTAATTTCAAGTGCCTTGAATTGGTGAGTTATGAGTTGTTAAAAATTCAGTCTTACATATGTTTTTATCCATTCAAATTTATAGTAATTACTGAGATCGCCATCTATTCAGTGAAAAGCTTTGACTAAAAATATTAAAAATGTTATAATATTTGAGTAGTGGTTTGTAATTTTTATTTTTATTTTCTTAAATGGAATTAATTAACAAAATAGTGAACTCTTGCAGATCTTTACATGTCCCATTTTATTGCAACGCCCAGACCTTAATTAATTTATCTTATACATCACCGACTGAGTTTTTTTTTTAAGAAAATATTCCCATTAATTTATTGCATATAAAGTATATAACTTTTTTATTGGTTATGTATATATACATATAGTATATGGGAATGATGGTTGGTTCACTACAGTGGTTGCATCTGTTGTTTAGTGTTTAATGGAATTCAAAAACCTTTTCCAAAGGAAGAATAGAAACATAAAATAAGAGTGAAAATGAAGGAAGCATATAACACAATCTTGGCGCTTTTTCGAGTTTAATGTAGCATCTTTAAATACTATTAATAGTATTTAAAAATTACTATTAAATACTTTACTGATTTTGGATTCCATACTAGGTTATTTTGCATTTAGTTATCTATTTGACTACTTGGTTGATTTTTTTTTTTTATTCAAATTGAATTGGGAAATATAGGGTGATTGTAGAAGCTCTTAAAGTGAATGGGACAGTAAATATATTTTGTATGTCATGTACATTTGTTAAATTTATTTATTTTGAGCATATTATTATTAATATTTATATTATTATTAATAATATATTAATATATTTATACACTTATAATATATTAATATATTAATAATAAATATATATTTTATTCTCTTTTTTTTAGGATACACAAGAATCAACTATATTTTTGAAGGTGTACACCAGTGTCAACTTTTCATTATCAAGTTTTTCTCCTTCTTTTCGATCTTATAAATTTATAACATTCCTTTGTATGTTGTAATTAGTGTCTTGAAATCTGCTTAAATAGTATGTAGATTTTACCCAAAATAGTTTTATATATATATATATGTTTTATATTATGTATGATATATGTGGGCTCAATTTAACTTTAACTATATTATTTTATTTTTCCAATTACTTAATAATGATTATTTTCATTTAGGTTATATTAAAAAATGGATAAGAGTTGGATGTATACCATGAAATGGTCTAAGGAGTACATAGAAGGAGTACGATCTTTTATGAATTTCGTAGAAAATCATATGGAAAAAGATTGTGACATCCGATGTCCATGTACAAGTTGTATGAACTTATATTTTAGAAGTCAAAAAACAGTTGAGAATCATTTATTCGTTCAAGGGATAGATAAATGTTATCAGATATGGTTTTATCATGGAGAAACATCTAATCCCATTGAGAATGGTGATTACCAAAAAGAGTGTGATATGTCTAATGAGAATTTAGATGAAGAAGATTATGGGATTTTTGACTTGCTACATGAATTGGGTGAAAAATATTACCAAAAGGACAAAACCGATGAGCAAAATAAAGAACATAACACTTATCCAACTGTCCTACCTGATTATCTTGAATCTATTATGAGGGATGCTAATACAAAGTTATATCCTGGATGTAAGAAATTTTCAAAGTTTTCTTTTATTATTAAGTTGCTCCATTTAAAAGTATATAACAAGATAAGTAACAAAGCAATAGATATGTTGTTGAAGTTAATTAAAGAAGCATTACCTGAAGGAGAGGTACTTCCAAGTTCTTATTACGAGGCAAAAAAGTTTCTGCGAGATCTTGGGTTAGGATATGAGTCCATTCATACTTGTAAGTATGACTGTGTCTTGTTCTAAAAAGAAAATAAAAATGATGAGTGTTGTCCCACATGTGGCACTTCTAGGTGGAAAATTAATGATGGGAAGGGAAAAAAGATAGCGCATAAAGTTTACGGTACTTTCCAGTAAAGCCCAGGTTGCAAAGATTATTTATGTCCCATAAAATATCAAAGAAAATGGTTTGGCATCATGAAAACGTGTTGATGATGAATATATGAGGCACCCAGCTGATTCTGCTTGGAAGGACTTTGATAATAAGTTTCCTTGGTTTCGCAAATGATCCTCGCAATGTAAGGCTTGCTTTAGCTGCAGATGGTTTTAATCCATTTGGTAATTTAAGTAGCACATATAGTATGTGGCCTGTGATTTTATGGCCATTGAATCTTCCACCTTGGGATTGCATGAAACCACCATTTTTTATGAAGTCCTTGTTAATTCCAGGACCCAAGTCTCCAGGAAAAGATATTGATGTCTACTTGCGGCCATTAATAGATGAGTTAAAGGAATTATGGATAGAAGGGATTGAAACATTTGATGTTTCTTGTCAAAATAGTTTCCAAATGCGTGCAGCTGTATTATGGACTATAAATGACTTTCCTACATATGGTGTTTTATCGGGTTGGAGTACTAAGGATTATATGGCATGTCCAATTTGCAATTATCAAACTTGCTCCCAGTTATTGCGCAATAAGATATGTTATATGGGACATCGTCGGTTCTTACCAAAAAATCATAGTTGGAGAAAGAGTAGGAAGTTTAATGGTGAGAGAGAAGGTAGAGAGACACCTATTGAATTAAATGGAGATGAAGTGTTAAGGCAGCTAGAAAAATTGACTGTTGTGGCACCCGAGAAACATCTAGCTAATAGAAAGAGAAAACGCACTTTACAAGAATTAAATTGGACGAGATGTAGCATATTTTATGAGTTGCCTTATTGGAGTAAGTTGAAGTTGAGGCACAACTTAGATGTAATGCATATAGAAAAGAACATTTGTGAGAGCATTTTAGGAACCATGTTGAATATTGATGGAAAAATAAAAGATATTCTGAAAGCAAGGCAAGATTTAGAAGACATGGGAATCCATAAAGAGCTACACTTGGTGAGAAGGGATGATGAAAAATATGAAATGCCTGTTGCATGATATGTCATGAAAAAGAAAGAAAGGCAAAATTTTTGTGAGTTCTTGCAATCTATGAAATTTCCTGATGGGTATGCCTCTAATATCTCTCGATGTGTTAGTTCAAGTGATAACAAGATATCTGGATTAAAAAGTCACGATTGTCATGTACTTTTACAACGTATACTTCCTGTTGGCATTCATGGAAGTTTAAGAAAGGAAGTATGTTGTGTATTGGCCGAATTGGGTGATTTTTTTCAACGTCTGTGTTGTAAGAAGTTGGATAGAAATGAATTGAAAAAAATTAAAGATGACATTTGTCTAATTTTATGCAAGTTAGAAATGATATACCCACCTGCTTTTTTTGATATCATGGTTCATCTACCAATTCATTTACCAAATGAGGCATTACTTGGTGGACCGGTTCAATTCCGTTGGATGTATCCTACAAAAAGGTAATATAAAAAGTCAAAAAATATTGACATTGTTTATTTCTTAGTTGTCATGGATAATTAGATTCTTTTTCTTTTTTTTTTTTCTTACAAGATCATTATGTGAATTAAAGCAAAGTGTGCGTACTAGAGCTTATCCAGAAGGGTCGATTGCAGAAGCTTATATTGCCAAAGAGTGTATAAGTTTTTACTCTATGTATTTGAAGGGTATTGAAACTCGTTTTAATCGTGATGAGCGAAATTATGACCTTTGCAATGATGGTGGTCTATCAATTTTTTCACAAAAGTGTTGACCTTATGGTGCAACAAAATATATCGAGTTATCAAATGAAACATTCAATATGGCACAGTGATTCGTCTTGCAAAATTGTGAAGAAGTTGAGCAATATTTTGAGTAAGTACATACATGAACTTATGACTATGATATTAAGATGAATGCAAAATTTACAGTTTCTTTTCTCTTTATTAGAAAGCACAAAGAAGAACTACAGTTAGAAGGCTGTAAAAACATTGAGCAAACCCACAAAGAGAAATTTCCAATATGGTTTCGTCAACATATAAGCTTTGTATTTAGCATAATATGGATTTAAAATTTAAATATAATCAAACAAGCTCTCTAAATTATTTTGTTTGCTTTGTCTAGATGTCACAGTTATATAGCAAGGAACAATCAAATGTATTTGAAGCTTTGTATGTACTTTCATGTGCACCACATAGGTGTGTTAAGAAGTACAGTGGGTGCATAGTAAATGGAGTGAGGTTTCTCACTAAGGAACGTGACAGCAGGCGTAGAAGTCAGAATAGTGGCATTTCTGTTAAGGAAAATCATGGTGATGAAATTATAGATTTTTATGGGGTATTAGATGATATTATTCAACTAGACTATGTGAATGACAAACATGTTATACTTTTCAAGTGTGAATGGTTTGACCTTGGTAGGAAGAAAAAAGGGATTTAAAAGGAAGGGAGTATAACTAGTGTCAAAGTTAATGGGAGGTGGTACGAAAATGATTCTTTTATTTTAGCAGACCAAGCAAAACAAGTTTTTTATATCAATGATCCTAAGTTAGGGAGTGAATGGCAAGTGTTGCAACCATTTCAACATAGACATATTTATGACATTGATGAGATCCAAGATGAAGCTTTAAATATAGATGAAGTTATTGAAGACAAAGTGTACCAGGAGAATAGGATTGATGAAGAACTTGAAGTGGATACCACTGAAATCCCTGTGTTAAATAGATTGGATATAGATACCGAGGACCTGAATTCATTGATAATCCCAAGTCTCCCTAAAGTGGATGGCAATGAAAATATCATTAATGACAATCAAGATGATGATGAGGTTGTCTTAAATGATACTTTGGTTGATTATTGTAATAGTGATGAAGATGTTGGCAACTTAATTGATCGTGATGCAAATGATGATGAAGATGATGAAGATGAAGAAGAAGATGATGATGATGGCATCATATGATTGGCTTTCAGTTGTGATAATTTAGGACCTCCTACATTGTTACAGTTTTAAATGTTATGGCTTTTTTTGCATCAATTTCAGTTATCAATTGAATTATTTTCTGCATAGCTGCATTTTAAATAAGGATGTTAATTTTTTTTTTTAATCTGCCATTAATATAGTGTATTTTATATGATAAAACCTATCGTTATTAATATTATTTTTTTCACCACAAATTGTTCATTCATTTTTATTAATGAAATCCATACAGGTTAAATAATGGCTCCTGGTATAAGACAATTGCTCCTGGTACCCTCAAGAGACATGCTGAGTCATCCAATCATTCAAGCATCAGAGGACTCTTGGATAGGATGAATCATGTAAGTACTAGAAAAATATCTTTATTGGAAAATGAAAAATCCTCAAAGATCACAACAAAGACACGCAGTCAAGTTTTAACAGAAGAATCACCAGTAGATTTCTCACCTAACCAAGGAAATTCAAGTGCTCCTATTCCATCAGAAGAATCACCACATGGTTCCTCACTGGACATAGGTTTTGAATTTTAAATTTTGAACTAGCGATATATGTTAGGCTATTTGCATTATTTAAAGCAGCCTATATATTTGACTTTTATTATTTCATTTTACAGGAACTAATTCTAAAAAGAGGGTTCGACGATAAACTATGGAAAAAAATCTTATGAAGGCCGCGGCTACTATAGGAAGTAAAATGAAGATTAATGTGGATACTGATATAGGAAGGCCAGTAACAACAGATGCATCAGCAAAATTTGCAAGTCAGATCGGAGTTGTGACTCGAGATGTCATTTCAGTACCTGTTAAATGGTCGGAATTAAAGAAAGATGATTTAGATCCAGCCTTTCGCCACTTGGATGTAAATCAGTATATTAATCTTTGTGAGATATTATTATTTGTCTTATTTCTCTTCCATATTTAAGATATAAAATTTGAATAAATGCATATGTACATAGATGTGAATATGGATGATCCAAGAGTGAAAGATTGCTTGATAGAAAGGTTCAAAAGTAGTACTCGACAAGAGCGTTATAGGTTGCATCAGTATTTCAAAAAAT
The DNA here is from genome assembly GCA_947683425.1 of Excoecaria cochinchinensis. Taxonomy (NCBI): domain Eukaryota; kingdom Viridiplantae; phylum Streptophyta; class Magnoliopsida; order Malpighiales; family Euphorbiaceae; genus Excoecaria; species Excoecaria cochinchinensis. Next base: position 8,676,548 of record CANTUQ010000054.1, on the reverse strand, counting down.
TTAATTCTGTAGAAGAGGCTAAGATGAACAAGCCTCAAAAGTATGCTGATTCTGAAAAATGGAAAGAACTTTGCGATCATTTTGCATCAGAGAAATTCAAGGTATATATTTTTAAGTTAGTTTTATTGTCATGAAATGCAAAGATGAGATGGTTTATATGCACTTGAATGAAGATGTAAATATATATTTCAATAACTTTTTTATTTCTCTTGGGAAATGCTCACATTTCATAATTTTATAAAGGTCAAAAGTGTGAAAAATTCTTCAAACAGAAATAAGGTCAAAGCCCCTCATATATCTGGTAGAAAGCCTTTTACTGTTCGCAGACATGAAATTGTAAGTATTTTGTTAACTTATCTTTGCAAATTTCACCTTAATTGAATTAATGATTATTCTAATTATTATATTTTTTTTAATAGTCTCAACATGAATTGAACGGCGAACCATGTGGTAGGATTGATCTTTATAAGCAAACCCATTATTCAATTCGAAAAGGTTGGTCATCTCAACAAGCAGCCGAAAATTGGGTAAGTAATTAATATACAAGTTTTGTAATGTAATTAGTTTATTTTGAGACTTACATAATTTCTATTTTCTTTTAATTTCTTGTGATAGAATTTAATGATAGAGAAGCGAAACCAATATAATGAGCAAGATATTCAAAAGATTGAAGATGAAATTGTTCAAGAAGTCCTTGGCCTTGGTACTGGTTATATAAAAGGCCTTGGATATGGTCCAAAACCTCGTTCAAGACGATTATCATCGGACTACATTGCTACACAAAAGCTTCAAAATGAACTTTCTAATACTCAAGAAAAGTTGAGTGAGTCTCAGTCAGAAGTGAACATACTTAAGAGTCAGGTGACTGATTGTAAGACAAAAGTAAGCGAGATGAATTCCACTATCCATAAACTGCTTAACATTTTAAAATCAAACGGGATGAATGTTGATTGAATTCTCGAATGTAAGTTTTATATACTTGTGCATTTATTTTTGCAATGTTCAATGACATGAAAATAGTTGTAGATTTTTACATTGGTTTTTATGTTTTCTTGTTTTATTCTGATGGGCAAATTTAAATGGTAAAGATTATGTATGTTTTACTTGTATTTGATTTTGAAACTCTTTGACTTGCTTGGTATCTCATGTTTTAGTGATTTTTAATTTTGCAGTTCTTTAATTTAGGTTCATTCCAAACTGTTCAATTGATAGCGATGTTTATGAATTTTCAGGTAACTTCTCTTTTATTTACATCAATGTGATACTTGTGCATTTATTTTTAGCCGATAGTTTTGATGTATTAATATTATACCTTTGTATTTTGTATAATTGAATTGAGTACTGAAATTGGATGATATAAGTATATTATAAGATATGGTGTGTGAGATTGGATCTAAATTGGAGGATGGGTAAACTTGTGTTGGAGTTTGAATTGAAGTGGGGTGAATAAATATATGATTATTTGAAGTGTAAAGATTTTATTGATTACAGGCGGATAGGCAATATTATAAAGGGAACTCTGCCGAAATTTCGGTAGAATTAAGTGACATATTTGTATTTTGATTGAATGAATAATAAAACTAAATAGCTATAGTGCAGATGGGTATAGTGAAAGGATAAAAAAAATAATAATTACCTGAATTTCCCAATAATTCGAAGAGTAGTTTAAGAAAATCAAGTAACCGTGCAGTATCGTTGGAATCGTAGTGTGTATAAATGAAGGGTGTTACATGATTGAGTTTTTTTTATCTAATATAAGATTTTTTTTTTTACAGGAACGTGATGCAAATTTTGAAGTTTCAACAGATTTTATTTCTTGATTAGGATGCAAATTTAATTTTTTGTATTAGACAATATATTTTTTTTAATTAACCTTTTATTTGAATAAATACATTATATTAGATTTTCTTTAGAAATTTAATTGATTGTATAACATTAAATTTAAAATGTGTCATTTTTACTACAATGCATATATGATAAGTATATTTGTCATAATTTATCGACTTATTAGTTCATAAATAACGATATAATGTTTATAATTACGATATTAATATTATAATAAAAAAATATAATTTAATGACAATAAAAAATTGTCACTAAAACTATTTTTTGTGACAATTATTTTTATCCCTATTTATGTCACTAAAATGTAACGTAATATGATGATTTATATTCATCGTTAATACACATTATTTTAATGACGAAATCATTTTTCGTCACTTAAAGTATTAGATTTAGTAACGAAATTAAATATTTTATGACGAAAATTATATTTATTTATAACGATAATTACGTAACCAATGTTTAATGATTTTAATTAGAAGCAGAGTTTCGTCATTAAAAATATTTAATTTCGTGACGAATTTTAAATTTATCATAAAAAATACTAATTTTTAGTGACGATAAATAATATAATATGACGAAATATAATTTTATTTATAACATAATTTTTGTCATGAAAAGTAAGAACTAATTTTTGGGTCATTATGTAAAATAAACATCTTTATATTAAAGAGTGCATATATGGATTGCTTCTTTTTGGCCCAAAACATAAAATGATACGTGAATAATATTTTGTATTAAAAAAAAGTAACTTATACTAATTTTGTCATTGAACAACTAAAAAGTGTACACTTCAATTTCAATGCCACCACCGCCACCTTTACGTACTCCGCCCTTTGCCAAATCCTGCACCAGCTTGAAAACCTCCTCCGGTACCACCACCTCCATCAAATCCTCCACCACAACAAACACCACCTCCAAGTCCTCCTCCACCACCTATACCACCACCAAATCCATCGCCTGCACCTCCACCAGCACCACAACCTAAAAGCAGCGAGAAGCGAGAAGATGACCTGAAAAAAGTTCAAATCCGCTTCCAAGCTTTTTTATTTTTCTACTTCCTAGTGTATTTTATCCAACTCAGCTTGGTTCTCTTAATACTCCAACCTTCAAGTTTTTAATTTATTTTTAAGATTTCTGATTTGTTCATTTTGATTGTTGAGGACTTGGGGGCAAGCAATTTAATGGTTTTTATCCTCATGTTAGTGTTATTTCCGGAGATGAATGATGGGTTTTGATTTGGATTGATTTTTGGATCTGGCAATTGTTGGGTCTCTGATAATGAGAGGAAGAGACAGATTTCGAGAGAGAGGGAGAGGCAGAAGAGGAATGGCTGGCGACAGGCAGCTGGTGACGGGCGGCTGGCCAGAAGACGAAACGGCTGCCGATTGGGAGAGAGAGAGAGAGAGAGAGGCGATTTCGAGACAGAGAGGGACAGGCAAAGGCAAGCAATTTAGGGATTTTTTGTTACTTGTTTTATATTTTCATATATTTTATATATATATAATTATGTAAAATCCGACGGTTAATAGTAGGGCTGTGCAAAACCGAACCGGAACCGAAAATCGAACCGAACCGAATGCATTTTGGTATATTTGGTTCGGTTTTCGGTTCTTTCGGTTCTAAACCGAAATTAAATTTCGGTTATTTCGGTTCGGTTCTTAAGATTGAAAAACCGAAGGGACCGAACCGACCGAAGTTTTTTAAGCTCACTATTTTATATATATATATATATATATATATATATATATATATATATATATATATATAATCTAAAACTAAATATACACTATAGTTATATTTATTTACATGTATATTTTTTTAATTAAAATATATTAAATGTATTATTAATAAAAATTTATGTTGTATTTGTTTTTAATGTATATTTTTTTAGTATAATTTTGCTTAGTATTTATTAGGAAAATAATATGAAAAATTTATGTATTTTTTTCCTTTTAGTTATTTTAAATGGTTTTATTTTGTTGAATATAAGTTAATTTAATTTATAAATCCATATAAGTTAAAAATCTAAAAAAAAAAGCCTATATTTGTGAAGAACCGATTGGACCGAACCGAACCGACCGAAATTATTTCGGTTTATTCGGTTTCGGTCATAAAAATTTCGGTTCTCGGTTCGGTCCTAAAAATTTCTAAACTTCGGTTTTCGGTTTATTCGGTTCGGTCCAAAACCGAACCGAACCGACCATTTGCACACCCCTAGTTAATAGAAACCGACAATTTTTAAAACGAAAAACTCGTAAAATACTAACCATAAACTTAAAAAATCACTTCGCTTAATCTATTTTTCAAATTTGTTTTGGTTCAATTTTTTGATTAATTAAATCTAACGATTTTTTTTCCTCACATTTACGCGCATATACTAGTAGATGTTAAAAATAATTTGTGTAAAAGAAATAAAATAAAATAAAATTTTTACAAATTGAATATAAGGATGTTTCTTAAGAATATACAGTCAAAAATGCCCTTAATAAAATTTTAACATTTTTAAAGAATTGTATTTATATCCATAAAAACTCTTTTTTAAAGATAATTATATTATTTATATCTTCAAAAATTTATATATTTAATTTTCTTTGCTACTAGGTGGCTTGTATTTTATCGAATTTTGAATATAGAGATTTTTAAATAGCTAAAAGGAAATATTTTGACCAGCCCAACTTTTGTTAACAGTAGTATATTTTTCTTTTTCAGGTTGGTTAATCCAATATAAAAAAGTCATTGTCAAAATGGCAAGTCTATTAATTTCTACTTAATTAATTATATATAATAATTATATAAGGGACTTGTACGCTTAATACCACTGAATTTGTGAAAATGGTTTTGTTGGGTTCAGTGTTTATTATAGAGAAGTTGTAAGAGAGATGGAATTTCAAAAATACGAGGATGATATTCTAATTAGTGAAAGAATGGTTATATATTTCGATTTGATTCTATTTGAAAATGACTATATGATGAAATTCTGGTGCCTAAACTCGTGATTTCACTAAGAGCCCATAGTTATCTTCAGGTAAATTCTTCCTGTTCTGTGGAAGTAGGGCGTTTTATGATCTTTATGATTTTGTTGTTTAATCTTCATATTTTTAGGAATCTTATGAGTAAATGTATGCGAAGCACAGCCATGTAAATAGCTTCACAAAATCTCTCCTCACTGTTTTATAGGTTCAGAATGGCAAGGCCAACTCCTGATCGAACCGGCAACAGAGCACCCGCCTTATTTTTTTATCACTATCATTATGTGATTCAAGATTTTATTCAACAAGAACAATTTGTGTATGCAAGATTTTCAGAAATGAAATCAAATCGTAAACATGCTGCAGAATGAAAGATTCAATCTCAAGTGTTGAAATTTTGTGCAGATGTGGTTTATGTCCTAGAAAATGTTCTCATACTGGAGTGAAGAAAATTGAAATGGAAGTTCTGAACTTCTAACTTAACACAAACATATTGCGAAGGCAGGCATATGGATTTTAAAAACACTGATACTTCATGTTAAAACTCAAGGGCATAGATTGGAGGGCTCTCTCATGGAATTCTTATGCTTGTTCTCAATATGGATTGAACTTGAAGTACTAGTATGGTCTAAGCTTATTATTCACAGATGATAGAAGTACGAATTATCACAAAATGAGCATCTCTATATTTGCCAATCCTTTATATGTGTAGGTCTCTCATTTTGCAGAGGATAGTTTTTTTTTTTTTTTTAACTACTCTCAAGTGTCTCTAATCCGATTTCTATAAATCTATAGGACCGACGGCTCTTACAATGGCATAAAATAGTTTTTAATTTTGCTTAATCAAATATAATCAAGGTCTTTGTTAATCTATAATGAACTGTATATGAAAAGGGCGTTTCATGGTTTTTATTCTCATTTTCAGGGGTCAAATTTGCAGGTTAGTTACCCTGGGATCTTTTTCTTTTTAGTTTCTCTCCGATAAACTTGCAAAATCTGTTTCAGGAATCTCTGAAAAAAGGGGAGAGAATGGAGCAGAAAACAATTTAAGTGAAGATGAACATGAATTCGGAAGAGATAGTGATTGAGATTCCACAGAATTTGGAGGATACCTTACACTGAAACATTCATTTCCAGAGTTCCAAGTTCGATTCGATCGTAGAGGGAATAAAGAAGCCTATAGAGTCCTCAGGTAATATCTATTGGCCCTCTTCATCGATCATTATGAACCTGAATTACAGTATTTAAAACTATTCTGCCAAAGAGTAGAAGGAAAATCACAGAAACAAGTTGCGAATCATCTTTCCCTCATTATTATGGACTTGTACACTTGAGAACACTGAATTTGTGAAAATGGTTTTGTTGGATTAATTCAGTGTTTATTATAGAGAACTTGTTGAGAGAGATGGATTCTGAAAAATATCAGGAGGATGTTCTAATAAGTGAAAGAATTGCTATATATTTAGATTTGATTCTATTCGAAAATCAGCTCCCTTCCTTTATTGTAAAAAGGTTATATGACGAAACTCTAATGCCTAAACCTTATGATTTCGATACTCTTGCGAGGAATTATCCTGTTCTATGGAAGGATATGCTAAGATCGTCATATTTAAATGTTTCAACTTACGATTTTCGGCGTTCCAAGCTTAAATATATCGCAACCTAGCTCCATCAAGCGAGAGTGAATTGAAGCAGTGGAACCCCATTGTAGTGAAGGATCGATTCTTGATGTGGAATTTGTCGACGGAGTATTGAAAATTCCAGTGTTGGGTGTGGATGAATATTTCGAAGCTGAATTCAGAAATATCATGGCTTTCGAGCAGATCCATTACCCATTTGAAGCGTGCATATGCATCCACTTCTTTTTTCTAATATCAGATCTCATAAACAATGAAGAAGATGTGAAGTTGCTGGTGGATGCTGGAATTATCTTACATTGCTTGGCAGCAAGAAAATATTTAGCACATTATGCAAAGGAATGAATGAATATGTAACTTGTTATGCATATTTGAAAAGCTGCACGAGCATTATGAGAATCGTTGGAACCACAGGAAGGCAACGCTTAGACTTGTGTATTTTAGCAATCTTTGGAGAGGTACTGCAACTGTTGCAGCTGCTCTTCTCTTAATTATGACTTTGATTTCTGCAACTAGTGACTTTAAGCAACTACTCAAATGAATGGCCTCAAAGCTTCATATTTGTACTTTTGCTATGGGAAGACAGCTACTCTAATCTGTTTGTTCTTCTTGCGATTGTTTTGCTCATTTCATCAATCACTTTCTCTTTATTATTTTTGTATTAACTGAGCTATACTTACATCTCTGTTAACTGGTGCGCATGATGCGTACCATCAGTAAATATATATATGTGTACATACAGATCGAATAAATATATTATATAATGGAAAATAATTATTTTAATTTTATAAAAAGTTAATAAAATGTATTATTACAGGTCTACTTGCAATGGTATGCGGACATACTTACTGCATAATTACAAGAAAGAAAAAAATTATTTTATACTGATATCATGCTGTGTAGATATTGCACGCGCACAATTAGCAGTAGTCAATTGTAAAAAAAAATAAAATAAAGAAATCAATTAATCGGAGCCCCACAATGCAGCTGGATTCCAGGTGGGTGGGTCTAAACGGAATGGAAGAAAATAAAACCAAGAGAGAGATTACTTTGCGGGTAATAAGAGCAATCTTAAATTCTCAATATCAATTCATAACTACCAGAAACAACGAACAAAGCATACAAGCACAGCCATGTAAATAGCTCCACAAAATCTCTTATTTGCTCGATGTTTACCGGGTGATAAATAGACACCCTTCAAAATGCCAAGGCCAACTCCTAATCGAACCGGCAACAGAGCACCCACCTTCTTTTTGGCCACTCTCATTCTCTGGTTTGTCTCTGTTTGGTTTGAGATTTTATTCAACAAGCGCAAGGAGCTGTTTTGGATCATAGCTGGAAGTTTCTTTTTCCAATTAGCCAACTGGGTGATCCGATTCTTCGTCTCTCGTGACCCTCTCTTTGTTAATACCGCTGTTTCTCTTCTCCACTCCACCATTATCTCCGCTTCAGGTTCTTAATTGCTCTTTTTTCTCTTGTTTTGCTCTTTATTTTGTGGTTTTAAGAGGGAAATTATTTGCTTGTTGATAGAATTATTTTGCTTTCCCATGCTTTGCTCTCTATTTTGATTTAGTGTATGTATTTTGATTGATGCCACCACTTTCAGAAATTTAGGGTTCTGTCTGTTTGAACTTGGAAATAGATTAGAATGTATTCTTTCATGTTATTAGTAGACCACCCCCACCACCAAAGGGAGAAATATCCATGATTTATTTACTAAGTATCTAACATGAAGTATAAATTGTGATGTGCTATCATCTTGAGTTGTGCATAGAAAGTTAGAAGTTCAAGAAGTGATTTCTTGATCTTGTGCTCTTCGTACATTATGGCTTGTTGAATATGTATAGAAATGGGCACCATGACTCAAATTCATCAATGGTTATAGGTCCCCAGTGCTCCAATTACAAATGAAAAAGTATATGCCTAACACAACTATGTCAAATACCTATTCAACTACCTCTCCATTTAGCCATATGTATGATATGATTACTTTGCAGTCTCTAGATTGAGAGTGTATGCAAGAAATTCAGAATGAAATCAAATCTTGAACATGCTGCAGAATGAAAGATTCAATCTCAAGTGAAATAATATTCAAAATTTGTGCAGATGTGGTTTATTTCCTACTTTCTAGAAAATGATCTTATACTGGAGCAAAGAAAATTGAAATGGGGGTGTTGGAAATTTTTAAACAGAGTTCAATAATCGTTAGTGAACACAAACATATTGTGAAGTCGAGCATATGGATTTTAATAACACTGAGTTCATGTTAAAACTTGAGTTACAGTTTTGTGGTATAACCTAAATTGAATTATAGGAATTTATCATACAACTCATTTAGTTTAGCTCGAAAATCTTTTAAGGGTATAGCGCTTGTTAATTGTGATTTTTGGTCAATTAATAAGAGTTATTTCTTTAGATATTTTTGAGGGTATAGATTGGAGGTCTCTGTTGTATACGAACTTGACACAAATAATCAGCAAATATTGTCTCACCAAAAGGGCTCTGTCATGGATATCTGTAAATTCTTATGCTTGTTGTCAGGATGGATTGAAGTACTGCTATGGTCTAAGCTTATTATTCACAGATGGCAAGTATGAAAATTGCAAGAATATGTCTTTTTAGAGTAGATAAAATTACCAGAACACAAAAATTGAATCTCAACAATTGAGAAAGCACAAAAAGATGTGCAGAATTATCACAAAATGAGCATCTCTATTTACTATTAGCCAATCCTTCATATGCATACATCCGTCGTTTTGCATGGGATAGTCTTTGCAGCCTTCTTCATGCAGTAATGAGTTTGTATACTTGTCTCTGATTTGGTCAACCTAAATTATCGCAATCTTAAAATTGTTTTAAAAATGTAAATGTTGATTTTGGATCAAGAGAGTTTCTGGCTCAAATATTTGATTCCATTACTTCTTTTGTTGCTGCAGTTTTTATATCTGTTTTCTTGAGATTTATTGTTATTGATTTGGAATGTATGTCTGCTTCCTTTGCAGTGGTTTTCATTTTAGTTCATCAGGGTTTAAAACATGGTACAAAGGTGATGTTTGAGCATTCACAACTCGTTGGAGGTACTTGGCAGTGGGCATACCCCACTTTGTGTTTTTCGTGTGGTTATTTTGCATATGATCAGTTGGATATGCTGCTTTACAAATTATACAGTGGCTTGATACCTTCCATTCTCATGCACCATCTGATACTTCTTATTTGCTTTACCCTGGCCTTGTATCGAAACGTCACTGTCAACTACCTTATTCTCACTCTTATTTGTGAGGTACATTTCCTGAAGATTCTTCTCCATCTAAATTTAATAGTTTTTTTTTCCTTCATGATTGCAGAGCTTGAATGATCGAGTGTCTCCAATTTTCCTTACACCAATTTACAAAATTCAAAAAAAAAAAAAGAAGGTATTAAGTAATGATTAACATAATTCAGGGGGTGGATCACCTTCTGGGTGAGGTTCTTCTTTAAATGTTTCATAGGATGAATAAACCATTATTTCAACTTAAAATTTGAAATACATGATATATTTGAATGGCATGGTGAACATTAGGTCTATCACATGAGCGAGCCCCAAGTTATATGCATGTTTCATTCAGATAGAGATTGTTTTTGCCCAACGCTAGTGCCATCCAAGGAGAGTCCTATTTGAAATAGGGGCTTGTAGCTTCAAACTTTTTCTTCATAGATTTTTATTTATTTTTAAGGAATCCTATAGTAATGCATATGGAGGAAGATCTGAAACAAGACAGCAAGTTGAAATTTTGTGAAATTGAAATCCGAGCGCACACACACATATAAATGCAATTCTATAGTTGTGAAGTTTGAATGATTTCATGATGCAGCTGCATTCAATCTTCCTGCATGTGAGGAAAGTGCGGCGAATGGCTGGTGTTCGGGATGCTAGAAGCAAAAGTGTGAAGCTAGAATGGGTTCTTAATTGGGTGACTTTCATTTTCGCAAGATCAGTTTCTCACATTCTAATCACCATCAAGCTGCTCAAAGATGCTTCCAAGTTTGAGAAAGGTGTGGAATTGCCACTTGCTCTGTTTGGGATGGCTGGAATGAATTTGATCAATGCAGGTCTTGGCGTTGATCTCATTAATGCATTTAAAAGGGAGATAAATACCTTGAAAGATAGTCATAGTCATCATGAACAATTAGAATAGAGAATGAGAGTGTATTTTAATTTGTTTTTCCACGAAATTTTTTAAAATGTTTATGATCCGAGTTACTTATGGCGCACAAGTAGTTCGCTATAAGACGGGAAATGAGTTTTGTAAAATGTAAACTCAATGCAAGGAAATAGGCTGCTTTGCAATCTGTTGTACCGACTGATTGGCAATTAGTCAAACTGAAAAATTTGTAGCCCTTTTTTCTGTGCTATTCGACTTTGTTGAATTCGTAATCACATTGCTTATTCTTATTGAGTGGCATCATGAGTTTTGGACACTTGCAGAGTTTTATTGGCTACCATACACGCAAGCTTTGCCTTCTTTTTTTAAAATGATTATATAAAAAGCTAAAATAAATGCAAAAAAAGAGGTCCCACCGGGAGTCGAACCCAGGTCGCTGGATTCAAAGTCCAGAGTGCTAACCACTACACCATGGAACCCTGGCGTCGCTGGATCCACAGTCCAGAATGCCATGGAGCCCTGGCATTTTGTGAGTCTACTCTCACTAGATCACTTGACCAAATGATCAAATGTGATCATTTCCATTACGAGGGAATGTGAAATATAATATAAGCAGACATACCATATTTAAAGTATGAAAAAATAAGAGGTTTGTGGAGCCCATATTTAAAACTTTTAATAGAGATATATAAGGATCACAAAAAGCATACTCCCCTTTCATCCTAATTATTTGTGACTAATGTTCTAAATCCATTTTCTTATGATATATTATTTTTGAGTGACTAGTGTTCTAAGTCCATTTTCTTATGATATATTATTTTTGACTCAAATTTTAATATCTTGTGCTGAAAATTTATGCTTAAATTACATTGATCATTTCATGTATCAGAAAAGCCTAAAAGAAATCTTATATATCATAACTGGTGGAAACCTTAGTCATCAGGGGGTGGTGGCGCAGTTGGCTAGCGCGTAGGTCTCATAGCTTCTGAGTTATCCTGAGGTCGAGAGTTCGAGCCTCTCTCACCCCAAATATTTTCTTTTTGGTTCAAAACTTAATAATGACAATGACTCTAGCTTCATTTTTGGCTGTAATGCCCATTGTTGCAAAGGACAATCCATAGGCCCTTTTGGCTGTTTAATATGTGAAACCAGTAATTTGATTATCAAAACGCCAGAAGTAACTAACGCTGCCTAATTTTCGACACAACAGAAGCAATTTCATTGCATGGATGATTACACATTCAAAGCATTGAAACCTTTGTGTGCAGAAAGAATTCCTAAACATCGTTCATGTGTTTAAAAATAGAGTAAAATAACTACTGCTGATTAAATAGCATTTAATCAACATCCAATAAATTCTCCGTCTTTACCGTCAATAATTCATTTTTCTTTAATTTTTCTGCTAAATTTCTAGTTGTATTCCGTTCTTGCTTCGAGAGAAAAATTTTGCAAACCCATTCCGGTTCTTCTCAGAATTAATGTGATTTGATGTAGCTGAAGAAGTTGATGATGAAGAAGGGGGTGAGTGCCCTTCATTTTTATTCACTAAAGGACCCGAATTCTCACTGGCTATTCTAGAAGAGGTGGAGTCCCTTGTAGGTGACAAGTTATCAGTAGAATGTAACTTCCATGGTTCTCCACTAGTTTTAGGCATCAGTGATCCTCCAGCAGAGAACTCTGGTAGGTTCCCATCAATCAAGAAGTCCTCCAGGGTTGCTAGAGATTTCAGTTGCTTCCCAAGAGATGCTATTGTTTTCTGGCATTCAGCAAGCTTCCCAGCAGCTGCAGCTAAGTCCTCCTGGCAGACAAGTTTCACATTCATTATATGTGAGGCATGGAAAAATGAGCATGTAATGCAGACAATATGAGAAGTTAAATATCTACCTGTTTTATCTTCGGTTCATTATTTGAGCTTGCAGTTTTTTGGAGTTCAATTTCCTGTTTCTTTTCTGAGATATCTTCTTCCAATGCCTTGCACTTGACTGTAATTTCTGCTGACAGAGCCTTTTCCCGTTCAACCTCTGCTTCCAATGCCTTGCACTTGACTGTGATTTCTGCTGACAGAGCCTTTTCCCTTTCAACCTCTGCTTCCAACGATTTAACCTTTGAGGCCATGGTTCGTGCCTCAGCTTCCACGATAACAAGTTGAGATTCAATTTGCTCTTGTGATTCATTCGCTGTGGACAACTCTTGTTGCAATTCCTCCAACTTTAGTTCAGCCTCCCTCAGCTGAATTTGGAGTTCTTCATTCTTCTCCTGACTTATTGTGAGTGTCATTTCCAATTCAGTCCTCTCCAAGAGTATCTTCTCTAATTTCTCTTCCAGTTCAACCTTATCTCCTGCCATCTTCTGTAGCTTTTCTTCCAATTCAGCCGTCCGACAAATCATGACTTCAAGCTCAGCTCTTAATGAGCTTTCAGCATCAGATTGTTTTGCAGCGGCTTGAACTTCTAATCGGTTGCTTCCACTTTCAGTCTCAGGCATAGCTGCAAGCCGTTCCATTTCAAGAAAATCATCCATGAGATCAATTTCAATTGATGATGACGGGAGATTTCGATTAATGGGCTTTTCATTCTTGAATTGATCAAGCTCAGCAATCAGTGCTGATGCCCACGAGTCTGAGCAACTTGGTTCACATTTGTATGGCTGCGAGCAACTCACTTTGCGAGTATCCAACTCCACTGCATTAGACTTCTCCCAACTGTCTGACTGACTATCAGTAAGAGATTCAACATAGATCGAGGAGGCAGTAGAAGTTTTATGATCATTAATTGGTGTTGATTTGCAAGCCACAGTTTTTAGCCTCCGACACTCAGCCTCGAGCTTTGCTACCTTCTTTATGCTCTCCAGATGTTGCTTGCTTGCTGTTTCAGCTGCTTGGGTACTCAAGTCCCTTTCAAGTATCCTGAGCTCTATCTCCTCAGATAGAGATAAGAGCTCAAGCTTCAAGGATGCATTATCTTTCTCCAAATACTCAAGCCTCTGGTATAAATCAAAATCAATTTGAGGAGGAGCTTCTGCTTTTGCAGTTTCTGCTTCTACTTTCAGCTCCAGAAGCTGGTTCTCAAGTTCAGTTTTAGTGGATTCCCATTCGCGTGTTTTCCTTACTACAGCTTCTTGCACTTTTTCTTCCTGCTCCTCTCTTGCATTTCTTAGCTGTCTTACACATTCTTTGAGGGCCCCATCAAGATGGCTCACCCGATCTTCAAGTGCAGAGTTTTTCTGTATAGCAGCTTCTAGTTGCTTCTTCAGAGCTGAAACTTCATTTTCAGCCTTTTCCCAGCCTAAAATTTTAGCAAGGAAAAATATGAACTTAGCATAAAGTAAACAAATTGCATACCCACTTAATAAAACTCATAATATAAGTTCCAAATTGAATAAACTCAGTTGATATTTCTCACAAGAATATACATTCAGCATGCCATTGCAGTAATTTGCTGCAGATCATTGGAAGAAAAAAGAAAAAAGAAAAAAATGGGAGAAAATGTGTCCTCAATATCCATAACCAGCAAATACTGGAAGGAAATAACCTTAATTGACATTTTCTCAAGAAAATACATTCTATGTACCATTTGCTGTAGCTCATTGTGAAAGAATACAGAGAAAATAGCAGAAAGTGCATCCTCTACATTAAAAACCACCAAATACCTCCAACAGCTTCTTCAGCAACCTTGGCATGTTGCTTTACCAAGTCATCTTTAGCACTAACATTCACCAGAGCAGCAGATAACTTCTCCATTAAGTTCTTAATGTGTTCATTCACATCTTCATCCCTTTCTGCAGTCTTTGATGTGACTTCTGGAGAATGAGTGTCATCATTAGGGGATGCCTTTAAGGTGTCCTGCTTCAATGATGAGAAAATGGGTAAAACTAACACAATCTTAGCAAAAAATTATAATTAACAAACATCAAAGAATGCCAAAAGAAGGATGAACTGAGTATATCACAATTATCATTAGTGAAGATTGAGAAACAAGTGTTAGTCTGTCAATCACATCTAGCCAAAAATGCTGCATAAAAGGATCCTTTTGTCAAATACATACGAAGGGTTTTATATGCCCCAGTTAGACTTTTCAAAGGAAAATTGTAATCTCTTTTTCTGGCACCTTTACACAGAGCTTTCACTTTAATGCATCACATGAGAGTGCAGCTACAAGGACACCTAGCTTTATTAGGAATAAATCCAAGGCTCTTCATCATGAAGAGATGTCTTAGTCCTCAAAAGCAACCATATAAGGATTTGTAAGTTACATTAGTTTGTCTATATCACATCTAGTTATGGCACATACATGTTTTTCATCCAAGTTCAGTTTATCACACTTTGTAGATTAGCATACAATAAAGAAGAAATGGATTAATAAAGATGCAACGAAGAATTTTCAATAGGTTTTCAAATGCATCCATAATCCATTCAAAAAGCAGTACTTTACAATAGAGAGAGCGCACACACTCATACCCACACACACACAAGGTAGCCATCTAGTTCATCACTCTCTCAAAATTTCAGTCAATACCAAAAGTTTATATCAGAGACCTGTAGATAAAAAGATTATGATGCTAAAGCCATTGTATAACTTCTTTTAGCATCATGGGCAGTAGCCACTAACCTGCTCATCAGAGAATCTCTCAGAGTGGGAAGATATTGATCCTGAACTCTCAGTTTCACCAGGGCTTCTCTCCGAAGACTTCCTCTTCCATAACCATTTCCTTTTTTCCATCACAGAATCTGGGAATCAAACTCTATGTCATCAAAAAAAGTTTATCTGCAGAGAGTTGCCCACCATTAATTAAGACGCAGTTGCCACAAAAATACAAATTATTGCCCAAAAGCAGATACCCAGAAGAAATTTCAATTGCATATTGTAAAGGCAGCAGGTAAACCCCTTAATGTCAAGAAATCCTGATCTTCACTCAACAAACTGAAAAATTAAACAATAAAGATGACGTGTATTCTCATTTTATCAGCTTTGCTTCAAATACACCCACTAACCATCCAACTTCAGTACAACTAACAAAAGATACACAACTTTATGGACCCAAATGGCACAAGATGAAGATAAAGTAAAGAATGAAAATCAATATCAGGAAATTATCTACAAGATGGATGGACTGAGAGCTCCGAGAAACCCAAAAAGCAAAATGAATGGCCGTTTCAACTACTTCGAAGAATGAACAGCGAATATCATCTCTAAGACTGTACCCTACTATTTCAATTAAAATGAGGAGCAGCCTTGCTATTGAAAGCATCCAAATCTCCACAAATACACAAACAAAGCGCGAAGTCCCCAAGTAGAAAAGCACAAATCAATCTCAACGAGACGGTAATCCAAAAGAAAGACCCGTAAAACCAAGAATACCTAATTTAAAAGACCCCAAATAGGAAGGGATTCATAATTGATTTAACTCCAAAAATCTTGTGAGCTATTTCAAAAAAAATACACATAAATACGCACTGATATAACTTTAGAGGAACAAAGACCCGGATCGAATTACCTTTGTCTGAGGCCAAATAAGACCTCCAGATCAGATGGAAACTAGTTCAAGTTATGAATGTGAAACAAAGAACAGGTTCAAGATTGAAGAAATAGAATAAATAAATAAAACCCCAGCAAAAGAAAGAGAAAAGAAAAGAAAAGAAAGAAACTCTGCACAAAGCTGTGGAATGTCAGAGAAGATATAAATATCCAGATATACCAACAATAACTATACTACGAAAGTTTGAGATAATGTGGGTTTCTATTTCTTGTTTTGTAGCTTCTTACCTTCCTCTTTTTTCTTTTTCTGTATTATTAAAAGGAGAAGAGCATGTGATTGCGAATGCCCAACTGTTAACTGAGAGAGAGGGAGAATTAGTGAATAAGACCTCAAGAAATTAAAAAAATTAATAAAAGATAAAAACTTTTCAGCTTTATTGTACAAAAGAAATTGAAAAATTTTACTTTTTGTTTTTTTTATTAATGATTTTGAAAATGGGTTGTTCTTATTCCCGCCTATAGATGAAGATTTCAGTAAGAAATGGCAATAGAAAGAGATAAACAGTGACAGATGTCGATTTATTAATTGTTGAATTAAAAAAAAGAAAGTTAGAATTTTTAAATGAAACAGAGACGCTCTCTGTCTTTGAATTTAGAGTACTTTGGATAATCGAACAGTGTTTTTCTCATCTTTTTATTGTTGTTATTACAGAGTTCTTTGTCCGTCTCTGCCATGGTGGAGTGGGAAATCCCGTAAAATCGCAATTCTTGTCATCTCTACTTCTAGGACGAGAGCTCAAAAAAAAAAATAGTTTATTAATTACCGTATTTTTTAAATCACTAACTATTAATCAGTCCGTTAGTCGGTTACTATCGATTAATCAGTTTATCGATTTCGCATTTTCAAATCGATTAATCAATATTATTTTAATTAATCACTATAATTATAAGATATATTCATAAAAAAATTAAAATATTTAAAATATTTAAAAATAAAAATTAGAAACAAAATATAATTTAATATAATACTCATATTAAAAATATTGTATCAATATGCATGCATTGGATAGAAAAATATAATAAATGAAAAAATTGTAATTTATTAATTTTATTGAATATTAATTATTACTTGCAACAATTTTTTTTATTTTTAAAGCGAGATATATTTAATTGGAATTGCGAGTATTAAATGCTACCTATAAGAATATTAAAACTAAAATTTCATATTTTAATTGAATATTATTTATCATATTAAATTTTAATAATTTTATTATAAAATATTTTAATTAAAGAGTTAAAATTATTAAATTAATTACAATTAGTAATTAATTATATATATTAAAAAGTTTGAAAGGCAAAAAATTGTGTGTGTGTGAATATAAAAATTTATCGCAGATATAACTTTTCGAATATATTATAATTTTCATTATTGAAAAATTAATAAATCAAAAAATAATAATAAATATTAAATATGGACATATTGAATAATTAATAAATTAATTAAAAAATTGGTTATCGGTTTAGTTAACCGGTTATATGAGTTAAAACTATTAACCAGTTTATTAATATGAATTTTTTCAAAATACTAACTATTAATCAGTCCATTACAATCGATTAATCAGTTTATCGATTCAATTTCGGACTGATTTACCGGTTAACCGCATCAACCGATTTTTTTTCTCACCCTGTTTATTTCTGTCTTCAAGAGAGCTATTTATTTTGGGACAGTTCTTTAGAGATCTGCGATGGTTTGAGATCGGACGGTAAGAAGTACACGATAAACTAGGTAGTAGGTAAGCTTAAGTGTAAATTACTTCTTCCTATACCAGAATCCAAGGATGGACTTGAGTATTTTTTTTCGAAATCACTTTCGATTGAAACAGTTGAAATTAAGTCGCTTTTCTTTTCTTTCTTTCTTTTTTTTTTTTTTTTTTTAAAAAAAAAATCAAATCATATTATTGTATGCTTTACAGCTTCATTTTTTGTGTTATCCAACTCCTAAAATAATGACTTCCTACCTATTATATTTTTTTATTTTTTAGAAATTATGCATCCTTTCCTTTTTATCAGTTTCTAAAATCATTGTTTATTACCATTTACCGTAAAAAAAAAAAATAGTATTTATTATCAATCAATTTAGTGAAAAGAAAGCCAATTAGGAGTTAATACTAAGTACCTGTTAGTCGAGGAAATGTCATATATAGGAAGATGAGCTGGATTTTAGGAAGAAATGGTTGATTCCTTGTGCAACAAAATCTTCTCTATTTGCTATTAGGTATAGCATAGACTAGCATTATAACCTGCCTTGGAAACTTTCCAATTATACTGAAAATGATGTCTCAATGAAAAATGTAATTGAAGTTTTATTAAGACTTTGTGATAACCACTATCATTAAGCTTCTAATACTCATTTTTATCCATTTGGGCCTTATGGGTCAAATTTTTGGAGGGCTTCATAGACAAGCCCATTTGTATATCCATGGACCTATTCCCACATGGAAATTCAATTGTAATGTACCCAAATTGTGATCAAATGAGGAGAGAGAATATGATGGGAAGCAATCCTATAGATTTGTATTGAGGTGTAAATTTATTATTTGTTGAAAGAGTTGTTCTAGTGTATTCCTTTGTTCCAACTCATTCGTGTGTGTGGTTCACATCTCCAACAACTGTGCGGACTTTTCTTGTTTGAGTGAGTTCTGATTGAAAATTTTAAGGACGTGTCTTTGCTTACTGCCCATTGCCTCCTCATCACATATTCATTTCATGTCCTATTTTGTTATCTTCTCTTCCCACTGAAATGGACCACTCAAAATTCTTCAAAGAAATTAATTTTCGTTAATTAAGTTTGGAATTCACATAAAAATTGAGTTATGTCAAATTTCATGGTTGTGTTGTGTATATGAACAACCAAAAGAAACAGGAGGCAGAGTGGTAGTTGAATGCAAAATATCAGGAATGAAAAAGGAAATAAAAGGTATAAGAAGACGTGGTCACTCTCTTCGCCCTTCATTGATTCTCACACCATATCCACATCTCACTCTCAAAATCTTCTTGACCTTAAAAATTATATACCAATTTAAATCTGAGAGAGAGAGCAAAGCACTAAGCTGCTAACTCTATACTTCACTTCAAAAGAGCAAAGCAAAACAAGAAAATGGCACAAACCATGTTGTTCATGTCTGGTGTTTCAACTAGGCATGTTGTTGATCTAAAGAAAGACCCTTTACTTCAATTTCAAGTTGGAAGACTTAGGCCGAGGCCATTCTCTTCTCTCTTCTTCAATCCCCTTTCTTCTTCTCCTTCTTCTTCTTCTTCTTCCAGTAGAGCATTTACTACTCTTGCTCTCTTCAAGTCAAAAACCAAGGCGGCTCCTCCTAAGAAGGTACGGTACCGCATAGTTCATTTTATTTGTTTTGTAGTTTTTATTTTATTGATTATGATTTTGGTTATTAATTTTGTAGGCTGTTCAAAAATCCAAGGAGAAAGTTGAAGATGGAATATTTGGCACTTCTGGTGGAATTGGTTTCACTAAGCAGAATGAGTTGTTTGTTGGACGTGTTGCTATGATTGGATTTGCAGTGAGTTTTCTTCTATTCTTTAGCTTTTATTTCAGAAATTATTGGGTTAATTATATAGTAGAATTAGAACTACAAACCATTTAGTAACTACAGCATGACAACAAAAATTTAATCAATTTCATGTCTAATGAAACTCATATGTGAGGCTCACAATAGCCTTATCCTTTGTTCGCATTGAGATAATGCTGGCTAAGGTAGGGTTATACAAAGGTACAACTCAAGGAATAATGGGGTTGGTTAAACTTATGCTCACCAACTTATAAAAAAATTATGAATCCGGCGAATGCTGATGGGGTAAATCACGTCAGTTTGGCATATTGTAGAAAAGTCAAACCTTCCTAAAATATGTAATGTAATGATGTGAATGTTTTGAACTGTGCCTCATTCATAGTTTTTTCGGGTAAAGTTGTTGAGAAATGAAGTATTATAGTAGCACAAAAAGTTGAGATTGAATGACTGCAGGCATCATTGTTGGGAGAAGCAATAACAGGAAAAGGAATATTAGCACAGTTGAATCTTGAAACTGGAATTCCAATTTACGAAGCAGAACCACTTCTTCTTTTCTTCATTCTGTTCACATTGCTGGGAGCCATTGGAGCATTGGGTGACCGTGGGAAATTCGTTGATGACCCAACTGGGATTGAGGGGGCTGTTGTCCCTCCTGGCAAAGGCCTTAGGTCTGCTTTGGGTCTTAAAGAAGGAGGTAAATTATTTTACAGTATTCAACTTTTAGCTTAAAACTCAATTTATTGTACAAGAATAATTTTTGTGTGTGTTGTGCTGTGATGGGGAAGGTCCTCTGTTTGGATTTACAAAGTCAAACGAGCTGTTCGTAGGAAGATTGGCTCAGCTGGGAATTGCATTCTCATTAATAGGAGAAATCGTAACAGGGAAAGGAGCATTAGCACAACTCAACATAGAAACTGGGCTTCCTATCAATGAAATAGAACCTCTTGTTTTGTTCAATGTTATCTTCTTTTTCATTGCTGCTGTCAATCCTGGAACTGGCAAATTTATCACTGATGAGGATGAAGAGGATTAGATCAACTTCTTTTACCTGCTTTGTAACAATTTAATTCCCTTTCCACTCTGTTCAACATAATTACTATTCAATTATTACTTGAGCTTCTAAGCTTTGTTCCACAAATTACTTTCCTCTCTCACCCACTATTTCTTACATCAAAACAAAAACAACACCACTTGAGATTGGATTAAAAGTTCAACAGTACAAGTATTTTTATGTTGACTATTCACATATAAACTATACAATATATATTAGTTCTTTAAACACAACTAATAAATTACTTGTCTCTTTTTAAAATAAAATGAATAAATTAATAAAAATATAGAATAATAAATGAATTTGGATGTGAATGGAATGAGTTATTCTTACTGAATACCAAGTTGAAAAAGAGGCAGGCTCCTGCACAAGTACCTGATTAAGGCCCAAATGAATAGTACAAAGAGTAATAAGTTTCAAGTACTTGAGGGGCCAAATTGGGCCTTGGAAATATTGAATTAGGGTGCTAATGTTATAAGTGAAGTCAACAAGTCCTTTGGGCATTTATTAAATTTTCATGTTAATGTACATGTCCAATCATGAAATTGTCGGTGTGATTTTGCAGCATATTAGCTTCCGGTGCTGACATGTATTTAGTTTTTGTGAGATTCATCAATGCTTACATGTACAGTTGACTTGGATGGATGTGAATTAATTTTCCCCAGCAATATGATCATGATGTAAAGAATACCAACCTTTTCATTTCTAGACTAACCAATAATCGCCATTCCACTTGTTTAAGTTACATTTTCAATGATTTAATCCAAATGATTAACGCTTCCAACTGCTCTGCTAACCAGATTATCTACCTAAACATGCATCTATGTATATATATATATATAGCAACTTCTCTATCAATTTATTCAGAAATTTTAAATTCAAAATCCGAGAATGAAAAATCCATCAATTAGGTATAAATTTAAATTAATCAAATTAATTTATTTTATTGTAAAAAAAATGTAAAAAGGGCAAAAGAAAGCATAATGATGGGCAAACAAACAAACCTCAGTAGTATGATACTTATCTCTTCATTAACGACTCAAACAAAGACACGTGTAATTTAGTCTAACTCTAATTAATGTTGTTTAATTAATTTAATTGATGATCTGTGTTAACAGTACCAAAATTAGGGGTGTGCAAATAGTCGGTTCGGTTCGATTTTGGATCGAACCGAATAAATCGAAAACCGAACTTGAGAAATTTTTAGAACTGAACCGAGTACCAAAGTTTTTAGAACCGAAACCAAAATAATTTCGGTCGATTCGGTCCAATTGATTTTTTTATAAATATAGGTTTTTTTTTATATTTTTAATTTATATGAGTTCATAAATTAAATTAATTTATATGCACTAAAATAAAACAATTTAAAATAATTAAAAGGAGAAAATATACATAAATTTTTTATATTATATTTCTAATAAATACTAAGCAAAATTACACTAAAAAAAATATACATTAAAAATAAATACAACATAAGTTCTTATTAACAATATATTCAATTCACTTCAATTAAAAAAAAAACATACATTTAAATAAATATAATTATAGCGAATATTTAGATTTAGGTTATATAAATATATATATATATATATATACGCGCGTGTATATAAAAAAAACAAAATGGTGAATTTAATAAACTTTGATAGGTTCGGTTCCTTTGATTTCGGTTTGATTTCGATTTCAATTCGGTTTTCAATTTTTTGTTCGGTTCGATTTTGCACAACCCTAACCAAAATGCATAAAAAAGGAAAGGAATTTTCTGTATTACTCCTTAATTACTCCATGAAAGCCTTAATTAATTACAATCTATTTTAAAACAAGTAATTATAAAGAAAAGGACAGCCGAGGAGCCACCTTCTCCTTTTTCAATTCTTTGATTCCTCTCAGCTTCTTCTTCTTCCTTACTGTGTGAAAACCCTTTTTCTCTCTCTCTCTGTTGAACCTACTTGAATTGAACTAAGGTGTCTAGTCTTCCGGTTCAGGCGGGACACGTCAGCCACGAACCCAATTAAAATTGCTGAAGAGGTCTTCCTCGATTAACGGTCTGCGAGAATCAACTTGGTAGAGCTTCATCACTGTCAAAAGCCACGATCTTTGCCATTGATTAATGGAGAAATCGGCTATTGCCAAGGATAATTACCCCAACGGGAATATCAGTCACTCCTTTTCTTCTTCATCTGTATCCATTAGACATGTCAGCTACAGGTACTCTCCTTTCTCTCTCGATCAGTCTCTCTGTGAAGTTAAGGATCCATTTTAGGCTAGTTAGTTAGGATTTGGGAAATTTGATTTGATTAATATACAAGTAATGGATTTTCTATTTTTTGGGTTTTTGTAATCTTAGTTGATTTCGAATTGATTAATTTGTTTTTGCGGTCAGATGCTTATAATTGATTAACAAACCGAAGCCTGTATGGAATACTCTATTTGGTTGTTCTTAGTTTGTTCAAAATCAGTTCTTGATCAATATCTCAACGGATGCAAGTTGAAGGATTTTCTTTATTTGTTAATTAATTTATTTAAAAAAAAATTGACTGGTGAAGAGATTAGATATAAATGTACAGTTAAATCTCTAATCTTGAGAACTGGGATTATTTTCTAAATTTGTATTATTGAATTGTGATTCTCGTGTTACTCATAACGAACTTAATCCATAAGTTTGAAACTCTGATGCTGTCAATTTTTTATGATGCAAAATATATTTGTGGACTCATAGGAGGACTCTAAATGAATGAATTTGTCTTTTCTGGTAAATTTGGCATCATATGCGTTGATCCTCGCAGCAATACCTCTCATTAAGGTTATGCTTCTTCGAAGTAAACTGTGCAGTCGTTATCCTTCAAAATTTGATGTTTATGAATGGGGTGTTAGAATCTATTTGTTGGTATGGGAGAAGTAAAACATTTTTAGAGAATATAGTGTTGAATCCATTTAGTTGCTTCTTTTGCTAAAAACTTTCTTCAATTGATGGCTATTTGAAACAATTGTCTGTTGTACTTTTAGCTTTCATGTTTCCATTTAGTGTCTCGTGCAAGTTCTGAATGAAGCATTGTGCATACTAGTTATTTGATTAGTCAATTGAGTTAGTGTAAAAGGTATATTTGGTTGGTCAAATTCATTTGAACATTTGTGGTTTAGATGATGTAATGGTGATGAGTCAACAACTCAATTGGTTGCCCTATTAAAAATTGGGGCAGCTTTTAGATGCCTCATTCAAAATGCACTGCTTTGATCCTTTGAAAAAATTTATCACTGTGGCAAAAAGGGCAGAAAATAGTCTGAGAGAGAATATCTGATGTCTGATATGTATTCACCTTGTTCTTAATGAGAAATAGAGAACTGTGGAAATACCAAGAGAGAAACTACATAAACTTTACTGATCTCAGAGTAACATTAACAAATAAGATGCTCTGAATAATGCTTTTGAAATGCCCTTTGTTGGATTCTTGTTCTTTTTGGTCATCGATAAAGAGTGTGCATTTTTCTTTTCCGTGACCCTGAATGATTAAAGATATTTGATGCAGCTGTGGCACTTGTGGATATGAATTGAACTTGAGCTCTTCTAATCGGAACACTTCAACTATCGGCTCTAAATATGGGAAATCCATAAAGCGAGGGATCATCTCCTTCTTTGACATTGATGAGAGCAGATTTACTCAGGCTGAAGAATTCCAATGCATTCCCTACTTTTCCAAGAACTCCTGGGGTTTGTTCCGCAGGAGAACCAAACTCCTCTGCCGGAAATGTGGTAATCAAATTGGGATTGCTTATGATGATGAAACTTCAGCTTATCCACTTGTCTCAGATGGGTTAGATTCATCCTCAGTCCATGATTCCAAACATCGAAAGTATGATGTTAGAATTCGTGCGTTACAACCTTCATCTGTTGATCGATCTGGCATGCCACTCTATTTGTGATGTGAAAAGAGCCAGCCTTGGAATAATTCAATATTAATTGAATGTTATGGACAAATATAGCAAAAGTTTTCTTTGTGATAAATTCATGTATACATGTTTCCAGTCCTTATTGTTTTGATGTTTTGTGTATTCATCCTTCATTTGTTAGATGATGAGTTGGTAACTTGTACAGAGCAGTATTGGGAATTGAATTAAAAGAAAGCATTGTGGAGTCTGCAGGGTGAGTTGAGAATTTGAGCTTATTTGATAAACATCTTTCTCATCTTCTTGAAGAATAATAGTGTGATATTGAATGATATAAATGAACGGGTCGGTTTCATGCAATCGATTTTCATTTTCCTTTCATGAGTATATAAATGGAAGATTTGCATTACTCATGAGACTATCTGATGTAGCTATCTAACTTATCATTCTGTCAGTGTGCAGCTCGTGAATGTAAAATTATATGAGAAAGCAATCTTGCATCTAAAATTTTCATGAAAGGTTAGATTTTTCCAGAAACAAATGAAAGATGAATATCTGCATTGACTTGCTGCTTTATTCAAGATTGCACTGAACTGGAAAAGCCTCAATTTGGGATCTAAAGCACAAGCAGGAGTAACCTTCTGAAGTGAAAAGGCAAAAATATAGATTCATCTTCCACAATAATTCAAAGAATATAACAGCAGAGTGGTCCTGGGCTTTGTGCTAGTGGAGTAATGTTACCTACTTAAACACGTTGGCTATGGTTATGTCATTTTCTGTGATTGTTTATCCACCTTTACCTTTAACATCTCCTTTTTCTGTCACTTCCCTGTCTTTCCTACCAACCAAACGCACCACAACGGTTTCTATCAGCTGGATAGCACTAGGAGTGGACAATTATAAATTGCATCTCTTCTTTTCTTGTGAAGTTCAACTTTAGGTTTGGCTAACCTCGTAATGAATGTGATTTAGAGTTCAATTCGCTCCGCACTAGTAGACGACCAAGTAACCTCGGCATTTTATCCATGAGAATTCAAGCAATTCAATTAATTGACTTCAAAGTGCCCTACGTGAAAATTTTGTTAGGTAGGTTGTTATATTAGTTCACTATTTTAAACTTACCCCCTCCATTCACAATTAACAGTCTATTTTGATTAAAAAAATATATATATTCATAACTAAATATCCATTTAGAAAAAAATAGAATATATTTCAACATTTTATTTAAATTATATTCTTAAGACATAGTAAATCAAGTCTATTTTTACAATTTCTAGAAAACAGAGATAGAATAATACAAAGATTACATAATAAACTACGAACTGAGAAGCAACTCCATGCCCTGACAATTTCAAAAACAAAGATGACTGAAACGGTTTAGTTACCCAGTTTTGGTCTGATCTCAAACCCTTGAACAAGGATACCACCCTTCCAATTCCCACCTTTCACTTCTACAACACTCATCTCCAGTTCTCCATTTTCACCTTCCTTGTTAAACCACTCCCCCAATTCAACCTCAAACCACTCATCTTCTCTCTCCTTCGGATACTCACCTTCTCCATCACCCACAAAAGCTTGCAACCTGAAACTCCGACTCCGATTAAACAAACCGATCGGCCTTCTTACCAGTTGGTATCGCCGCCTGAGTCCTCTCTCTGCGTCTAAATAAACTCTGCGCTTAATTCCTTCACTCCCAACAACTCCTACTGTTACTTCTGCAGATTGGCATTCAAATCCATAAGCTCCGCTTGGTTTGAACACTAAGTAAGCTCCATAATTTGTTGCTGGCGATAACATTTGGGTCTCGATTTTGCCACTGATTTCGAAGTGGCACACTGTGATGAGCTCCGCCACTTCTCCAAATCTGATTTTTTTTTCCCCACAAATTGAGACTCAGTGATTCATCACTTTATAATCCAATAGCATAATCGTGATTAAGAATCGAGATACGATAGAATTACCTTGAATCGGGATGAGAATTCCATCTCCAGTAAGTTGGAGTATCGCCCCATTCAATCTTGAGATCCCTTGCAGAGACCATGTAACATTTCTTCCCACTCAATTTCTCCAATCCGAAGCTCTGACAATGGAAATTAAGATAACAGGCATAAAACATCCGATCCAAAAAAAGAAAGAAATTATAGATCTGATTCTGAAATTGAAGAACCTTAATTACCTTTCTGCCATTTTGGATTATGATTGGATGATCGCAGAGGCTGAGATAGAGCTGTTTCTTGGAAGAGAAACGATTCAAGACGGAAGGATCGGAGGATTGAGAAATAATGGAACGATAATCTGAGGGAAGGAACCTTTCCCAAACGGCATCAGATTGAACAAGATCCCTGAATTTGGAGGAGACTGTTGACAATCTGCAAGTATCGAGAGGACTTGTAAACGACAAGACCTGTACTATGCAATCTTCCGGCAAAGAGAGCAAGTTTCCTCCGCCGCGGCAGCTCTCTCCTCCCATTTGCGTGCTGTTCGGCTTCTGATCCATTTGCGTT
Organism: Excoecaria cochinchinensis; assembly: GCA_947683425.1. Classification (NCBI taxonomy): domain Eukaryota; kingdom Viridiplantae; phylum Streptophyta; class Magnoliopsida; order Malpighiales; family Euphorbiaceae; genus Excoecaria; species Excoecaria cochinchinensis. The sequence goes on along the minus strand of CANTUQ010000054.1, from coordinate 8,649,454 downwards.
TTGTCAATGTTTGCTAATGCCCAGTTGCTAAAATGAAAATCCATATTAACTTCTTTTTTTTTATTATTTTACTTATATTTTATTGTCGCAATGATCAGGTGCGGGTGGGAACAACATGTGATCGGTAAGGATGATGTATTTTTCGCGAGAATTGGTCCCAGTTTAATTTGAATGTTTTACTTTCACCCTCGCATTAAATTGTCATTTGCCTTACAAATCACCGCTGTACAAATCATTAATATTAAGATAATTAATTTTTAAGATAATTATTGATGTTGCTAATTTTTATATAAAATTATATTGAATAAATTAAACTACTCTTTTTAATTTATTATCATAGTAAATTATATAAGAAAACATTAATTAATATATTACATATTTTATTGACATTATATAAATATAGTTGTGCAAAACCGAACCAGAATTGAAAATAGAATAAAATAAATTTTGGTCTGTTTAGTTCGATTTTTTCGATTTTCGATTTTGAATCGAAATTAAATTTCAAATAATTCGATTCGATTCATAAAATTAAAAAATCGATTTAACCAAACCGACTGAATTACCAAAAACTCACTGTTTTGCTATATATATATAGCCAGTAACGGCATACACAAGCGACGCCAACACGCTTTGCTAGTAACGACGCTCCCTCCGAAGCTCGCAGACCGCCGGTGGTCCACCATTCCACAGTGAGCTCCACTGTATCCGTCCATTCTCCATTTCGCAGCTGTCTCTCTCCAATTTGCGCTATTTTCCAACGTCTTTCTAGTGACTTTAGGCTGAAAAGCTTCTAATCTATCATGTTTCCTACTGTTACTCGTCGAAAATCTCCAGATTTGGTTTCCTACGTTGCTCGGTTTTTCCTCTCCAGATTGTTGCTTGTCTGCTCGGTTTCTTCTCTCCAGATCGGTGTCCTACATTGCTTGGTTTTTTCCTCTCAAAATCGCTGCTTGTCTACTCGATTTCTTCTCTCCAGATCGATTTCGATGAGGGAGAACTGCACTAGCCACCAATCCCTCCACCAAATCTAGCCATTGCAGACCACGCCGTCGAGCCACCTTCAGCCAGCGCCATCCGTCGTGCAAGCCAACAGATCCCGTCGCCGTGTAGCCCCTTCGCCAAATAGTGTTTGGACATGGATAGTGTTTTTTTCTCTTTCTAAATCCTTAAATTCTTTAAAGCGGAGTAGCCTTTGCTCAACGCTGTATCCGTCCATTCTCCATTTCGCAGTTGTCTCTCTCCAATTTGCGCTATTTTCCAATGCCTTTCTAGTGACTTTAGGCTGAGAAGCTTCTAATCTATCCAGTTTCCTATTGTTACTCGTCGAAAATCTCCAGATCTGGTTTCCTACGTTGCTCAGTTTTTCCTCTCCAGATCGTTGCTTGTCTGCTCGGTTTCTTCTTTCTAGATCGGTGTCCTACATTGCTTGGTTTTTTCCTCTCAAACTCGCTGCTTGTCTGCTCGATTTCTTCTCTCCAGATCGATTTCGATGAGGGAGAACTGCGCTAGCCACCAATCCCTCCACTAAATCTAGCCATTGCAGACCACGCCGTCGAGCCATCTTCAGCCACTGCCATAGCGCCATCCGTCGTGCAAGCCAACAGATCCCGTCCCGTGTAGCTCCTTCGCTAAATAGTGTTTGGACATGAATAGTATTTTTTTCTCTTTCTAAATCCTTTAAAATTCTTTAAAGCTGAGTAGCCTTTGCTCAATCTCCTCTACGGTCTCACCATTCTTTGTGTTCAAGAGTAAGAATCTTAAGTTTCTGTTATGATGAGTTTAAGCAAATGCAAATGGAAATTTTGATGAATTGAGGATTCGGTTTTTGTGTTCTTGCAGTTTGTTTCAATACCAAAAGAGCCATCTAGACTAATGATCTTCGAAAGAAGGTCACTTTAAATCTATACGATTTTTTCTTTTATTTTGTTGTTCATAGTTGGTTCTATTTGAATCAATTTGACTATTTGGTTGTGCACAAAAGAGAGCCAAATCTTTTCATCTATATAAAACTTAAAAGCTTAATCACCAGCAGTAATCGTCAAATCGGTGATTATAGGCTTCAAATTGAAAGCCGATTCTTCACAAATAGCCTCCTCTTGTTGTTGCTTCAACATAACTTTGAAACAGTCAAGTAGCGATGGCATAGCTTTCGGCAGTAGCAACTAATTTCCTGGCAAGGGTTTGGCAAAGCTACTTGTAAAAAACCGATTAGACCAAACCGAACTGACTGAAATTAATTCGGTCTATTCGGTTTTGATCCTAAATAGTTCGATTTGCAATTCAGTTCTTTTAATTTGAAAACTTCAATTTTCGGTCTATTTGATTCGATCCAAAACCGAACCGAACCAAACCGACCATTTGTACAACCCTATCTATAAGGATAAAATTGAAAATAATATATTAAATGTTATTTTTAATTTATCAATATAACAATTTGGTGAGACAATTTTTTAAAAAATAATAATTTAATAAAACAGAAGAAGTAATTAATATTTTAATGAAAAAATAAAAAACATGCAGCAGATAGAGGAGGAGTTTCTTACTGTTAGAAGTCTTTAATCAAACTGTGCATAAGAAAAGTCGTTATTCTTAGAAAACAAAAAAGAAAGAGAGAGACATTATATCTAGGAGTGTGCAAAAATCAATCCAACCAGAAAGTTTTATTCAAGTAGGATTGTTTGTGATGACAATGAGAATTTTTCAGAGCATTTTCTTGATTAAGTCACCTGAGAACACAAATAAACCAACGAATTTTCGACGAGAGAGACTCTGACGATTAAGTTAGTGATTTTAATAAGGTGAATAAGTTGTAAAAAAATATCCAGAGACCTTAAACATACCTTCCTTTTTTCCTTTTATAATCTTTTCCTTGATTCATAACAGCTGCCCTCTTGATGGGACTTTATTGAGTAACTGCTGTTTTCATAATGAGAATTTATTGAGTAACAGCTGCCTTCATGATGAGCTTTTATTGAGTAACAGCTGCTTTTATGGCGAAAGCCGAGCTACCTTAATTAACCGAGCTATTGACGTGAAAAATTTCCTGAATAGCCCTTTTACCAAGTTACGATAAGTGTTCAGCTATCATATAGATAAGGAGAGAGCCGAGTTATCCTTATTGAGAGATTTCCGGACAATTCGGCAACTGAACTCAAAAGCATGGTGATAACCGAACTCGCTGGATGGTTGTTCGGCTATCACAAGTCCCCCCCAAGTGCATGACATTTATGTCTGTAAACACCGTGTCCTGAGACAGTTTAGATCAGAGATTACCCGATGAAGAAATCAGTGTCTGTTTCCGATCCAATTGATGAAATTCGAGAATTTTAGTCCTTCAGATTCACAAGGATTGGAGTTTTTTTTTCATTTATAGCAGAAAGAATTAGAAAATTGGGAAGATTTAGCATGAAAAGTGATTTTTTTCTCCGCAGACGGCCTGCCCGTCGGTAGTCAGACGCCCGTCGGTAGCCGAGATGATCCGTCTCTCGCCACTGAGAGACGGGCCGTCTATGAAGTTAGCGACGGACACGTGCCCGTAAACCGACGCCCGTCTATTCCTCCCCGTGCCCCGTTCCGTCCGTTGGTCAAATGACCGCGCGTACCCTTGTAACCGAAGACCGTCGGTGAGCTTCAGACGCCCGTCTGTCAATTGATTTGGTCGGCAGATTTGGAGGAAAACAGGAAAGATTCTTTCTAAATCCTTTTAGGAATAGGATTTCTCTTTTCTATTCCAAATAGGATTTCATTTTTTCTATAAAAGGGGATTTTTCAATGATTTAGGGGTTAGACAATTTCTAATTAGGGGATTTTTTCTTTCTCTCAAAGATATATTCTCTAATATTTTTCTCAAAAATCATATCTTTACAAAAAAAACTCTTTTCCTCTTTTTCAATCTCTTTTCAAAAATCTTATTTTGGTGAATCTAATTAATTTGAGGTGACGAAATCAATTCGTTTCCATCAATTTTATTGGTTCCGATATTCAAATCTCTATAGAAAATTGTTTTTCAAGAAAGAAATAGAACCTTTCTTTTCTTGATTTGTAATCAATCCTTGTGAAACGCGCGGATCCGAAAAATTATTCGATGTTCATCCAAAAAGGTAAAATCCGAGGGTAAATATTCTGAATTTAATATCTGGTCGATTTAATTTAGTTATTTGCTTTTTTTTTTGTTAAAATAAATTTATTTTCTTGTGAAAATCTGCTGTTTTGTCGTTTTTTTGAGGATCAGGGGTGACCGACGGGCAGTGTAGCTGTCGACGCCCGTCGCTAACTTAATGCACGGGCCTTCGTCAGCGCAATTCACTGCCCGCCGATCACATTTCCGACGCCCGTCTGTCATGTTTGAATGGCCGTCCCTGGGCCCTCCTACACTGTTTTAATCTGTTTTCATTTATTTGTGTTTTCTCTTATTTGCTTTCTTTATTTTGTTTGCCCTCTTATTTAGCTTTTGTTTTTATCATTTTATGTCATTTCTGAATTTTTGCACTAATGTTCTTGTTTATCTTTGGTGAGATACTATTTAATTATCTTGGATGGGTTAAAAATTTGAGGATGATGATGGCCACCCAAATCTAAGGGTTTCTCTCCGGTTTATTCCCTTTAACCCTCATCTTTATTATTATTATTATTATTATTATTATTATTATTATTATTATTATTATTATTATTATTATTATTATTTATTTGATATTTATTGTGGGTTTATTATTATTTCTTTTTCTGCTTATTATTATTATTATTATTATTATTGCTAGTATTATTATTAGTTTTAATATTTATTATTATATCAATCACATTATTGTTGTTATTATTATGTTTATTTATTTATTTCCCTTTGTAAAATTTTTCTTTGCCGCGCTAATATAAAAAAGGGACAAATGTTCTAGGGCAATTAATTTGGGAATTTTTACAAAATTAAGGACCAAAGTCCTATTTTATCCAATAAAACCATCACATAAAAAATTATTTTTTGGTAATAAATGCATCTAGGACCAATGTCCCCAATTTTAATGAATATTCCGTTTTATGCATGTTTTGTACCCTTATTTACAATGGTGGTTGTATTTCGCCCCTAATTTTATTGTAATTTATTTTCATATACTTTATTTTAATATTATTTTATTTTCCGCTTTTATGTGAATGATCGTGCCTTTTAATTAATTGCATCGTATGGAAAAATAGTGAAATAATAAATTCAAAACCTAATTGTAAAATTAATCAAGTTATGAATAAATGAGAAGTCCCGAGCCTATCTCTGGTCTTTGGGCTCAACGAGGCGAGAGGCACATTTCGATGTTTTACTGGAATGGGATCTCCAAGACACCTCTTGTGTCCCACCAAAAGACTCAATTTACAATCCTAGGCTCCATAGGGTTAGAAAGTCATCCCAATGTTCTATTGGGGTAAATGCCTCCAAAACCCCTTTGGTTTGCTCAAAATGGATAAAAATGCGCCGTCTTAGACTCACTGAGGCGAGATGAACTTTTTCAATATTTTATTGGGTGGCTACTCCATGAAACCTCCTTATTGCCCAAAATAGACGCACTTGTGAATCCCTTACAAGTTTCCAATGAATCTCTCCCGAAAACCCTAAAAGCGGGCGTTCGGGGGGGCACAGGATTCGGCGCGCGTCACAATGTCATTTGGGCAACCAATCAAAAATTTATAAAAGTAACTGTCAGGGGTGTGAAGCATGAGAGACGGAAATGATAGCGCCTCGCTTTACGCGAAGCGACGGCTAGGACCTTTATATACCATCATTGTGGCGCTTTGACACCCGCACCTGCTTTAATGACATCTGACACAGTCCCTCAGCATTTGGCACCTGTCTTCTGATCACTGGCTTACCCTGCCTATAAATGTCATTTCGTTTTAGGGATTTCGCTTCTTTTTTACGCTTTCGACCCCAAATTTCACTATTTATCTTTCAGGTTTTTCCCTTTTTTCTGCGTCCCCATTCCAGATTTGCTTTTTATATCTTTACTTTCTAAGATTTTGCTGCCCTCACCAGCGATCGTCTTCGGGCGCTTTCTGATCCAGTTTCATCCAGATTTACTTCAAAACCAGATTTATAAGAAGACGTTGTCACTCTCTTCGCCCTTCATTAATTATCACACCATATCCACATCTCACTCTCAAAATCTTCTTAACCTTAAAAATTATATACCAATTTAAATCTGAGAAAGAGCAAAGCACTAAGCTGCTAACTCTATACTTCACTTCAAAAGAGCAAAGCAAAACAAGAAAATGGCACAAACCATGTTGTTCATGTCTGGTGTTTCATCTAGGCATGTGGTTGATCTAAAGAAAGACCCTTTACGTCAATTTCAAGTTGGAAGACTTAGGCCTAGGCCATTCTCTACGCTCTTCTTCATTTTATGCTTAGTTAGTTAGGATTTGGGAAATTTGATTTGATTAATATACAAGTAATCGATTTTCTATTTTTTGGGTTTTTGTAATCTTAGTTGATTTCGAATTGATTAATTTGTTTTTGCTGTCAGATGCTTATAATTGATTAACAAACCGAAGCCTGTATGGAATACTCTATTTGGTTGTTCTTAGTTTGTTCAAAATCAGTTCTTGATCAATATCTCAACGGATGCAAGTTGAAGGATTTTCTTTATTCATTAATTAAATAATTTAAAAAAAAAAAATTGACTGGTGAAGGGATTAGATATAATGTACAGTTAAATCTCTAATCTTGAGAATTGGGATTATTTTCTAAATTTGTATTATTGAATTGTCGTTCTCGTGTTACTCATAACGAACTTAATCCATAAGTTTGAAACTCTGATGCTGTCATAAGTTTGAAACTTAATCAAGCAATTCTATTAATTGCCTTCTAAGTGCCCTTTATGAAAAATTTGTTAGGTAGTTTATTATATTAGCTCACTATTTTAAACTTACCCCCTCCATTCAAAACGGTCTATTTCGATTAAAAAAAAATTATTCATAACTAAATATCCATTTAGAAAAAAAATAGAATATATTTCAATATTTTATTTAGGGATAATATAAAAAAACTCCTCAAATTTGTTACTAAAAGTCACTTAAACGCTTAAATTTTAAATATGACCAGATAAACACTTATAGTTGGCTAATGTGTATGAAATAAACATAAAATGTGACATGGCAAAACGTGTGTAACCTACCTAATCTAATGCGTGTTAAGCCATTATTTTACAGTGTCCAATGGGAAAAATTGCAGAAAGCTAAATGGGTGATGAACATGTAATCTTCTTCTTCTCTTTGTCCCATTGTCCATTTTATGCTCTTAAATCAAAAGGAAGGTTTGAATTTCATCAACGGTGCCACTATGGGTTTATCAAATTCTATTTCCCGCTATGTTTTTGTCAACTCTACTGGATCTTACATCTCAAGATCCACGGACCAACCATTTCCTTCTCACCCAATTGCACGATGCTGAGCTCAAGATTGCGAAATTAGGTACGATCGATCTCATTTCTCTCAAACCAAATCCCTAATTTGAAGGTGAACTCAGATTTAGGAGCCCTAAGCCGATTTCTTCTATTAGCAGAATCTTGTCTTGAGGAAATCATCCAAAATGTAAAGGCTAAAGATTTTATCTGGAGGAGGGAGAAAAACAAATTCAGAAGATGGACGAAAGAACAAAAGATCTCCAATCTATTCTTTCAAATTTGAAGGTTTATTTTATTCATTACTTATTATATCTGTTGATTTGTAATTATAATATCTGTATTTTACTTGTATGCTCTTAATTACAGAGTGACTCATTCGCTGTTGATGAAAATAATAATGCACTAGAAGGAGAGGTGTTTTTCTCTTGTATTTACTTCGCCAAGAAATTGACCTTGGAGATGAAAATACTGCTAGTATGTTGTTTAATTTGTTTCTCAAATATTGAAATTTAGCTCCATTTGTGGCCTTTCTTTTTTCATTGATTGACCGTGCTGCATAGTTGGCCTTGTTGATATTGTCTTTTAACTTTGTGCTGTTGAAATTAGTTCCAAGAACTCACATCGATGATGAGTATACAAATGCAATCGAAAAATTAGTTCCAAGAACTCAGTGAATGATTGCTTGCATAGACACAAGCATACTGCTAATCGGACTTTTTACTTTGATGTCGATGAGTATATTTATTTGCCTGCGGGAAATACTTTGGAATCGATTCTCAATGAATTCTCGGATTATACTCTATTTTACTTATCTAGACTCAGGATTTGGCAAATACAGATTTAGGGTTCCTCATTTTTTTCTTTCAATTTGGTAAGTGTAATTTTCTTCTTCCTCTTGTTATTTTTTCAGTTGAGATGGTCAAAGTAAATTGCCACGTGTCATTCATTTAAATGGTCAATATCCATGTCATCACGCCTGCCTTTCACGCGCATTAATTACTCAAGGAATAACATTTTTTTTGTATTAATTTCATACACATTAACCAATTATAGATAACTATCTGGTCATACTTAAAGTTCAGGTACAAGTTTTTATTTAAATTATATTCTTAAGACATGGTAAATCAAGTCCATTTTTACAATTTCTACAAAACAGACAGAGATAGTAGAATACAAAGATTACATAATAAACTACAAACTGAGAAGCAACTCCATGCCCTGACGACTTCCAAAACAAAGATGACTGAAACGGTTTAGTTACCCAGTTTTGGTCTGATCTCAAACCCTTGAACAAGGATACCACCCTTCCAATTCCCACCTTTAACCTCTAAAACACTCATCTCCAGTTCCCCATTTTCACCTTCCTTGTTAAACCACTCCCCCAATTCAACCTCAAACCACTCATCTTCTCTCCTCTTCGGATACTCACCTTCTCCATCACGCACAAATACTTGAAACCCGAACCTCCGACTCCGATTAAACAAACCGATCCGCCTTCTTACCAGTTGGTATGGCCGCCTCTGTCCTCTCTCTGCGTCTAAATAAACTCTGCGCTTAATTCCTTCACTCCCAACAACTCCTACTGTTACTACTGCAGAATGGTATTCAAATCCATACGCTCCGCTTGGTTTGAACACCAAGTACGCTCCATAATTTGTTGCTGGCGATAACATTTGGGTCTCGATTTTACCACTGATTCCGAAGTGGCACACTCTGATGAGCTCCGCCACTTCTCCAAATCTGAATTTTTTTGCCCCACAAATTGAGACTCAGTGATTCATCACTTTATAATCCAATTGCATAATCGTGATTAAGAATCGAGATACGATAGAATTACCTTGCATCGGGATGAGAACTCCATCTCCAGTAAGTTGGAGTATCGCCCCATACAATCTTGAGATCCCTTGCAGATACCATGTAACATTTCTTCCCACTCAATTTCTCCAATCCGAAGCTCTGATAATGGAAATTAAGATAACAGGCATAAAATATCCGATCCAAAAAAAAAAAAAAAACAAAGAAATTATAGATCTTATTCTGAAATTGAAGAACCTTAATTACCTTTCTGCCATTTTGGATTATGATTGGATGATCGCAGAGGCTGAGATAGAGCTGTTTCTTGGAAGAGAAACGATTCAAGACGGAAGGATCGGAGGATTGAGAAATAATGGAACGATAATCTGAGGGAAGGAACCTTTCCCAAACGGCATCGGATTGAACAAGATCCCTGAATTTGGAGGAGACTGTTGACAATCTGCAAGTATCGAGAGGACTTGTAAACGACAAGACCTGTACTATGCAATCTTCCGGCAAAGAGAGCAAGTTTCCTCCGCCGCGGCCGCTCTCTCCTCCCATTTGCGTGCTGTTCGGCTTCTGATCCATTTGCGTTTTGTCAATGTTTGCTAATGCCCAATTGCTAAAACGAAAATCAATATTAACTTTTTTTTTAATTATTATTTTACTTATATTTTATTGACGCCATGATCAGGTGCGGGTGGGAAGAACTTGTGATGGGTAAGGATGATGTATTTTTCGCGAGAATTGGTCCCATTTTAATTAGGACAAAGATTTAATTAGAGTTTTTTAAAAAAATATTTACAAAAATGGGATAATTTGAAAAGTAATTTTGAAAATAGGAGTGAGTCCAAAGCCGCAACTGACATATGCGGCTTCTGGCCCTTGGGACCCATACTTCGAGTCAGTTTTCTTTATGCCAGCTGCAGCTTCAATATATATATATATATATATACAGCCCTTTTTTTTAAAATAATAATTTAATAATAAATAATATTATTATATTAATATTTTTTATTATAATAAAATAGAATTATAATAGAGATAAAATAAAGTTGAAAATATATTTATTAAATATAACAACATAATTATGATAGAATAATATTTAAATAATATACAAAACGAAATTATATTTTTTAATTGTCCAATTATAAATTTTATAAAAATATTAAAATTTTCATAAGATTTTAATATTTTTCTTGTAAGGTTTTTATAAAATTATAAATTTTCTACTTTACACATAAAAAATAAAAATCAGTCTTGATCGTTATAGAGGACGATGCTACCACATCGAGCCCGTTGTTGGAGAAAAAAATCAATATATTGCTTATATAGCTTACCACTTAGACCATTTTGAAGAAGGTTCTGTTACTAACATGTTTACGGCCGCCGTTCACCGGGGTTTCGATCGTCGGCTCGCTTGTCATCAGGTCACCAACTTCCTTGACCTTCCGACACTAGGCAGACGTCAGCCCCCATACATGGCCTTACGACTTTGCAGAAAGCTGTGTTTTTGGTAAACAGTCGCCCGAGCCTGGTCACTGTGACCCCCTTTTAGGGGTGAGCATGGTCGGTTAACCGGTTTATTAGTCTCAATCCATTAACCAGTCCATTAATATCGGTTTTTTGAAATTACAGTCCATTAATCAGTCCATTACCATCAGTTTCGGATTTTCGGATCGATTACCCAATATTTTTCGGTTAGCACTATTATTATAAATATATTCATAAATAAAATTAAAATGTTCAAGATATTTAAAAATTAAAATTTTTTCACTATAATATAATATTATTGTTGTTAAAATAAAAATATTTGGTGGATATAAGCAAATTTGTTTTTAAAAATTAATATTTAATAAGTAAATATATTAAACGATTTATAATCACTTTTAATTAGATAAATTATTATACTTACTAATAGTCAATTAAAAAAACTTTAAAACTTTAAAATAATTAGTATAACAAAAAAAAAGTACATGATCACTTTTAATTATGATAAATTACTAAAAAATTAATAAATTAACTAAAAATTCGGTTTCGGTTCGGTTAACCAGTCACATGAGTCAAAAACCATTAACCAGTCCATTAATATCGGTTTTTTCAAAATACTAACCATTAACCAGTCAATTACAATCGGTTAACCAGTCCATCAGTTCGGTTTCGGATTTTTTTTTCGGTTAACCGAGTCCATCGGTTTTTTTGCTCACCCCTATCCCCTTTATGAGGAGGCACCCCTTCTCCCAAATTGTAAGGTTCATAAGATTATAAATTTCCTAATTTACACATAAAAAATAAAAATACAGGAAAAATATTAAAACATTATGAAAATTTTAATTTTTTTAAAAATTTATAACTGAACAATTAAAAAATAGAGTTTTGTTTCGTATATTATTTAAGTATTATTCTATTATAATTATATTATTATATTTAATAAATATATTTCCTACTTTATTTTATCTCTATTATAATTCTATTTTATTATAATAAATAATATTAATATAATAATATTATTTATTATTAATTTTTTTTTTTAAAAAAATAAGGGGTAGCATGTAGGCACCTGCTGTCCCTTTATATATATATATATATATATATATATATATATATGCAGCTGCGTTATCAATAAAGAAAAGTGACTCAAAGTGTGGGTTCCACGGGTCAGAAGCCGCAGGTGTCAGTTGTGGCTTCTGACTCATTCAGATTCTCGAAATTACTTTTAAAATTATTCCATTTTTGTAAATAGTTTTTCTAAAAATCCTAGTCAAATTTTTGTTCCATTTTAATTTTAATGTTTTACTTTCACTCTCACATTAAGTTGTCATTTACTGTACAAAGATAATTATTGATGTTGCTAATTTTTATGTAAAATTAGTATTGAATAAACTAACTACTTTTTTTAATTTATTATTATAATAAATTGGGTAAGAAAACATTAATTAATGTATTAAATATTTTATTTATATTATATAAGGATAAAATTAAAAATAATATATTAAATGTTATTTTTAATTTACTAGTAATAATTTGGTGAGACAATTTAAAAAAAATAATTTAATTAAACAGGAGAAGTAATTAATATTTTAGTGAAAAAATAAAAAACATGCAGGAGATAGAGGAGGAGGATTTTCTTACTGCTAGAAGTTTTTAATCAAACAGTACTTAAGAAAGAGACTTTATTCTGACAAAACAAAAAAGAAAGAGAGAGATATTATATCTAGCAGTGCAAAAAAGGATCCGATCCAAAATTTTTATTCGAATAGGGTTGTTTGGTTGTTTGGATTCTCTAATCGAGTTAAAATCTTCCTGAATTCGATCTGATCAAATAACTCGAAACCACTTCTTTTATTTTTTCATTTTCCTCTCCTGTTCTGTTTCTCTCTCTTTCACTAAATCCCTAAATCTACCTACTTCTGCCCCACCGCCACCAATCTGAAAATTTTAACCGTTAATTGAGCCGTCGATCTATGCCTGTTACCACCGCAGTCGCTGCGGCCAGCATTCTCAAAGGAAGTAAGTGTATACAATCTTATTTGTATTCTAGTGAATCAGATATTGTTTGTATTATACACATTGTCAGATTATGGATTTGTTCAAGTCCATAAATGTAACTTGTGTAATTTATATGTTCTGCGTTTGTTCAAATTTTTGATTTTCAATATTCTATGGTCTAATAAGGAGTATCACATTGTTGTTCACTATGGGAGGCATGGGAAAAAAGCATGTAATGCAGACAGTATGAGAAGTTAAATATCTACATGTTTTATCTTCGGTTCATTATTTGAGCTTGCAATTTTTTGGAGTTCAATTTTCTGTTTCTTTTCTAAGATATCTTCTTCCAACGCCTAGCGCTTGACTATGATTTATTCTGAGAGAGACTTTTCCCTTTCAACCTCTGCTTCCAATGCCTCGCACTTGACTGTGATTTCTGGTGACAGAGCCTTTTCCCTTTCAACCTCTGCTTCCAACGATTTAACCTTTGAGGCCATGGTTCGTGCCTCAGCTTCCACGATAACAATTTGAGATTCAATTTGCTCTTGTGATTCATTCGACTGCTGCTGCAATTCCTCCAACTTTAGTTCAGCCTCCCTCAGCTGAATTTGGAGTTCTTCATTCTTCTCCTGACTTATTGTGAGTGTCATTTCCAATTCAGTCCTCTTCAAGAGCATCTTCCGTAATTTCTCTTCCAGTTCAACCTTATCTCTTGCCATCTTCTGTAGCTTTTCTTCCAATTTAGCCGTCCGACAAATCATGACTTCAAGCTCAGCTCTTAAGGAGCTTTCAGCATCAGATTGTTTTGCAGCGGCTTGAAGTTCTAACCGATTGCTTCCACTTTCAGTCTCAGGCATAGTTGCAAGCCGTTCCATTTCAAGAAAATCATCCATGAGATCAATTTCAATTTATGATGACCGAAGATTTCAATTAATAGGCTTTTCATTCTTGAATTGATCAAGCTCAGCAATCAGTGCTGATGCCCACGAGTCTGAAAAACTTGGTTCACATTTGTATGGCTGCGAGCAACTCACTTTGCGAGTATCCAACTCCACTGCATTAGACTTCTCCCAACTGTCTGACTGACTATCAGTAAGAGATTCAACATAAATCGAGGAGACAGTAGAAGTTTTTTGATCATTAATTGGTGTTGGTTTGCAAGCCACAGCTTTTAGCCTCCGACACTCAGCCTCGAGCTTTGTTACTTTCTTTATGCTCTCCATATGTGGCTTGCTTGCTGTTTCAGCTGCTTGGGTACTCAAGTCCCTTTCAAGTATTGATGGTATTAATTTTTTGTTTTGAATGTAAAAATGAATTTTTTTGGCTGCTAATGGTGGTAATGCCTTTTCTTTAACTTGTTCGGTTGTTCATATTTTCATTATGGCAAATTAATTTTGGATATTAATGGATTTTGGGTGGCCTGATATTGTTTGAGTGGCCTGATATTTGCATACGCTATATGATGTCTGTAGGGGTGAGCAACGGTAGGTTCTGTTCAATAACCGAATCGAAAAAATCGAAAATCAAAATATTCGAATTTATATAAATCAAACCAAAATTATATGAAAGCCAAATTAAAATCAAATCAAAATTTTCGGTCGGTTTGGTTCGGTTAACCGATAAAATCAAAAATCAAAAATTATAATTAAAAAAAATATCTAAAATTATACAAAATTACAAATTATAAAACTAAAATAAAAACATACAAATTGAAAAATGTACATATATAATTTGAGTTCAACCCCCCTAAATTGATAAAAAAAACACAAAAATCATTTTTTTTGTATAAAAATTGGATAAAATAATATATAATTTTAAAATTTCGGTCGGTTTGATTTTGCCTTTTAAAACTGAACCGAATTAACTGATTTACATAGAATTTTAAAATCGAAACCGAACCGAATTAAAAAAATTAGTCGTTTTGGTTCGGTTTCATCCCAATTTTGCTCACCCCTGTATGTTTGACTCTCAATTTTTTTTTTTCTTTCTGCAAACTGCTCCATATTTCGAATTGGTAAGGATAGGGTCCTGAAAAGTTCATGTTGATCGAGTGAGGCCCCTAATATTACTTACTTGGGATATATTCGGATTTGGATTGAGAATTTATGCAACTTGCCCGATACATACCTCTAATTATAACCTTTAACTCATAAGATTCGTTTTTTAAACTTATAAATCAAATGGAATTAGAACATATCATATTCAATTTGATTTATTGGATAAAGTATGTTTGTAAGTAGATATTAAAGATTTTGAGTTTAAATTTTTGCTTCCCCGTCTCTTAAATTAAAAAAAAAAAAGGACTGCAGCAATTTGTTTCTACTTATACCAAGAAATAAATTTAAAAAGTTTTAGGACGGTTTCAATTATAAAAGTTATTGATAAAGCCATTTCTGACTTTATCGGGAGGCGTATCGGGCTCTGTACGATATTGTCCTCTTTGGACCGGAGCTCTCACGGTTTTGGTTTTCTCTTGGGAGAAGGCCTCATACAGGGGGAAGGTGGTTCATGGCCTTATAAGGGCCACTTTCAAGCCATCCCCAGCTGATGTGGGATTCATGATAGCATTGCTATCACTATTCCCTCTCCCGAGAGAGGGCTACGGGACTGGCCGCTTTGGGCACTGCCGATTGGGCGCTGGCCTCGGCTCTCAATGAAAGCACCAAATGATAAAGCCATTTCTGGCTTTATCGGGAGGCGTATCGGGTTCTGTACGATATTGTCCGCTTTGGGTCGGAGCACTCACGGTTTTGGTTTCCTCTTGGGAGAAGGCCTCATACAGGGGGAAGGTGGTCCATGGCCTTATAAGGGCCACTTTCAAGCCATCTCCAGCCGATGTGGGAATAGTGATAGCAATGCTCACCCTGAGCTGTGAAAGCACTCAGCGGATCGAGTTGGGCCAAGCCCTACCATCCCTATGAGGCCTTTTGGGGCAAAGCCCCAGAAACAAAACCGTGAGGGCTCCGGCTCAAAGCGGACAATATCGTACAGAGCCCGATACGCCTCCCGATAAAGTCAGAAATGGCTTTATCATTTGGTGCTTTCGTTGAGAGCCGAGGCCAGCACCCGAACGGCAGCGCCCAAAGCGGCCAGTCCCAACAAGCGGCCAGTCCCGTAAGCAGCCAGCGCCGTAGCCCTCTCTCGGGAGGGGGAATAGTGATAGCAATGCTATCATGAATCCCACATCGGCTGGAGATGGCTTGAAAGTGGCCCTTATAAGGCCATGGACCACCTTCCCCCTGTATGAGGCCTTCTCCCAAAAGGAAACCAAAACCTTGAGGGGCAAAGCCCCAAAGAGGACAGTATCGTAGCGAGTGCTCACCCTGAGCTGTGAAAGCACTCAGCGGATCGAGTTGGGCCAAGCCCTACCATCCCTATGAGGCCTTCTCCCAAGAGGAAACCAAAACCTTGAGGGGCAAAACCTCAAAGAGGACAGTATCGTAGCGGGTGCTCACCCTGAGCTGTGAAAGCACTCAACGGATCGAGTTGGACCAAGCCCTACCATCCCTATGAGGCCTTCTCCCAAAAGGAAACCAAAACCGTGAGGGCTCCGGCCCAAAGCGAACAATATCGTACAGATCCCGATACGCCTCCCGATAAAGTCAGAAATGGCTTTATCAGTAGGGCCTGGCCCAACTCGATCCGCTGAGTGCTTTCACAGTTCAGGGTGAGCACCCGCTACGATACTGTCCTCTTTGGGGTTTTGCCCCTCAAGATTTTGGTTTCCTCTTGGGAGAAGACCTCATACAAGGGAAAGTTGATCCATGGCCTTATAAGGGCCACTTTCAAGCCATTCCCAACCGATGTGGGATATATGATAACATTGCTATCAGTTATCAATCAAGAAATCAAGTTCAGACATTTGCAAAGTTTCTTATTTCATGTCAGGACGGCAACTGTTTGGATTTTTTCAGCTATCTACCAACAGAATGAATTTCGATATTGATTTTTTATCTGTATTAGACTTGGTCTAATTAGATAAAATATTTAAATTTAATTTAATAATTCATTTAAATATTTAAATTTTAATATATATAAATTTATTATTTTTATAAATAATAAATATAAATTTATACTGTTTTTAAAAATTCGTAATGCGTATAGAATTATGATTATTAGATGACATACATAGGGGAATTGACTTAACTCACATTAATAACTGGGAAGAACATTGCTCCGTAGTAAAAATAACAACAAATAAACTCGACCATTTTCAGATATCAGGTTTAGGCCTGATTTCTATGCCTTGAATAATAAGACCACGCTTCCAATGCCCACCTTCCACCTCCAAAAGAGACATCTCTACATCTCCGTCTTCACCATTTTTGTTAAAGAATTCTCCCAATTCAATCTCTAACCACCCATCTCCCCTCTCTCTTCCATTTTTTGGATCCAAATAAAAGCTCTGCTTCCTATTTTCATTTATATTATCGACCAGTCCCACTGCAGCTTGGATCGGTCTGCGTTTCCATCCATAGGCTCCACGTCTCAGCTTAAACACCAGGTAAACACTGTACATGGTTGTTGTTGAGAGCATACAAGTATTGATTTTGCCCCTTATTTCAAGCCAACAAACACAAAGAAGCTCAGCGCTTTCCCCAAATCTGTATAGGTTCCATATCCGTATATGATTAAGTGCAAAACTAATTAATTAATTAGATGAAAATTTTTACATTTCATAGATTAATTAGTGAACAAACCTTGAGTTTTCATCGGAGTTCCATATCCAATAATCAGGAGTACTGCCCCAAATAATCGTCAGATCTCTTGCTGAAATCATATAACATTTCTTTCCACTCGATTTCTCCAACGAAAAGCTCTACATTGAAGCCAAAAAGAAAAGAAAGAAAAATTGGCGAAATGAATCTAGAAGTAGAGAAAAATGAGAAGCTAAATTTACCATTTTGGCATCTTTGATGAGGATGGGATTGTGGCAGAGGCTTAGATAAAGGTGCTTCTTTGAAGGCATAGTGTGAAGGAGGAAAGAAGAAGATGAAGGGGAAATAATGGAATGATAATCAGGCGGTAAGAATCTCTCCCAAACGGTGTCGGATAAGGCTGCATTCTTGAAAGTTGAAGAGACCATAGACAATCTGCAGACCTCTTTTGGATCTGTAAATGACAAAATATCTGCTATGCAACCTTCTGATAGGAAGGTATACTGGAGTACTCTGCTTCCATTATCGATGGACATGCTTTTGAGTTGATTTCTATCTAATGGAAATATGTTCTCTTTTACGCTGATATATAAGATACGAGAGAGTGAGAGCGGTATGGGCCACATAGAAAAGAAATAGCTTAATCATTAAGTGGAAATACTAGTATTGGACACGTGGAGAACAAATAAATAGCTTAATGCTTAAGTTATTTTGAGATTTTTTTTTTTAAAAAAAAAATATTCAAAAATCTTAGTAATTAAGCAAACACGTGATAAGCATGCTGTCACTATTACCATTACTATATATTTTTTTTCGATGAAAAATTACCATTACTATTTACTAAATTAAGCATGTGTGGATAAATTAATTATCATCTTTACAGTCAAATGCCAGGTCAACATTTTTCATTTTCTATTTGTCTTTATGTGCTTATGTGGCATTTGCTAACATGTCAATTTTACTTGTAACAGATTTACACGGCATGTTGAGGTGGCATCTTTTGAAAGCTTTTTGCTATGATGGCTCTAATGCTCTCCAATAAAATTAACCCTAATTGTATTGGCACCCAAATAATTATAGGCCACGTGATCGGCCCTTCGTTCAAGTTCATTATACCGAAGGTGCTAATAAGTTTGTTTGTTTTCGATCAAATTTCTACAGGAGCCGTCTCCCACCCTCCCATACCATGTGGACAAGGTGTATCCTAGCTTGTTGAGCTTGAACTAGTCAAAATTTGAATACACAGTGCAAGATATTTCGAGATTAATGGACACTGAAAAGTCTACCTTATCCTGGTTTATATATATCAATCAGCTGTCCATATATTTTCTTGCATGCACAAATTACTTTAGTTTTTCTTGTTCATCGATCATGAAGTTTATTCACATGTATAAATCCATTTGTTTTTGCTTTATATTTAGTGTTGTTATTGGTTTAAGGACAGTGTTGGGTGCCCAAAAATGTGAATTTCCAGCTATATTTAATTTTGGAGACTCCAATTCGGATACCGGAGGATACTCTGCTTCCTATCTTCAACCGCCTCCACCCTATGGGAAGACTTTCTTTCACAAGCCAGCCGGAAGGGAATCTGATGGTCGCCTCATCATTGATTTCATAGGTATCCAATTAATCTTCTTGATTAAATATGTATGCAAACTCATACTCCCTCTTTTTTTCTTTTTATATATCATTTTTAAATAAAATTTAAATTTCATTTATATGTCAATTTTAAATTTTTAATATAATTTATTTTTTTTTATAATTGAATTTTATTTTTAAATACAGGTTGACCAATTAGATTTAAGTTTGCATATTAAAATTAAAATACTCAATTTTATTTTAAATTTAAGTCTAATTAATACTTTTAAATTTTAGTGAAAATAACAAAAGTGACAAATAATAAAAAACGAATGGAGTATTTGTTTTAATTATAAATAAATTGCTTTTATGTATATAAATTTAGATGCTATATCATATATTATTTTTTTGATAATTTTGATTAAAATATAATTATGGGATTTCAGCTGAGAGCTTGGGATTTCCATATCTGCATGCATATCTTGATTCATTGGGGTCCAACTTTTCCTACGGTGTAAACTTTGCGTACTCAGCATCTACCATCACACCTCAAGAGAATAGTCTACCACTGGGTGGATTTAGTCCCTTCTATTTGGATGTGCAACTTAGGCAATTCATGCAATTTCAAAATAGATCTCGGATTATCAAAGCCAGAGGTAAATTTAATATTCCTGTAAATATAATATAAATCTTTTAGTTATTGAATTTATATGATGGGTCGCATAGATTTTTATTTGATTTAGAGGCTATTCAAACTTGCTAATTGCTATGTTATAATGAGTTATGGGCTTTTATGTATTTGGGTTGGGCTGATTTTTCCATATGTTTGGGCTCTTTGCCGGTCAAAAAATAAGTGCATCTTATTTTATTTTGGTAGGTGGGATATTTGCAGAATTAGTGCCAGAGGAGAATTATTTTGGAAAAGGCCTATACACGGTGGACACAGGCCAAAATGATCTTGGTGCTGGATTTAGTGGTAACAAGTCCATACCTGAAGTCAATGCTTCTATTCCTAATCTAGTCACCAGCTTTTCTGCAAATATCAAGGTAGAATAAGAATTTTTTTAATTAACAGTAATAAGATGGGTTCACGCAAATACTAAAATCTAAAGCTGATGATGATGCAGAACATATACAGTTCGGGAGGTAGATCATTTTGGATTCACAATACCGGACCCATCGGTTGCCTTCCATATATTCTGTTCAATTCGCCCATCACGGCTGATCAGATGGACGATGCTGGCTGTGCAAAGCCTTACAATGATGTGGCTCAGTATTTCAATCTCAAATTAAAAGAAGCCATTATTCAACTAAGAAAGGATCTTCCTCTAGCTGCAATCGCCTATGTTGATATCTATTCTATTAAATACTCCCTCTTCAGCCAACCCAAAAAATATGGTAAACTTCGCAATTTCTTAATTTAAATTTATTATTTTAAAAAATAGAATTTGACTTTAAATCCATAATAATTAACAGGATTTGAGGATCCACAAGTGGCTTGCTGTGGGTATGGCGGAAAGTATAATTTCAGTAGTGTTTTGTGTGGAGGAATGGCAGCTAATGGGAGTCAACTTCCAGTTGGTTCATGTGACAATCCATCACAAAGAGTTGTTTGGGATGGAATTCATTACACTGAGGCAGCTAATAAGTTTGTCTTTCATCAAATTTCAACTGGCAACTTCTCTGATCCACCACTTCCATTCACATCAGTTTGTCCCCAATTTCTACATTAGAAATTACATCTTTATTATATTATATTCCAAAATAAATGGATAAATATTTCTATAATAGTTTCGGCTGTTTTTTTTTTTGAAAAATAGATGAAATATGTACTATTGGGTTAGTTCTATAACTGTTTTCTGTGTAACATGAACAATAAGACTATATTTGGTATAACATAATGTAATGAATAATATAATGTATTAATAAATATATTATAATTATAATTATATTATTATATTTGGTTACATTAGTAATGGAATGTAAATATTAATACATTCTTATATTTAGTTAGATTATATACATGTATTGAAATGTTATACTTGTTCTAATTTCGCCCCTAAAATTTACTCATAGAATGAGAGGTCTGAATCAATATTAAAACTGCTTTCACTATACAATCAAGGAGAGATCAATGTTAAAATAGTCTATTATGTTAAAAATATACGTTAATAATGGGAAATGTTGGCAGCAGCAAAGGAATTTCATCATGTTGGTTTCTATCAGGACTTTTAACAAACACTTCCAGGGTTTTGAAAATGTAACATTGTCCACTTCATTAAATAAGAATCTGATAAATACAAGCTAATATTAACGTATTCAACATACATTAGTAAAGGTATTGAAAAATGACTATGTATTTAGCATTACATTATACTTAATTTTATTAAGGTTAACAAACAAATAAATAATTACGTACTAGATTACATTACAATGCATTCCCTTTTGCAAACATGCCCTAAATGTAAATTAAGAAATAGAATCAAAAGAAAATCAAAATATTTCTGAATACTGGGCCTGGTGGGCCTGTTTCAACATATGCATATCCATGAAACTTAGTCTAACACCGAAATTAGCCCTACACTCCTGCTATGAATATAGGGTAGAAACAAGAAATAGAATCACAAAATCAATTTCCAAGAAATAAAAGATACATTTTAGATTAATGTAGCAAATTTATTCTAACTTTATAAATGAATAGAGTAAAAAAATATTATCATAATTTTTATAGGTCAAGAGAAAAAGGGAGGGGATGACCCAAAGAACTTTATGATATGCTAGAATATGAACAAGTGTCAGAGAGGCGAGAGAGAGAGAGAGTATTTGCAGTCAACAAATAATCATAACAGATGCTATTATCTATCAGTACTAACGTCACATGCAAAATGTTTCTATGTCTATCACAAAATTGGAAAGACACAGTCAATATTATGTATGTATATAAGTGAATGCGCAACTATTATATATACATATATATATATTATTTTATCAGATCAAGTAACATGGAAAAATAGCAAATCTAATATACTGGTCCTACATAAAGTTTCAATAAA